>CM061257.1:228071934-229271934 GCA_030848825.1 Tadarida brasiliensis | reverse complement strand
CTCAGTGGGGACACTCTGCAGGACCCGAGGCTGGACTAAGGTGCTGTGCTTTCCCTGTGCAGAGCGGTGTTTGGATGTTTGGTTATTTGCACAGTTTTTTGTGTTTTGTTTATCCTGTTTTCTTGTTGTTGTTTTGTTTTGTTTTTACATTTGAAAAACGACAATATTAATTCCTTTGGACTGTGATTGCTTTCACAAAGAAAACTTTGCTGGAAAAGTCTATTCCATTGCCAAAATGCAGTGTGGGAAGAGACACTTAGATCAGTGTTTTTCAAACTGCCCTAATTGAATACCTAGCTTTTCGACCTTCTTTTTTTTCTTTCTGTTTAAATTCCCAATATGCTGAAGACCATAACTTTTATAAAAATCAAATAAAAGTCACTAGAAAATGAAATAAAATACCTGCAAATTATAAGCCCTCAATTCTTTTTGTTTTAGATTCAACAGACATATTTTCATCCTGTCGAGATGCTATACAGGTTTCCAAATGCTTCCACGTCCCATGCTTACATCTGCACCTTTGCAGAATGGCTCCCGTCAGTGGCCCACACCTGGAGTATCACAGGCTTAGGGAATCCTTAAAACAGTCAGACATACCAGGGCCAATACTATGGTTTTAAAAAGAAAGCCATACATAAACTTGACTTTGTCAAGATGCACATTATTTCTCTGCATTAACCCAAGTTGCTTTCTGAATTATCTAAAAGGAGAGATTGTCTTTTAGGCACTAAATCAGTAGCTGCCAACAGAATTCCGAACTGAGTGATTAAGCATGTGTCTGTGAGTATGTGTGTGTATGGCTATGTGCACACATGTATGGCTGTGTGCACACACGTGTGTGCTCACACTCAGAACTGTATCGAACTATGGTCCGTAATCAGTGAGAGAAATGAAATCTTCATGAAACTTTCAAAAGTACCATCCAAAGAAACATATACTCTGAAATGTTGGCAATTACATCTCATTGTTTCCAAGTTCATCTTTGTAAAATGCACAAATATAAAATGGAACCCATCTTGAGGAGTCTCACAGAGGAATATTACTTCATCTTTATATATATTTTTCCTCTTCTTTTTCAGCAGCCAGCCTTTCCCTCTATAAATCCTTTTCTCTGCTTTTTTTCAAGTTTATATTTCTTATCGAAAGATGAAAAAACTGATAGTCATTTCAGTCTTCATTTCTCCCACCTTTCAAAACAATGGAACTCCTGATTTTTTTTCCTGAACAAATGCCTATTCAGAGTAAAAGCTCTGTTCACAATTGTCCCATGCTGTCAACTGTAATCTTGACACTAAATGCAGACAATGGGATGTGAGCAGAAGTGTTGGGGCAGGTTTAGGGAATCATAAAAGACAGCTGGCAATCACAATCTGCTCTATTTTCTTCATCAAATCTACCTAATTTCTGGCTGGAATGAGGAATCCCACCCAGCATGGGTTATCCTATGAAAGGCAACTGCATTTAAACTGTCTCTGGGATCGTGAGAGACACAAGAACAGATTTTGTTTATAGTAATTTCATTTCCTTTCTTTTTCTCTTTCATTTTCGTTCCTTCCTTTGTATTTGAAGTCACATACTTTATTTTCTAATTACACTGTGCTAAAGCCTCCTGAAATTTGACTATGACATATTTTGCCTCACTCAAGAGTGTGAGAAAGACATTTTCACAATGAGAAAATGTAGTATAATACAGAAAGTTTACAAATTCATCATTAAAAGTCATCAGCTTGTTACATGTTTGTGTTCCTTTTTTTCCATATAAGATGTCCAGACTTTTCCTTTTGTCCTATTGAGTAGATTTGCTATTTTAATTAGGCAAGTATATCCCTTCCCATGAGGCCTGAGCTGCAATTTTTTTTCCCAAAACCATTATGATACATTTTGTTATATAATGTGTTTATGAAAACTGGAGATTTATTTTCTTAGTGAACGAAATCATGTCCCACTCTTTTCTCCTAATCACAAGGGTAACCACACTGAACTTCATTCATGTGGAAATGCATTAGAAACTTATTAATATGTTCCAGGATCTGTAGTGGAATTCCGTATATAAAAAGTCCAACCAAGGCGTGTATTTATGATTCAAGAGTTCAAAACATTCATTTTGTTCCAAGTCCTCTCCTTGAGCAGGGGGTAATATTTTAAGTATCTGTGTGTGCCATCTGTTGCTACATTTTAGCACTAGGCCACGATCAACCACAGTTTTCAGCCTAGGAAGGTATCGGTCATGTGACAGGATGGAAGGGACACAGGATCCAGGAGACTTGAGTTCACCTCCTGGCCCCTGTTAGTTGTGGAAAATAGTTAAGTTCACAAGCCTTCCTGAGGCTCCACGAAATGAAGCCCGTATTATTTATCTCCTGGTATCATGAAGATGAAGTGAGACAACCATATTCGGACCATATTTGTCTTCGTCTGCTCTGGCTGACAGAACGAAATGCCATACACTAGGTGCCTTTGCAACAGAAATGTACTTTTTCATAGTTTTGGAGGCTGGGTGCCAGCATGGGGAGTTCAGGTGAGAGGTCGTTTCCTGGCTCACAGATGACCGTCTTCACCCTGTGCTCACCTGGCCTTTCCCATGTGCGGATGGGTTCCATTGTCACCAGCCTGCCTTCTGGGTTGGCACTCCTAACCCCTGTGCCATGCAGCCTCTTCTAGAATGAAGCTTTGTGTTCGGGCCCTATAAATACACAGCTATTGACTTTGTTGTCCACCTGTTCAGGGGTTAAGGACTCCAACAAGGTGAGTTGCAAACATAATATCTTATGGGAATGCTTTTGTTTTGCTTTTATTTATTTGTTTGATTTCCCCTCTCTAGTGTTTAAAAATATTTAGGGAGACTGGTGGACAGGATCGGATATGGCTGAAAAGTAGAAACATTTTGGGGGTCCTGGTTCTGTCCTTGTATGACCTTGGGAAATTCCTATGTTGCCCTCTGCCTCGGTTTTCTTTGTGACATTGTGTTACTGTATTCAATTTCTAACTTGAAGCTAAACCTATTGATTGTATCCCACACCTATGACGGCAAAGGATTTTCTCCAAAGACAAGCTTTTACAAAGTATTAGCTTACACGTCCAAAATCTATTTCAAAACTCATTTAATGAGTGCGTAATCAGTGCCTAGTGCTATTTATCTTCACGAATTCTTTGCATATTGATTCCTCTCCCCTTTTTTAACAAGCTGTAGCTAACACTTGACTTGCCTTCAGGACCCTAAGATACAAATTCAAATTTCCGATGTATCGGGCTGCTAGATAAAATCTGGCTTCTTCTGGATTTCTGAATCCACATCTTCAATACGTTAAGGAACAAAGAAAAGTGTCAGATGATTTCAGTCGTGCGTGTTTGTATCCTACCAGATTACGCAATGTCTAAACCGACCAGCACGAAAACAAGGCGGTGGGCTCTGTGTTTATCCTTGACTCCCATTGAGGGAGCCGTGTTTTTAAAAGGAACAAATTTGAATTTATCTCCTCCACCCCACCCCTTGTAAACGCACGGTTGCCTCTTCCTAGAATTTAGGCGCATTAATTCTCTCTTATCAGACTTTCTCTCTAAACACACACTGCAGAGAACGGCTAATTTCTTTCTCTTTCTGTTTAGTTTCATTTCTTCCTTCTTGGAATTTCTGTTTAAAAAAGCTTTTAACAGTCTTCAGTTGCACACGGAGCATATGCTGGGGGAATGGGCAAGCCGGCTTGGATAAAGCAAGAATGAAAATAAACCACATGGAACGAAACTCCAAACTTTTTGGGAGGTCCTCAGCGGTGCTGCTTTTTTTAGGACATGTCAGTTATTCCTGTTCGGAAACCAGGGATGGAATCCTCCCAAATACCAACTACAATAAGAAAGATGGCATTGTTCTCCCGATCAAAGAGTCTAACTAAACCTATGAGTTCTGGAAATTGCTTCATATTATGAGATTTGCAGGTTCTTTTAATAAACAAAAGCCATCCGCGAAAGATAAGAATTACTGGATGTGATTTGTCAAAGGATGATCTTGACAATTTCTTTTTGACATTATTTTATAAAAAAAGATAGATGCTAAACATAACAGGCCACAGAGCAAAGAGTAAATTTCCCAAACCCAAATATTTAAATCTTAGCTACTCAAGAAGCCATGGAAATAAAATAAAACTTTCTAGTGAAATCCCTTTGGCATTGTCTTCCTTCTTAATGTTTTCAAAACACAGCGAACAGTTTATATCCTCAGGGATCACTTTTCTCTAGTTGCTTTGTATGTTTACACATGTCCAACTACTCATTGTATTGTCTATTATAAGAGAAAATTCATACCATGCATCCAGGTTGGGATTCGCGTGACTTACCAGACTGGTGGAAGACGTGAACAAAGAATGCGGGAGTGTCGAGACTCTAGATGATATTTCAGTCTGTAAAGGGAGAGGAGAGGAAAAGCGCAAGAGCAAGGAGGAGAGACTTTATGCAGAGTGGCTTCACTTGGAGATCTCACAACATCTCTGCTGTTTGTATCTTAAACAGGAATCAATCAGGAAATCCATCAAAAAGTATTGGGTATGCACAGACAGAGGAAACAGAAACTGGAGTGTGTTCTCTGGAGTTTATAATCATGATGGTGTGACGAAATAAGAATTTATTTATTTACTTTTTAAAAAAATGTTTTTTCTTTATTGATTTTAGAGAGAGAGGGAGGGAGAGGGAGAGAGAGGTAGAAATATCTATGAGAGAGAACATCGATTGGCTGCCTCCTGCATGCCCCCCACTGGGGATCAGGCCCACAACCTGGGCATGTGTCTGACCCGGAATTGAACCGGCGACCTCTTGGTGCATGGGTCGATGCTCAACCGCTGAGCCACACAGGCCGGGCAACAAAGCACGAATTTAAATAGTGCAGAAGTTGCCTATATAAGAAGTCTCCACGTTTAACACTACTTTCTAGTCAATCATGGACATAATAGAGGCTTCAAAGAGGAGCTGGGAAGTTACCTTTCGGTGAAGGGACCTGCGATTTGAAGAGGATGAAAGGAAGAGAGAGTTGGTGGCAGGAACTGTGTGAGTGAAAGGAGGGAAATACCACTTATCTGCAGGATATGGGAAGAAGATGTCTCTCCATTGAATTGTGGCTTAACTAGGACAGGCTTTGCAAACTCAGGTGCTTTATGGGGCCAAAGTGGTCACGCAAATGAAAAAAGCAAGCTGGGCGAATACTTTCCTAAAAGCACTCACTTTAAAAAACAATTGTTCATCAAACAAATAGAAATATTTTTCATTTCCAAAAAGAAAAAAAAAACTTCCCTTTTGTACTTCCTCTTTTTCCTTTCTGTAACACGGGCCCAAAGTCATATTTCTCCTGTTAAAAAAAAAAAAAGCAACAATGTAGGCACGTGGGCAAACCTCCACCGATGCCCAAGCTTCCACCGGGAGAGGCTGGAAAACACAGAGCCCCGCCTGCTTGCTCTCCTGCTCTGCCTGGGACGGGAAGCTGCTACTCAGCTCTGCCATTGTGACTTTGGGAGGAAAAGAATCCGTGAAGGCTAAATCTTGGCCCTTTCCAGAGAAACTCATATCTGTGTTTTAGTGTCAAAGCTCTCAACATCTTTATGGCTGGTTCCATCTTTTTTTAAACACTGTGCAAGCCAAGCAATGGGCATCTGTCCACGAGAATGCCCTCGTCAGCCGTCAGAGTGCCACTCTGAGAGCGAAGACAAGGGGGCCGGCCACAGGACTGCCAAGGTGAGAACTTTTGGGACATGAATGGAATTAGTCTTTCCGTCTCAGTCTGTGGTTTCAGATCCAGGTTCCCCCACAGAGCCCAGATTTGACTCATTCGGTAGATGCTAAATTCACTCTCTTTGCATCACATGTTCTCTGAAGCATGTTCCCTTGGAACTGATTTTGCGTTTGAGTGGAGGACGGATGCGTTCCAGCGAGCTTGTGTTTCCTTCTGTGAAGACCTGCTTTCCAGGGGGTTGACAAACACCCGGTCTGGCCTTTTGGCATCTTTTCTATGTGCCAAGTAGGTTCCAGGAGAAGAGAGCACTTTTACCGTAGCATGCAATATTTTGATAATCAACTTTTAAACTCTATTTATTGGACTGCACTAACAAAACAGTTATTTTCTTGGCTAGCACCAATACCTTCTATCTGGTGGGAGAGATAAAAAGTGATGTCAGTAAGAAATTTTAAAGAGCATTTGATACTTGGAAGTAAGGCGTAATCAAATCACCCAGCATTTCTTTCCTCCTTTGTGACTGGAATTAGAATATTGATTGATAATGTCTGCTACCCATCTCATATGTAAGCATGTTGTTTCATTGTGTGTGTGGTGAGCTCTAAATAATTGTTTCCTTGGTGTTAGAAAAACAGATTTTACTGCCTGAGCAGAAAATATCTGATAATTGCAGGAGATTTCAGAAGGACAGAGAGGAGACAAAAAAAAAAAAAAAAAACCAAAAAACTTTGATGCTGTAATATTTGAAGCTGACTGATGATTACTAGATAATTTATGAGCAGTTGGCCTCATTTAAATATAGATGTCACAAACAGGGAGTATATTTTAATGCTAAATGGTGGTAAAATGCATATACTGCTTCATTATTTTCCAATATATTTCTACCTATAATAGATCATTTGATCTATAATGTATAAAATAGCACTGTGAACCCTGGTGGAAAAGTGGTGTGGGGTGTGTGTGTGTGTGTGTGTGTGTGTGTGTGTGTAAAGAGTGGTTCAGGAATTATTACCCTTGTCTCACCAATGTGGTCATTTAGCTGAATTTGAGTGATGTACCCATAGTTTCACAACTAGTTGTAAGCAGAACTGAGCCTCTAGGCTTCTGAGCCGCAGTGATTTCTATCACAGTAATAAATATATTTGCCTCTCCGGTATCCGTTCTCTGCATCTCCCATTATGTATCTGCCAATGGTTTTAGTGAAATTATCCTCATTCCCTCGCCGATCTAAAGTAATCTTCAGAAACAGATGCCCCATTTCAAAGTGATTGGTTCAAGATGGACACAGAGAACGAAGTTAAGCCTATGATTTTTGTTTTGAGATTGTGAAGAGAAACAAGTTCGCTTTCATTCCCCAAGTATAAATGAGTAAATGAGAAAGCATCTTGGCCTTGGGAGCTGCTTTCAGATATCCTGAAGCCAAATGTGCAGTGAACTGGCCCCTTGAAAGCTGAGAAGAGATTGACGGTAAGAACAGGCGACATATATATTAAAGCTACTGGATCAAGCCTTGAATGGATTCTTTTAAAATATACTCCACAGGTTAAATGAGTAAACTCCTTTTGCAACTGAAGCCATTTTGTTGCAGTTTCTATTATTCACAACTGGAATTTATCACCCTGGGTGATAAGGCAAAGCTGCCTGGGCAGACATCACCCTCTCTCTGTCTAAAGCAAAGCTTTAGGCTGAGTAAGGGATATTTACCAGCATCATGGGTGACTTTTATCAGGCTATTCCCAAATAGTTTTGAAACCTTGATGCAGAGAAAAGAAGCATATACATATGAAAAATTGGGGCGTGGGGAGGTTTGATGTAAAATAGTGGGTTTGGGTCCATGTAGCAGATTATGTAGAACATGAAATTAGAGACAGAGAAATTTTCTTTGCTGCATCTCATTGCCCAGCGCTCATCTGGCTCCAAGAGTAGCAGCTTTGTGAACAAGGAGAGACGATGCCTTGGGGGCACAGACACCAGCTGGCTATGGGAGCACCATCCACCAAGGCACAGGGAAACTCCTTCATGTGACTCTGAGTGCACTGCCATTACCTCAAGAAGGGGTGACTGGCAGATTAACAAAACGTACACGAAAGGTGTAATTCAGGAGAGCAGACTGCATTGCAAACGTATGTGTGTGTGTGTGTGTGTGTGTGTGAAAGAGAGAGAGAGAGAGAGAGAGATTCCCTTGTTGGGAGTTGCCAAGAACTGTGAAGGACCCGAGATTTTGCCTTACTTATAAGCTAACGAGTGAGCACGGCACAGTTTTATGAATTTTTGCAGATGGCATGAGACTTCTGGGTCAAAGACGAAGGAATTTAGGACTTACAGCACAATTAACATGAGCACCAGTTAACCTTGACTCCAAGTCCCACAGGGGTGATGCAGAGGGGTCCAGATGAATGCTGCACGCACAGTGAATTTGCATCACACCTAAAGAATCCTGAGCTTGGGGATTCCAAATGTTTTATTATAGAGCAATAAACCTGCCCTCTGCTCTGGGGAGGGACACTATTCCATCATATAAGGCTGCTGGCTATCCAGACACCCCTGAAAATGTCATCCAGAGCAAAAAAGAAGGTAGAGTCTCTTCTTGTAAGATTTGCAGAATAACAAGACACCCAGGCAGCACCGTCTGCCTGCAGAATTTCTCAGTATTGCCTGGGATTTGAGAATCAAAGGGTGGATGTGGACCTGTTAGAGTTTTATATTTAAAAAATGAGCCCATTATAACCCAAAGTAGAGAATAAATATCCATGGGTGCATACTGAATTCATAAATGATTGAATAAATTAGTATGTGTGGGAGAAGATGCTCTTTCCTCAATGGGGCGGAGCATAACTCTACAACTCAGGTGTGAACAGAGCATCGACTTTCTTCCAATGTGTGCAGTGCGGTAGGCAGGGAGGGCAGGTGAGGAAGTTCACAGTGAAGAAACCTGGTAAACGCGACCTTCGCCAGGTGAACAAGGCCAACTTCATTAGTCATATCATGTTGATAGCACCCTTAATATTCTATGGTGAAAATTGCACTTTATATCCAAGCTTTTTCTCCCAATAATCCGTAACATCACCCTTATGATGAAAAAAAAAATCAGAAAAATTCCAAAAGAGGAACATCTTGCAAAACATCTAGCCAGTGCTTCTTAGAACTCTCAAAGTCACCCAATACAAGGAAAATCTGAGAAACGTCCACAGCAAAGAAGAACGTAAGTAGACATGATCACTAAATGGGATCTTGGAACAAGAAAATTAATTTAAAACTAAGGAAATCTAAGTAAATGATGGACTTTAGTTGATAATGATGTATCAGTATTATTTGTTTAATTGTAATGAATGTATCATAATAACATAAGATGTTAATAATAAGGGACACTGGATGTGGGGTATATGAGAAGTGTTTGTACAAATGTCTCAATGTTTCTGTAAATTTAAATCTATTCTAAAAAATAATTTTATTTAAAAAATTGTGAGCTTTTCAATGTCCTAGCAATTCTATTTTGGGGTATATAACCAACAGAAATATGTACATATATTTACTTAATACACATAAAACAATGTTTATAGAATTACTATTTTCAATCATTCCCAAATAGAAATAACTCAAAAGTCTTTCAGTGTTATAATGAATACATATACTGTGCTATATTCACAGTGATTCTCTATGCAACAATAAAAATGGATAAACTACAACTACATGTAGAAATATAGATAAACTTTGCAAACGGTGCAAAGAAAACTATTTATAGAAAACGTGCATACTCTATGATTTTATTCAAAATAAGCACAAGTTACCTACAGTGCTATAAAGCAGGAGAATGGGCACCCTTTGGGGTAAGTGACTGGGAGTGGGTCTGGAACATCGTGGGATTGGAAGTGCTGGTCATGTTTTCTCTTTTCATCTGAGGGTTGGTTCCAAGAATGTTCAGTTTATGAAAATTCCTCAGGCTGTACTCTCATGATTTGCACACTTTTATATGTATGGTATATTTCAGTAATTTTTTTCTTAAGAAAAAGTTTGCATCACATTCACAGGCTGACCCAGCATGGTTAGTTACATCACATGCATGAATAGATGACCTGGAATGAGACGCTTTTAACAATTCATCAAATTCTCCGAAGACATGTGTTAGAGTAAAAGGGCACATCAAGAAAGAATAAAAGAGAGGTAGCCTTCAGGAATAACAGATGGACTGCTGTCTTGTTTTTTGAAGTAAGTTCCTAATTTTAGCTTGAATTCCCTGAAATGAAGGGATGGGGTATGACAGTCAATGGAGTAAGAGGACAAGAAGTGACAAATGATTATTCTTATTGGTAAAGGGTTGAACATGTTAAGAGAGAGTGACTGAAGGTAATGCCTCAGTCTTTTAAGGGATTAATGAGATCATAGGGGCACCTCTTCTCATAAATATCTGGCGGTCCTCTGGTAACGACAACCAAATGATGTGTCACCATCAAACCGTCCATGTGCTTTCTTTGGCTTTAGGTAATAAATTAACAAGTATCATGATAACATAGCAGTTACTGTTAATGAGTGCTTATTCAGAAAGGTGATATAAAACATGAACTCTCAAGCCAGATTGCCTGAGTTCAAATCCTGGCTCTACTACTTATTAGCTACGTGACCTTAGGCATGTAAGGTAACATGTCCCTGCCTCATTTCTCCCCATAAATGATTGGAATAAAATTAATAACATCTTTATAATAGTGTCATTATAAAGATTAAATGCAAGCTCTTTATGCATTAATAACGATCATATATCAAGCCCTGCAAATTAATTCATTAAATCATAGAACAAACATGCAAGAAAGTCATTTTTACCACCATTTGATGATGTAGGAAATGGAGACATAGAGTCCTTAAATGACTCGAGAAAGGTCATAGAGCTGGGAAATGGGGGGACACAATCCCATCCTCAAACGTGTGCCTTCCTCCTCACCAGTCTCTTCCCAGGTTCGCAGCCCTCCTGAAAATGCTTTAAACTATTCAGATAGGTTCTTTCATTAGGGATAGAATTTAGTCTTTTATAGTTTAAAGAACTCTGTAACTACCATTAGGTTGCTCTTTTCAGAACACATTCCCCATTATTTGGGGGAGATCTACATGTTAACTCATCTAATCCTTTATTCAGGTGAATTAAATCCATTTTTTTCATCTTCTCCCCTTTGTGTTGGTGAAAACCACTGCTCATTATCCACAGTATAAAAGGCTTCTTGTTATGTGAAAAAGCAATTATTAATCATACAGGAGATACAGGAGACAACAACTAAATCTAAAATTTCGCATATTCAGGAGCTAATTAAAGGCCTTGGTCCACGCAACTTCACCTGCACAGATGATCCCTGGCTTCTCTACACCTCATTTTAAAATTATTCAAAATAATTAGTCACCTTATTATATTTACCCATGGCAAATCTAGAAAGTTCATCAATTACATATTTATAAAATACTTTCTGACTTCGGGTGGATTAGCTTCGACAATAGGATGAGTCTTTTCTGCATCCTTTCACTCTTGTTCTAACACACATTTGAAACTTTAAGAAGCAGGGTGAAACTTAGTTTTTATTTTCACTTATTAATTTTGAAAAAAATCTTGTGACTTTCATTCAGGGAAGAAATAGAAATTAAAACTGCAAAATGCCATAAAGAAGGCCAATTTCTAAATGTTTATAAGCTCAGATTTTGACAAGGGTTTTATCCAACATTTACCTAAATACAAGAATTTGCATTGTTATACTTTTGTAATAATCACTAAAACTTTGGTCATTTTTTTATTAGTTTGCATTACATGAGTAAATACTACAAATTGATATCAAAATATCACAGTCATTTTTGGTTATTGTACTTCATAAGATGACCCTTATTGCTATCATTACCTTGATAGTATATTACGGAACTAACTTTAACCAGTGACTCCTTGTTTCAAAGTGTTTAAACTACGATTGTTACTTACATATAAAAGCCTGGAATGTTTGTTATACGCTCAAGTCAGGAGAGGTACTGGGTAATGTTATAGGAGAAATAGTTTAGGACCCAGACTATTAACATCCCAGGCTCTCCTGAAACCCAAGGAGAGCTATACTTAAGAGCAGTAAAGAATCAGAGGTAGATCCAAAAACTGCAAAATAGCTTAGATTCAGCACAGGCGTTGACTAGATTAAGGTTATCTGCTCCCATTCCAGCTGATCTAAAAGAGATAAAATGAGCTCTCCCTGGAGAAAAATGAGGCCATTCTGAATTTCTACAATATATCACATGTGATGTCTTGCATGCAATAAAAAATTATTAGGCATATGAAGAAATAAGTTCAAGAGAAAGAAAAAAATAGACAAGTGATCCAGTTTTGGGGGTAATCATACATAGACTTAAAAAACTGTTAATATTTTCAAGAAAATGGGTGACATGAATTTTTTTTCAGAGAGTTAAAACCAGTGAAAAGGAATCTAATGGAATTTTAGAAAATGTAGTTATTGAAATTCAAAATTCAATAGATGAGTTCACTGATAATGTGCCAAGGTACTTAGACAACTGGAAGATGAGCTGGCTGAAAATTTACAGTCTAAGGCACAGAAAGCAAAATAGGTGAGAAATATAGAGAAGGATATAAAAGATATGTAGAGTTGGTGAAACATGTATTTGCAGTCCCAGAAGTGTAGGGGACAAAGAATGGGGCAGAAATAGTATTTAAAAAGAAATGGACAAGAATTTCTTAAAATTGAAGAAATATATTCATTTGCAAATCTAAAAAACACTTTAGAGCTCAAACAAATTAAATATAAAAGTAATCTAAATCCATTAAAGTAATACTACTGATTTCCAATGTCAAAGAGAAAATAAGATGAACAGCTTGGTGGAGATGCATTGCTTCAGGTCAACAGTATACCTGACGCTTCAATAGTATGAAAGCTGGAAAAGAGTGGAATTTTGTTACTAATTTTAAGATTACAAAATAACAAAAGTGATGTTAACATAAAGACACTTTTAGATCTATTTAAAGTGAATGAATTTGTCTCCAGTAGACCCACACTAGAGCAGATGTTGAAAGAATTTATTTTCAAGCAGAAGAAAAATAATCTCAGATAGAAAAATAGAAATAGGAAGGAATAAAACAATGATAAGGCTAAAAGTGTGCACATAGACAAATGAATAGACTATATAAAATAACAACAACATTAGCAATAATAATACTCAACATTATAATAAACATGATGTGGTGAAGGATGATGTCTTATGAGCTACAGTTACAAAAAGACAAGATAACTGATAAAAAGCATAAGGAATGAAAGAATTAAAACATGCATTGTTTACAAACTACATCATTGTTTATAAAAATTCAAAATAATCTACAAATTGGATATTAGATTAAATGTATGTAGTAAGTTTTAAAAATAAGTCAACGTAAAAAATTAATTGTATTCCATGTACCAGGAACTAAAAAGTAGGAACTAATATTTTATAAAAGACATGAGGTTTTGGGGGATCTGATTATTTATGGTCTAAACATCAATGTTTCTCTAAATTTTAAGTATAAGTATCATCTGGCTTGTTAATTGTCCATTGTTTGTCTCTACCACCAGAGTTTCTGATTTGGTAGGTGGGAGGTGGGGCTCCCCAAAATTGTATTTCCAGATAATTCTGATGCTGCAGATCTGGGGACCAACTTTAAGAACCACTACACTAAGAAAACCTTCTTTTCTCAGAATACATAAGTATATATTTTTGTAACTTTTTTTTTATAATTAATACATTTTCTTTTTTCATAATTTCAATATTTTATCTTAATCTTTTATTTAGATCTTGAACATCAATTTCACCCAACATTTATTGAGAGGTTACAATCTAACACCATTCTAGGTGCTTGAGATTTATCCACTAATCAAATGAGTAACAAAGAAAAAGAAAAATTTCTGCCTGCAAGAAGCTTTTATTTAGTATTTATTAGTGAGAAATGCCAACCATGTTTTGTTCTGAACGTGAGAAGCTTTCCCAAGACAGATTTTTTATTTATGGCAATCTTATTTCACCAGCCTCACTTATTATCAACTCATAAGTTTCTTTCTTTTTTTTTTTTTTGGTAAAAAACTGGGTCTGAGTAAAAAAGATGAAGGGATTAAGCACAATTAAACAAACAAACAAGATCATAGACAACAGTATGGTAATTACCAGAGGGAGGAGGTGGGAGGGTAGGAGACCAGTAAAGGGGGGCTAAATGGTGATGGACGGAGACTTGACTTGGAGTGATGAGCACACAATACAATATACAGATGATGGGTTATAGAATTGTACACCTGAAACTTATACCATTATTAACCAACATCACTCCAATAAATTCAATAAAAATAAAATAAAATAAAAAATTTTTAAAAGGAAGACACGTATTACAATTAAATAAATAAATTTTCTGTCCTGAAAAACAAAACAAAACAAACAAAAAACACATGATTAAGACATATAATAAATTTTTTCATTATTTCTTTTAATTATACTTAAATATCCTTTGTTTGTTTTTCTATAAATATTTAGCAATGCCAGAGAAGATGCTCGAAGTTTATCTACTTCAAATAAAAACATTACCTAGTACTGCAATTTCTTAGGCTTTTCTTGGTGCTTAATATTAAGCATAAAAAAAAAAGCCCCAAAACTACATAAATGAACATGTAAAATTTATGACTAGAAATTTTGCTACCGCTTTATTGACATCTTGGAATTAAGCGGCAATTGCTGTATTTGTTTCCAATGTGGTTAAAGCTGGAGAGATCAAGAAATATGTTCTTAATGTTTTTATTCACATACTTTTGCTATTTTTATTTTCACACAGACAAACAAATTCATATACCCTTGCATACATATATAGTTTGTAGAGTATTGCATTAAGTCCATTATGAAATATAACTCAAAGTATTTTCAGGAATATTAATCATCTAGACAACTTTTAAAAATGTTGCTAGCTGTTTATTTTTTAAACCATTGACACATCCACTTATATTACAGTAGAACCATAAATTAGTAATATGGTAAGAAATGCCTGCACATTGTTCTATTACCAAGTGGTTGATGGAGGGAATAAGATCAGAAAGGTGGGTGGCACAGCATAAGAATTGAAAAGTAAATTGTGTTCAGGACGTGAAAGCCTTTACATGCTTTGCTGAGGAGTTTGAACTCTAACAGTAGAATCTGATAGTCCGAGTGCCTAATCTCTGCTCTACCATTTAATAACCAAGTGACCTTGGGCACTTCCCATAACCCTTCAGATTCTCAATTTCCTTATCTGTAAAATGGGCTTAATAACAATACTTCAACGGATTGTTTTGGGTTAAATTAAGCAAAAGTTCTCAGCTCAGAATTCATCTCATAGACAAGTGTATAATAATTTTAGCTGCTATAGATATTGATGCATATTAATTACAGACAGCTAAATCTGTTGGCAGGGTGAGATAATGGGGAGTGAAAAAAGAGGCAGAAACAGAGGCAAAAGAAGCGCACTGAAGTGTTTTCTCCAGTGTGTAATACACCATTAGTTTAGAGAGATGCTCCAAGAAACAGTTTCAGGATCAAATAAATCTAGGAATCACTGACTTTTATATCTCCTTTGTGAATATACCTATTTACATATCAATATCCTTGAGAAGTTCTGCAAAATCTTTTCAAACATCTCCTTCCAGTCTTTTAAAAACTTGCTAAATGTGGGTCTCATGCAATGAGAATTATGCCCAATAGAATTTTTGTTTTGTAAAGCATCTTGGGAAATGCTGGTCCCACAGTCACCATCACATTGCTGGCATAAGGTGCTAATCATAGGAAAAGAAAGACAAGTTAGAGTCAAAGGGGGTGACAGATGAAGTACACGGGAATTTTACAAGCAAGAGGACCATCCCGAGGTAGTAAGGGTTACATCAGTGTTAATCATTCTTTGATTTGGACAGCAATGGCAGTATATAAAACTGTAAGCATAAAGAACAGAAGATTTTATAAGTAATGGCATGTGTCTGACATGGTGGGAAATGACAGTGTCAGCACATTCCACGTGGGTAATTGCTTGTCATTGTGCATATTCCCAGAAAATTGGGCCCTTTCCTCCTAATTTAAACATCCATTTTTTACCTAATTATGTTGTGTATTTACATTTCATAGTATCTTTGTTAACGCATGGAAATCCAGCTGGTGACCTAGCAGGAAGTCCCTTGAAGTCTTAACTCTTAATTACCTTCCCTGGAGCCAGCGTGGTTTGAATGGAGAGGTAGCCAGAGTGGTTTAGAGGAAGGATGCGAGAACAGGCGCACGGATGAACAATTCCTGGTGTTTTGATCCGTAAGCCCTTGCTTAGTGTTTTATAGCAGTTAGTAGCACAGGCTTTAGATTCAGAGAGAGCTGTGTCCAAATATGAGATTCACTATTAACTAGCTTGTATAACTTTGACAAGTCATTCAATTTTCCTGTGCCTCTGTTTGCTCAATATGAAAATGGAGAAACAATAATATCTAAATCCGTGGGCCATGAGAAAAGAGTAAATGGGAACATGTGTGTAAAGCACTTCATACAATCTCTGAAATATAGGACACACTCACTAAAGAGTGACTTTATTCTTATAATTGCATTATTATTATTGTTTCCTGTGTATAGTAAAAATTAATTATTTGTTGCCAAAATTATGAGTGTCCATGATAAACAGTATTCATTAATAATATGTAGATTATTGTTCATTTCTCTTCTTCTCTGGATCATTTATCAATTTGATGCTTTCTACCTCTCTTTTTTTTTTTTTTCAATCCTCATCCCAGGATGTTTTTCCATTTGTCTTCAGGTAGAGTGTGAGGGAGGGAGAGAGAGAAGGAGAGAGAGAAAGAGAGAGAGTGAGAGAGAGGAACATTGATGTGAGAGAGACACATCAATTGGTTGCCTCCCACACCACCCTGACCAGGGGTGGGCACTGTACCACAACAGAGGTGCATGCCCTTGACCAGAATCGAACCTGAGACTCTTCAGTCTGCGGGCTGCTGCTCTGTTAGACCAAACCAACCAGGGCAATATTTTCTATCTTTATTTAAAACATCGATGCATCAGCTTTTTGTTTCATAGTTAATGTTAAAAACATTACATTTCTTTTTGGTGTGCTAACAGCATATTTAAAAAATACATATTTGCACAATGTTTCAGAGATTTTAAGTGGTCAATACATACTATTAAATAATCCATTGGAATAAAAATCAATATGTAAGAAACACAAGTATTTCATGATTATAAAAAAATGAACAGACTTCAGCAATGATACAAAAGCACATAGAAATGCTTAGTATATCGAGAGTTAAGGCTGAAAAAACATTATATTTTATGATGGAATTCAAATGATGTAAGTATGGACAACTACTAGATTTGTACATCCTGTCTTTTGTAACAGAAGGACTTGTCATGCCATCGACAAGTATCTCATGTGCCTCCTTTAACACAAATGTAGTAATAGTTACTATTTCTTGACTCTAGTCCACTGGCCAAGAATTATGCTCATGATTACATACAATATGCCATGGACATCTCACAGAAACTCTGTAGAATAAGTTCCATTATTCCCAATAAGCAGCTGAGAAAAATGAGGAAAAACAAAAGTGGAAATTGTCCCCATACAGCATTTTTTCCCTTACATTTCATCTAGTAAAGGATGATACACCACTAGCCAAAGGAGCATTTGGGGATTTTGGTAGAGCGAGGTATACCACACCCACCTTCCATCTCCTGGAAGTTTGTCATGGATGGACATTTGTCTCCAGCTCGATCAATCATTCCTATAGATTCTTCTGGCTTGAGTTGATGAGGAATAATTTTTCCCTCCTGCATTTCTGATTGGGAATTCTGTTTGTACATCTGAAGTGATCCATGGAATATTGCTTTTGCATAGAAAATGCCTTTCTGTATTAAAAGAGAGTGAGTTCCATGCAAAGAAAGGAAAGACGGAAATGGACAGTGTGAAACCCTCGGAGTAAGTCATTTTCCAGTTCAGCTTCACTCTGCCTTTTCATGTTCTTGTCATGTCACTCAACATTTTTATTTTCTTTTTTAGCTAATTAAAGTTAGATTTCTGTAACTTTCAATAAGAAGAATTATTTCTGTTTCAGTCAAAAAGGTTAAACATATTATCCAAAATTGCATGGCTGGTTAGTCATAGAGGCAGGAGTCAAACCCAAGTCAGTCAATGAAAAAGCCCATTCCTTGACCACTAGAAACTCTATCAACATTTAACAAAAATATTCAGCAATCAGTGTGAGCAAGATGAATACCTTTTAAGGATTCTTTGACATTTTCCCTATTTTCTAATGTGGCAAGAGGGGGACAAAATGAAGCCTTAAACTGTCAAAATCCATAATCATTTTCATATCAGGGCCTTTAAAAATTTTTATTGATATTTCAAGACAGATGAAGGAAGAGAGGGCAAGAGAGCGAGAGAGAGAGAGAGAGAGAGAGAGAGAGAGAGAGAGAGGAGAGAGAGAGAAACATCAATTTTAAACAAATTAAATAGATGTATTTGAATAATCAGCCCAATCAAGCATCTTTCTTTAAAGCATCAACAGTTGTGATAACACAGAGATATCGTGCTTACACAGTTTAAAATTCTGTTTTTAGAAATTATTGTCCTAGACTGGTAGTGTCCATGAATGCACATGAGTTGATGGTAAACAGTGGACCCAGGGCAAAGGAAAATAGACAACCATCCACAGCTTCTCTGAGTCATTGAAAACTATGTGCCAGCAACTCAACTGAGGAGCTAATGGCGATGATGAACTAGTGAAAATGTATAACCTATAGTATTTTGACTTTGTGAGAAACATCTTTTCTAGATTAGAGCTGATAGATAATAAGCTATGAGTATTAACGCATAGACATATGAGTTTTCCTGATAGTTTGGCTTTGAAAGTTATTTATATTACTACATCTAGTAGTTCATATGAACAGTGGATCCTGGTCCCGACCACCCTGCCAGAACCTCAAACGGATGCCATTTGGTGAGTAAAACCATCATTTTTTCAGTTGCCAATCGCACATGCTGTCTGTGGTGGCTGGAGTTGACTTCATCCCCACGGGGAAGATGTTAAGATTTCCCACACTATCCTAGAAGGCTCACGGCTGCCAGAATATTTCATGGGGCGCTCTTAAACATCACCCAACATGAGCTAATATTTCATTTTAACTGCAGTTCTGGGAAACACAAATGGAGATGTTGGGTTGGAAATATACGAGGTGCATTGGACAGGGGTTGTTTTGATTTTGAATGCAGAGGATCTCAAGAAAATATGTACTCCTCTGAAACTGTTTCCGTATGTTTCTTGATCCACAGCTTTCACTACAGGAGACATGGTGTTATGTTGATTAATGCCTTTGTCGTACAAACATGATGAATGGGACTTTCCGTCCATTCAGGCTCTTTCTCACTGTAACAAGATCAAAGCAAATATATTTCATTCTGCTATGTATGTACTTTCCTCAGGTTGTGTGATGCAAAAAGATGAGCCATTTGTATAGCTGCTCTCTACTTTTAGACATGCCTAGAAGGAAGAAAAAAAAGTATTTTCTGAAGTTAAGATCTCTTTTCTTCTGTAAGAGATAACACTAATTCTTTATTTTTACCTGGCATAAAGGGTTACAAAAATAATAGCGTACCTTCCTTTCTATTATTTGCTGATGTCAAATTTTGGAAAACAAAAGGAAGGTGACTTTCAGTCATGTCAAACAAAATTGTATCTAAATTTCGTTCTTTTGGGTCATTCGAAAAAATTTTACTCTGTAATTATGACCAAAATGTTTCATGTTTTTCTGTTAGAAGCAGTTTTTCAGTGAACATCCTATGTACCTGTTTATCTATAGATTAAATTAATTGTTTTATGTTCAACAATCTTTATTGTTGAAAGTATTACAGTTGTCTCTCATTTTTCCCCCATTGACACCCTCCCCCCTTACCCCCACCTCCAGCTTCACTGCACTATTTTCTGTGTCCATTGATTGTGCGTATATACATATGAGTTCTTTGGTTTATCTCTTCCCACCCTACCCATCCCCTTCCAAGGTTTAGATTAAATTCTTAACAGTGAAAATTCTGAGCCAAAATGAATGTGTAATTTAGATATTTTTATGTCATTCTCTTGAACAAACTCTTGAAAATATGTACCAATTTATATCCTTGCCTGCATATTTTCAAAAATGACTTTGTCAAATACATAAACTTATTTAAAATATTGTGAGATGGAGTTGAGCAGTTTTACATTTGTTTCAGGTAATGTATATTTCTTTGACTTTTATTTTATTTCTGTATTTTTTTTTTGCATATTTTTCCTGCATGTATTATTTTTACTGATTTCAAAATATTTTTATATTAAGAAAATTAAACTCTTATACCTCAAATGCAATATGATTTTAAAAATCAATTAATTAACTATTTTTTTCAATTATCTTTTGGTGTTTTAAAGGAAAATTTTAAATAACCATAAAAAATCTATAAATATTTATGTAATTTAATCAGTTGCATTCTTTTAGGCATTTAGGCATTTGTTCTTGCTTTAAAAAGGCTTATCCTAGATCTTAGCTATTGTAAATAGTGCTGCTATGAACATAGGGGTACATATTAGGGGAACTGGAAAGTAATGTCGTGTTTTTACGACATTAATTCAAACAGATAAATTTTTAACAAGTTTTTATCTTTAATCAATGATGTAATCACCCTCGTTATCAACAACCTTTTGCCATATAGTGTGCAAATTTTCAATGCCAGATAGATAAAAATCAATTGGTTTTTGAGCAAAATATCTGGAGATGGCATGTTGGACATCATCCAAATTGTCAAATTTTTTGCCACTTAGAAAATGTAGCAATCGGAATAAATGGAAATCCGATGGCGCAATATCGGGCAAGTATGGTGGGTGAGGCAATACCTCCCACCCCAATTCATTAATTTTTTCCAGGGTTCGTCTTGCGCAGTGTGGTCTTGCATTATCGTGTTGCAGAATAACGCCTTTTCTGGTGACAATAGCTGGGCACTTTTCAATTAAAGATTGATTTACTCGATCCAATTGTTCACAGTAAAGGTCTGCATTCAGTTTGTCCAGGTTTCAGCACTTCAAAATGAATGACCCCACGAATACTCCACCAAACACACAAAAGTGATTTTTGGGGTGTATACCTGGCTTAGCTGTACTTCGTGGTGATTCATTCGGAGCGAGTTACTGCCTTTTGCATTTTGGATTATCATGGAGGACCCATTTTTCATCTCCAGTGATCAAGCAATCAAAAAACGCTTCTGTATTGTGCCGCTGAAGCAATAAGTTGCATGTGGTGGACCAGTTAGCTTTGTTTTTTTCGGACAGATTATGCGGGACCCAAACACCTGCTCTGCTTACTGTACCAATCTGCTGCAAATGTTCTTGGATGGTCGACCAAGGTTGGTTAAGAGTGTCTGACAGTTCCCCGACTGTCTGACATGGATTTGCTTCCACTTCCACCCTTAACATGTCATTGTCTAAAGTTGTTGGTCTTCCTGATCGATACGATTCAGAAAGATCAAAATTACCGGATTTGAATTTAGAAAACCACCTTTGGCATTTACGAATGTCTAATGCACTTGGATAAACATCGCAAATGTTTTTGGTAGCAACTGTTGCGTTACCACCCTTGTTAAACTCAAAAAGCATACAATGCCGGATATGTACCTCTTCTGGTATTTGGCTGGCCATTTCACTATAAATTGGAAAAAAAAGTTAAGATTTAATTATTTACAAGTAAACAAGTCACTCTAACCTTAAAATGTCTTTGGCACAATTTGAAATACACAACGAGCTGATAAATGACAGTCAAATATTGAAACACGCAGAAACGACATTACTTTCCGGTCCCCCTAATACATTCTTTCTGATTGGTGTTTCAGGTTTCTTAGGGTATATTCCTAGAAGTGGGATCACTGGGTCAAGTGTCCATCAGTAGATGAGTGGATAAAAAAGCTGTGGTACATGTACACAATGGAATACTAAGCAGCTGTAAGAAAGATCTCTTATCCTTTGAGAGGACATGGAGGGACCTGGAGAGTATTATGCTAAGTGAAACAAGCCAAGCAGAGAAAGACAAATATCACATGATCTCACTTATTTGTGGATGAACTAAACAAACTGGTTAACAAAACTGACCCAGAGACATAGAGGTGGGGTACAGACTGACACACCTCAGAGGAGGAGGGTTGCGGGGGAAGAGATAATCCACAGAACTTATATGCATGTATGCACGACCAATGGACATGGACAACAGGGCTGGGGATGGGGTGGGGAGGATGGGGAGGAGGGAGTCAATGGAGGAAAAAAGAGAAACATCTGTAACAAAAACAAATTAATAAAAAAATAAATAAAAACAAAAACATATACACACACAAAAAAGGCTTATCCTAATCCATTATTATTAAAGAAAAAAATAATCTATTATTTCCTATTTATAACTTCATTTTTACATGAACATTTTGACTCACAAAATTTTGATTTCTACATAAGAAAGGTGGAAAAGAAAGTGAGTTTAATTTGCCCTGACAGGTTTGGCTCAGCGGTTAAAGCGTTGGCCAGTGGACCAATGAGTCGTGGGTTCAATTCTGGTCAAGGACATGTACCTGGTGCGGGAGGCAACCAGTCAATGTGTCCCTCTCATGTTGATGTCTCTCTCTCTCTTCCTCCCTTCCACTCTATCTGAAGATAAATAGAAAAATATCCTCGAGTGAGGATTAAAAAAAAAAGAAAGTGAGTTTAATTTTTTCCCCAGATGGATAACATGTTTTCCCAACACCATTTGTTTCATTCATTAGAGAATAGGGGTGTTAAAATGAGGAAAGTGTCTTAGGTAACCTGAGCTGTGTTACCTTCTCAACAAAATTATTGTAATGTCACTTTACTGGGTAATATTAAAGAGCTAAGAAATAGTCAACGTGAACACAACCAATAACCATAAAACTTTCACGCTTTGTTAAATTTGAATCTACATTTTCAACTTGTCAAGACTTTTGTATTATGTGTGAATTAAATTCCTAAGATGGAAATTTATTGCAATAAAATCTATATTTCTACTGAAGTCAAAAAATTTCCATACACAAATTTTACTGTTATCCAGTCAAAGATGATTTCCTAGGTGAGGATTATTGACATACTGATGACAATTGTCACAAGAATACTACGATGCTGCTATTGATCTATCACATATAAGGAATAGACTTTAACGTCATTCTCAAGTGATAGAACAGGATTTCTTGGAGTGGATTTAGTTTGTGACCTACACCTTGCAATTGAAAGCCAGAGCACAGTAGATATTCCAGGCGTTTTAGTTGATTGAATTTACATGACTAGATTTGGCAATTCAATACTTCATTTTAACAAATAGAGTTGCTATATACTCCCCATAGTAATTGAATCCAGTATCCTGGGATCAGACACCAGGTCTTGATTTATTATAATTACACTTTCATTAATAATAATTAGCCAACAAGAGAGCATTATAAATTTTCTTCAACTAGGTATGTACATTAGTATACTTTGGTTTAAAAATGGTCAAATGCAGCAAATTTATTGACATTTACAGTTCATAATGCACCCAGTGCTTACTGCCATGAAGAAACATATTCTTTGCAATGTCCTGGGGGAGTCAGGGAGAGAAATTCTACAGAACTGAGCTGGCAGGCAGCCCACAGGGACCCAAGTTGCCTGTAATTGGTACTTTGCCAGTGCATAGTATTGAAGGGCATAAATAAATGTGATGGAAATGGAAAGGAAAGAGAAATATTCTGTCTCCATAGGGACCTATAAGGTATTGTGATAATATTCTAACAACAGTTTTATAACTTTTTGTCAAAATCCATTTTTAAAGTGGAAGAGTAGACTTGAATTTTATTTTTAAAATGTTTATGTTACCTCTCAGTCCCTTTATAACATAGATGATAGATGAAAAGCTAAACACCTCTAATAATAAATATGAAACCAAAACTTTAGGGTGATAAACTAAGCAGGATATGGAACCTAAGAAACTTTCCTTTGGTCTTACAACATGAAACTAGAATAAGGGTGTTATAATCTGAATTATGTTCCTCCAAAATTCTCATGTTGAAGTCTTAGCACTCAGAATGTGACCCAGCATGTGATTATATTTAGAGGGAGGGTTGTAAAGGAGGTAATTAAGGTAAAATTGGGTCATTTGGGTGGGACCTAATTCAATATGACTGGTGTCCTTATAAGAAGAGGAGATTAAGACATAGACATGTACAGGTGAAAGACCAGAAGGAAGAAAAACCACCTACAAAACAAGGAGGGAGGCCTCAGAAGAAATCAACCCTGCTGACACCTTAATCTCACAGTCAGTACTTTGTTATAACAGCCCTAGCAAACTATTATGATGGATTCATACATGAGTTTTTTCAAAACCTTTATTTTTTCATTCAAGGTAGTATCTTCTAATAGCTTTGCGTGTATTCTTATTTTTCTCTTATGGCAATTCTGTAATTCATGTATTATTAGTTCAAATGAAAAGAGGAAAATGAGGTTAAGAGAGTTTAATTTAGTATATTCACATAGCTTAAATAATCAGGTATGTCACTGAGTCAAATATTGAAAGTAGATATGCCTTACTCCAAACTTTTCTTTTAATCATTATGCTACATTCACATGTGCCTATCTTTGACAAAAAATGGCCTATGAACTCTTCAAATAATAAAATAATTATCAAAGTTTTGATGAGAAACAAGATGAGATCTTTGATTAAAGTTACCTCCTGTAATATTTAGCGTCCAATTAATGATCAACTAGGAAGGAACAATACAAGTTAAGATGAAAGACTTCCTAAGGAACAATTCTGGTTAGTAAATTAATTATATAATGCACTTTATAAATCTTTATTGAACACCTGTTTGAGGTGCTATAAGAGCTAAATATAGTCACAGTGCTGAATTCACAGAGTTTAGAGCCTCATGGTAGAAAATAGACAAATTAAAATGTCAACTACAAAATTACCAATGTTATGAGTGCACAGAATGATGTGGGAACTTAAATATGGCTTCTAGCCCAGACTTTAAGGAAGGGTTTCTATGCAGAAGGAAGAGAACCTCAACAAAATGAAGGGAAGCATGATAAGAAAGCTGATTTGTACAGGAAAATATGAGTTGAAATGTCTGGTTGAACCCTATTTCTTAACAGGCTTTGAATTTTTATAAAAGAAATAATACATGTATATTCTTAGTGATAGGGATCATAGTCTTTCCTATTCATGTCAGGTGTATTATTTTTTTTTTCTTTAGAATAATGTATTAGAATTCAAAACCTTAGTTAAGTATTATGCCTATATTTTAGTGTTCTCTTATAAATACCTAGTTATCTGAAGCTACTAATCCTTGATTTTATGTTGCATTAGTTTTCTAGAGCTACCTTAACAAATTACCATGAATTGGGTGGCTTAAGAAAATTTATTCTCTCACTGTTATAGAGTCTAGAAGTCTAAAATCAAGGTGTTGATAGGGTTGGAGGCTGAGAGAGAATCTCTTCCAGACTTCTGTCCTAGCTTCTGGTGGTTTTGGGCAATCCTTTATGTATGTCCCTTGGTTTATAGATATATCGCTACAATCTCTGCCTCGGTCTTCATAAGATGTTCTCCCTTGTGCCTCTTCTCTGTTTTCTATAAAGACACCAGTTATATTGAATTAAGGTCCACCCTAATGACCTCATCTTAACTTGATTACCTCTGCAAAAACCCTATTTCCAAATAAGATCACATTCACAGGTTCTGGAGTTAGAACTTCAACATATCTTTTTGGGGAACACAATTCAACCTATAATATATGCCTTTACAGAAAATACCTTCTTTGGCATCCATGATGCTTATATGAGTGATCGATAGCCAAAAGTATGCTGTGTGACAAACAGCTTCAAAAATCTCGTTAACAAACTATGAAAGCATTTCCTTTTGCTCATGACTTTATAGGTTGGCTGGCTGATTCTGTTGATCTGAACTGAACTCTGGAGTCTCCCTCTCCTTCATAGTCCTGCAGTCAGCTGAATGTGGACTGGAAGTCTTTGTTGATCTTGACTGGGCTCTATCACCTGTCTGGATCTTGACTGGGACACCTGAGCTGGTTTGGTTCTGCTCCACACGTGTCATCATTGAGCAGGCTTAGCTGAGCAGCAAGAGAGGGTGTGGAAACACACATACTTGTTCCAGTCTCTGCTTGTGTCAACATTTGTATTACCCCATTGACCAAAACAAGTCATATGGCCAAGGCCAAAGTCAGAGTGGGAGGGTATCACTAAAAGATATAGAGACAGGAAATCACTGGGGCCATCAATTCAACTAATTTTCCATAGACTTGTTATTTTCCTTCTCCTCTGACTACTCTTCTGTTCACATTTTGAAAATTCCTCTTCGTACATAAAAGTGCCCCCCGAGACTATCTTTCAATTCTCCTCAGAGTTGTTTTGGATACAGTGGGTGGTCTTCCTTTAATATATGATTTTTAGGTTTTTCTCTTTTGCTTTATTCTTAATACATCAAATAAACTCATACTTTAACACCTGAAATTACTTCCTCATAATCTATTGTATACACTTTCACTAAATACCTTAGCTCAATTATTTTTCACTTTGACACATTTTTTTTTTTCAAAGCAGCTACAACACAATGACTCCCCATTACTCACCTTAATACTTAATCTCTCTGGCTGGTGACTAGCTTGGTTTCACTTATTTATTCGTGTTTCCAATTAGAATTAGAGCTTCATAAGGGCAGGACTTTTTCTCTACTACATTGCAAGTGAGTAGTACACTGTCCTACTGAGCAAGATATATTTTGTATATTTTGAATAAAACCCTGTTTACGCACTCCTTTGTTTTGTAATTAAAATGCTATCTTCCCTTTGTCCCTGTCATTAACTTTTACCTATGCTGTTACAGCAGCCTAGAATGCCCTCTTTCCCATTGTAAAATACTTCTTAAGGGGATACAAACCAAAAAGAAAGTCATTGTACTCAGCAAGCTCATAGTATGTGGAGAGAAAGCCATAAAAGTAAGTGAATATAACAAAATAGAGTCATTGCCATTACAGAAATATTTATTGAAACTATAGGAATATAGATAGAGACACAATTCAGCATGGAAGAGACAAACAAGTTTTCCTGAAAATGAAGGAGAGTGGAATTCTTCAAGCAGAAGAGAAGGGCACAAAGGTGAAAGAATGGAGCAATATGGACATGAAGGAAACAACAGAATATTATTAAAATGTGAAGTTCAAGTCACTGAGTAGTGAAATATAGACTGATGGGGAAAGCAGAAGGCATGAACTCTATCTTGAAGGGTCTTCATGTTAAAGAACTTGAACTTGGTCAGTTCCACAATGCTTTAAAACAGTTATAAGCAGGAGAATAACAGATCCACATTCACCTTTCCAAATCTTGAACAGAAGTGAATCTTAGGACCCAGTAATTTTACCACATGACAATTACAACTTGCAGGCACTGTCTCATTCTCTGGCTCTTTTAAACATTATAGCCGATCTGAGAAACTTTGCTCTGCTAATATATTAATGGCTATTGATGGACTCAGTTGGCTTTGTTCTTTCTCTAGGTGTTTACAGATGCTGTTCTCTACAGATAAACTATTAATGAAAAGGGTGAAACAATAGCAAGCTTTTCTAGTAATACCGCAAAAATATGAAGATATGTGTGTGTGTGTGTGTGTGTGTGTGTGTGTGTATACATAATATATATTTATTATTTTTTTTTGGAAAAATGCTACCTTCAGTATCATTCAAATCCTAATGATGCAAGCAGTCCAGGCTAAGTGAGTAAAATTTGATAAGACCACTTGGGGTACCACTAATTTTCAAAAGTAATTTAAATAAATGTATATACTTTTCCCTAAGACTAGCCCAACAGATAATTTTTTTTCCCTATCTTGGAAGATATAGAGTGATTTTCACTTTTATCTGTGACATGTAAAAATATGGGACAAGGGCCCTGGCCAGTTTGGCTCAGCGGTTAGAGCATCAGGTTCGATTCTGGTCAAGGGCACGTACCTGGGTTGCTATTCATCCGCGGCCCTGGTTGGAGTCGTGCAGGAGGCAGCCACTCGATGTGTCCCTTTCATGTCAATGTTCTCTCTCTCTCTCTCTCTCTCTTTCTCTCTCTCTCTCTCTCTCTTTCCCTCTCTCTCCCTCCCACTCTATCTGAACAAAAATGGAAAAATGCTCTCGGGTGAGGATAAAAAATATATATGTATATGGGACAAGGAATTTGAACTCAACATTAAGTACAGGTTAGAGTATTAGAAAGAGAAAGTGGAATTTATGGAACAAGTATAGATCTATTTGAAAAACTAGATTAGCTTTCACATGTTTATTCATGAAATGTTATTGTCTGCCTAACTATTCCATTATGTGTTAATAATAAAATAACCCATATGTGCAAAATGGATGTGTCACACCAAGAAAAAAATGTTCAAAATGCCAAGTAAATGCCACAACAAATGTATAAAAAACATTTTACTGATGGTTTCACTTTGCAAACTCTTTTGAAGATTTTTTTCTCATTCTTTTGGAGCACAGAAATGAAGAGTTCTGTTCTTCATAGAGGAATCTCTTTTTTGGGTACAATTTTACATCAATTCAGTTTATATTTAACTAGAAACTTAAGATAATATGCTTTGTAATTTTTTAAGACGAGTGTTTAAGAACATGTGGGGCTGTGAGACTGATTCTCAGAACAACGTAGCTTTGACAAAAGCTTAATAGATCCTGTCAAGCCATTTCTTATACTTTAAGCCTTTTCTGTTTCAGTCTTTGTTGTTTTGAGTAAAGTTTTAGAAGACTGGATATCACTTTTCTTCTTTGATCCAGTGTTTTTCCTTTTGGAAAATATTCATTTATCAGTTTCTCCCCTTCTGTGTCTCAGAGCGACATCAGTTTGCATGAATTCAATAAAATATCTGACAGCAATGCCCATTATCTCTGGACCCAATCTTTCCACAGGAACTTCCTTTTTTGCTCATGTAAATCCAATGGGGGTCCCTTAAAATTCTAAGAAATTTTTGTTACTTTATGATTCGTTTGGTTCCCTGAAAGTATCACCCAGTTCACTTTTTCTTAATATTTGATTAGATATTTTTTCACATTCACTTTGCCAACTTTTGAAGATGACGAGCATTTAAGTTGACTATTTTGTCATGAATAGCGGTCTCATGTTTTTCTCTGTAGTTCTGAGCATCTTTATGTTTTCAGGCCCAACCAAATGCATGTTGTACAAGTTGAATCTCTGTGGAATCATCAGCAATAGAAGTTTGTTCTCTATCATCCATACACACGCTATTCACCAGCTCCTGCAAAGATAATCATCAACAGTTTCTCTACTATGCTATACTGAAGGTACAGCTTTCTTTGTAGCAAAATTGGTTTTGGAGCAGTGTTTTAAGAAATTCATGGGATTGCAACAATGTCCAGAGTTCATTCATACTTGCTTGCATTTCCTGGCACCTTCACCTTCCTCCTTTGGCAGTGTGGTGTGATGGTCAAGGACATAGGTTGTACGCTCAGGCAGATCTTAGTTCTAACGTTACCTTGCCCCTTACTAGCTGGATAATTTAAGTATCTAATTTTTTTAAGATGGGGGAGACAGTTGTGAATACATATATTTTTAGCAATCCTGAAATTAGTTAACTCAGACAAAACTTCTAAATTAGTTTCAAATGAGAGCCATTAGAACATTGTAAAAAGGAAGTTCTTGAGGACATCAAAGAAGATCAAGGTGGTGGTGACGCAAGAGGCAAAGATCCCAGAGAAGAAGGCTGGGCAATGAGATAAGCCCAGAACTGGGGGCACTCTTTCACTGGTGTCATTTTCTGATCCCAGAAAAGTTGCCTTATGGGTAGAAAAGTTGAGCAGTTCTATTGGAAGTCTTACAGGACAAGGTAGACAAAATTACTGTTCAGAGCCCACCAAGGTTAGAAAGAGTCTGGTAAATCCCTACGTTGTGAGTTAGGGTCAAGAAGACTTAAAACAACACTTACATGGACTGAATTAAATTAAGGTCATCCTAGAATGTTAGTCTCTTAGCTGACCAATTGTCAGAAGCAAAGCTGAATCATCTTTAGAGAATTATAAAAACATTCAGAGCTGTGAATTATCTCTAAAACTTTTCAAACAACATGTCCATCATTTAATGCCGAAAAAACAAAAGCAGAGAATGGAAGGTGGGCCCTGAGCTGGGTCTCTGCTGCATGGAGGGGCTGCTTTGAGGGGCAGGGTGGTGTCCCAGCACTAAGGGTGTGGCTGGGGAATGAAGTCAAAGAGTTGTGTAATAGAGTTGATTTCTTCTGAAGTCTTTCTCTCTGTCTTCACATGATATTCCCACATTGTGTATCTGTGTTTAATTTCATTTTTGTATAAGAACACTAAGCATATTGAATTAGGACCCACCCAAATGACCTCATTTCATCTTAATTACCTCTTTAAAGGTCCCACCTCTGAATACAGTACAGTCATATTCTGATGTACTAGGGTTTAGGACTTCAACATAGGTATTTCCCTCACAATATTTGAGACATAGTTACATTAACAATTATCCATTGTTTACCTAAAATTTATATTTAACTGGGCATTCTCTATTTTTATCAACTACATCTGACAACTCTAATTAAGACATGTTTTGAATCATATTCAACAGAAAAAGAAGATAAAGTAGACTACAGAGAAAAAGATTGCAGAATGAACATGGAGATCTTAAAGTGTAGGAAAAAGAGTAGAACAACATAAGAGACAGAGGATCTATGAAGAGGTTCAATGCATGCATAACTGATGTTCAAATTTAAAGAGGAAAGCAAATAGAGCAGAAGCAGTATTTGAGATGATAATCACTGAGAACTCTTCCAAATCTAGGAAGATATTAACCTTCGGATTCAGGAAGGCCTTTGAAATCCAAGAGTCATAAATGAAAAGAAAACTATGGTTGGCACATGTAATATAACTTCTAAAAACAAAAGTCAAAGAGAAAATCATGAAAAACTTCCAGAAAAATGGCATAATGCGTTCAAAGTAGCAGGACTTGGTCATTAGCAAATCCACACTAAAAGAAGTGTTAAGGAAGGTCTGTAGGCAGAATAAATATAATGGTCAGAGCAAAAGCAATGAGTGATGGTAGTAAATATGATCAAAACTCAAAGGATATTGGTGTATGACAATAACAAAAATATCTTGGAAGGTTTGCAAATTATAAAGAATTAAGATAGAGTGTCCTGGCTGGTTTGGCTCAGCAGTTAGACCGTCGGCCCGCGGACCAGAGAGTCTCGGGTTTGGTTCCCGCTAAGGGCACGTACCTCGGTTGCAGTTTGTCCCCAGCCTCGGTTGGGGTCATGTGGGTGGCAACCATTGGATGTGTCTCTCTCGCATCGATGTTTCTCTCTTTCTCTCTCTCTCTCTCTCTCTCTCTCTCTCTCTCTCTCTCTCTCTCTCTCCTGCTCTATCTGAAGATAAAATGCAGAAGTGTCCTCGGGTGAGGATAAAAAAAAAAAAAAAATTAAGATAGAGTCTGCATTCCCACCAACAGTGCATGAGGGTTCCCTTTTATCGCTATCCTTGCTAGCACTTGTTGTTTGTTGATTTATTGATGACAGGCCTGAGGTGATATCTCATTATGGTTTTAATTAGCATCTCTCTGATGATTAGTGATGTTGAACATCTTTTCATATGTCTGTTGGCCATCTGTATGTCCTCTTTGGAGAAGTTTCTATCTAGATCCTTTGTTCATTTTTAATTGAATTGTTTGTTTTCTTGATGTCAAGTTATATAAATTATTCATATATTTTAGATATTAACCCCATATCAGATGTATCATTGGCCAATATGGTCTGCCATTCAGTGGGTTGCCTTTTCATTCTGAGAATATATCTGAAGAAACCCAAAACATTAATTCAAAAAGATATATGCACCCCTATGTTCATTGCAGCATTAAGTTATTTATAATAGCCAAGATCTGGAAACAGCCCAAGTGTCCATCAGTAGATGAGTGGATAAAAAAAGCTGTGGTACATTTACACAGTGGAATGCTACTTGGCCATGAAAAGGAGGAAATTTTACCTTTTGCGACAGCATGGATGGACCTGGAGAGTATTAGGCTAAATGAAATAAGCCAGTGAGAAAAAGATAAATACCATATGATCTCACTTATATGTGGAATTTAATGAACAAAATAATTTAACAAACAAAATAGAAACAGACTTATAGGTACATAGAACAGACTGACAGCTGTCAGAGATGAGTGTGGTTAGGGGGCTGACTGTTTAAAAAAAAAGGGATTAAGGAGTATGCAGATGATGTTTTACTGAGTTGTATACTTGAAAACTATACGGTTTTGTTAACCAGTATTACTCTAATAAATTCAATAAAAAATTTACCTGGGGAAAAAAAAATTAAGATACAAAACAAAAGAGAATATGGAGTTAGAGGTTTAAAATAGGTTCACAATTTAATAGGATAAAGTAGCAAGTACTATTCATATTTTGGTAAGATAAACATGTATTGCATCCTCTGTACTAACCCTTAAAATAATAGCACAGTAGTATAAAACTACTAATCTAATAATGTGGGGAATTAAATCATCATCATTATCATATGCACAATTAATCCAAAAGCAGATTAAAAAAAGAAAGAAAAGCACAAGAAATATAACAAGAAAAATAAAAAGCACATCGGTATTGATTAATATATATTTATCATTTATATTTACCTTACAATGTTTCACTAGGAGCTGAACGCACCCACCAGCTGACGGCGAGGAACAAAGCGGGGACCTCAGCTCTCTAGCCAGAGGAACTGGCCAAAACCACAGGAGCTTGGAAGAGGATCTCAGGCATTAGAAGAGCCACAGCCTGGTTGGTTTCTAGATTTCAGCTTTGTAAGGTCGTCTGCAGAGAACCCTGCTCTAATTTCTAAATGTTAATTGCTAGAATAAAATATGATTTTAAAAATACGGAATCTGGTTAGTTTTGATGAACTGACTTTTTACTGCATCAAAAAAGAGAGTATCTGACTCTGTTTTCAACATGATACATATAGTAGGGTCCCTCGGCACCTACTTCGGACAAGGCATTGTGATAGTCACCAAGAAGTGAATGTGGGCCATGAGCACCAGATTGGATGTGACCAGTGAAGGCCATTTCTTAAGGGACTTTAGAGGACAATGAGACTACTTGCTCATTGATTCCAAGGTATTTGAGGAACACCTCTGCTATTAATTGGGCCTGGAAGCCTCGCGTCAGGGTGTGACATTTGCCTGGCTTGGTTTCTCCATTCATCATTGGCATTCCCAACCCCGTAAAATCTTACCAAGTTTTCTCAAACCTGAAAAGAACAGAAAGTAATTGAACAGAACTTAACAGTTTGAAAAGAATACAGACCTATTGCGAGACAAGAGATATTGACTTCACTATGACGTCACCCTGAAAAGATTTGTTTGTAACTATTAAATATGAATAACTGACTCCTTTCTTCAGCATCACCACGGTGGAAGAGTGCTCTCTGCAGAAGTGATCCTTTCTTGTGTTCTCAACTGTGCTTTCCTTGAGAGTCTTAGCCAGTTTTCCTCGGGTTATTCTGTAATTTTGGCTGGAAATATTTCTGCCTTGAGGATAGGGAGTACCTCATTTTGGAATGGGAATGAAATGAACATATATTGATAACTGGCTAAGAGCTGCACATTGTTTTAGATACTTTGCATCGTTATCATATTTACTTAGTAATACCTTTATGTTATTACTATCATAGCAGAACTTTATTTGAGCATTTACTGTACATTTTGTAAACATTGTTTGAATTCTCAGAGTAATCAGAAGTCAGGCAATATTTTTTTAAAATTTTATTTCTACAGATGGAGGAATTCAGAGAGATTAAATGTCCTGCAAAAGACCCAGGGACGATAAGAAGAGCATCTGGGTTGAAGCCAAGTTGGTGACAGTAAGATTGAAGATTGCAGCAAAGCATTCACTTTATCTCTTCGTTTCTGTCTTGTTGTGTGTCTCTGTGTGTGTGCATGTGTATGCAAGCCAGAATTCCTCAGTTCTAATCCTCGCTTTGCCATTTATCAGGAGTGCGATTTTGGCACATTAAGGTTTCTGATTCAGTGTCTTCTCTTGTCAAGCAGGGATACTAATGATATCTACTTTGTGGAGGTTGTGAAGATCAACATAGGCAAATACTCAGGACAGCCCCCGGCACCTGGTAAGTGCTATAAAAGAGATGCTTTTATGATTTTTCAACCAGGCTATTGCAAGTAAGTGTTAAAAATCAGAGATTCACTCTTAAGTTTTTCTTTATCCATTCCCTTCTACCGGCATCCTCCCAGGACCTTCACGAGCATGTGGGTGAGTGCTAATGGCCTTTACTCCCAGCACCCATTAGAGGCCGAGGTAGCTATGAGCAGGACCTACCCTACTGTCAGCCCATGAGGTACAAAGTTAGGGCTGGGGAACCCAACCACATCTAGATCTGTCTGTGACTATATAAGAGAGCCTCTTTTTTTCTCATGTGAGCCAAATTGACACACTTCGCTTAGTTAAAATGTAATGTCTTTGGGTAGTATAATGGTGTAGGCTGGAGCCACGAAGTCCACCCCTGCAGGTATCAAGCAACAAGACTGAGACAAGTGAGCTGGGTGCGGAGAGTCCACGTTCCACAGAAGGTTCAGAGCAAGTCTGCCGAATTCAGTGGAGCAAGGATTCTTGGTTCTTTCCAGATATTGGCAAATGTTCACATTTATTTAAGAAGCAATTACATGGTTTCTCCAGGAACTATTCTGAATACTTTATACTTATTAATTTACTTAATCTTTACAGGCAGGGAGGTTCCATACCTAGTCCGAGGTCACTCACCTAAGAAGTAAGTGACCCAGTGTTCTATCGTAAGCTATACAGGTGTCATTAGTACTCACGGTTATGTCGTGACTATAGTAATACAGAATTGCCCAACCTTGAGCTGAGCATTTTAAACAACGAAAAGCACAGCCTACCTTAGAGGACAACTTCTTGAACTCAACAGAAAACAGTATTTTCTTTCTTATGTTTTTCATTTCAACAGATAAAGAAACTAAGAGTCAGAGAGAATAATTATACTTCTTGAAGTCTTAAAACATCTTAATATATAAAGAGCCTCACCAGCCCTTTACTGAATTTAAGTTCCTCCATTGCTCTGTTAAACTTTATAATACCTTACTTGAGCATCATGAGACAATGACTGGGTCTCAACAGGAAAATGAGCAATTTTTTTTTTTTTTTAATATTTAATCTCAACACCAACTGCCTTTCACTCTCTGTGTAGAATTGTTTCTTGATCCTATTCTTCTCTGAAAGCAGCCAATGTCCTACAAATTCCCCAGACTCTTATTAACACTTGTTATTTAACAGATATCCCGGGAGGCATTTACTATTTTCCTAGATTTCTATATCCCAGGGCAAGATGTTTTCTTGAGTTCCTATAGACAAAAGCCCAAGTGGACTGCTAGAGCAAGACAGATCTTTAAACACGATGTTGACAATGTCATATTTGTAGGACGACTCTCTGGAATCTTTTCTTTGGGTCTCGTATTGTCTGTTCCTGGGCGATGAGGCTGATTCACTGTGACAACAGACAGTGCGGGCCCATGTGAGTCTTTGCAGTCTTTCACACATCTCCCGGTGGCTTCCCCCAAGAAGCTTTGCCTATTAACATGTCTGGCGGGGTTGTGACTCGAGCGCTGGGCGAGGCTGTAAAAAGCCCACGCAGGGCTGCAGGCGCGGGGACGGCTGTTTCTGCAGGTTCGCTAAGAGGACTCGGGTTGCCTGTGGAGAAAAGGGGCTCTGGAGAGTGATAAAAGCTCTTTCTTTGAACCGAAGCTAGATCATCTTCGAGAATTTATGATTTTTTATTGCAACGTATCCCAAATTTATAAAGACAAGCATGCTTTTAAGTCTCGCCCCTTCCAGACTGTTTGCACCTGGTGTCACGAACACATTAAGGACGGCAGAGTGATACCTTGGCCCTATTCCGTAGCACCTGTGTGGTCTTCGCCCTGCTGTTAACAGACACCGGCTTTACTTTCCTCCAGTAAAACAGGGGAAAGTACGAGGGTGGAGAGACGCTGGGCGGGAGGAGGAAGCTTTCAGTGGCTAATAGCTCTGTGTTTAGATTTAGATAAACATCGTTTTGAATACTGACTCTGCTGTGTGATCTTGAGCAATTAACATTTTTCAGTTCTGTGTGTCCACATTTTAAAAACAGAAGTACCACCTATCTGAAAGCTATTGGGAAACTTAAGAGAAATGATGCGTATAAAATAACTTGGTAAATTACACGGCATGTGGTCAATCGCGACACAAGTGTTTTTTTGTGGTTTATTAGATTATTATCAATGCTCTAATATTACTACTAATAGGACAGTTTTACTCAGGAAAATCCATTTTAGGGATAAACTTATTTTATTAAGCAGTCTGCTGGTATTATGGACTTTGCTGTCAAAATCGAATAATTTAAACTTGTGAATAGTACAGAAAAAGGAAGAAGTCATATAAAACGAAAGATTAAAGCTGGAGTTAAGCAGAATGGTTCCATGTGAAATGCTCAGGAGAGCAAAACGGGGGTACTCCAAGTGACCTCCAAATGAAGAGCAAGGATCGGAATTTGCTGGATATTGAGATTCAACTCGAGTGTTAGTCAAATGCTCTGTTTTTTTGTTGTTGTTGTTTGTTTGTTTGTTTTTTAGGAAAAAGGATGCTCAGACTTTCTCTCAAGTTGCAAAGACTGAAAACGTTGTAGTTGGTGCATAGATCTATGTTAAAAACACAAGCAAATTATGAAACGAAGTTGTAAAAGTGGATCAGAGTCAGGGAAGTGGAGAGAGGTCATGAGTATGGAAGTTGCAGTTTGAAGGGAATCAGGTGAAGCAACAGGAAATGGAGCTCAGAAATCTGGGCAGAAATGGCATCAGGAAGCTAGCTCACTCATAAGAAGATGCATGGGATCTGGGAGAGCATCAGTAGATGTCAGAGCGAATTTAAAAACCTCAGGTTGCTTTATTATCAACTCTTCCTTTGACCTATCCTGTTAGAACTATAGCCTAAAAATGTCATGCTACCATAAAGAGGTGGAATTGATGGACTGTAAAAAGAACTCTGGGCTGGCCATGTAATCATAATTTCTCTCCCTGTCATTTTTTTCTCCTAAATTAAGTGATTTTGACCTTGGACAAATTGCTTAGCCCCTCTGAATATAAGTGTCTTTACCCATAAAATTGGAAATATTATACTTTCCATACAAGGCTTTTTTTTTGGATTTAAATGAAGTGACATATGTAACACCCTGTGGCCAGCATCTTTATACGTACTATAAGCTCAATAAATCGATATTTATCTTTAAGAAAAATATGTTTGATACAGCCAAGTTAGGCAGGTACTAGAAGCTTAATTCTATGTATATAATTTGCCTATGCATGGCCACCGTTACATTAACTCTTTCTCCTTTCATGTCAGTTTTGTGTGTTCTTGAATAATACCAAAAAGTATACTAACTGCCAAATGGAGAACTAGTCAATCAAACAGCCTGTTTATTGAACGTGAACTGTAAGTCGGCATAAGTTGGGAGCTGTGCCCACCAAGACAAACCAGGCAGAATTCTTGCTCTTGAGTGCTGAAAATGTCATTGACAACAAGCAACTGAAACACACACACACACACACACACACACACACACACACACACACACAATGGGCATTTTTCAATATAGTGGCTTTTGGTATGTAACAAGCAAAATGATGATTTGAACATTTTCCCCTGGGCAGGGGAAATATATATATATATATATATATATATATATATATATATATATATATATGGTGTGTGTGTGTGTGTGTGTGTGTGTGTGTCTGTTGGTATCATTAACTTGGAGCCTTTCCACACTGGGAGAGAGTGGCAGTTAACTGGAGAAAACTTTCTTGTTTGATTTTGATAAGCATTTTATCTCCTCAGTCAGTTTTAGTTTCCCATTGTCATAAAGTAACATTTATCACACCTTAAATGTCCTTTATTTTCATTTTAAAGGAATAAAAAAATCTCTGTTAAACACATTATTTAGCTATGTAAGTTATACAATATCAACAAATGACTGAAAGTAATTTTATGATCGAACAGGTATTCCCTGCAATAAATGGATATATCCACTAGTCAAATTTCAAGTTTTTAACAGATGTGTTTGTAAATTGTATATAGTTAATTAGCTACTGAAATTTTTAAATGCTGCCCCAGAGCTCTTGTTAAATTTTCCTTTTGTAGCATTAATTAAGATTCAATGGGACTTTTAACAAAATTAAATTCTGAGTGAATCAAAGGAGAATTATTACCTAGAACACTATAGTTAGGCTTGCCAAATGATCACAAGATGTGGTATACTTATTATGATTTCTTGTGGATTAACTTTCTTTTTTTCCAAATGTAATTTCACAAGGAGTTAATGCTCTTGGTAAATAGGCAGCTTCCTAGAGACATCGATCGAGGGCGATGTATTCCAAAGCTCATACAACATCAGGAAGGCATCATCAGGAAGAAAATCCCATATCAAAATCAAACAGGAATACTATTTCTCAACTGTGTGAAATCATAGTGTTCAAATAGAAAGGGCCCTGGACTTGGGCTCTTCTTTTTGGTAGCAAAATATTTCTGAGAAGGTCAATTTGTGTCTGAGACTCTGTTTCTGCTGTTATAAAAAGAAGGTAATTAAAGCAGTTTGAGTTACTCCATAGAATGTGTGTGTGTGTGTGTGTGTGTGTGTGTGTGTGTGTGTATCAGCACATATAAATCTCTACGGAAAGTATCATGAGTAGATCTTGGATCCATCTCCATGGATACCTCCAAATCTAGTCCACTACATAGCCTAGTTCTCAGAGGCTGGTCCTCCTTAAAGTGGAGTTATTCTATTTTCTGGATATTCCTCCCCTTGGGGCTGTGACACAATTAATTACCTGTGTACGTAGTGAGCATGACTAGATCTTAACATGGCTAACTATTGCTAAGTTTACTTATAACTTGATAGGTATAAAATAATCTTCCATGTAAATATGGCCAATGGAGAATTTTTAGGCCTCTTACATTTTCTAATGGGCATATGCTGATGACACTAAATCTGGACCATATATACATGCGGGGAGAGCTGCCCCTCAGAAAGGAAATAATGGAGATAGACAGAGCCCAGAGAGTGTATCAACTGAATTAGTGGCTCTCTGTAACATCTGTGTGCACTGGAATCAGCAGGGAAGCTGACTCAGCGGAGATTCCTGGGGCTATTCACAGATAGTCTGATTCAGCAGGAGGTAGTTTAGGAATTGACAGTTTCTACTAGCATTTACCGTAATTCTGATATGTGGAAAAGACTAACCACTGCTGGTAAAACTATTTTGGATGGCTTTTATATGCATAATTGACTAACGGCAGAGAGGAAGATGGGGAGGTGGCCATGTCTAATATCATCACATGACATGAGGTGGCTTTCAGTGATTTGCTAGCATTTGTTTTCATTGAGCTTTTGGAAAAATTAAACATAAGAAAATATTGGTCTTCAGGCCCCTTCATGTTACACTTTCTCCTTTGCCCCTATTTCCTCTCATCCACATTTCTTGTTAGACGTAGAGGGTGAAAATGCTCCCTACAGACCGATGAAATGTACCTTCTCGATCCCCAGCATCAGAATTTTCTCTCCAAGATTGGTTTCAGATCCCCCGCTCTTTGGTTTCAGATCCTCTGCTCTTATATACAACACTGGCTCTGCATTGCCTAGTCTGACCTGCAGAGCTATACAAGGATTTGTAAGGATCAAATCCAGCCCTTAATGTAAATGCCCCTCCGCTTACCTCAGTGAGACAAAAAATTCAAAAGTATTATAATCCAAAACCAAACTTCATTTACAATGAATATAATTACTTTAGACTTAGCCATTCCTTGAATATTTGCATTTGAATGGGAATTTCTTCATTTTAATTATTTTATGATTGGTGACAAATCCTAGAATATTTTCTTTTCTTTTCTTTTTTTTTTGGTAACCTTTCACCTGTTCACCCATCCATTCAACCAACTGAAGGGGAATATTTTTATATTTTTATCCATGTGTCATAGTAAACATGGGCCTATGTGCTAACCCACAGCATGGTATATATAAAGGACTATTCTTAAGCCTCAAAAGTGACAAATATAAGGGAAAGTAATAGAAAACAAAAATGCAAGAAGACTTAGAGTTAGAAAAAATAGTTAAATTATACATCAAGACTCACAGTATTGTGTCCATAAGCACATTCTTGACCTCACACAATCTTGGTTCCCAAATAAGATAAAGCAGAGATGTTACATGCTTTGCAGCATTATTGCTGGCATATAAAATATATTCAGTTACTGTTAAATTTCATTCCTTTTCTTCCTATTTTATGTAAAAGCTAGGAAGCTTGTCCTACCAAAAATAGCAAAGTCTACATTGAAGGATAAACTTTCATAAAGAAAGATAGTTCTTAACCAATGGTCACTTCTTATTTCTTTTACTTTTTTCATAGGCAGCTTAAGAAGTTTTTTCCCCCCACTTCTGTATGTCTTTCTGGTCACCCAATCTCCATTACATCAAAATGGACTTTCTCTTCTAGCAGCGCCAATGACTCCGTATTAACCTAGTTCTCTCTCCTGAACCCCTGCGAGGGCATGCACGGGCCCATAGACGGCGGCCCCCCTGAAAGGCCCAGGTGAGCAACGAGGTTCAGCGGTACAGGTGAGGGGCTGTGCCGTCAGGAGGAACAGACCTTTGCTGGCCCCACAGGAACATTCTGCATGCAGTTTTGGAAGTGCCAAATGTGCATTTTCTTATGTGAAGGGCGACTAACTTCTATTTCAAATTCTAGCAGCAATAAAATGCATTTTAAAGTTAAGAGTGACCATGAAATAGTGTTTTGTTGTTGTTTCTTTTATTGTACTTTTTTGGATTTCACACAGTCAGTCAATCACCCTTTAAACCCAGCAGCCTACACGCTTCAAAAGAATGACTTCATTGCTCAAGTCCTTTTTCTATTTCTACTGACATGGAAATACTCTGGGAGGGCATGGGTGGAGGTATATGTGGATGCCTCTTTTGTACACTGTGCTAAACACTGTGAATAAACTCAGTCATTCCCAGGAGCTGTCTGAAAATGACGGAGGTAGAGTATAAACAAAGAATTTCGACACAATGTGTTTGGTGTTACATTGGAGATGTGGAGTGATAGGAAATGCCTCAGTCAGTAAACGAGTTTTGAGAACCTCCTAAGGCATAATTAGGGGTTTTCCAGGTTAAGTAAAGAGGCGACATGTTGCTCAAGAAACAGTATGTGTACAGAAAAATGAAACAGAAATAAATGGAGGACTGGGAGAAGAAGAACAAATTAGCTATCACCACAATAGAGAATGAAAGTATGTAGAGTGGATTTGGGAGGTAAGAGAAAGACTCTGATGATGGAAAGGATTCTTAGCAAAGAATACTGTATAGCCTACTATGGAATTTGTGTGTTTCTAGTGCAAAAAAATTAAAGTATACGAGTAATAAGGACAGACTTTGTATCATAAAGGAAAGCTCCAACAGCAATGTGGAAGGCTGAAGATGTTAGCAGTAGGGATATTAGGCATGAGGGTTTGTAGGAGTCTAAGAGCTAGATGATGACGGTTGGGACTAGTGATTCTCAACTGAGAGAGATTCTCCACCTGCCACACGCGCGCGCGCACACACACACACACACACACACACACACACACACACGGGACATCTGGCAATGTCCGGAGACATTTTTCTTGTCACAACTAGGAGTTGACACAAGCATCTGGTGAGCAGAGGCCAGGAATGCTGCTAAATATCCTATAATGCACAAGAAAGCCCCTTATGACAAAGAATTATCTGGTCCAAACTATTAATAGTGCTGAGTCCAGACAAAGGCTATGAGAGTACAAATAGAAGGAAGGCTGACCTTGAGGAAGAATTTTGAAGACATTTCAAGATTGATATAAAATGTAAGGAAAAGGGAAAAACAAAAAACCTCTGAGAATTTGTCAAAATAGGCAATATCCGTAATAACATTACTTTTAATACTAAATAGGAGGGTATATTATCTGGTGAAGGTTTCCAATAATTTGTTATTCAGAAGAGGTTGAAGGTTAGAAATAAAGTTTTGAGTCACTGGCTTTTAAGTTATAGCTGACAGTGTGGGATGAATGAGCGAATTGAGGGAGAGTATAAGGTTTATAACCAGAGATATGCACCAGCACCACCTGGCCTCACTCTGGGGTATGCTAACTTGGTAGAATGAAAGTAGGTCCAAAGAATGTGTCTCTTCAATACACTTTTTGAAAAGATAAGCAATACGAATTTTAATGGCTTTGTATGTAGCAGGGAGAAATAGTGTAGCGGTAACAAAGAGAGAATAGTCTTCTGTGATGCTATCTATTTTTGTGGTATTCAGTTTGGATTCATGGAACTATTCTACATAATTACATAACACAATTGAAAAATACCATTTTCTAAATATCTACCACAAAATTAAATAGTATGCCTATCTGTATTTTGAATTGGTGACAGAACACAGAACCTATTCCGGACAGTTTTAAAATATAGTAATGTCACCATATTCTATGCACTGAGCCGTGCTCCCTACCTCCCCCCAAATGCTGATGTTGACTCTCTTCCAGTGTGATGGCATTTGGAGCTGAGGCCTTTGGGAGATAATTAGACGTAGATGAGGTCATGAGGGTAGGGTCCTCATGGCAGTATTTGTGCCTTTATTAGAAGAGGAAGAGACAACAGAGCTCTGTCTGCACACAAGGACACAGTGAGGGGACTGGATGCAAGCCAGGAAGAGGGCACTCCCCAGGGCCTGTACCTTGATCTTGGACCTCCCAGCCGCCAGAACTGTGAGAAAATAAATTGTTGTTTAAACCCCTTAGTCTTAGTATTTTGTTATAGCATCTTGAGCTGATATAAACCACTCTTTGTGTCTAATAGGACTGTTGTTCTTAGTAATCACATCAGTGGTGGTGGTGGTGGTAGTACTATTCTGAGATGGCTGTATGTTCACTTTGAGCTCAAGGAAATGTATAATTACTCATATCTTTGAAAAATGGGAGCTTCAGAAATGTAAAAAAATATGAGATACAGATATATGATTCCTGAAGTTAAGTAAAATTCTGTATCAGTCATAATGTAGCTATCTTTTTAAAAAATTATATACTTTCTAACTCTGACTACTGAAAACGCATAAAATCTCAGCAGCAATTAGCATTCTCGGCATCAGATTGTGGTCTCCTGACACCATTTCCCAGGAAAAGGAACCAAGTTCCTGGGAGAAATGGCTAAATCGAAGTGGATTTCTTGTTTGTTTGTTTCTTGTTGTTGTTTCTTCAATTTATTTTTTATTAAATTTATTGGGGTGACATTGGTTAATAAGATCCTATAGGTTTCAAGTGTACATTTCTATCATACATGTATGCATATTGCATTGTGTCCACCACCCAAAGTCAAATCATCTCTGTCACCATATATTTGGACCCCTTTGCCCTGTACTACCCAACCCCTCCCCCCTGGAGACCACTATACTGTTGTCTATGTCTATGAGTATCTTGGTTCTTTTTTTTAAAAAAGATAAATACAAAACAAAACACAGCACTTTAGTTGTCATCATAGAAGAAGCTAGGGCACCAACTCATTATTCTGAAAACTGGTAAGAAAGAGAAAAGGATTCCTAATCAAGCATTTAGCCTTACCTTTTCTATATACATTGTATCCCAGAGTGAGAAATTAGTTGAATGAAGGAGATTTTTTCAAGATAACTAGTCCAGCTAATAGATGAAGATGGATGCTAGAATTAGAATGGCAACATTGTGTAACTCCTATTGACATAATGAATTTAGATAATAATCATTTGTTACTGCTAACATCACAAAAAGACCACCAACATGGCATGACTTCTACCTTCCAAAAACCTCAAACCTGAAATTGATCGAGCATCTAGATTTATTCAGACTCAGTACAAAATGACACATTGAGAAGATCATCAGAAAACTCTAGATGGTGAGAAACAGGAGAAACAACTCAGTTTCTTTAACAAATAAATAGTAAGGGAGAAGGAGAGAGAGATTTTTTATTTTTATTTTTTATTTTTTTAAAAAAAATATATTTTCATTGATTTTTTAGAGAGATTGGAAGGGAGAGAGAGATAGAAACATCGATGTGAGAAACATCGATTCGCCGCCTCCTGTATGCTCCCTACTGGGGATGAGCCCGCAACCTGGGCAGGCGTCCTGACTAGGAACTGAACCAGTGACCTCTTGGTGTATGGGTCACACTCAACCACTGAGCCACACTAGCTGGGTGAGAGAGATTTTTAAAAAGAGACAAGAGATATATATCAACCACCAAGTGGGAAACATAACCCTTATTCGAATTCTAGTTTGATTTTACAATCAAACAAGATTTAAAATAGCAGTTTATGAAACAATGTGGTTGCAAGGAATTATTGCCAAGTTCAGGTGTAATAATAATTATTATGTTTCAAAAACCTTTTCTGAAAGAGTCACTGATATATTTTTGGATAAAATGATAACATGTCTGAGATTGGCTGCAAATGGATTTGGAGGACTGGGAAGTGTATGGGGGCTCAGCTGAAACAAGGGGGCCACACTGCCATCATTGGAGCAGAGGGATGGGGGGAGGCTGGTTTTACTCTTTGTATTTTGTATATATATGAAAAAAAACAATGTTAAAGCTTCTTCCTTGGTTATGTGTAAGTCAGGTGAGTCCTGATGTAGAGTAGGAATAAAAAGAACCAAGGTAAGAAGCCTGAGACTAGGAACAGAGGTTTGGCGGATTTGCTGAGGGAGGATGGACACCTGTAGCTCACTCTCAGGGAGAAAAGGCAGCGTGACCTTTGATGCAGTGGCAGGGAGAGCGGGCCGAAGCTCCCGGAGGAGAGCGCTCCTGATTCTGTGCTCATCAGAGCTGAGAACGGTCTCATCCAGAGGGTTTTGTTAGGTATTGATCTTCCCATCACAGAAAGCACTCTGTGTGTACATACATGTATACATATACACACATATTGGTCATTAATTATGCTGCTTGGCCCTGGCCGGTTTGGCTCAGCTGTTAGAGCGTCGGCCTGCGGTCCGGAGAGACCCTGGTTCGGTTCCCGCTAAGGGCATGTACCTCGGTTGCAGTTTGTCCCGGGCCCTGGTTGGTTGTGCGGGTGGCAGCCACTCGATGTGTCCCTTTCACATCGATGTTTCTCTCTCTCTCTCTCTCCCTCCCACTCTATCTGAACAAAAAATGAAAAAATGTCCTCGGGTGAGGATAAAAAAAAAAAATTATGCTGTTTGTATTTGATTTTCATGGTTCTGTTGGTCTTTCTAGGGCTTTGTAATATATTTATTTTGAAAACCCCACATATCTTACCTCACTACATTCCCTAAATCTCACCGATTTATACAGCACTACATAGTACATAAATGCGCAAATGAACCTTGGTGAGCTTGGTAAAACTGGACTGGACTGGGGAGAAATGAGGAAGCAGATAACAGGAAAGAACACAGACTCTGGACGGGATTACAGGAAAGGTGGAAAAATCCCGCTGGAGCCCAGGAACTTTTAGAAGGTTGCAGAAACTTGATTCGGATTTTTAGCTTCCTCTTCCCATAACTTTATTCAAGTTTCAAAGAATGTTATGTAGGCCAAACATTGTTAGACATCATCACAAAGGATAGCCTTCATGAGAAAAAATTCACAACGGAATCGTCTGTGTGGAAGGAAAGGGGAGTGTGTAGGATACGTTGCCAGGGTATTAAACATAAAGGGATGTATGCAAGCCTCAATCCCTACTTTGGACCCACTAATGATAATGCTTGTTTCCAATGCCCCAAACTCACCTCAGGTCACTCGCAGCCGTGACTCAGATCATGTCTAGACATTTACAATACCCTCTCTATGGGAAGACCCTTTCCTAGGTTGGTCTCTGTGAATGCTATCCAGTGTGTCTGACATCTACTTTCTAAGAACAGCATGAAAATCAAATTTGGATGAAAAGGACAAAGGGCAGCCCTGGCCAGTTTGGCTCAGTGGGTAGAGCATCGTGCCATGGACCCAAGAGTCCCGGCTTTGATTCTGGTCAGGGGCACGTATCTCGGTTCAGTCCCCAGCCCTGGTTGAGGTTGTGCAGGAGGCAACCAATTGATGTGTCTCTCTCACATCGATGTTTCTCTCTCTCTCTCTCTCTCCCTCTCACTCTATCTGAAGATAGATGGAAAAGCATCCTCGAGTGAGGATTTAAAAAAATAAAAAATAAAAGGACAAAAGGCAGGAACATCTTGGGGATTTGTGACCTGGTGAGGGAACTCTTGCACTCCAACTTACTTTTTTTAACCTCTAAGAAATGTAGGGCAAATTCTGCAATAAATTAGTTTCATGTCCAAGCCTCAGTTTCCCAGTTGGTAGATGCAAACATAATGGCTGATCAACCCCATTCGACCACAAAATATTTTAATAATTGCTGGAAGTAGCTTTACATCAAACAATATGACTGTCTGAATCAGAAAAGAAAAACACGAACTGTTAATGCCGCCCGTCGACTCTGCCTGCCTATTTCTCAGTCCCTCAGTGCGGGTCTCTCTGACCCCCATCGTGTCATAAATATTTACAGCATTGGGCTTCCTTGTGCCCATTATCCTACGTGGTGTGTGCCCCGATTTAACAATCTTGAATTAAAACGTAAGCCCTACTCCCTCGGAAACAAATGAAAACCCGTACATTACACACGTTTATGCTTTCCAGGACCTACAGGTCTATTTAAACACACACTGAATCCTGGATGCCTCAATAGAGATGTCTTGAATTACCTCCAAATAACTGAGCCATTCAGAGAACTCTAGATTGTTCCACACGGCATTCACGCCTACGGTATAACAGTCGCCTCATGTGATGGGGACATCATGTGACCGGGACAAATGGTTTATAAAGCCCAGACAGGTTAAGAGTTGTCAGAGCCTGAATGTGCCTATTGTATTTCCCTAATTGCCACTTAGTATTTGATTTAATGAATGCTTAGAAGTAAAGAATGTTTCTGTAGACACGGCTCTTATGCTAATTTTTACTGTACCCTTCTCTGTCTTCCCCAACGACATGGAGAAACCCCTGTTTTCTATTACAGAAACAGTTTCACTCTCCCTGCATTCTGCAAACATTCCCAAATCTCTCAGCGGCCTCATTAAAGACTACTGTAAATTATAGGGTCTCTGGTTAACTAGGTTGGCCTGTCCCAATCGAAGGATGCAAATCCGATTGTACATACCGGACAAAACATGCCTGCCTTTCATATGTGTTAAGGTATCCAATCTTCCCTACAGAAGACTGTTTCTCAGTGAAATTGGTTAACTATTCCCAATCTTGTGTGTTTTGGAGAGCGTGTATGTGTCCACATTGAAAACACCTTGTTATAGTCTCTCAGGAAAGGCTGCTTTCTTTCTTTTATAGAACACACATTGATGATAATAAAGTCAGAGCGTCTGGAAGGAGCTGGTTTCATCACATCCAGCCCTTCAAGTTATACAAGCTTCTGCAGGTAATGGTAGTGGAAAGTAATCATTGGAAACATCCTATGGGAACTGAAATTCCAAAGCAGGGGCTAATTAGCCATCATTAGATTTACCTGTTTCTCTACTGCTAACTTGAACTTGGCCAGATTCCAAAGCTTGAAGACCCAGGATTTGGATTCATTCTTTAATAATATTTACAGTGATTTTTAGTCCATGCAACAGTTAGAAGTTAACTGCTTTCTTTCCTGATGGTAAAGCCACATTCCTGTGTGTGTGTGTGTGTGTGTGTGTGTCTGTGTGTAACTGAATGGAAGCAAAGGAAAAAGTAAAATCTGACTGTCTCTGTAATCCATGCCAAGCACCTTTTGAGCATCATAAGGCCGAATTAAATCTTCTGTTATTTGTTTTCTTGTTGTAACTGGGGCCAGCAGCCAAAGGCGATGAAAATCTACAAGATATATTCTTCTGGTTTCCAATGTGCTTGTGGATACTACAAAAATAACAAGAGAGACAGCCTCCGCAGACCACAAGCTCTGAAGAATATCAAAGCATTAGGGCTTTCTCGGAGGTTTTCAAATCCCTAGATCATCATTTGAACTCCTACCAAATCACTTCACATCCTCGGAGAGGCAGTATTGAAGGGGGTTAATCGTGAATGTAGCCAATAGCTTCAACTGGGGCACATTAAGCATTTGCTATACCAACACACAGCTAAAGGCAGCTCATTAGCAAAGGAGAAAACCTAACAACTAAAAAACAGGGAAGTGAGAGGCACACTTTTTTGTTGTGGTAGCAGTCGTAAGTAGCTTCATGAATAGCTAAGGTAGACAGCTGTCATCCGGAATGATTTGAGGAGAACGTGGAAAGCAGCAGAGCTCAACACAGCTCTTGCCCACTTGTGCCTCCAGTCCTGGGTTGGAGAGAAGAAAGTGTCATGCATGCAGCAAACATTCCTGGGAGAAGGAGCTCCTGTGACATTTGTTCCAAGTGAATTAGTTCATTAAATACCTTTTTGGAATGAATGAACATATTTTGTACACAGACATAGTGGTTGAAAAAAGAGAGATCCAGAAGTGGCGGTGATTGACAGCTAACATGACATAAAGAATAAGCTTGATTGGGCCCGGCTGGTGGGGCTCAGTGGTTGAGTGTCGACCCATGCACCAAGAGGTCACCGGTTTGATTCCTGGTCAGGGCACATGCCCAGGTTATGAGCCTGATCCCCAGTGGGGGGCATGCAGGAGGCAACCAATCAATGTCCTCTCTCATCGATGTTTCTATCTCTCTCTCCCTCTCCCTTCCTCTCTCTAAAAATCAATAAAGAAAAAAAATCAAAAAAAGAATAAGCTTGATTGGGACATTTAGAAGCCATGAAAAAGAAAAGATTATGGAACTTCTGTTATACACAATTCCGAATAAAATAATAAAACTATTAAATAGATCTAGTTAATTTCAAAGGTCAGCGATGGTTGGTTTGTTATTTTGAGCTAACTCATCCATCCTGCTATAGTGTGTCCTCTGCCCTCACTTCGTCTGCCTCTTGGATATCCCACAACAGGCTGCAGAGGGTTTGGATAGAAGAACTCTACTGAAAGGGGTCAGGGACAGGTCCTACATATTTCCTGCTTTACAATTTTGTCAATTGACGATCAGATAAAACTAAGACTACCATCCCATAGCCTCTATCTATGGAAAGGAGGCTAAGGGCTGGTAAGGACACTGTGGGAAAATAGCAGGTATTTTTGCCTCTGTACCTGATGTGAAAGGAATCAGTGACTTCCTCAGCCTCAGTTTCCCTATCATTCTATGTAATGTATCTGACATCCCTTGGGCCCTGGCTGATAGAGGTATCAGGCATTCATGAGCAGGTATTGATGAGGACAGGAAGGGCTTGATGAGTGAGCAGCCCTGGTTAGAAAAGGTACAACCACAGACCCTTTCTGAACCAATAATGCCGAGACTTGCCTAGGCATCAGAGTCACCCGAGGGAGTCAACTCTAAGTCCATTGGATCAGAATCCCCTGGACAGGAGTTCTGGTCTTGCTTTATTTAATAAGTTCCCCAGAGGGTCCTTCTGCTTTTAGCCTGGCACTTTTCTGTGGCCTGACAGTCGTGAGCCACTGTTCTGTGTTCTGTTATTTGTTATGGGCCTTTTATGTTTCAGCCATAAATCATATTCCCAAGAGCGCTTTCAGCAAGTTTTGGACTCCATTCTTTTATTTCTTTTAAATTCTCATTTCCTCATGCCCTTTGCTGTCTTAGGGATCTAATTCCCAGCCCACATACATTTTACAGCGCTCTCAAGTATAGTTTATAACAGATATTCAATATGAGTTAGTTGACAGAAGGTGCGGGATCTCGCCCTCCTTGCGTAGCCCCACAAATGCCTCCTTGGTTAAGCAACTCAGCCCCCAGGGTTCCTGGTACCGAGTTTTAAACGAAGGTCAAATATCATGTCAGAAAAGCATAAGCTAGTCATACCTGCTTTTGAGATTCATGGCAGAACCATAAAAATAAAGCATTGAGTGAAGAGGTCTAGGTTCCAGTTTAGGCTTTTATATTGATTTGTGGAATAACTCGAACAAGTCATTTCATCTTTCTGAACTTCAGTTTCTTCATTGGCCACTTGAGAGTTTTATTATCTGCTTTATCTACATCTGAGGGTGCCTAAGGGGTCAAATAAGTAGAAAGTGCCACACAATTGTTAAGTATTATTATTAATTCAAGCAACAACGTCTAAGATCCACTTTTTTAACCTCAAGGTTAAATTTTCTTTTAGGTCTTCCTCCTTCTAATCTTCAGTGACCCTTCTTGTGTGTGGAGATTGTGAAGGACCTAGCTTGCCTGAGCAGTTTTTTGTCTTGAAATCTAGGAAATGGAAAGAAAAGAAAGCACAATTCCTACTTATTGCTGCTTGTATTAGTTTTCAAAAGCCATTAAAACAAGTACTGCATGCCCTGGCTGATTTGGCTCAGTGGTGAGAGCGTCGGCCAGCAGACCAGAGTAGCAGGTTCGATTCCGGTCAAGGGCACGTACCTCAGCTTTGGTTTGGTCGTGCGGGAGGCAACCAATCGATGTGTCTCTCTCACATCAATGTTTCTCTCTCTCCCTCTCTCCCCTGCCCCCACTCTATCTGAAGATAAATGGGGAAAAATATATCCTTAGATGAATATTTACAAATAAAACAAGTACCACAAATTCATTGGCTTAATATAAGAGAAATTTATTCTTTCCCATTTCTGGAAGTCAGACGTCTGAAATCTAGTGTTGACCAGACCAGGCTCCCTCTGAATTCTCTAGCTTGTAGTGGTCACTGACAGTCCTTGGTGGTCCTTGGTTTGTGGAAGCCTACCTCCAGTCTCTGCCTTTGTCTTCTCATGGCCTTCTTCCCTTTGTGTGTACCTGTGCCCACATTCCCCTCCTTTCATAAGGACACCAGTCACTGTGAAAAACCACCTTAATCCAGTATGACCTCATCTGAACTTGATTGTATCAGCGAAGACATATGGTCACAGTCACAATTTTTTGAGTGGACATAATTTTGCAGGGAACACTATTCAACTCAATGCATTTCTATAGATTGCTTTTCTTTCCTTTTTCTTGAGCCTCTTTTATGTCCAATTTTTCCAAGGAAAACTTTGAATTTCTTTTTAGAAAATATAAAACTTAGAAAGCATCCCACCTCTTTTAACATCTTATTGAAAAAAAAAATAAATGGAGTCTTGGGAGGAATAGATCAGTTTAATGGTCAGTGAGAAGGTAGAAAGAAAGGTTGTGGGACTGAGAGAAGCAAGTCAAAATGTAGCTTAGGTCACCCAGGTCCCTGAAAACTAGGGGGCACTTTCCAGCTAGGTTAAAATATCCAAATAGAGGTCGTGAGCCAAACCACAATTATAAAGTTATCTGGTGAATGTCATACATGTGGACAGTAATGCTAAATCTATTCAGCTGGAAAAAAATCTATTTCTCAATAAAAGAGATTTTATAGTACTAACAGATCTCGACAATGACTTCAAGTTCAATATTTTTCTTATGAGCAGAACCAAAGCCCTGATTTCTGGGAGAAAATTGATAAAAAGAGAGAAACTATGGTTATGGAATTTAGTATTTAAATATCACAACATTTCATTAAGGATTATTAATTGAGGACAATGTAAGCATTTAAACTCGGTCATTAAAATGAGTGTGAATCTATTATGCATTTTTTTTCTTGTCTTATTCATCAATAAATTCAGGGCTAAGTTTAATTGTGCTAGTAATAGATCTATTTTAAAGACAATATAATAACAGAATGTATTAATACATTGGAGTTACCTTCCTTGTCCATAATTTTTCATTTTCTATAATTTAACAAATGTGCAGTATATATTTCCCTATTTTATACTATATATTAACACTATGTACTATATACTATAGTAGGTAGATTAAGTTTGTGGTAGGAAATATTTGGTTGATGAACTATATAAAATGATTATCTACAACAAAGATAATTTCCTGTTTTAAACCAATATAAATAAACACATAAAACAACAACAACAAATAGTACCCATTAGCAGGAATTTAACCACAAACAAGTTTGCTATATGTTCTCTCCTGATAGGGTTACTTGAGTGTTATTTGTGAGAAATACATTCAACATTAATTCATTCATTAAACAAATGTTTATGAAGCATTTTCTTTTTTTTTTTTTTTAGTATGTTCTTATTGATTGTTTTAGAGAGAGAGGAGGGGAGAGTTGGAACATCAATGAGAGAGAGAAACATCAGTCCGCTGCCTCCTGCACGCCCCCTACCGGGGATCAAGGCCACAACCCCGCATGCGCCCTGACCGGGAATCGAACCGGGACCTCTCAGTCCATGGGAGGACGCTCAATCCACTGAGCCATATGGGCCGGCTATTAAGCATTTTCAATGTGCTGAACACCATTAAATGTGCCGAGAGGAAAAACAGACCATTTATGACCTTGTGTAACTTGCATCCCAATTGAATTGAAAGTCATGATTGTCAAAAAAAAAAAAATTTTTTTAGCATTCACAAAACCTGAACGATGCCGCATGCCCTGTGCTCGGCACTGAGAGACAATGCTGAGCGAAACATAAAAGACGACCCCTGTCCTGATACTCTGGAGGCTTGTCCTGAGTTTAATCACCTACACTCATAATTCACCTGCAGTGATCAACACTTTAGAAAATGTAGTATTAAGGTAAGTTAGAATAGGGATCTGATCTCTTTTTGTGGACTGCAGCAGGCTGAAAGTTGAGTAAAAATGAGCTGCGTTAAGACACGTGAGTGGGGTGCTACAGACGGAGGATTCCTGTCTTCGAGTGCTGGCTCTCAGCACCCTAAGAAGGAGAACGTGGCTGCAACGAGGGATGAGAGACAAGGACCCAGGGATCTGCAGGGTCGGACAAAGGAGGGCCTTGAAGGTCTCTTTAAGATTTTGATCTTCATCTTAAAATCCTTGGGATGTCATTAAACACTTAGGCAGAAGAGTCTGAGAATCCAATTTGCATTTGAAAATGTGTTCCTGGCTGCTTCGAAGAAGAGAGAATGGGTTTGAAGAAAGCAAGAGTGAGGACAGGTGCAGTCTGGAGGCCGCTGTATGCACGTTGCATATTTCATATACATCCAGTGCACATGCTGCCGCATGAAGGTGGGCGCAGCAGGGGAGAGGGTGACTGGTGATACAGCAAGGGACTCATTATTGATAACCACACAGCAGAAACATATCACCCACCCGTGCGTGTGGAGCAGGGCCTCAAAGGTCTTGTCCAAGAACTTTCAAAAGGCAGGTGAGACTCTCGCTGCACCTTCAGATTCTCAAGCACTACCATGTTGTATCATCTAAGGAGAATTGAAGGAGGAGGAGAAGAGACCAGACGAGGATTCAGAGCATTTCCCCAGATGTGTGTATTCCTGTTACCATTCTGATCCTCAGCCCAGTTTTCTCATTTGAAATATGGGAGAACAATGCATTCTCTCTTCCACAGAAAGTGTGTTTGGGTCCTACGACAAAAGGCAAAGGAAATTTTACAAAGGAGAGAATACGGTAAAAACGGAAGTTATTATTAACTTTTTGCATAATTTTTGACACCTTATCTTCCCAAAATATGGGAGAAAATAGGACTGAATATTGTTTCTATGCTCAGAGAAAAAAAATATATTATCATCTGCCTTCCCATTATGTAACACTAAAGGTTTTAATTCCGAGCATTTTGTATAGAGCTCTGCACCCTGTGGGTGCTAAATAATTACTTGTCAACTGACCTCTTCCTAAACGTTACTTTTAATCACCTTGCAGAGAGAATTTCAAGCAGACTACAGAAGGACAGGCTTGATAACCTAATGGATCTTTAAATGTCTGGGAATCTGCAGTATTGCATTTGCATTCATAAGCTTCAGGAGCTTAATTTCTGTAGAGAGAAACTAGTGCTCAATGAGCTTTTTCTATACGAAAGAATTTTTTTAAACCTTTCAAGAGAATAATTATTTCTTTCACAGGATGACCTTTCCTTGCAACACCTTTGGTTGGTAAAACTTTATAAGTTTTAAAGGGAAAATGAATCCTGTGGAACTCTATCTGTATTACCTTTCTCAAACAAAAGAAAGGAATGAGATCATTTGAAAAGGGCTCCAAGAGAAAAACAAATTTCAAAGACAGATTTCACAGAGTCTCTCTGTCTGCACACAGAGCCTGTGGTCTGACCAACCCAGGGAAGGCGTCCTATGCATTTCACAGAGGCTTTCTGAAGCCTCCAGGTGACTATTGTGGCAGTTGACAGGACTTGCGGATGAGCTGAAGTGAGCCATAGTCTAGTCTTCCTTCTGCATACACTTGAGCTTCCTCCTGGAAGGCAGAGCAATGTCACCAACTTCCTCTTCATAATTGGAGCAGTCATCAACTGTGTCAGGTGCTTGTTTTTCTTGGTACCAAACTCTGAAGGACTTGTAAGCATCTGTATGACTCTATGTATAGATCACGTCGTCTTCAAACATCAGACACAGATGCCTAAGTTTTTCAATATCCTGTCAATTGTCCGGCCGGTGTGGCTCAGTGGTTGAGTGTCAACCCATGCACCGAGGTCGCTGGTTCGATTCCCGGTCAGGGCACATGCCCAGGTTGTGGACCCAATCCCCAGTGGGAGGCATGCAGGAGGTGGCCAATCGATGTTCTCTCTCATCAATGTTTCTCTCTCTCTCCCTCTCCCTTCCTCTCTCTCTAAAAGCAATAAAGAAAATAAATTTAAAAAATAAATAAATAAGTAAATATCCTGTCAATAAGATCATGATCTTTGTAATCAGATAAAACCGTAATACATGAATAACCACCTACCACCAATAAAACTTCACTGGAATTCTCTAAGACTCAGTTTCCTCCTCTGAGTAGTGGGATGTTAGTGATGCCAAACCCGTATGATTGTTGACAGGATCGGAAAACAAAACTCCCAGCACATCCCTCGACCCACTGAGGTACTAACACATGTTGTCTGTTGTTCTCAGTTACCTCTGAGGTTGTAACCAGAATAAGAGAATATGTGGAGAGTGGCTTGCTTGGAGTTGACACAGCCTTCCAAGATCTGCTAGTCCTCTCTCAGATTTTTCTGTGTAAGTAATAACAACTACAGAGATGTGTCTATTATCCAGCATAGTTACATTTTAGTTAATGAAATGATCCCATATACTTAAACAAAGATTATATATTAGCATTTACAATTGTAAAAATTCACTGATTATAATTTTTTATATTTTTATGATCATTCAAAAGAAGTGGAATACCCTGCAGTGCCTCCAGGTCAACGTAGTGAATACTATGTGCATTCCTTCTCAAATATACTGAGAGGTGGTTGAGAATTTGACAAATAAAATGCTACATGATAAAACTTTAACCATTATGACAAAGCAGCCAGGGTAGAATTTTAGAGCTGAAACACTAGAGATATTATAAATCTGATTTCTCAGATATTATAAATCCAATGTCTTATTTTACTAATGGAGAAATGACTACATATTCACTTATTAATGTTTGTTTGCATGTGTGTATACACAGTTAATTAGTGATTTAACCTTTATATTTGTTTATCCATTACAAGCCTATATATATATATCAGTTAAAAGAACAAAGTCCAAATCTCAATTCACTAGTATTGGTTGTGTTAGATGTGTGAGATAACATTGTCAAATCTCATTTACATATCTGTGCCCTGGAGGTTGACATTAATATTAGCTTATTTACTTACTATGCTCTACTAAACTATAAGAGGTTATGGTTGTACTTATATGTTGTATTAGTTTTCTATTGCTGCAAAACAAATTACCATAAACTTAGTGGTTTCAAACAACACCCTTAATTTTCTCATAGTTCCTGTAGGCTTTCTAAGTCCAGGCAGGGCTCAGCGGAGTTCTCTCCATATTAGTGTGCTAAGACGGACATAACAAAATGTCACAGACTAAAGCTTAAAACACAGAAATGTATTTCCTCCTCGTTCTGGAGACTAGAAGCCCATGATCAAGGTGTTGGCCACTTTTATTTCTTCTGAAGACTCTCTTCTTGCCTTTTCTGTGTCCTCACATGGCCTTTTCTCTGGGCATGTGCCTCCCTCGTGTCTTTGCATTGTATTCCATTATACAATGCAAAACACTCTGGGGCTCCATAAACACTCAACGAAGGGAGTGGGTAAGTGATGATGTAGTGGTCTCCCTCGCTCTTCCTCAGGCTTGCTCTTTCTGTTGCAGGTGCAATCCATGGTCCCAGATCTGTTCTGTCGGGATTGATCAGAAACCCTCACAAGTTGATATGAAGAGAAATGTCACTTCTTGCTTGTGACTCAAAATAAACAACAAAAACACTACCATTCTTTGAAATTGATCATCTTTCCCTGTTCCTCTCCTCTATGGCCCCTTCCCATAGCTTCTCAGGTAAAATGTGACCATTTATCAACTTTATTGTCTCTCAGTCTACTCTGGATGTCAGACCCTAATTTTATATGGAATATGAATATCTTACTATCAGCGAATTAAACTTTGATTATGTAAATATGATAATCTTTAAAAACCTCTGCTATAATTTTTAAAAAATTTTAGTATTCTTTCTTAGTCTACTCATTCTCTGTTCCATTCAAATTTATTTTTCATTTCTCCCCATTTTTTTTAATTTGTTAAGATTTTTTTTTATTATTACATGTTCTTCTCATAGGTTTTGAGAAAATCTGAATGTAAGTTTATATCATTTCTAATGATTTCAGACTATATGGACTTCTTAATTGAAATTTAGACTGCAAATTTACCAGTTGCACCCAAGTTATAGTTAAAAATTTCTTATCAGGTGACCAATAAATGGAATTACTTTAAAAAAAAAATTTTTTTTTTCTTTATTGATTTTTAGAAAGAGAGGAATGGAAAGGAAGAGAGAGATAGAAACATCGATGAGAAAGAACATCGATTGGTCACCTCCTGCATGCCCCCACTGGGGATTTGGACCACAACCTGGGCATGTGCCCTGACTGGGAATTGAACCAGTGACCTCTTGGTGCATGGGTCGATGCTCAACCACTGAGCCACACCGGCTGGGCTGGAATTATTTCTAATTCACACAACTAGTTAGTCCGAGCAAACTTTGCATATTTACATTGATATTTAAGGATATTTTGAGAAGTAACAAGATCTTACTCAATACAACCCGTAACTTGGAGTATTCTCTCTAGTAAAGACCAAACCAAGTGCTCTAACTTCATTATTACATTGATATAAATTATTTACATCAGGCCCCAATTAGAAAAAAATATTATGTAAGAAAATCCAAACTTGGAGATGTAAAAAATTGAGAAGAGTTGACTTTTTAAAAAAGATTTGGTTTTTCCTCTAACACAAAGTTTTACAACATCACAGATCACTTGCATCAGAAGCACCTGAGTGGATGTTTTTGTTGTTTTATTTTTTTCAACCCCAAGACATATTGCCAGCTTCTGACATGCTGAATCAGAATTTCTAGAGAAAGATCTGCAGTATTTTCAATAAGTTCATTAATTTATTCAACCAACATCTGATTGCCTATTATGTACCAAGCAGTTGTTCTAGGTAATAGTGATAAAACCATGAATTGATCTTCTACATGAAACTACTAACCCTTCACAGAGATACCCAGAAATATATTTACCAGCTGTCCTGGCATCTCTTAGCCCAGTCAAGTTGGCACATAAAAGTAACCATCACAGCACTCATAAAAATAGAGAATAAGAGCCTGGCTGGTGTGGCTCAGTGGGTGAGCATCGACCCATGCACCAAGAGGTCACCAGTTTGATTCCTGGCCAGGGCACATGCCCAGGTTGTGGGCCAAATCCCCAATGGGGGGCCTGCAGGAGGCAGCCAATCGATGTCCTCTCTCATTGATGTTTCTATCTCTCTCTCCCTCTTCTTTCCTCTCTCTCTAAAATCAATAAAGAAAAAAATTTTTTTTTTTAAATAGAGAATAACAGAAGAGTAAAAAGCAGCTAATCTGTGGAACATTCATTTTTACTCTGATCGAGTCAGAAAACTTACATTTTAGGTTTTGAGTGGAGGAATTGCAAGATCTAACATACATTTTAAATAAAGCAAACATTTGAATTGTGTTTCATTCTCAACTAATGAGCTCTTTGGACGGAATACCTTGAAGTTCAGATCCAGCTTGTCACCATTTATTGTATTTTCTGGTTGTGACTCTCAACATCCAATTGCAAAAATCTCTTGTGTACAAAATATCTCCAGGCTAATTTATTCTCTATCACCTGTTATCCTACTAATCAGTGTTCGAGTACCACCCATAGGTTCCCTGTTGCTACAACCTATTATTTCAAAAGTTCTTGACCCTTAGTTTCCCATCCATATTACAGGATAAACATGTTTGTCCAGCTAATCTCACTGTGTTACTTGAGGAAAAAAATGAGCTCATTAAATTAGTAAAACTCTATAGGAACAAATGTTTGATAACCCATGGCATGGCTTCAGCCTTTGTAAGTGTCAAAGCACAGGGCTACCTAGTTCTCCGCTACCTTTTTAAGTTGGTAAAACTCATTTGAACAGAAAAGTTCTGTTTATCATTTCACAGACACTTGGCCGAGTTATCACTGAATGCACCATTATGAAAGATAGTTTACACTCTGTGAAATATTAAGGTGTTGGATTGGTCCAATCACAGGGGGCCTCAGAAATGTCTCTCCCTTTATCTCCTCAACCGTTTCCACCTCTGTCGAGCCGAGTCTCTGTTTTTTCAGAACTGTAGGTTGCGGAAGTATCCATTTCTACTCTTTCTGAATTCCATCCCATTCCTGTATCAGAGAAGAATGAGGATCATTTTCTATTTGCTCATTTATGAATCCATCTCTTCTCGGCATTTACTTTGGGAATTCCTATTTTGTGTCAGGCACTGTGCCAAGTTCTATTTTGTGTTTTCACTTTATGAGTCACTAGTTAGTCTAAAGGTTGAAATGTTGAATCTTGAATACTTAGACCAGTACCTTCATCACTGAGCAACCAGCTACCTCAACAACTGAACAACTGAACTTTGTCTCAAGCAAAGGCAAACATAACACTGGGGTATGTACATAGCAAGCCCCACAATTGCAGACTGCCCCAAATAAAACCATTTGACCAAGGGTTCATGCTCATCGACGCAAGTTCACTTATGTGCTGTTCAGGGTGAGGCTGGGTGTGGGAATGGAGTCAAGCTAAATGTTTGGGTGATATTCAGATAATATAGAGGTAGGTCAGGGCCTCTTAATCTTGAGCATACATTAAAATCATGTTTGCCCGGCCAGTGTGGCTCAGTGGTTGAGTGTCGACCCATGCACAAAGCGGTTGCTGGTTTGATTGCCAGTCAGGGCATATGCCCAGGTTGTGGTCCAAATCCCCAGTGGGGGGCATGCAGGAGGTGGCCAGTCAATGTTCTCTCTCATTGATGTTTCCATCTCTCTCTCCCTCTCCCTTCCTCTCTCTCTAAAATCAATAAAGAAAAATAATTAAATCATGTTATTGTGCAGCATAGGAGAATTAATATACTTTTAACTAAGTATTCAAGTATTTTTACCTGGACCACGGATCTATTTTCAGTCACGAAAATGAATATCCTTTTTACTCAGTTTCTAATTTCCTATGTGCCATTCTCTTTTCTCTTTCTCTCTCATCAAAGAGAAATATAATTTTAGTCATAAATAGCAAATGCTAGAAATCGCCAGCTGGATGCTCGGCTTCTAGGCAATGACGATAAGAGGCTGATGAACAACAGCTCATGTTGCTGATGAGACGCAATTAAAGGGGCAAATAAGGACAAGCATTCAACTTTACACACACACACACACACACACACACACACACACACACACCAGGCTTGTCAAATTTGACAAAGCTGCTCTCTCTTTTCTTCTTTCAAGTGCCTAAAGATGCCAGGATTCCTGACATGCCCAATTGAATTTTCCCCAGATTAATGCCATCATTCTGAAAATATCCAAGCCTAAAATAATGATGATGTCAAACACAGAAGTGGTTCGTAGCCCTAGGGATAAGGAGGCCAGCACCAGTGCGGAGCTGCCCGGAGTGTCTTGGAACGAGGTCTGTAGCAATGCGATGGGACCTGAAGACAGTGTCCGTGGGAATCCCAGCGGCAAGCTTCAACCCTCCCGTCACATGGCATTTCCATATGGACTCATGAAATGATGGAGAAAATACATCTGTGCTCACTCTATTGCTGCAATAGTTATTAAAAGTGTACTTCCAGACTCTAATGTCTCCCAATTACTCAGTATCCCACTCTCAATGAATTTAAGATTTCTCTCCAGAATCAGTCACGACCAGGTATCTTCAAGTTTCCCTAGGCGATCCGTGATCCCCTTTAAATATATGTTAGGTGGAAAGTAACAAATGCTTTCACCTACTGACTGATGCTGGAGACCCTGAGTGGTTGGCAGAGTCGTCACCAGTAATGGGAAGGCAGTACATAGAAGGCTAGGGACAGCAAGCCTAGAATCAGTGAGGTCTGGGTTCAAATCCCAACTCGGTCCTTGACTGACAGGAAGTTAGCCAAGCTACTTGAACTTGCTAAGCTTACGTTTCTTCAACTATAAGCAAAGGCAGATGTGATTTCTAAGTAAGAGTGTTCTCATTAGAAATTAATGAGGAAGGAAAAAAGTGCATACGGCAACTGGTACAGAGTAGACACCCAGAAAAGGCACATGGTATTGTAAACTCTTAAGCTAAAGCATTCCTAAGCTACACAATTAAATGCCGTGTGTCTTTGAATAATGTTTTTATTTCATTCATTACTAACAAATGAAAAACATAAGAAAGTAAATCTCAGCTGAGCGGTTCTCTCTCTTGTTCGATGTCATATTTCACTTTATAATTAAGGTATTACTCAAGACTAGTTATTCCCCGATTTTAACTCCAATTTTGTTGATGAGGCTTTCAGTCCCCTGAGTGGAAAGGGTAAAATGGGTTATTTCTTAGGAAAGGAAGAAATAAGAAAGTTATTTATTGTCATCAGCCAATAACTGCATGGCTTTGCCTCGGAAATGATTGATTGGAGAGCAATTTTGGAGATCTCAGAACAGAAGCGTCTGAGTTGTTATAATGAGTTTGCCCCGGCTGTGAGCACCGACTTACTCCGTCAAGCGTCAGTGAGCGTCTCTGTTTTCTGGTCTATAAAATGATTCTGCTCCCCATTATTTTCAAGGCATCGGTAGTACCTGAAACCCACTCTAACGTACTGTCACTGAGGATTTCACAGCGTAGGATCGTTTATCGCAGTGGGAAGCAAAGTCGTTTCAAAGCCGCGGTTTCCACTGCAATGTCGATGCGGACAGTGTGCCAAGGACACCCATTAACCGAAAACCCTGCTTTTAAATCAGCCGCTTCGTGCTTGTGGCTTTGCCTGCTGAAGTGAATGCGTTTCCTTCCCTGCCAAGTTATGCTTTGAGTTGGGGAACACAGATGCCGTAACGTAGGCTGCAAATACTATGTTTTCCAAAAAAAAAAAAAAAAAAAAAAGTTACATCCTGAATTTCTGCCGGCCCCTCCTGTATGTTTTCTTCTCCACTGAAATGTTCATATGAAAGAAAAGATAATGATGTGATTCATTTACCGGCTGCAAGTAAAGAATGGGTGAGTTCACAGCGCTATTGCACACCTCTGCTGGGCTTTGAATTCCTTTTCCTGGGCTTACACATTTCAGACGGGAGATACTAATAAGGCTTTTTGTTTCTTAATTGCTGCCGAAAGAATAAACGGGAAAACGGGGCTGCTGGTTTCTGATGTGCTCCTCCCAGACGTGTTACTGCGGATGGGTCCCAAGAGAACCTTTGAACGAGCTACTCTCTGGAAAGGAGGGAGCTGACTCATTCTCCTCCACCCACCCTCTCCTCCAAACAAACTTGTTCACATGAGAGCAAAAGAATGCCTTTTCATAGACCGAGTAAATAAAAGCAAATAGTTTTCATCACTGAAGAATTCCTTAGACCAGCTCTGCCAGATTTTTGCGGGTAATACGGAGTGTGTGAGGACCACGCGCTTTGCGGCCATTCACCAGGAGGAAACATAAAACTTAATCACCATCACATTTACGGAGATGAGAACGAGCCCCTTGTAATCAGTTTCTCACCGGCCCCGAAACAATGATAAAATGTTTTGAGGAGTGTTTCAGTTTGCCATTGCTTTGTGACAAATGACTCCCGAATTCAGTGGCTTCTAACAACATTGATGTCATTTTTTCATGATGATGCAGGTCAGGAATGTGGGCAGAGCCCAGCTTCACAGATCATCTGCTTCGCGCGGTATCAGCTGGGCACAGGCACTGCTGGGAGGTCCCAGTGGCCTCACTCACACCGAGCAGGCTGGGCAGGTTGTCGCCTGGGAGTTCAGGCTGAGCTCCTGGAATCCTTTCCTGGGCCCTTCCTATTGGCTCTTAGGCGTCTTGGCAGCCTGGTGCCAGGTCAAGGAGGATAATTGCAGGAGGGATGAGAGGGAACACGTCAGATTCCTTAGGACTCATCTCACAAGATGCAAGCCTTCACTTCCGGCTTGTCAAAGCCCCTTTCTGTTAGTCAAAGCCAGTCATTGTACAGTGTCAGTTATAAAAACAGTCATGGGATGTGAAGTACACCACAGGGAACATCGTCCATAATATTGTAATAACTATGTGTGATGTCAGGTGGGTACTAGACTTACATAAATGTCTAATCACTACGTTGTACACCTGGAACTAATATAATGTTGTATGTCAAGTGTAATTGAAACTAAATTTTTAAAAAAGCCAGTCATCGTATCAGCCCAAGTTCAAGGGGGAGAGAAAGAGCCTGCACCTGTCAAAAGAATAAATAGCAAAGAATTGGTGACAATTTGGAATCCAATACAGCCTTGTAAACCCAAAACCAGATAAAAAGTTAGCTCTAGAACTAAATTATTTGCTTCCTTAAGTTCTTTTTCTTTTTCTTTTTTTTTTTTACTTCTATTTAAACACTGAATGTTCTAAAGAGTCAAAGGACCCGTGGAACCATCATGTAAAGATATTCAGGTCCCAGGACTCATCACAATATATATTAATTATCTTAGTTTTTCAAAGGCTTGTTTCAGATGGAAAGAATACATTGTTCCAAAATATCCTTGATATGTTTATATGTGTGCATTCCCCCCCCCCCCCCCCCAGGTAGGCTTAGAGGATGAGATCATATACATTAGGGTTAGAATGTTGCCTTCTCTCTGTAATACTGAGACAGTAAACAGTAAAGCTAAAAAAAAAGTGGGGTGGAGTAGGAAATTGTTTGCACAACACCTAAGAAAGAGAAAACAATCTCTTTGATCTTGCCTGGCGATTTGGTATCTGTGCACCTGAGTCTAGGTGCAATCAGATAAGCCTGAGTATTTTGCTTAGCACAAGTCTGGCAAGACAAGATATTGGTTAAGATTCTTAGTGTTGATTCTGCTATTAAATCCAAATAGCATAACTAAACCTACCAGAATCTGAGGAAAACTTTTAAGATACCCAGCTCCCCTTCTCCCCCCACCCCCCAAAAATATGTCCATCCCATCTGTCATTTATTTTTTAAGACTGTAGGCATCCATGGAAGGTCATGAAGTCTCTTTTATTATTTCTATTTAACTGGTGGGGAGATAGGTTGCTGTGAAGTGATTTGTTCAAATTTGACAGTTAGAGATGGAATGTGTTTGACGCTCTCGTCTCTTGCCTCTGTGATTTGTTTTCTTCCACTGGCAGAGACACACACAAGAGTTTATACCCAATTTACTGAATTCCCCAGAGAACAAAACCTTACCTTTAATTAATGGATGATGTCAAGTTCAAGACGTTAGTGATGTTAATTACTAGGTGTACAGTAATATTTATTAAGGGGTTTTGGGTCTTGATGATAATTAAAGCAAAGGTTCACTGAGGCTAGAAATACTACAGTTTAAAATGATCTCCATTCATCCAAGTTGTGCCTTCTCCTTCCGAAATCTTCAGCCTTAGTGTGAGGAGGGAAATGCTACCCCCTCCCCATTAAAAAACCCTCATCTTCAGTGAATTGTTGTCATGTGGCCATAAGAGCCCAGTGTTACTAAATCTTCCGATATTTCAAATAAAGTCAGAAATCCAGATTTTTACATGTACTCCCCATATTTTTTAAATGTTAACAATAATTCAAAATTAAAACAGTGTGTGGGCCAGTTCTCTGAGGGGGTAAAAATAATGGCAAAAACAATACATACATTTGCAGGGGCCTGTCAAGTACCATGCATGAGACTTCAGTTTGAACTTTCTTAATGGCTTTTGTTCTTCAAATAAGTAATGACAAGATATTAGAAACATTTTCCTTATTTCCTTTCATTGCCCCCAAAGCAAAACACACATAGAAATACACAATATGTAAACATAAACGTGTAATATCCATATATACATACAAATATTAAGTGTGGGTTCTATGGTATTGTAGATGCCATGGACTGGTAGATGTTTAAAAAAAAAACAAAACATAAAATCTTACTTTCCTCTTTGTCTAGCCGTTGTCCCTTCTTCCATCAAGAGTCTATTTCTTTGCTCTTGAATCTGGGCTTGACCATATATGATTTGTTCGGTTATTAAGACATTAGCAAACGTGACAATAAGAAGAGCCTTAAAAAGCACTTGAGTACTTGCCTGGCCTGTGTGGCTCAGTGGTTGATCTTCGACCATGCACTGGGAGGTCGCTGGTTTGGTTCCTGGTTGGGGCACATGCCCGGGTTGTGAGCCAAGTCCCCGGTGAGGGACCTGCTGGGGGCGGCCAATAGATGTTCTCTCTCATCGATGTTTCTGTCTCTCCCTCTCCCTTCCTCTCTCTCTAGAAGTCAATAAAGAGGGGGAAAAAAAACAACAACACTTGAGTGCTTGGGTTTGCCTCTCCATGGAACTCTTCTGCCATTATGCAAACAAGTTCAGGCTGGTCTGAAACCGCAGGGAGGGACTGTCCCGCTCGCCTAGCGACCTAGTGTGCCCGTTCTGCCAGCTGAACCCCAGCCACATACCAGCTGCGCCAACCCAGAACGGAAGAGCTACCTGGCTGACCCACAGAATTAGAAGAAATAATAAACATCTGTTACGTGAAGCCACTCTCCAACTCATACACTATTAAGGAAAGACAGAAGGCTTTCAGGACACATAGTTTATGTCATTTCATAACTGTGTGACATTGGGCAAGTTACTTGACTCTCCTTAAATTTATTCCCCCAGTAAAATACTACCTAATATATGGGAATAAAATGGCATATGAATACGTATATCAATCTACCTATTTATATATCATCTATCCATGCAGCTGCCCTTCTGTTTGTCTGTCCACCCATCTATGCATTACTTAAGATAGTTCTCGGTGTCGAATACCATAAAAGGTATTGTCAAATATCAGTGACCTCTCTCCTCTGTTAATTGAAAAGTGCCCTATGTAATAATATAACAATGGTGTCTGCTTCCAAGGCATATTCCCAGATATTTAAAAAAAAATTTACAACAATCTGGCTTGGCATATAAGGTAACCTTCCTTGCAGCGAATTAAAAACTACCCAAACTGAAATTCAGAGAGTTGTGATCATTGGTTTAGGAGCAAAGCTAATGATGCTGCAGGCATTTGAAAGCAACATGTCCTCTCGCAGTCCTTGGAGAAGAATATTTTTCCTGCAGCTCCTACGTGAAACAGCGGTGTCATTTTTGGTAAATAATTATCCAGTGTTCAGACCATCAAAGAAAGTATAATTTTTTACGAACACTTTTAAATGGCAATTTCTAAGGGTATTAAAGGGGGTATTATCACAGATGTTTTTATATATGGGCACAAGGAATAAAGCTACGAAAGCAAAGTGAAGATCTAAGCATCTGACGTAATCAAAATCACAGGATCTGGGGGAACGCTTTTTACACCACCTTTTCTCCATCTTTGAGTTGTACCGCTGATCAATTTAAGCAAAAATACATTGACTATCTTTCAAAGAGGGAGTAAAAATGCTGTTAGGACTTTAGAACAAAGATATTCTTTTGTTTCCATTTAAAAACTATCCATGGTTATACATCAAAGCTGTCATTATTCTCACCCTTGATCCTTTTCTGGGGGTGGATGACCCCCTCCTCACAAACACACCTTTCAAACTCTGTTTCCATTTTATTTCCTACCTTCCTGTCTCCCCTTTGCACTCCCCTGACTTAAAAAAAAAAAAAGTTCTTTTTTTTCATCTTCCCAGCTTCTTTCATGCTACTTCTTAAATATGGGAAGAACTCAACTAATCTTTACTGATCATGTTTCCTCTTTTCTATGTTAAAAAGAGAAAAAGAAAAAAAAAGAACCCTAAACATAAAAACTAACAAATAAAAGCTGTATGTCATATTTTATTCATAAGTCCAAAGCCAAGCTCACTGATATCTCTGCTCACCTACGTAATTATGATCAATATCTCCTCTTCTCGTTTGTACCTGCGATTCTAACTACAGGTTTTTGGAAAAAAGAGCTTGGTGGATGTTCATGTTTTTTTCAATGATCCTTTGTTGTGTTGTATTCAACTGTTATGGTTTGTGATTTTTTTTTTTTTTTTTTTTACAAAAATAAATGTGCTTTCGGTTGGTAAAGCACCTCTTCTCTGTTCCTTCATTCCCTGTCTCAAGTATATGTGGGAGTTTCCATTATCCACATCTGGTCTTTGAGACCTAAAATTCGAACTATAAACTTGCTTAAAAAAATACATGTGCACAAAAACACAGCTGTCTGTTGGTTTCTTTTGATCCCACTGTAAAAGAAGCTACATGTCATTTTCTTGATTTGAGGCTTTTCAAAGTGAGGGAACGAGCAGACCTGGGACTTCTCACCCTCCTCCTTTTCATCTTCCTCCTCAGGGCACAGCATGTGTGGGCATTGTGGGCAAAGAGACACTCTTTCATGTACTGATGATTCTGTCACATTTTGGTGGAAAAATAATTTGGATAAACTGAGGCATCCATTCTCTTTTTTTGAGCATCTTCTGAAAGACACCAAAACACGTAGGCTGTTTCAAATTTGCTTTTCACACGGGGTTGTGTTTTGATAAGGGTGGGAAGAGTTATTATGTGATCATACTAATTTCAGAGTATTTAGACAGATGAAGGGCCTATCTTCTTTAACTCATCAAATGGTATCATGGATAAACCTATAAAATTCTTTCAAGTGTTTTTATGAAATTGGTTATCAATGCCATATGTCATTTTCCCCTTGTTTATTCTCCCAATCCATGAATGTATAACATGTTTCCATTTATTTGCAATTTTATCAATATTTTATCATTTGCAACATACAAATATTTCACCTCCGTGGTTTATTCTTCAGTATTTTATTATTTTTGTTGCAATTGTAAACGAGATTTTTGTCTTCCTTTATCTTTCTGGTAGTTTGTTGTGAGTGTATAGAAATGCAACAGATTTTTACATGCTGATTTTGGATCCTACAACTTTACTGAATATATTTATCAGTTCTAACAGCTTTAGTGTGGATTCTTTAGGGTTTTATATATAATATCATGTCATCTGCAAACAGAGACGGTTTTACTTCTTCCTTTCTGACTTGGAAGTCTTTTATTTTTCTTGCCTAATAGGGTACATAAATATTTAAAATTATTAGAGCCTCTTGATAAATTGACCCCTTTAATATTATAGAATGATCTTTTTGTCTCTTGTTACCATTTTTAGAATAAAGTATTTTGTTTTGCATAAAATATTTATAGCTACTCTTAATTTTTCTGAGTTTCCATTTGCATTAATTTCTTTTCACCCCTTCACTTTCAGAATATGTGTGTCCCTAAAGCTGAAGTGGGTCTCTTGTATACAGCATATAGTCAGGTCTTGTTTTTGTTGTTGATGTTGTTTTAATCCATTAAGCAACTCTATATTTTTGATTGGACAATTTAGTTTATTTACATTTAAGGTAATTATTGATAGATATAGACTTACTATTGCCATTTGTTAATTTCTGGATGTTTTGCAATTTTTTTTTCCCATTCTTTCTTGTTCTCTTGCTTTGTGATTTGATGATTTTCTGTATGGTGTGCTTTGATTCCTTTCTCTTTATCTTTTGTGTATCTACTATAGGTTTTTGCTTTGTGGTTACCATGAGACGTTCATCAGACAGCTTGTATTTATAACAACCTATCTAAGCTGATAACAATTTAACTTTGAACACATACTAAAGCATTACATTTTCACACTGCTTCCTATACATTTTATGGTTTCAATGTCACAATTTACACTTTTTACATTGAGTATGTTAACAAATTATTGTGTTTATTTTAATACATTTGCCTTTTAATCTTTACACTAGAGTTATAAATAGTTTCCTCACCACCATTACAAAATTAGAGTATTCTGAATTTGACTTATAATTACCTTTGCCAGTGACTTTTATACTTTCATATGTTTTCCTGTTACTAATTACCATCCTTTAATTTCAGCTTCAAAAACTCTTTTAAACATTTCTTATAAGGCTGGTCTTGTGGTAATAAGCTCCTTCAAGTTTTGTTTACCTAGAAAACTCTTTAACTATCCTTCAATACTGAGTCAGTTTTGCCAATTAGAGTATCATTTGTTGCTAGTGTTTTTCCTTCCAGTACTTTGAATATATCATTCCACTCCCTTCATGCTGGCAAGGATTTTGCTGAAAAAAAAAAAATTTCCTATAGGGGTTCCCTTGTATGTAACAAATTGCTTTTCACTTGCTACTGTTAAAATTCTCTTTTAGCCTTTAATATTTGACAATTTAATTATAATATGTCTTACTGGAATTGGTCCATTTGGACTCATCTTATTTCATACCTTTTGGGCTTCCTAGACAGGTGTCTCTTTCTTTCCCCAAGATAGAAAAGTTTGGGACCATTTTTTTTAATAAGATTTCTGCTCCCTTTTTTTTTGTATATCTTTTCTTTCTGGGACCCCTATAAAGTGTATATTGGCATTGATGGTGTACCGTAATTATCTTAAGCCATCTTTATTCTTTTTTTATTTTTGCTCTTTTTTTTGGATTATTCCTGCTACCCTGCCTTTATGTTTGCTGATCAATTCTTCTGCTTTATCTATATTAATATTTAACTACTCCATTAAATTTTTTAGTTCAGTTATTATATTTTTCAGCTCTATCATTTCTGTTTGGTACTTTTTTTTTTATATTTTCCATCTCTTTTTTGAAATTCTCACATGGTTCATGCATTGCTCTCCTGACCTTGGTGAGCATCTTTAATGATCCGATAAATCATTTATCTCCATTTGATTATGATTGGTTTCTGAGATTTCTTGTTCTTTTCTTTTGAACATTTCCTCCCTTTCTTCATTTTTCTTGACTCTCTGTGTTGGTTTCTGCACCTCAGGTAAAACAGTCACCGCTTCTAGTGATGACAGACTGGTCTTATGTAGACGAACCTTGTCAGTCAACTTGGTCCAAGCTCCTGGTTGTTTCTCAAATATTTGTGGTCGTCCAAGCTGCCACTTTCTTCTTAGCTGCCACCTATAATTGAGGGTGTGCCAACACTTTTCAGTGACCCAAAAGAGAAGATGGCAGTCAGCATCCCGATGTAGGCTGATTAGAAGCTAGACCCTCACGCAGTATCTAGAAAAACATTTCCAAGGAAAGACTGGAAGATGAACATTGTTGCTTGTACATTCTGTGCTGAGCCATGGTGAGTGCGAACAGAGCTGTTAACAACTGCTTCTTAATTTGCTATTGTTCTGTGGGGCTCTTGATTGCAAGTCCCATTGGCTTCCAGAGTTAGGTCATTTGGGGCCCATCCCTTGGGTGTCAGGCTGAAAAGCTGAGGTGTTAGATTTGTAGTTCAAACCAGTTATTCCACAGGGAAAAGATTGGATTTGGGGGATTCCTGCTCAAATTTATGTCACTGTACCAAGGGTAAAGTTTATGGTGAGAGTGTTCTTACTCATCTTCTCTTATCCATTATGATGTATTGTGTCAGTTGTCTGATGGGTAGGAGTGACTCAATTATTTTCTGAATTTCTCTCAGAGGGAATTGCTCTGTATGTAGTAGTGAGCTCAGTGCATTTATGGGAGATGAAACTTCAGGAACTTCTTTTGTAACCATCTTGATCTGAAGCCATGGGAAACATTTTAAAATATCCTAGATGATTTTTTTTTTCTTTTATCCTGACCTGAAGACTTTTTTTTTTTTTTTTTTGCATTTATCTTCAGATAGAGCGGGAGGGAGAGAGGGAAGAAGAGAGAGAGAGAGAAACATCGTGTGGCTGCCACCCACATGACTCCAACCAGGGCCGGGGACAAACTGCAACCGAGGTACGTGCCCTTAGTGGGAACCGAACCCGGGACTCTCTGGTCCGTGGGCCGACGCTCTAAGCACTGAGCCAAACCGGCCAGGTCGATGATGATTTTTAAGGCAAATAGGTTAACAATTTGTTTAAAAAAATTGTTTTGTTTTGAAAGAAAACTAAATCATGAGAGATCACACACATTTCTACAATGTAGTTGGATGAATTATACAACAGATTTTATGAATTAATAGAGCATCTACATTTTTGCTTTGTAATTGTTGTCTCATTAAATGGACTAAATCTGTTCTGTGAAAATGCATGTGTTATATTTTGGATGGTGGTTTGAAAATTTTGGTTATCTAAAGCTGATAACAGCCTTCTAAATCTTGACTGGCAGGGGAAAACGTGTCCATTTTAGACCTTATGCATAAAAGGTAGGTTTTTCTATTTTTTTAAAATTGATGCAAAAATAGGAAAATACAGAAATATGAGTTCTACTAAAGGTTTTTTTTTTATTTTTTATTAGTTATTTGTTCCAAATCCCATGTTTAGTCTATAATTGAGAGATCTTGGTTTGAGAATGATAAATTAAAATATTTCATAAATCGCTATACATCTTGAATTTATAATGGATACTGGAATTCTAAAAAGTTTTCAATTGCAGCATGATTTCCAAGATCACTATCTCTGCTTCATTTTTTTCTCTGTACCAAAAGTTTAGCATTACATTTATGGAAACTTTTTGGTAGCACTGAGCTACTAGCATTCTTCAGATAGCAATTTAGTTTATTCTTATGAAAGAAATAGTCTAATTTTTCTTTTTTATTGTACTTGATATCTTACGTTTTTAGTATATACATGTATATGTGTGGATATAAGTATGCATGTATATTACGTACATTATAGATATTAAATATGTAATATTCTTACTTTGTGTGTGGTTAGAATACTTCTGTATATAAACCGCATGTATTTCTGGAGATTAATAAAGCATAATGATAAAAATATTTTTCCAAGTGCTTTTCCATAGGATAATATATGGTCCTAGAATATTAACAGTGTTTGAAGTGTGAGCAGATGCACATAAAAGAAAGAACATTTAGTGTAATAATAATATGTTGATTAAAGGTGAACAAACTACATCAATAAAGGAATGGATTGAGTTGTCTTAGCGTAAGAAGACCTCTCAAAAAATTCACATCTTTGGTTGCATTTTAAGGAAGGTGAGAAACGAGTTCCTGGAGAGGTAAGCCTGTCTTGGAGTGTATAGAAATGGAAAAGTAGAAGCAAGGGATATCAAGTCCTACTGTAGGTAACCATTAAACCTTTGGGCCACATGGAAAAGAGGTTTATGTTGGGCATAACAACAACAGAAGAATGGATGATCCTATAAAACCTCACTTTGTAAAAACATGTAATGGGGAAAGGTAACCTGAATTCGCTGTGAACAAATTAGTACATATATCTTATAAAATTTAGCGATGCTGCTTTCAAGTACACATAACGAAATAGAATTTGAATTGCCCACTTAGATGTCCTGGCAAACTTATTCTAGTAGATAGAATACTAAAAGTGCATATTTTAATTTTCTTAAATAGGGGCAAGCATGTGAGAAAAGGCACAGTAGTGAGGATAGAATGATCATATACTGAAAGGAGGAAAAGTCAGGTTGCTCTTGGATAGCAACAGGTAATATTAGAATCAAATTTTTACAGATTTTATATTCTAATTAGCCACTGACAACTTCACATAACCATGCTTCCCAAAGCCCACTACTAATGACAGCCCACCCTTATAAAAGTCAACTTACTAGCAACAGCTGAGTCCAGGAACTACACTCCTGTTTCTGAAAGATCACTAACTCCTCAATTCCAATAGCCCTATACAAGATCAATTTTTTCCTTCATTAATGACAAATACTATCTACAAGCCAAGCTCTCCCTAGATATCAAGTAATGTAATTCAGTCCTTCCTTCCAGATATTGAAAGGTAGCCTCTTTTTTTGAGTGTAGATAGATCTTTTTTCTAACAATTTAAATTATCCATTAATGATTGATAGAAAAATATATATTATAAAATCTGATATGGGGACATTCATTCATTCAAGAAATTTTTACTTGGTGCTGAGAAAAAAAAAAAAAAGACAATCCATGTTTTCAAAAAGCTCAAACACTCAAGCTAATAATTATAATTCAGTTTAAGTATAAAAATGAGGATGCACTTGGCATTATCAGAATACATAGGAGGGCCATTTCACTAAAACTTAAAATGTGGGTTCAGAAAAGGTTTACTTCCGAGCTCACTCTTGGAAAGAAATAGTAATAATAATAATAACAATAATAAATAAGCAAGTGGGAAGATGGCCATTATAAATGAATAATTAAACCAAATGACTGTTCAGGAAATTAAACTGATTTAAAGTGAATTAATTAAACTAAATTCAATGCTGTTAGTAAGTAAAAGGTGAGAATCAGAGAACTGTAATTAGATTAGAGGTCATGGGTTAATAGTAGAGATTAATAGATAAATAATAATAGACATTAACATATAGTTCTCTTTACTGTGCATTTCTAAAATTGCTGCACTGATTACTTAATTTCAGAGGATAGTATTCCTTTTCAAGTCATTCAACATATTGCACTAAGAAGTCTATTGGGAAAGGGACATTTTTCTTGATTATAAAATATAAGGGTAATAGCCAGCCAATGAAATCCAACTTCTTTAAGAGTGCAACAGACTGCAAGAAATATTTGACAAATTGACAAATATACAAATTGTAAAAATTGTTACATGTCACTAGATTTGGCTTGTGACAAGATATTACCAATGTTTTAGTGTGTACTTGGTCTTTGAAATACAGCAGCATCTTTGGGTATTCGTTTCCCTCATGTATCCTGCATGTGAGGTGGCTATTTTTACCCCAGGCAGAGGTCTTTTAGGAAGTAATTTGATAGCTGGCATTTTTACAGATTTAAAAGCAGACCTGCTGGAGGTCACACTAAATTAAAATTTGCTTAGCACCAAGGACAACAGTTCAGACTGCATCAATAGAGAACACAGATGTCTCAACAGAAAGAGATTAGTTTACTTCTCATTCAGCAAATGTGAAAAATGTTTCTATGCCATATTTTCATGAGGGAACATAATCGCATTTTCTAGAGTCTATGATAGTTTTCACAGGTTTTCATCTTTTATCCTGTTTTGTCACATGGATATGTAAATAAAGGAAATTGTGAGTGCATGGATTTTGTGAGACCTGTTTACACAATATTATTACATAAAATATGCTCATTTTATTAATAAAGCCACACACAAGTGAGGGTGTGAGGGAGCCCATTGTTATTAATTACATAACTGAACATGGAAGGGAAAGAACAAAATACCAATTTACTTATTTAAGGAGAGTTTTAAATAACAATTCTATTTGCTCCAAGTTAAGTATTTTAAAATCATGTTTTAAGATACTCAAGTGTTATTAATGCTTTATTATATATATGTAGGTAAATAAATATTTTGCAAATACATTTGAATATATATATATATACACACATAGATACAAAATACATGAATATATGCATTCATATATATGTATATACATTTTACATTTATGATTCATAACTGGAGTTATAGGAATGTTGGTATTGATTTTGACACAGGTTATACACAAAGAGTTGAGTGAAACATGGCGTTCCTTTCTTTAAGCTCATGAGAGGGTTTCCATGTTTGGGTAGCAGAATACAAAGCAGATTTCCCCCAAACTACCAGAAATCCAAACTGTCCAGTTTCATAGTTTCACCAGCCTATGTTGATGAAAAACATAAGAGAGATATCAATAATATAATTATAGAATTGAGATGAAAATATAGAATACCTTATTTTGTCTATGATAGTTCACTACCTCTCCTGCAGGTCTCAGCTGACAAGATCATCTGCTTGTGCCACAACTCTTATTTTTTTTTAAATAACAAAATTTCCTTTATTGGTTTTTAGAGAGAGAGGAAGTGAGAGGGAGAGAGAGATAGAAACATCGATGAGAGAGGACATTGATTGGCTGCCTCCTGCATGCCCCCCACTGGGGATCAGGCCCACAACCTGGGCATGTGTCCTGACCGGGAATTGAACCGGCAACCTCTTGGTGCATGGGTGGATGCTCAACCACTGAGCCACACCAGCCGAACTGTGCCACAAGTCTTTTATATTGCATTGTACAGCTTTCAGTAGAAGCAGTCATCAAGCCAAAAAGCCCTTGAATCTATTTGTTTTCCTCATTTTCCATCCCCAACTACTTACTCTGTCAGTGTTTAGAACAGAATATGCTCTCAGTACATATTGGATGGATGGAGGGATGGAGGGATGGATGGATGGATGGATGGATGGATGGATGGATGGATGGATGGATGGATGAATGGATGGGTGAAGAAATAAGCAAGTGGACACAGTCTGCTAATAAGGCCACCTATTCTTGCCTCTCACCAGCTTCGGTGGGAAGTGGTTAGGCAGGGGAATTCGAGAGAGAGAGCACCTCTATGTAACAGAAGGGCAGGATCACTCACAACAACATTTGAGCTTCTGGAAGATCAATTCCAAATAAAACATATGACTACTAATCTGCCTTTTCTCTGAATTGCTAACTACCGCCCACTCTACTGACTTAGAACAGTTTTCCTATATATGAGATCGACATATGCAAATTAAAATATCAATGACTAAAGGGACATATGGCTTAATCTTTGCTTTAAATGGAATCTTATCGGGCATGAAAATCTTTAACTGGAGATAGAATCATCCTGACAGACTGAACTTCAGTGTGTGTGCTTTTTTCTTCATCTTCTCGCAGCAGTTATAGGTTTATCATTAGTTTAATCAGAGGCAGACTAAAATGTGTTTGTTTTGCACCCTCATCACAGCTGACTTGCTAAGACTAAAAGAGCATATTGGAAACATAATATGCAGTGACATTCTGAGACGAGTGCCTAATTCCGTCCACCTGTTACCAGGTAAGTGCAAACAGGCGGCTTCTGGAGACATTTGAAAAGCTCTTCCAGGTACAGAGAAGATAAAAGGAGCTTTTAAAATATACATATGCTAGAAATCCATTCCTTTCCTCTCCAGAAAAGTCTATCTTTTTGACCTTTTCCTTTAGCTTCTTTTATAATAGTGACCCCTATTTTCTAAGCCCCTTTTATCCACAGCCTCCCAATCTCATTTCAAGTGGGGAATACGTGGAAGTCATCTTCTGTGTTTCTTGTTTACATTCTTTTTCTTATGTCTGCCCTCTAAGCCAATTTTTTTCTCTTTCAAGTATGTTCATTAACATAATCATTACTCTCATTTCTGCAGTTAAAGTTTTTACTGACTTTTAAACATGGAAAATGCACATGACTTACCTTATAGGCTTTACTGTACTCTAATGATTGAATCATAGAGAAGAAAGGAACAAATATACTTTTTTTCCCCAAATTATTACAGAGCCCTTTACCGAGACATACTGTCTGTCACTCTGAGTTGATGGGGAGAATAAAAATCAGTGCTAGCCTCTGTTGGTTGTGGCTAGTAGCACTTATTTAACCATAATATCAATCTATCTTTTGCTGTATGGGAAGAAAATTGTCCTGTGCCTCACCAAATATACATGGTTGACTTAGTTATGGTGTCTGATTTATTCTTTTTTATAATCAGCTCTTTGTCTTAGAAACAGTAGGAAAATACTCTGAGCTTAGATTATGTAACTCTTGAGCTAAGAGGGGAGAATGCTCTCAGATATGTGAAGAGCTCATCTGAGATACCAATGAATCACAGAATGTGCAGTTTATAGATTTAGTTTGTGTTTCATAAACTTCTCCGAGATTGTTTATAATAATACATTTAGAACATAATGTTATTTATGACATTTTGTGTTGACTCTTTATGGCATGATAGCTCTTGACACATTTTGATAAAATTCCATGTGCTGCTATCCGTATAATTTTTTAAAATGAGTTTAAAGAATATATTTGAACCCATATTATGTTTTAAAGTACCATACTTGAACCTTTGATATTTAGTTTAGATAATGAGCCATTTTGAAACAAAAGATTCGAAAATTGAACATTTTAATAGGCTGGTTTTTATTTGCTAGACATAAAAGTACAATATGTTCATGTATTTATTTTCCAAAATAAAATGTCACAAATAGAAAATGTAAATACTCCCACAATCTCACAAGTTAGAGATAGTCACTATTAAAAATTTTGTTTAGACTCCATTTGAGTTTTTCTAAAAGAGATTCCAATTTTTTTTACAAATATGAGGCCATATTTTTTTGAATCCTCATCCCAGGGTACTTTTTTCCCATTTATCTTCAGATAAAGTGGGAGGGAGAGTGAGAGAGAGAGAAACATCGACGTGAGAGAGACACATCAATTGGTCGCCTATTGCATGACACTGACTAGGGCTGGGGACCAGACCGCAACTCAAGTGCATGCCCTTGACCGAACTGAACCCACGGCTCTTTGGTCCACCAGCCAATGTTCCAACTGCTGAGCCAAACCGGCCAGAGCAAGACCATATTTTTAAAGCAATTTTTATTCTACATTTTCCAGTGATAATTATCTTGACCATATTTTTCTTTTCATGAAATGTTTTCAAACTCCTGTTATTTGCTTCATCGTAGTTTACTACACAGATGTACTCTAATGTATCTTAATTTTATTTTTTTCTTGAACATTTAGATTGTTGCATATTGTTTTACATTTTTTTTATTGAGGTAGCACTAATCAATAACATTATATAAATTTTGGGTATACAAGATTATAATTAGATATCTGTATACTCTATTGCGTGCTCACGACCAAAAGTTTAGTTTCCATTGTCACCATATATTTGAACTTCTTAACCCATTTTACCCTTCCCCCCACCTCCTTTCTCCTCAAGTAACCAATAATCTGTTGTATATATCTATGAGCTTGTTTTTATGTTTGTTTTTTACCTTTTAAATTTATATTTCACATATGAATTAAATCATATGGTTTTTAAAAAATTTTTGTCTGACTTATTTCACTTAGCATAATACCCTCCAGATCCATCCATGTTGTTACAAATGGCAATATTTCATCTTTTTTATGACTGAGAAGTGTGTGTGTGTGTGTGTGTGTGTGTGTGTGTGTATATATATATATATATATATATATATATATATATATATATATAAAATATCTTTTTTTTTTATCATCCTCACCTGAGGGCATTTTTCCATGTTTTTGTTCAGATAGAGTGGGAGGGAGAGAGAGGAAGAGAGAGAGAAACATCAACATGAAAGTGACACATCGAGTGGCTGCCACCCGCACGACCCAAACAGGGCCGGGGACAAACTGCAACCGAGGTACATGCCCTTAGCGGGAACTGAACCCGGGTCTCTCTGGACCGCAGGCCGACACTCTAACCGCTGAGCCAAACTGGCCAGGGCTATATCACATCTTTTTATCCATTCATTTGTCAGTGGACACTTAGTTTGTATTCTTATCTTGGTTACTGTAGGTAATGCTGCAATGAACATAGGGGTACATATATTTTTTTCAAATTAGTGTTTTTATATTTTTCAGATAAATACCAACCTCCCTAGATTGTTGTATACTTTTATTATGAGAATGTTGAGTCAAACAGACTCTATATACAATATATACATCTATATTTTGAATAATTTTCTTAAGAAATTACTTAAGAAGGAAAATAATTTGGTGAAAAGTATGACATTTTTAATGTATGTTGATATGTACACCAATAAAACTCTCCTTTCCCAGAAGAGTTTTACCTACTTATATTTATTTCTATTATTTATTACAGTGTTTTTATAACCCCAGATAATAGTAAGAAATATTATTAATTTGTTGGCGAAACATAGTGCTCTTTTAGGTTAATTTGCATGCATACGGTTATATAACTTAGAACATATTACGGGTACGTTTAGTCCATTTTATTTTCCCATTACTTGTTGGTTTGTGTTCTTTGCTGTGAGCATATATTTAATACCCTCAACATATAGAATTAAAAACCTTATGATTTAAAATTTTATTAAATGTTAGCACTATGAAACAATACAGTACACAAATACATTGTAGTTGCTGGAAATTTATTTTGAAAAATCCTGTTGAATGATTATGTTTTTAAATTTACCTTGTTTTAAAAATATGCTTAAAAAATGGATGATGAATTTTGAGTTAGTGTTCCTCAGTATCTTAATATTTTCCACTGTAAATACACCCACAAGCAGTTAAAAAAACTGACCCAAGGTTTTTAGAATCTTCTAACTGTAAGCTATTTCTAACCAAAGTGAGGGCTAATGTAATTTGGGATCATAGACCAGTGGACACCTGAAAATTAATAGAAATGTCTCCCCTTAACCTAGGTCAGGTTCATCCCCAAGCTCATAAAGGTGAAAGGCTAGTGTTAACTGAATTACTATGTCATAGGATCTTCTGATTTATAGTCTATTAAGATTTGGACATTTCCAGTTAAAATGACATACCTGACATTAAATTATGAGAGCGCTTTACTTTCCTTCCTTTGCTGAAAGTAGCTCTGTTTATCCTCCAAAAAGGTCAAGACCTCAAAATAAGAGACTGGATTTCTCTTACGATTTGAATTTCTTCTTTGTTCACCAGAGATAAAATGCACAGTGGAAGAGTTCTTAATCTAGGAAAGCAGGATTAATTTGCTCAGTTTATAAAGGACTGATATATAATGAGCAGACACCTGGACAAATAAATTCTAATGTAAATATTTCAGGCAAATTCACCACTTGACATTTTTAAAGAACGTTTTCATCAAATTATGTCTGGCAACTTAGGCCTTCATCTCATTACAAAATAAACGATATGACTTAATGAATAGTAGCTATATGTCCAATCAATAGAAAGATTAATCTCATTCTAATCTGTGTTATAGGCATCATTTTATTTCTCCATAATCATAGCCATCATAATTAAAAGACAGTTTCTAATATATAGTACCTAACTAACACAGTTGCTGAGAGCATTAAATAAGCTATTAGAATTACGGAAGTGGTTGGTTCGTATTGAGCAGTACTTCAAACATCAAAGAATTGAGTTTAAGATCTAAAATACATGTATCTGTGAGACTTATGGCCCAAGAGGTAAGATTCTCAAATCTGTTTCTTTACAATTTTTAAGAATATTAGAGAATGATCAATAGCTAATTCCCTGACCACCCTTTGCACCAGGCTTAATCGACAGGATAATAGATATCCTAGATTACCTAATGTCAACTTGACACCACCCCCACTCCTTTGAACAATGGAAATTCTGTTTCCCAGAATTGCCTTTCCTGTATGATTCTGGCTTGAATACTGTCAATGAGAGCAGCTCATACTAAATTTGGAAGGTAGAAGTAAAGAAGAAGCCATCTTTTCTAGAGGAGGTCACAGGTAGACATTCAGGTAGACAAAGAATCAAAAAGGCTTCCAGCAAGCTTTTAGATCTACCCGTTTAGGTGTTTCAAGCTGAGATTTTTAGTGTTAATGTGTATAACCACTGATGGCAATTCTCCCATGACCTTCAATGGCAGCTTCCTGGACTTCTACTCTCTCAGCTCTTCCAATGATCATGCAAGCACTAAATCATGTCAAAATTTTTATATCTGTTCATTAGATTCCACATATATGTGAGGTCCTATGATACTTGTTTTTCTCTGACTGTCTTATTTTGCTTAGCATAATACTCTCCAGGTCCCTTCATGCTGTCTCAAAGAGTAAGAGATCCTTCTTTTTTTTTTTTTTTTACAACTGAACAGTATTCCACTATGTAATTATACCACAGCTTTTTTATCCACTCATCTACTGATGGACACATGGGCTGTTTCCAGATCTTTGCTATTGTAAACAGCACTGCTATAAACATAGGGGTGCATATATTCTTTCTGATTGGTGTGTCAGGCTTCTTAGAATGCATTGCTAGCAGTTGGATCACTTAGTCAAATGGTATTTCCATTTTTAATTTTTTGAGGAAACTCCATACTGTTTTCCATAGTGGCTGCACCAGTCTGCATTCCCACCAGCAGTGTGCTAGTGTACCCTTTCTCCACACCCTCGCCAGCACTTGTTGTTTGATGATACGTTGATGGCAGCCATTCTGGCAGGTGTGAGGTGATATTTCATTATTGTTTTAATTTGCATCTCTCATAATTAGTGTCGTTGAGCATTTTTTCTTATGTCTCTTGACCATTTGTATGTCCTCTTTGGAGAGGTGTCTATTCAGGTCCTCTGCTCATTTTTTAATAAACTGATGAACAAAATAGGTGCAGAGACATGGAAATAGTGAACAAACTGATGAATCTCAGAGGGAGAGGGAAAGGAGGATGGGAAGAGCTAAACCAAAGAACTTATATGCATATATGCAGAACCAATGGACACAGACAATAGTGTGGTGAAGGAGGTGGAGGGGTTGGGAATGGGGAGGAGGGGGTCAATGGGAGGCAAAGGGGGACATCTGTAACACTTCAACAATAAAGGTAAATTTAAACGAATCTTTATATCTGGAACACAATCAGTGGCTTCCAGTGTCCCAACTAAACAACGAACAGATAATATGAAAAATTTTAAACACAGCTTTAAAATATTTCTGAATGAGGTCCTATCTGTGTTTATAAACCAATTTGAATAATTTTACACCTTTGATAGCACAATACATTTTAAAAGTCATGATAATTCTGTTGAATTATCTTCTAATGAATTACCTGATCTATTAATACAATAAACACGGGAGGTCTAGAGTGAATATACTGATTGAAAGTTATCTAATTTTTCTTTTCAATAACATTTTTCTTTACATATAGGCAAAAAGATAATGCACCAGACCCATAGATTATATGGGCTATGTAGTAGGCTGAAGTGTGTGCCTTCCAAAATTTATGTCCACCTGGAACCTCAGAATGTGATCTTATTTGGAAATAATGCCTTTGCAGATGTAATTAGTCAAGATAAATTGATACAGGTTTAGGATGGGCCTGAAATCAATGATAGTGTCCTTGTAAGAAGACAAGCAGACACACAGAGAGGTCACAGCAAGTTAATGCCACATGAAGGTGGAGGCAGATATTGGGGTGACTCAACTGTTAGCCCAGGATTGTTAAGAATTGCTGGGAGCCACCAAAATCTAGGAAGAAGAAAGGATTCTTGTTTAGAGCCTTTAGAAGGAAGCATAGCCCTGTCAACACCTTAAGTTTAGCCTTAGAGCTTCCAGAACTGAAAATAAATTTCCCTTGCTTTAAGCCACCCATTTAAGCCGCAGGAAACTAATACAGCCTACGTCCAATAAACTTTCAACAGATACATGTGATGATATTTTACGTGTTTGGGGGAAAATGAAAAACCTCTCAATCAATCCATCTTATAAATAAATCTGACAATGTCAAATAATAAAGCAAACAATAAAACAACCTCATAAATATAAATGCAAAGATGTTAAATATAATATTAGCAACCCAGATATATAACTTAACACTTTAAAGTGTGGGTTAACAAATATTACCAAGTAGGATTTATTTCCAGGATTTTAGGATGGTTTAATATTTGTAGCATCTATTGATAACACCAATTACATAACAGGGACCATGGGAAAAAATGTATCATCTCAGTGCACACTAAACAGATGTTTAGCCCTGGCCAGTTTGGCGCAATGGTTAGAGCGTCGGCCCGCGTACCAGAGAGACCTGGGTTCGGTTCCCACTAAGGGCACGTACCTCGGTTGCAGTTTGTCCATGGCCCCGGTTGGAGTTGTGTGGGTGGCAACCAGTCGATGTGTTTCTCTCACGTCGATGTTTCTCTCTCTCTTCCTCCCTTTCTCCCTCCTACTCTATCTGAAGATAAATGCAAAAATGTCCTTGGGTGAGGATAAAAAACAAACAAACAGATGTTCAATTAAATTTAAAAATCATTTCATATTTAATAAAAAATTTAATTTATAAATAAAAGGAAATGTCTTTTAAATGATAAAAATTATCACTTTCAATCAAATAGTCACAACATCTAGCTAAACGGCAGAACACCAGATATTTTACATTAAAATAATTATAGATTTCTGATTCACAAACTTCTTTGGCATTAAATTAGTACTGCTATTCATTAAATACGACAATGAAATAAGAATTGGATGGCAAGGAAGAAATTTATCATCATATGGAAACTGTATGGTCTACCTTAAAAACACTGAACAAATAAACTAAGAAGTACTATATTTAGTACTGTAATTAGTACTTTGAAATATGTTTTTGTTGATTTTTTTAGAGAGGAAGGGGGAGAGAGAGAGAGAAACATCAGTGTGAGAGAGATACATTGATTGGCTGTCTCCTGCATGCCCCCTGCTGGGGATTGAGCCCACAACCCAGACATGTGCTCTGACCAGGAATCGAACCAGGACCTCTCAGTCTATGGACAATACTCCATCCACTGAGCCACACTGGCTGGGCAGTACTTTGAATTGATACCTAATTGTAACATTTTTATACAAAATAAATCCTTTTTGTTTTGCACTAATCATAACAAGATAAATAAATTAAAAAATAAGTTAACCAGAAACAAACTCATAGATACAGAGAACAAATTGATGTTACTCAGATTGGAGGAGGTTTGGGTGGATGGAGGATGAAGTAAAGGGATTAAAGAACAAATTGCCAGGTATAGAAATAGTCTTGGGGATGTAAAGTGTAGCCATTTAATAAGTAATAGCCCAAATATTTAAGAGGAAAAAAAGAAAATTAATATTGGCAAATATGTTCCTCTATATATTAAATTACAAAGATTGATGGATAAGGAAAAAGTTTAAAATATTTAATAATTGTTAGTAAAATTATGCAATAATATAGCTGATACCTCCTATCCATGTGAAAGAGATAAATTATTTGAAAAATCCAATTTGGGGATAAATAGCTTATTATTTTTAAATGAAATTTAAATTTTTTCATTGTATCATATACTGCAATAAATCCCTGATGGAATGAAGATTTAGATGTAAAAAATTAAACCATGAAAGAGCTAGGAGAAAATGTAGCTAACGTATTTATTTCAAGTTTGAGAAAATCTTTCTGTGCCTGACATAAACATTGAAAGATGTGTCAGCATAACATATTGTTGTAAATTTTAAGGGAGGGAAAAAATAAAAAAAATAAAAAGAAGCAAGCACCATTAACAAGGAAAAGAAGTAATTATACATTGGGGAAAAATGACAACATATATGATGCACAAAGGGTATTATATGAATCGATATTTTAAATTTGTAAGTTTAAACAAAATTAAGTGTTGCAAGGGAAAAATGACTAATGGATATTTCAGTTTAGTATTGTGCACATAGTAACTACTCAGTACATGTAAGCTATCGTCATTTTATTGGAGGCAGTATCAATTATATGAATCAAGAAAAGATGAACAATCTGCTCAAAAAAATGAGTAATTTACATCCACAGGAAAACACTGAAATAGGTCTGTGGATCAATAAATATGAAGAAATTTAAAATGCATAAATAATCTTACAATGAAAATTTATACAAGTACAACATTTTAACATAAACTATTGGTAAACTTTTAAAGAGAATAATAATAACAATTGTTAAATAGAATATAAGAAAGGTATACACTGGTAGCAAATTTCCAAATATGAGAAACATATTTCTGAAGAGCAAGTTTGACCATATATATTTAAAATAAAAACAAACAGAAGATCTGTGAAATACCCAATTGATTTCTTGATAGGAATTATATTGAAGCTATAGATTGGTTTGGGTAGTACGGATATTTTAATGATGTTAATTCTTCCTATCCATTAACACAGTATATGCTTCCACTTATTTATATCTTCTTCAATTTCATTCTTTAGTGTATTATGATTATCTGACTTCAGGTCTTTTACATCCTTGGTTAAATTTATTTCTATGTATTTTTATTACGCATTTGTAAATGGGATTGTTTTCTTAGTTTTTCTTAATATTCCAACAGTATATATGGAACTACAAACAACCCAGAACAGCCACAGCAGTCTTGAGAAAGGAGAACAAAGTTGGAGGAATCACATATACTACTTAATATCAAACTACACTACAAGGCCATAGTAATCAAAATAGCATGGTACTGACATAAAAACAGACATATAGATCAGTGGAATAGGACAGAGAGCCCAGAAATAAATCTACACCTTTATGGTCAATTATTATTTGACAAAAGAGGCAAGAATATACAATGAGGTAAAGACAGTCTATTCAATAATTTGTGTTGTGAAAATTGGATACATGAAAAAGTAAAAATAAAATTAGATGACCTTCTTAAACCATGCACAAGAATAAACTCAAAATGGATTAAATACTTAAATGTTAGACGCAAACCATAAAAATTCTAGCACAAAACATAGGCAGAAAAATCTCAGACATTTCTCACAGCAATATTTTTCTGATGTATCTCTTTGGGCAGGAGGTAAAAAAAGAAAAAAGAAAGAAATGGGACTATATCTAACTAAAAAACACAGCAGCAAAAAAAAAAAAAAATCAACAAAATGAAAAGAAAACCAACTGAATAAGAAAACATGTTTGCCAATGACACATCTTATAAGGGGTTAATACAAAAAAAATTATAAAAAACTTAAAAAACTCAACACCAAAAAATCCAATTTAAAAAATGGGATTGAGAGAAAAAACGGCGGCAGAGTAAATGGAAGCTACACAGACGATCTCCCAGGACCAAACAGGAATTACAACTAAAATAAAGACAAATCATTGGGAAAAAAGCAACAGAAAAGCAGCAGGAAAGGACCATATAACCAGGGACACTGGTAGGACCTGCAGAGGAGCTAGAGGGTGGCGGGCTGGGAGCCTACAAACAGCAGCAGCTTTACCTGTGAGCAGCACCCTCAGGCTTAAAATCCCAAGCCTGCTTCACAGCGCAGAGGGCCGGGACAGAGCACTACATTGGCTACAGCCACTCACCTTGGGCTCCGGCAGAGGGAGGGTAGACTAGACTGGAACTCTGTGGGGACACCCGGGATTTGGAGGGTGCTCAGAGTTTTTGCTGAGTCGGGGCCACAAAGGATGGTAGCCAGCTTGTTACTTCCTAGCCACACAGGACAGCGGCCAGCTTTCTCCTTCTCAGAGCTGGGGGGAAAAGCAGCATCCCCTCCCTCGGAGATTCAGCCCCACCCAGGTGAGTCAAATAAATGCAAATTGAGGCTCATTAACAACCAGCATCTGACCCACCCTCTGGAAATCCTCTTACTCAGAACACCAGAGGGCTACATTCTAAGACCCTGAGTAACTGAGACTAATAGCCTCCAGGCAAAAAGCTAGAGGATAACTGAACCTTTCCTGGGCTTGCAGATCTACCCAGGAAAGTAAGACTTGACAGTGGTGTTTAATGTGGGCCCCCCCCACGCTCATCCAAACCCAGTAGAGGAAGCCACAAACAGCAGAACACCAACATCCACAGGAAAAATTTGGCAGGCTCCACAACCCACTGAGATAGCCAAATGGTGAAACAAAGAAACAAATCCCAAATGAAAGAACAAGAGAACTCTACCGAAGATGAAATAAATGAAATGCAGTTAAGTAAGTTATCAGAGGTAGAGTTCAGAGCCATGATCTTGAGGAAGCTCAACAGCATGAGTAAGGACACAAACACCATGACTAAAGATATTGAAAACCAACCAAGAAGAAATGAAGAATGACATAGCAGAAAAAAGAACATGTTGGAAGGACTAACCAGCAGAGTAGAGGAAGCTGAGGACCAGATCAGTGAATTAGAAGACAGGGTAGAAAAAATCAACCAATCAGAAAACCAAAAGGAAAAAACAATGAAAAAACAGGAAGACAGCTTAAGAGAACTATGGAACAACTGGAAACATAATAACATTTGCATCATAGGAGTCCCTGAAGAAGAAGTAAATGAGCAAGGGTTAGAGAATATATTTGAAGAAATAGTGACAGCAAACTATCCTAACTTGGTGAAGGAAGAAGGCATTCAAGTTCAAGAAGCACAGAAAGCCCCAAGTAAGGAGAATCCAAACAGGCCCACACCAAGACACATAATAATTAAAATGCTAAAAATTAAAGACAAAGAGAGAATCCTAAAGGCAGCCAGAGATAAGCAACAGGTTACCTACAAAGAAACCCCCACAAGGCTGTCAGCTGACTTCTCAACAGAAACACTACAGGCCACAAGGGAATGGCATGAATCAAAGTCATGAAAAACAAGGATCTGAATCCAAGACTACTCTATCCAGCAAGGCTATCATTCAAAATAGAAGGTCAAATAAAGAGCTTTCCAGACCAAAAAAAAAAGGCTAAGGGAATATATTAGCACCAAACTAGCACTGAAAGAAATGTTAAAAGGACTGCTGTAATTAGTAGAAGAAATAGGAAGAAAAATATGACCACAATAAACAAAAATGGCAATAAATAAGTACATATCAATAATCACCTTAAATGTAAATGGTTTGAATGCTCCAATAAAAAGACACAGAGTAGCTGACTGGATGAGAAAGCATGACTCACATACATGTTGTTTACAAGTGACCCACCTCACAACCAAAAGACTCACATTGGTTGAAAGTGAAGGGATTGAAAAAAATCTTCCAAGCAAAGTGAAAGGAAAAAAAAGCTGGGGTAGCAACTCATATCTGATAAATTAGATTTCAAAATGAAGGCCATAACTAGAGACAAAGAAGGCCACTACATAATATTGAAAGGATCTATCCAACAAGAAGATATAACCTTGGTAAACATATATGCACCCAATATAGAAACACCAAAATATATTAAAAATCTTCTGGAGGACTTCAAAGGAGAAATTGACAGCAATACGATCATAGCAGGGAACTTCAACACCCCACTGACCTCACTGGATAGATCATCTAGACAAAAAATTAACAAGGAAACAGAGACTCTAAATGAAGCGCTGGATCAAATGGATTTAATAGATATCTACAGAGAATTCACATTCTTCTCAGGTGCATATAGGACATTCTCAAAGATAGACCACATGTTAGGACACAAACTAAGTCTCTACAAGTTCAAGAAGATTGAAATCATATCAAGCATCTTCTCAGATCATAATGGCATGAAACCAGAAATCAATTGCAACAAGAACATGCAAAGACATTTGAACACATGGAGGCTAAATAACATATTATTGAACAATGAATGGGTTACCATGGAGATCAAGGAAGAAATTAAAAACTTCCTGGAAACCAATGAACAAGAAAGAAAACTACAGGCCAATATCCTTGATAAACATAGAGGCCAAAATCCTGAACAAAATACTAGCAAATCAGATCCAGCAATACATCAAAAAAATTATTCACCATGACCAAGTGGGATTCATCCCAGGGATGCAAGACTGGTACAATATTCACAAATCAATAACTGTTATACACCACATAAACAAAATGAAAGATACAAACCACATGATCATATCAATAGATGCTGAAAAAGCATTTGACAAAATCCAGCACCCATTTCTGATAAAAACGCTCAGCAATTTGGGAATAGAGGGATCACATCTCAACATCACAAAGGCCACATATTAAAGACCTACAGCCAACATCATACTCAATGGACTAAAACTAAAAGCATTTCCTTTAAGAACAGGAACAAGACAAGGATGCCCACTTTTGCCACTCTTATTTAACATAGTACTGGAAGTCTTAGCCACAGCAATCAGACATGAAGAAAAAATAAAAGGGATACAAACTGGAAAGGAGGAAGTGAAACTGTCATTATTCACAGATGACATAATATTATACATAGAAAACCCTAAAGACTACATCAAAATTTACTAGACTTAATAAATGAATTTGGCAAAGTAGCAGGATACAAAATTAACATCAAGAAATCAACGGCATTCTTATACACCAATGATGAACTCACAGAAAGAGAAACTAAAAAAACAATCCCATTTACCATTGTGGCAAAAAAATTAAGATACCTAGGAATAAAATTAGCCAAAGAAGTAAAGGACCTATTTACAGAAAACTATAGGACATTGAAAAAATAAATAGAGGAAGATATAAAAAAGTGGAAGCATATACCTTGTTCATAGATTGGAAGAATCAACATCATTAAAATGTCCATACTACCCATAGCTATCTATAGATTCAATGCAATCCCCATCAAAATACCAATGACATACTTCACAGAACTAGAACAAATACTTCAAAAGTTCATATGGAACCAAAAAAGACCCCGAATAGCCACTACAATCTTGAAAAAGAAGGACAAAGTAGGCGGGATCACAATACCGGACATCAGATTATACTACAAAGCTAATGTAATCAAAACAGCCTGGTACTGGCACACGAACAGGCATATAGATCAGTGGAATAGAACAGAGAACCCAGAAATTGACCCAAAACATTGTGCTCAATTAATATTTGACAAAGGTGGCAAGAGCATACAATGGAGTAAAGACAGCCTCTTTAATAAATGGTGTTGGGAAAATTGGACAGCTACATGCAAAAAAATGAAACTAGACCATCAAATTATACCATACACAAGAATAAACTCAAAATGGATAAAAGACTTAAATGTGACTTGTGAATCCATAAAAACCCTGGAAGAAAATGTAGGCAACAAAATTTCAGACATCATACGCAGCAGAATTTTCATTGATACATCATCTAAGGGCAAGAGAAACAAAGGAAAAAATGAACACATGGGACTACATCAAACTCAAAAGCTTCTGCACAGCAAAAGAAACATCCATCAAAATGGAAAGGGAACCCACTGTATGGGAGAGCATAATTGCCAATGATACATCAGATAAGGGGTTAATCTCCAAAATATATAGAGTGCTCATACAACTCAACAAAAGGAAGACAAAGAATCCAATTAAAAAATGGGCAGAGGAGCTAAATAAACACCTCTCCAAACAGGACATACAAATGGCTAAGAGACATATGAAGAAATGCTCAACATCACTAATCATCAGAGAGATGTAAATTAAAACAACTATGAAGTATCACCTCACACCTGTCAGAATGGCTGCCATCAACAAAGCATCAAACAACAAGTGTTGGTGAGGGTGTGGAGAAAAGGGTACTCTAGTATACTGCTGGTGGGAATGCAGACTGGTGCAGCCACTGTGGAAAACACTATGGTGTTACCTCAAAAAATTAAAAATTGAATTGCCATTTGACCCAGTGATCTCACTTCTAGGAATATACCCTAAGAAGCCTGAAACACCAATTAGAAAGATTATATGTACCCCCATGTTCATAACAACACTATTTACAATAGGTAAGATCTGGAAACAGCCCAAGTGTTCATCAGTAGATGAATGGATAAAAAAGCTGTGGTACAGATGCACAATGGAGTACTATGCAGCTGTAAGAAAGAAAGATCTCTTATCCTTTGAGATGACATGGGAGGACCTGGAAACTATTATCCTAAGCGAAACAAGCCAAGCAGAGAAAGACAAATATCATATGATCTCACTTATTTCTGGAATATAATGAACGTAATAGTCTGAAGAACAGGGTAGTCCCAGGAATGTGGAAATAGGGTACAGACTGACAATAGCCAGAAGAGGGGGTGGGGAGGGGAGTGATGAACCACAGAACTTATATGCATGTACACATAAACAATGGACGTGGACAATAAAGCTGGGGACGGGGCGGGGAGGGAGGGGGAGGAGGGTGTCAATGGGGGAAAAAGGGGAAACATCTGTAACAAAAATAAATTAATTAATTAAATTAAATTAAATTAAAATAAATGTAAAAATAAAAAATGGAATTGAAAATGTTTATTTCAAAACTAGAAACTTGATAGACACTTGTCCAAAGAGAACATACAGATGGCCAACAGACATATGAAAAGACAGTCAATGTCACTAATCACCAGAGAGATGCAAATTAAAACCACAATGAGATTTCACCTCACACCTGTCAGCATTGCTATCATTAATAAATCAGCAAACAACAAGTGCTGGCGAGGATGTGGAGAAAAGGGAACACTTGTGTATTGTGGGTGGGACTGCAGACTGGTGCAGCCCACTGTGGAAAGCAGTATGGAGTTACACCAAAAAATTAAAAATGGAACTGACTTATGACCCTGTGATTCCATTTCTTGGAATATATCTGAAGAAACATGAAACACTAATTTTAAAGAATATATGCACGCATGTTCATTGCAGCATTATTTGAAATAGCCAAGATTTGGAGGCAGCCCAACTGCCCATTAATAGATAAGTGGATAAAAATCTATAGTACATTTACTCAGTGGGATACTGCTTGGCTGCAAAAAAGAAGAAAATCTTACCTTTTGGGACAGCGTGGATGGAGCTGGAAAGTAGTATGCTGAGTGAAATGAGCCATTTCACTTAGAAATATTGTGCCCTTCAGAATAATATTTCAGAAATTGCAAAGCAAACTTAATGTGTATAGTAAATTCCTTTTTTTTTTCAAATTATAACTTAGGTAGACATACATAAAAATATCTAGAAAGATGCAAATACATATATTACATATGTATATATATTTGAGTAGTAATATTATGACTGATTTGTTCTTTATGTTTACCCTTTTTTCCTTTGTTCATGATTTTTCTATCATGAACATGCATTTATTAGGTAATTAATACGTTAGTTGCTATGGCAAATAAATTAATACAGATTAATGTTCATTGATATTCAATTGTGCATGCCATATTAAATTTTTAAAGGATAGTAACAAAACACTTACATATAGCATATTTCTAAGAAGTAAAAAACCAAAAAATTAAAACTGGTGTACATTAATCAAAAGGTGATCTCTAGTGAATAGATTTATAAATAGATTAGCTTGTTTTATTTTTATATGTATTTTTAATGTTTTAATAAAGAAAATAAATAATAAAAAAGTTATTTAAAAAATATGATCAAATACCTATGAGGCCAAACAGCTATTAAAAATTAGAATAGCCCATTTCTGTTAAAGTGAACCTATCCTGGCCAGTGTGGCTCAGTGACTGAGCATGGACCCATGCACCAAGAGGTCTCCAGTTCGATTGCCGGTCAGGGCACATGCCCAGGTTGTGGGCCCAATCCCCAGTGGGGGGCATGCAGGAGGCGGCCAATCTATGTTCTCTCTCATAGATGTTTTTATCTTTCTCTCCCTCTTCCTTCCTCTCTCTCTAAAATCAATAAAGAAAAAAATAAATAAAAGTGATTAAAAAAAAAAGTGAACCTCAAGTTATAAATTCTTTTTTAATGCATCCAGGAAGAGTATTGGCTCCTATGTAAACATTATTGCTGTTTCCCATAATCTGTTTTTCTCTCGTTTATGTCATATCCTGCTTCCACTGGCACACAGCATAGGCACTATCAGGGGCCTTGTGAGGGATGCACAGTCTCCAGCCCCACCCAGGACTACTGAATCCGAATCTGCATTTTAGCCAGAGCCTCAGGGAACTTGTGTGAACATAACCTTGTGTTGCACTGAGTTATGCCAGTCGAGTCTACTGAAATGCCATCTCTTTATTTCGACGCCATCTGACCCTCTTAGGTAAAAATAGCAAATCTCATCCTCTCTATCTCTTTCTCCTGATTCATTTTTCATCATAGCAATTACCATTATTTGATCTTATAGCTTACGTGTATTGGTTATAACATATTCACTTTCTACATCATTGGCTTTCTCTGAGTTCAGGAGAATTTGGTGTATGGGCTGATCTGTGTGTGAAAAGTGGTGAGTTCAGAATTGGAAAGAAAGATTGGGTCAGAGTCAAAAGTGGAGATAAAACCAAATACTTATGCAACAGATACTTCTTAGACTTTTATTACCTGCCATAGACACGCAGTGCCCAAATCAGTACAAAGTTTGGGACAGTAGATGGTAAGTGGTGCCAAGGAAAAAGCAGTGGATGGGGGGAATGGAGTGTTGGGGTTTGCAATATTAACATTGTCATTGGAAAAGGCCTCACTCAGAAGGTGACATCAATACACATTTATTTAAAGGCACTAAGATCAGCCCTGGCCGGTTTGGCTCAGCAGTTAGAGCGTCGGCCCGCGGATCAGAGTCCCGGGTTCAGTTCCCGCTAAGGGAGGGTACCTCAGTTGCGGTTTGTCCCTGGCCCTGGTCGGGGTCTCGTGGGTGGCAACCAGTTGATGTGTCTCTCTCACATCGATGTTTCTCTCTCTCTTCTTCCCTCTCTCCCTCCCGCTGAAGATACATGCAAAAATGTCCTCAGGTGAGGATTAAAAATAATAATAAAAAATATATATATATATATATATATATATATATATATATATTTTAGTTAATATTTTTCTAGTTACTATTTAACACACTTTTTTTTTTAATTTAAGGCAGGAGTACCCTTGACAAGATGTGCTTATGGATTTTCAAGCTGATGGATTTTCTAGTTCTCTTGGTGATATATATATATAAATAAAATATATAAAGGCATTACGATCAAAGCTTCTGTACTTGGGGTACTAGAGGAAGGAGTAACAAAAGAGAAATTATGAAATAAGAAGGAAATATGTTGTGGTAATTAGCATCAGATGGCTTTGGTTTTACCCACATATGGGAAGCATTCATAAGCAGGCAGAGGAAGGGTTAAGGAAAGTGGGAAATACCTGGAATAGCCCATGTGGAGTCCATTAGTTGTGGGGATTCCACCTTGGCTCCTCCCACCACTGTCCCATAAATAGACCCTGCACTCGGAACCCACTGTGCATATTCTGATTTTGTATGTAGGTAATTAAATAGCACATTGATGTCCCACTAAAGTAAGAGCTGGCTGGTGGTACCGTCTGAGACAGATTCCCCACTAAATCCCCATGTTATGATTCAGGGCCTGATACATAAAAGATGATGGATACGTGTTTGATGAAAGGTCACAGAACAAAAGGGCAGAAAGAGCAGGAAAAAGCCATAGAAAATAGATAGTGGTGTTTCCTTTGGACTGGAGACAGGAAAAGTATCTGCAGCAGTAACCCCAGAGAACGAGAGAATTCGGGGCGCTGGGGGTCTGAAGGTGTGGTCCCAGAAAGGGGCCGATGAACTTGGAAAGTACCAAAGGAATCAAAATCACATAAAGGCAGAAGAAGCAAACTCTTCCTGGTCAAAGGAGAGGGACGGGTAGACATGGAGCTGTGGTCAAGAGGAGGAACGTTGGAGTCCATTTCTTCGTTACGTGTTTGTGGGAATGACCTAAGGGCCAGTCAGCTGTTGGTCATTCACAGACTAAATAAGCATGGCTCTCAGGTGAGGGATGCAGTATGTACATTTGACTAAAATCAGATTCTCATTAAAAATACTTCCCAGGAAACATAATTTTTAATGAGAGGCTTGATTCGTTTATATTCCCTGGAACAGTAGGAAAGGGAAATCCTGTAAAAGAAGGAAATCACGTGGGTTCTCTGTCCTTGATATCAGGAACTGGTTGAGGTTTGGTGATTACGGACTGAGCAGCGACCACGTCAGTGTGACAGGGGCCATCCCTGCTATGGAATCCGATTTACCTGCAGGCACAGCTTTTGAGGAGGTCACGTGACTGGCAACACAGTCACTAAATGTGCAACCTACAAAAAATAAAAATAAAAAAGACCAGCTTCCTAACTGGATAGCTTCACGTTCCCAAATGGTTTTGATCGTGCGTGTGAATCACAAGAAAACACATCCTCCTCCTGATGTTGTAAGACACGAATGTAAATGTATCAGAAAAATCAAGGGGCATTGAATTCATTGACTACATAATGCCTTAGCTCACCCAGATTTCACCTTAGGTACTAGCACTCCGTAAAACATCTTCCTTGGTCATATTTTTCTAGTTAATATTTAACACACTTTTTTTAAATTTAAGGCAGGAATACCCTTGACAAGATGTGCTTATGGATTTTCAAGCTGATGGATTTTCTAGTTCTCTTGGTGATAAACTTGGATGAGAATTATGACTGAATATAATGAATCCTTTGTCTGAATAGCTATCCAGGGATTCTCATGAAATGGGGATTTTCTTAGCATTGCAGAAGCAATACGTTCTCCCGATTAGTACTTGTTGACTGCTTATTGACTGCCTGGGAGCCCTGGGCCGAGGTGGTTGAGTTATGGTCCCCGGTCTGTCACGAGCAAACTCTGTAACCTTGTCCATGTTATGTTACCTCTTAGCATTTCATTTGCAAAATGGGTGTAATCAGACCTTCCTGACAGGAATGTTGTAAGGGTTAATTAATTGCTGTTTGCTAAGTGTGCCGAGATTGTCAGATTAAAGCATTAGGGAAGTGTCAAGTTTGTGTTATTATGGTATTATTTTTCTTTGTTTGGTAGGAAATGCCATTTCTGTGTAATTTACTTTAACAGTAAAATAAGCCATTTTAATCAATGCACAATCAAGCCCTTATTCATTGAGGACAAGGGTGTATACACTTAGCGAGAGCGCTGGCGTCAGCTGACACAGGGCAGGGATCTGAAAATTCTGCACTGGATACAAAGAAAGCCTAGAAAATGAAACTCGGGGCGATTAGATGCTGAGTGCCCAGGAGACTCATGTTACAGACCCAATATAGTCCCTTATTAGCACAGAAAACAAGGCTGTAACCTTAGCAACCGATACCCAATCTCCCCCAAAAAAGTTATCCATGTCACCAAGAAATTGTTGCAGCGATTGTACATATGGCCCAGAAACTAAATATCGCAAATATTTAATTAGCATCCACAGGGGATTTCAAACATATGGATTTATTAAAGACTTTCCTAATAACTTAGAAATGTACATGTTTGTATCAGTTCACATTTGCCATAGTTTATAGGCTTTGACCATGATGATTATAGCTGGTGAATCTTGATGGTTTCCAAAGAAAATACAAATAGTTTTGTCTGAAAATGTTATTTAGCAACTTACATAAGTTGCAGTATTTTTAAGACACTTTTTTTTCTAATATCTATGTTACTAAATATAACAAGTGACTGTAATACATAGACTGAAATATAAATACATTTACTAAAAACTAATCATTCAGCACAAATATTTAAAATGAAGGGGTTAATTTGAAGTGTGAAATTTCATTGACTGTCGATGGGTATTTTCTAAATAAAGCCCTGCAAATAATGACTGTATAACTCAGATCTATAGTTTTCCGTATTAATCAATAATTTTGTGATACTCCAGAGTCATATCTAGGTAGTGAAAATTCCACAAGTTTTAAAACTTGTGTTGGCCACACGGATATAACTTTAATATCATTTTACTCCGGTACGGACAGATCTACAATCTCCATTTTGAAAAACTGCAGGAATAAATTTTCCATTTAATCAGCCTGCAGACTCATTGACGGCGGGGCCATCCTCATATTTCTCTTGGACAATTACAATGGATCCCCTAATGGTCTCTCTGTTTACCCTCTTACAACACAGAAGCCAGATAAATCCCTTTAAAATGTAAGTCGGATCATGTCACAGTCCCGTTGAAAATCCACCAGTAACTTCCCACTGCTCTCAAAACAAAATCCATCAGGGCCCTTCATGGGAGCGCGGCAGCTACTCCTCTGACCTCATCCCCACGAGTCTCCTCGTGTGCTCTGTTCCTGCCTCACTGCTTTTCTTCGTGTACATCAGAAACACCGTGCTTGGTCTTCTCATGGCATTTGAACACGCTGTTTCCTTTGCACGGGTTCTTCATTCATTTACCTCGGTTCTGTGCTCAGCCACCACAGTGTTTCCCTAGGAATGTTGTCTATAACAATACCACTGCACCATTTGCTATTACCTTCTTTCTTTTTTTTTATCCTCAACCGAGGACTTTTTTGTCCATTTTTTTTTGTTGTTGTTCAGATAGAGTGGGAGGGAGAGAGAGGAAGAGAGAGAAACATCTACGTGAAAGGGACACATGAGAGGCTGCCTCCTGCACGACTCCAACCAGAGCCGGGACGAATTGCAAGAGGTACGTGCCCTTGGCCGGAATCGAACTCACGACTCGTTGGTCCGCGGGCAGAAGCTCTAACCGCTGAGCCAAACCGGCCAGGGTGTTGTTACCTCCTTACTTAGAACTTCTCAGCAGTGCCTTTTATCACCTCCCATAGTATGTATTCAGCCCTCCCAGAGAGGAGACGGTGCTCTTCACTTCTTCAATGCGTGGAACAGTGCCCGGCACATAGTAGCGGCTTAATAAATATTTATCAGAAACCTGAATACGTACGGAGAGAGAGGGACTTTCCAAACTACTCCACGAAATCTTAGTCCTTACTAATGATGTTATCTATTAAATGTTTCCAAAGTAAAGTCCCTGGTTTCCATGTGGCTTAGCAGCCCCGGAAAGCAAGTCAACGTTGCATTAAGGAGCGTCTGTTCGGAAATTCTCCGGAGCTGACGCCTATATGTTAAGTGACAGCACGTTGTAGCCGAGGGCCTCGGATCCACCCGAAAGCGCTTATCCAGCAGACACCCGCACCTGCAGCTCCGGAGCCGCCGCTCGCCTGCGGGAGCAGACCTGGGGCCTGGTCAGGGACTGTGCTGCTGTCCGTCCTCAGACTTACAGTTTTAAATACAGAAGGAACGTTTGGAGGAAAAGGTGACGGGAAGTATGTATGTTTCCTCCAACCTATGTTATTTCTTAACATTTCCATTTGACTAACCTGATACCATTTTACAGTTTCTGAGAATATAAAAGAAAACCTATTACTACTTACCTAAATATTTGAAATCCCGATTATTTCTCAAGATCAATCTCATTATCACCTTCTTTATTGACACCCCCTTCCAGGGTTACCTGTTTCTTCCTTTATTCCCCTTTCATTCAATTTTAAGAGAACACACAATACCTAATTTTATGTGTGTGTGTGAATTATATAAAATTACAACCGCACTGAGTTAAATCAGGGCAGTTCCACACCCTGTCTGTCCTTTATCTTCAGCATCTAGCTCAACATTTAGCCTGGAGTAGCCACTTAATATGTATCTGTAGAAGGCTTACGTGTATAGACGTTCTAATTGGTTAGTTTCTACTCATCTAACTGAGATGTGTGTACAATTGGATTACTTTGTAATTCAATTAGAAATTGAAAGCAGTTTTTAGAGCCTTTGGGAATATGGTGTGATATGACATCATCATTGTTGTCACTGTAGATATATATATATATCCACACACCTAGTCCAATACTGGCTGGTCTATGCATTACTGAAAAGTTGCATGTATAACAGATTTGTATCATCAAATAAATGTTTAATTCTGCTATTAAAGCTAGGAAGTGCAAACACTGTTTAGAGAAACCAAAGGGTTCATTTACTTTTCACAAGAAGAATCATGGAAAATTGTGAATCAAAGTTATATAGAGCAGGGAACTTGAGTTTTGGGGTTATAGCTTTATTTTTTCAGTATTTGTTTGACTTTGAGCTAATATAACCTATTTTACATCTTTCATTTGTCATTTATAATAAAGGAGCTTGAGATGGATGATAGCTGTGGGTAGGCAGAATAATAGTCTCCAAAGATGTCTATAGCCTAACCCCTAGATCCTGCGAATATGATATTATGTAGGAAAGGGGACTTTGTGGGAATAATTAAGGTTAGAGACTTTAAATTGGGGAGATTATCCTGAATCACCCAGGTGAGCCACAACTAATCACACAATTCCTTCAAAGCAGAGAATCTGCCCTGGCTCTTGTCAGAGAGGGACAATGAGATGGAAGAATGGTCAGAGAGATGCAACAATGTTGCTAGCTTTAAAGATAGAAGGGGCAACAGCCAATGATTTGAGTGGGTGACCTCTAGAAGCTCGAAGAGGCAAGAAAATGAAGTTTTGCCAGAGCCCCTGGAAAGAAAAGAAGGCCTGCTGACACCGTGGGTCCAGGGGGACCCATGTCTGGCTCTCGAGCTACAAATACATAAATAAACTTGCGTGGTTTTAATCCACTCAATCTGTAGTAAGTTGTTACAGCAGCAGTAGAAAACTAATACAATATCTGTGGCCTTTCTTTTTATTATTATTATTTTATTTATTTATTTATTTATTTATTTATTTATTTATTCATTCATTCATTCATTCATTCATTCATTTTTTATTGATTTTAGAGAGAGGAAGGGAGAGGGAGAGAGAGACAGAAACATCAATGAGACAGAACATCCATTGGCCGCCTCCTGCATGCCCCCCACTGGGGATCGAGCCTACAACCTGGGCATGTGCCCTGACCAGGAATCAAACTGGCGACCTCTTGGTGCATGGGTTGACACTCAACCACTGAGCCACACTGGCCGGGCTCTTGTTGCCTTTCATTGTGAAAATCTCCCGATTCAACATTTAATACATATTATGTTTAAATCCCAATGATCCCATCTTGGGATTGTTTAAAAGTGAGGTGCATTCATACCAGAGACTTCTGTCTTCCAAAAGTATGTGTTTGATATGCTTCAGAAAAACCTCTCAGTTCCCTGCTTGAACAAAGGCATTTGTAACTGACTCCTATATTCCTTTTACACAATGGAAATCAAAGCCTGCGAGTGTTCATGCCACTTACTTTAGTCAAAATCTGGATGACGCCTTGCATAAGTAACAGCATAATAGAGCTCTCATATTGTAATCGGGGTAGATGTATGCTGTGCTTTGAAAATCAAATGTTGTTCCCTTTGACGTTTTGACAAGTAATTTAGACAACAATATACATTTGGCTAACTCATGAATGTGGTGCTTCTCATCCTCTGGATTGTGCAGGGTTTGCACTATGCTAAGAATGACAACAATTAGAGAACACACTTGCATCTGCCAAGCGCACAGATGGTCTTGTCGTTCAGAGGAACAATGGTGAAGAAAGGAAAATGGAATGGGTGGGGGCGAGGGAGTTGGTCGGGTGGAATAAAAATCTCGCCAGCCAAAATAGTACTAATGACACTAAAGAAAGATGTAGACAAAAGCATGTCCCAATTTGTTATTGAAAGGTATAAAAAAAAAAGAAGAAAGGTCTTGCTTATTTTACTATTCTCATATAATGGTCTTGAGTCTAATTCCAGTGTGCTTGAGACCTAGAAGCTATACAATGGCAATGTTGACATTCAATGTAAATTTGAAACAGGATGGCATTTTGCCTTTAGTACTCTATATATTTCCTTCTTTCTTTTATTTTATCTGTGGAATAATAGAACACCAAGAAAAATTAGGACTTTACCCTCATAAACCTCAAATATTTTATACACATTCCCTTCATAGGGCCAGTAAGGTAATTGTTTTCTTTTATCTCTTTTGAGTCATTTAGCTTCACGAAGCAGAGTGGGATATGGGTGCCTTTTGGTGAAGTTTTCCACTACATAGGTTGTATGTATGAGTGTATTTGTGTGTGTGTGTGTGTGTGTGTGTGTGTGTGTGCATTTATTTTTTAGGTAATCCCAAAGCTGGTCCTGCTTTCTCGCTTTGAGAAGTCTGGATCACATTTGATGTTGTATCTTATTTTATTTTATTTATTGATGTTAGAGAGAGAGAGGGAAGGAGAGGGAGAGAGAGAGAGAGAGAGAGATAGAAACATCGATGAGAGAGAACATCGATTGGCTGCCTCCTGCATGCCCTCCACTGGGGATCGGGCCCACAACCTGGGCATGTGCCTTCACTGGGAATCAAACTGGTGAACTCTTGGTGCATGGGTCAGCTCTCAACCCCTGAGCCACACCTGCCAGGCTGATGTTGTACCTTTGAATTTAAAAATATTTGAAACTGCCAAGCACTAAAGATCCTCTTGCTTATGCAGTTTTCCAAAAGAGAAAATTGAATTACCATTTGGGTTATATTGAGGTGAGAGTCTCCACTTACATACACAGTCTTAAAAGTTATTCAGATGTTATTTTCTCTCCCTTGGATAGTATTTATGGTATTTAATTACCAAACTAATTATAATACCTCCTGCTTATTAAACATTTTGTTAGGCACCATGCTAAGTATTTTATCACATATTATCTGATTTAAAATGCACAGTGACATTGTGAAGTGGGTATGGGTACTATTGTCCCCTTTCAAAAGATGAGGCAATGGAGGCTTTCAAAGGTTTGGAGATTTCATCAAAGCCACATATTTGATTAATTGGGAGGAGGGACTGAACACTAGGTTAATCTAACTCAAAATGCTCTAATTAACCATTTTAATTAGGGTGAGTTAGGCAATGATCACACATAGACATTATTGTAGTTTAACATAATGGATATTGTTCACTCATGTAAGAGGGAGGGGCTGGTATTCATGTCCACAGGACAGCTCTTCACACGTGCCCACACACAGACCCAGGCTCCTTTGGTCTTGGAGCTCAGCCACTATCCCCTCAGTAGAACCTTGCCGTGGTCTGTATTTCCAGAGGAAGGAAAAAGGCAGATTAGTCATAGGAGGACGACGCAGGCCAGGCATGGATTTTACAAAAGCATTCTGTTTGTGTTCTTTGGAGAAAACTCAGACTATTTGCCTCAACCGTACCTAGCCTGCAGGATAGATCTGGTAGAGCCTTTTGTCCTGTCCTTTTTCTCCCAAAATGGCTTATTTGATTCAAATAGTTTAAAGGGCTCCTTGGGACCTGTATCTCTAGGGGAACTTTAGAGGCCAGGGAAGGTGAAACAAGTATTTCCCCCTCGACAAGGGCGCTTAGGTTTCCTCTAAACTATTTTGAAGGTCTTCATTATGAGATGTTTGAGTGAAAAAATTTTTTTAATCATTGAATTTCAGTGAATGTTGTTTTAATTAAATTTGATGTAATAAAAACTTTTAAGATTTAGGCATTTCAAATTAATAATCTCTCATTCTTCTTTGTTTTTAAATTAATGGCTAAACTAGTATTCATCCTTAAATCTGGCCATACTAGAAAGAGAACAGAAACTGTTTTTGACTGTAATGTGGAAAAGGAAAGCTACAATCTTGCCATGATCATAATAGTACTGACAAATACCTAGTACCTCATTTTCCACTCAGTGTCCTCAAATGAAATGTCCCACGTAGGTGAATTTTCTACATAGAAAATACAAAATTTAATTAAAAAAAGCAGAAAACTTTCTCTTTTATGGATTGATTTTAGAGAGCTAGAATCAGAAAGGGGGGAGAGATGAAGAGAGAGAGAGAGATTGATTTGTTGTTCCACTTATTTATGCATTCATTGGTTGATTCTTGTATGAGCCCTGACTGGGAATCAAACACTCAACTTTGGTATATGGGAATCATGCTCTAACCAAGCGAGCTACCCTGCCAGGGCAGCAATCTTTCTTAGTTTGCATTCCTTCTTTATTATTTAAACTTTCCATGAAGTTTTAGGTTTGCAACTGTGAATATGCATTATTGCAGGCTGTCGACTAACATGGCACTGCTCTTCTATAACCAGTGGTGTTAGCAATGCGATGTCCCTGCTTCACCCAGTCCCAGATTGCGTATGCGTCTTGAGTTTTTATTTTTATTTTTTCACTGTTCTTTTCTGTTATTTTGGTTTTGTTTGCTACATTGTTACATTTATACATTTCAGGAGTTTTAGATTTAATATGTATATATTTCATATAGTTATATGTAGAACTATGCATTGACAAATATTATACAAATTATGTTTCTATATTTCCACCACCTTTCCTATAATCTCCTGCTAACTAACTCTTACGGTATAAAGAGGAAGCAGATCAAAAATTGTGTCCATGACAAGGATCTAAAATGAAAGCAATTTGGTCTCTGACAGGCTTTCCTATGTGTAATGAACAGAAATTTAGAACATGGACCAAGCCCTTAATACAACTATTTTGGTCTTTTTATGCAAATGGAGAGATTTAGATCTCATTTCTTATCTTAATTTATGTAAAGAGAACAGTGGAGAAGTAACAAATAAATGGCAGTTTGTAGTTCTGGAATCCATATAACTGAAGTAAGCCCAGTCAATTGCAAAAAGCCTTTGAGTTTTCCTCCTGAATAATTTCGATGTTGTTGATCCACTTTTATTGTCTTCTCTCTGTTTTGTATGGCTATCTCTATATTTTTTAGTTAAAATTCAGCATAGAATTCTGGCACTTTAGGGCAAGGGACTGTTTGCCTTCTTCCACAGTATACCAACAGATTAATGGCTTTTTACATGATTACACCCATGTTTGACATTTACAATGACATTCCTCTCTCTCCCTCACTCGCAGAGAGTTACTCCTAGGTCTTTTTCTTCTGTTTTCCATCTTTCCTTACAGGTTTTCCTGTTGTTGTTTTGACCATGGCTATTTCTTTTTCAACTTTGAATGAATGTCTTCTAATTTTTCTCTTCAATATGTTTTTTTTTTTTTTCCCCTCCAGAAATGGCAAACTGCTTTAGAACTAGGTCTTGGTCATTTTCTATCACCATCCAGCCTTCTTGATTGTAAAAAATCATCTTGCTATTATCTAAAAATTAAATGATAATTGCTATGCCAAATTAAGGATTTGGGTGGAGGCTCAAATGTGCTTGAGGAGAAGATTTCATTTGCCAGCCCATCTCTGTCTTCCTCGACCTCTCTTCATTCTGTGGTATCCCATGCTCACTCCTGGTAAGCCTTACTCTATTATTACAAATTTCCTTCCATGGAAGTCCTGACATCAATTATAAATTATTAGGAATTCAAAATAATAGCTTATTAAACATAGATGAAATACAAAGCACCCCTGTAAGCATCACACATGTGCTAATTACTGAGTTCTATCATTATACAACTTCTAGGAGAACAGTTCTATTATTACACGCCCTGTTTCTCATCTGAGAAAACTGAGGTAGAGAGACCTACGCATTGGTCAGACTGGTACCTTATTGAGTTTGGTCTCAACCTCATGCAGCCTGGTCATTAGTAATGTTCTATAAAGGCCAAAAATAAACTTCAATGTCATTGGCCCCTAACTCCACATTGCACCATCAATGACTGACTATGGTATTTTAAAATTTTTAACATCTTCCCTGATTATATAATGAAAACCTTGGCCCTATTTTTAAAAGTTACAAGTACCCTAAAGGTCTCAATGGGAAATATTTGTGGACATGCACCCTTTTGATTGCCTGATATTACATCCCATATGTGGCTACTTTTAGGTACGTTTCTTACTCATTTCCTACCACAGTCTGTCCCTGAGATAGGGATTCAAGGGACTGTGTTTGATTCACCCACCACTCCTCCATTTATTCACGTATGCACTCATTCCTCATATTCCTTTATTAAGCAAACACATATACTGAATGCTACCTGGTCCCTAAGCACTGTGGTTGTTTCCAGTTTGATTGTTTGCAAAGAGGAATGTGATACAGTTCTTGACTAAGGGAGCTCACAGTTTTTGGGAAAGTTAGACAACAAACAGCTGCTGGACTGCAATGTGGTGGCACAACAGGCAAATGAACAGACTGCTGGGGAAACATAAAGGAGAGAGGGTCTTGTTTTACTAGTCTTGCGGCTTCAAATGAAGGCTTCATGGAGAGGGCAAGAGAATCCAATTTTGTAGAATGCATAAGATTTCATCACAGGAGAAGGGGAAATGTATCCTATCGGACATGCTTAGAAGCATAAAAGGGCTGCGTACTTTCAGAAACTGTTCACATTTTTAGAGTGGCTGAGGTACAGGTAACTGGAGGAAAGTCGAGTGTCATTAGCCCGAGGTGGGTAAGTGGGGAAAAGCCAAGGACCCATTGTGAAGGGGCTTTTGCTACCCTAAGAGGTCTAGAATATTCCCCATGTACTGAGCATGTGTATTTTCCCAGCTCCAAGATGAGTAAAGGAAAGGAGTTGTGTGAGAAATGGGACGGAAACGCAGAAGTCACACAGGAGGGGATAGGCTTCTGGAGTCAGGTGGAAGTGATGGAGATGAAAAGCAGGGACGGATCTGAGAGCACTTCGGAGCTAGAGCTGACAGATGTGACCAAATGGGAAGCGCGCGGCAGTAGCGGAAGTGAAAGGTGACATCCATGGAAGGGCGTGCATGGGAAATGCAAGGAAAACTGAGCTTTGAAACCAGATGATAATGTGCCGTGTTAACACGTGCAACTTGACGTGCATGCAGGTATTCTAGGTAGAAAAGTCCAATGCCTTTGAGGCTGCAATGCAGGAGGAAACATTGGCGGAGGGAAATATTCGTGTGAAGAGTTGTGCTCAAATCGGTGATAACTGAAGCCAATAGAAATGGGTAAGATGGTGCAGAATCGAGTATGGAGAGGGAAAGGAGAGGAAAGGAGGACTCTGCTGAAACCGACGTGGCTCACTGAATTCATGTCACAAGTGGCAGGTGAAGGAACACTTAATGGAATGCTTGGTGGGTTTAAAGAATAGTTTTTTTAAATCCACCTATTTTGAAATTTTGGTTTTCTTCACCATTCCATTGGCACTCAAATTTTAAATCGGCTATAGATAGTATGGGTCTTTATTTGCTTTTGTATACATGTCTCCTTCTCTGACTGTTGTTCTTTGGAGCAGTGGCTCTATGAATGAAGTTCTAGCTGATTTAAAACTCAGTTCTCTCGGGGTCATCGCCAAGACTTTGAGAAGGCAGTTTCTCATTTGCTGTGGACATGAGCACAACATATCTTCCCACTAGGTTTTCTTTCTGCTTCGTTGGTAGCATTCAGCCTACTGGGAAGATTTTCTTAACCCTGAGTTTCATGACCTAGACCAGCACTGTCCAAAATAAATATAACACAAGCTATATGTGATTTTGTAATAGCCATTGGTAATCAGTGAGATTTTACATAGCTACCTTAGATCTTTGGAGTCTGACAGATGTCCTCTGTCTAGCTAATCCTAGGTTGCTCATGACAAGATAGTTTGTGATCATGTGATCATCTCTATTCCTGTTAGGTAGGACTGACTGAAATGACAACTGGAACTAAGGCATTGTATGGAAGGACTCAGACCATGTGAAATTCCTTAAATAAAAATGTATTAACTTTAAATAATTGTGCCTAGGTGAATAATAATAAAAACCCTTTACAGTTTTTGTAAAAAAAAAAAAAAGCAACAAACAGAAATAAAACCCCTCAGTTCTCAGGCTGTGTCAGGAGGAAGCTTATTCTGTGACCAGGTTTAGTCAGAGAAGGAGGCATTTCTACTTCAAACAACAACAGACACTTTTCAAAGCTTCTAATATTGGAGAGAGTCTTGAACTAGGAATGAAAAGATTTAGAGCTTTATTCTGCCTTTGTTTATAACTTACTTTGTGAAGCTGACAAGTGATGGTACCTCTTCATTTTTTTTCCATTTTATACTTTCTTCAATTGTTTTACTTTATTATTTTAAAAATTAAATGATAGGTAACATGCAATAATATATTAATCTCAGGTGTAGAACATAGCCATTCAACATTTATGTACCGAATGATCACCACAATAATTCTAGTAACCATCTGTCAATTTATAAATTTATTATAATATTATTGGCTATAATGCCTATGCTATACATTGCATCCCTGGTGATAACACCTCTATGAATCATGGCTATATTGCCTATACGATGACGTGAGCAACCACGATGAAATTTCATGTCTTCTGGTTCTATAATTCTTTGAGAATCTGTCCTCTGCCATCAACTTTCCAGACTTTGACTGGTTGGTCTAGATTTTCTAAATCAAAGTCAAATTGAAAGCATGAATCATGGTCATACTGGTATCTAATGCACAAAACAACATACAGTTCAATATGTGCCACTGAGGAGCTTCCATTAACTGGGGCAATTTCTGTGTGTACTCCCACAAATGGCTCCACAATTCATAAAGCCGAGAAGCTCTTCTCTGATCGTGAGAGTCTGATGTAAAGAAGTAATTCTGTTGTGTCCATACTGCTAATCCACTCTCCTTTCTTCTTCTCTTCATTGTGATATACATATTTGTGATATATATATAATTTTAATTAAATGTATTACTTGCCTGTAAAATGAGTATAAGTTACAATAACCTACAGTTACTGTTGTCATTTGAAAAATGAGCTTTGAAAAATTGCTGTGCTGGCAGTTAATAGGCAAAGAATACTTTAAGCATTTACACCACTATTCATTTTGCTTTAAATCTCAATATTTTTGCCTATATTGATATTAGACAGAATGAGACTGAGCCTGATCTTACAAAGTCCAGTAGCTTTTAGGTGCTAATGCTAATGCTCAGTTGTAGTAGAGAACTATAAAGGGCTATAACACTGTGTGCGATCTATAAAACTTTGAATAATATCAAATATGAGCCAAGTTATGAATAATTATTACCAATCTTTGCTTCCAAAATCACCTTAAAGTAAATGTTTCAAGAATAACCAAATTAAAATTGATTCTAAGCTCTTTGAAATCAGATACTATGTCTTATCTTCTCTGTATCCCTAGAATCCAGCCTAGTGGGCAAGATATTCATAAGCATTCAATAAAATTTGCTAAATTGTTTAATAACTAACTAACTGTTAAACTGGAATATACGCAATTGATTTCTCATGCTTATACTTATTCACTTGACACACACTTATGTGTATCTACCGTGAGCCAGGCACTATTGTGTATACAGGAGTGAGAAAAAACATGACAATCATGGAAGTTTGTAGGATCAGACATTATAGAAAGAATTAAAAAGGTAATTTGTAACCTAGTGGTGATATCAGAGTAGGTAAAGCACATGCTGTTTGGGGCAGTTAGAGCAAGGGAAGCTTCCTTGGACAGTTAGTTATATCAGGGAGGCCTTGTCCAGAAACCTGGGGCCATATTGACTCTCTGGATACGCTCACAGAGTCAGGAAGCCATTTGGTACAGATGCCCTAAAGTTTTAGACCTTACACGTTGTGATAACCGAATACCACAGACTGGTAAGCTTATAACTGACAAAAATGTATTTCTCACAGTTCTGGAGGCTACAAGTCTGAGATGAGGGTGCCAGCATTGTGGAGTGAGAGCTCTCTTCTTGGTCCCAAAATTCTCTTTGCATTTTCACATAATGGGAGGGGCTAAAGAGCTCTGAAGGGTCTCTTGTACAAGGGCACAGATCCCATTCATGGGAACTCCACCCTTATGACCTAAGCATCTCCCAAAAGCCCCATCTCCTAATACCATCACCTGAATGTTAGGGTTCCAACATTGTGGGGCATACAAACATTCAGCCCAGAGTACCCAGTCTCTACACTATAATGCCATCTTCTCTTCCAACATCAGAATACAGTGTGTCAATGTACCATTGTCATTGTTCAGAAATGTGGCAGATCATGAGTGAGCTACATATCCTGTGAAACATGTCTTGATTCTAGCTGCTCTGCTATAGTATAGGGGGGAAAATCAGGATTGCAAGGAACTAATAAAAACACAATTTGTGTACCACTATTAGGATACCAGTAAGCACCATGTCACACTCTTCCTCCTCGGTATAACACCTTTCCTTGATGACTATGTTGACCTGCAAATCTCAGAAGTTAGGCAAGAAGAATTTATAGAGATAGCAACAGCAAAATAAAAGTGTATTTGGGAGGAACTTCAGACAAGATAGCGCTGCTGTGTGCAGACTTGGTGAACTATTTGTAAGGTATTGAACATGGTTTTATTTTTGGCAAAGCAAAAGCAGTGACTACTCAAGTGTGTGTGTGTGTGTGTGTGTGTGTGCACATACTTCCTGTGGGAGCTGGAATTTTCTTAGTATACCCAAAGAAATGAAACTAGTCAACAGAGACCTTAAATTTTCCATACTAGAAATGTCATATGCCATATATTTTATTCTCTCAAAATAGACTGAATAGAAGGAAATCCTTTGACTAGTTGGATTTATGTAATTCATACACCAAATGCAGCCCAATATAGGGTCGATCTCTGTTTGGAGGAAAGAATCCCCTCTACAGCCCTCTGAGGTTAGACTTCCTTATCTAGTGATCCCAAGTTAGTGAGTTGTGCCTTGAAAATGAATGTAATACTGTAGAAAGTCTCTAGTCCTCAGCAATAGACAGGCTAGCATCTGCTGCTCAAAAGAGGTATTTTACTAAATAAGAAGAAGCACAGACAGTGGGAGTAGGTGTGGACCAACTGCATCATTCAGCTGACCACAGGTTTGAATAAACCTCAATTTATCTGAGTTTTTACATTTTAATTCTTCTGTTGTACTTACAATCAACTGTGACTGTGAGTGAAAGCAAAGGTGAAGCTCAAAGTTATTTTGATTTAATCTGTTTTATATCTATACATTTAACTTAAAAAATTCTTCCTAATAATCTAGTAGAGAAAAAAATAGTCATTTTGACAAATGGTACTGATGCAATTGGGTATCCATATGCAAACAAAAGAAGAAATTAAATCCATATCTCACACTGTATTAAAAAGTAACTTAAAATGGTTCAAAGACATAAATATAAAAGTATAAAGCTTCCAGTAAAAAAACACAGGAGAAAACCTTTGGGATTTGGGGTTAAGCAAAAATTTCTTAGCTATTATAACAAATCAGGGTGTATTAAAGAAAAATATATATATTTCATCAAAATTAAAAGCTTCTGTTATTCAAGTAACAATGTCAAGTGAATATAAAGACAAGCCACAGACTAGGAGAAAATGTTTGCAAATTGCATCTCTGACGTAAAACTTAATAATAAAACAAACAAACCAATTTTAAAAAATGGATAAATAGACATCTCTCCAAGTAAGGTATATAGATGGTAAATATGCCCATGAGAAGTCCAACATCATTTGTTACTATGGAAACAAATTAAAACCATAACGTGACAACACTCTGCATGTGGTATTAGAATGGCTTAAATAGAAAAGACTGACCAAACCAAGTGTTAGTGAGGATGTGGAGGTACTAGGACTCTTATACACTGTTGATGGGAATTAAAATGATGCACTTTGAAAATCATTTGGAAGTTTCTTAAAAAGTTACTCACCTACCGTATGAACCACCTACTCTACTCCTAAGTTTTCCCAAAGAGAAAATAAAGCATATAACCCCAAAATGGCTTGCACATAAATGTTTATAGCAGCTTGATTTGTAATGACCCAAGACTGGAAAAAACCCAAATGTCAGTCTCTAATAAATGGATAAACACATTGTGGTATATTTATACAATATAATACTACTTGCATTAAAAAGAATGAACTATTATTGATTCATACTACAATCTCAGTAAATCTGAAAATACTTATTATGTTGAATAAATATGACATGGGAAAAAGAGTAACACTGAATTATTGCATTTTTCTATCATTCAATAAAATGCCACAAATATTAACAGATTGTAAATGACTGCCTAAAAGGCAGGAACTAGAGAGAGAGGGATTGTAAAAGGGCAAAAAACAAAAAACATTTTGGAATGATGGGTAAGTTCATGCCTTTGATTGTGGTGATAACTTCCATTATAAAATTGCACAATCTAAATATATATAGTTTATGTGTGTCAATGATACTGCAATAGAGTTGTTACATTTTTTTTCTTGCCAAGACTGTCACAATGCAGAAGTCACCTGACTTCTGAACTTCTTGACTTCAGGAAGTGGCATTATTTTAAGACATGTGTTCTCAAGTCCAAGCTATATATTTATTCATGTAAATATTTCTCAGTCCATGTTATGTCTATATATATATATCATTTGCAGACTGTATCTATGCAAACCAACAGATGGTTTTGACTAGCTGCTAATTGTTGACTCCTTTTCATTTCTGACTTGATATTTTAAAAAAATTAAAAATAGCATGGTAATTGAAGCTGCTAATCACATGTGGACTATTTCTCTCTTTCCCCTCTTTTTCTGGGAGAAAAGAACAATTCAAAGGCCATAATCACAGACTCTGAAAAGGACCCTTTCCTGACTATTTGCCATAGTCAGATACGTTTAAGAGCAGTATTAGGCTGGTATCAGGGTGGCTACACCTGTCCAATCTGATTCATATCCAATTCATAAACTAGTTACACATAATTTGAAAATACATTTACATTTTTTTACTTTGATGGAAGTGTTTTGTGCCAAGTGACAAATTGATGAATTCTCATACATTACTTGTTTTCTAGTTGGCATTTGAAAATTACAATTACTACACTGAAAAATATAAGCATCAAAGTTAAAAATAGAATTCTAAGTGGATTTCAAATTTAGGTTTAAAAAGCAACCAGTAAATAAAATAAATCTTGAACTCTCATTGACATATAGAAATAGTACTTTTCATAAGGACTGCAATATAAAATCCCAGATGATGGTGTTTATATACTTATATTGATATTTATGAACAGAATCAACAGAACTGAGGGATTATTTTCTCACGGCAATAACATTATTCTTGCTTTTTGAAACAAAAACACCTACTAGTAATAAAAACATTTTCAAACACAAAGACATATTTTCGCTATTTCATTCATCCGTATGCTGAAAACTATTGATTGCTCATTGTTGATTGGAAGAGAATCTACAGTTTTGGAGGAAAAGAAGTTTCATCAGTGTTGGTTAGTAGAAAAAGAATGTGGAAGTCAGTGAAAACAAAGCAATGAGTGAAGGTTACAAAGACCTTAGGGAGGGAAAGTCATAAATGGGTTCTATGTGAAGACATTCTTTGATTACAAACATCCAGCAAAAATCCAGTTGGTGTTCGGAAAAGTAGAACAGAGAGCCAAAGTCAAACTTAACTGCATATATTGTAGGCTCTTTCTCATGGTAAAGTGAATTAAAAGAATATAAACATTCATTAGAAGTGAAGCCAGGTACTATCTGTGGTTTGAATAGCTCCATCTGGGGGATGAGGGGTGCTAGGAGATCTTGGCCCAGCATGTGGCAGGATGAAATTTGTAAGCTCCTGGGAGAAACAGCATTACATGTAATATTATACAGATTCGAAGACAAAAATAGTGATACCTGATGCACATTAAGATAAGGTTAATGTCAATAAAGATCGTAAAGTCACAAAAGTAAATGGGAGATTCATTTAGTTACTTCTTAAAATGCATTTATCAAGTTTCTAATGACCAAACACTATGTTACATTCTAGAGATTCTAGATGACTAAGATAGCCATTCAATTTAGGAAATTGACAGTTTGTAGGAAGGGATACACATGTTAACAAATATATTGAAATACATATTATAGCTACTATTATAGACACTGGTACAGGGCAGAATGACACACAGAAAAGGAAACTATTTCTTTTTAATTTTTAAATATCTCTTCTTTATTGAATTTTGACAGAGAGGAAGGGAGAGGGAGAGCGAGGTAGAAACATCAATGAGAGAGAACATTGATTGGCCGCCTCCTGCATGCCCCCCACTGGGGATTTGGCCCACAACCTGGGCATATGCCCTGACCAGGAATCAAACCAGTGACCTCTTGGAGCATGGGTTGATGCTCAACCACTGAGCCACACCGGCCAGGCAGGAAATTTTTTATTCTACCTAGGAGGATCAGTAAAAGTTTCATGAGAGAGCTGATACTTCAGTTGCATCTTGGAAGGTAAGTATGAGTTAGACCAGATAGACCGTCATGTCTGGGCAGCCGTGTAGAGACGTCCCCTAATAAAGCAGAATTACCATAAGGATGGATGGAATAAAGAACAGAAGGAAAGAACGTATAGAGCAAGTAGATTATAAGGCATTTGTTGTATATTATTTCATGTAATTAAGTTTTGGTTTAAAGCAAGGAGACTTCTATGTAGGCTTATATTAAAACTGTTAACATCTATGTGGAATTCAAATTGTTTTCTCCACCCCCATCAGGAATATGATTCAAAAAACAGTGTGAAATATATAAAAATGTATAACTGAAAGTCAAATTACTAGGTTAACTCGGCCTTTGTCAGTAAAAATAAATTTTAAATATTTTAATTGTCACCTACCATGTACAAACCATGCTCAAAATTTTGAATTGTTATAGAGCAAAAGTATATATATAGAGAATGAGTTTATAACTCCCATATTATGAGAGTTTATATTATGGCTAAAATAAAGCCACCTAAGCATTAAACAATTCAATAAAATAAAGTAATTAATACAATTTTATTCTGCTAGGTCCTAGATTTTTAACTGAGTTTCATATGGGTTGAAGGCTAGGGTCACAAACTGTAAGAGATTAAGGTTGGTCATGTATCCATTATCAACGGCTAAATAACAAACAACCCAAACTTAGTGGTTTAAACAACAGTGATTTAGTTTTTATTAGGATGCTGTCAGGCGGCTGGATGGCTTATCTGCTGGACTCACCTGGGGTCACCAGTGTGGTTGCACCTTGCAGGGGAGAAGAGAGGACAGAAGTAGAAGCTGTCATTAGGGCACCTTGGTCCCCACCTTATGGCCTTTCTCACAGCACGGAGGTATCCAGGCAGTAGCCTGAGAGGAAGTATTCCAAAAGCAGAATCCACAACAGGTTTACAAAGAGGGGCTTTGGAAGCCTCACCGTCTCCCTTTGGCTTTGTTCGAGTGGTCAAAGCTCATCAGAGACAGGCCAAGTTCAAAGGGCGGGGGTGAGGACGATACCATGAGTTATTATGAAAGGAGCAAGTTCTGCTTGTGTAAGGCACCTGGAGTGTGAGCTCTTGTCAAGGCAATCTTTGAGAAAAATCTACCATTCGAAGGTAGTAAAATTAGCTAAAATTCTGAATGCAGTGTGAATGAGTTTAAGCAGATTAAATGCTCTTCAGTTTTCCAAGACCTCCATCACACCATCTTGTCTCATGTCAGGGCTCTTCCAACTATCTATCCTCAATTCCTTTTCTAAACCTCGCTTTGAATCCTTATTTACTGATTGGAATTCAGGAAGATAGAAATAGTATAATAGAGGGTCTACAAAATCTTCCTTTTAAAGGTTCTGCAGAAAATGTACCTGCGTTCATCAGCTAGATCATGATTAAACAGTATTTAAAATCTTTGACCTAAGAGAAACAAGACAAAAAAAATCATTTCCCAGAAATGGAATTTGTCTAGTTAATATTATCCTTCAAAATAGAGGTCCCCACAAATATTTATAATCTGGGTAGGAGGATTTACAATATAGCCAAACTGGTTGGAGAGCAACATTAACTATGGCAGCAAGAGAGGGGCAGTGAAGGTCAGGATCAGGAAAGGCTTCCTATGACTACCTGGCAGCTGGAGGGGCAGGTGAGAGAAGGAGATGAGAGGGAGGGATGTGGTGATATCCATCATCCCATTATCTCATAATTAAAGCTGCCTCCGAACTCAGAACAAAACATACTTACATAAAACTCATGGTCTTGAAACAGGAGCTAGACTCGCTTCTGTGTTTCTCTATTGGAGAGATGGTTTCATTTTGTCTGTTTTTAGGACGAGTTAAATGAAGCTTGAAATTCTAGGAGAGAAATCTGGCTCAGAAGCATTTTGTAAATATTATGACAATAAGTCTATAGCAAAATCACTGCAGCCGAGTTTGCAAAACAAAAAGGATAGTGGCATGCTAGAAAGTGGAGGTGACTGGCTCAGCGAATACAATGCCTTTAAATCGCGTATACAAGTTTTGGTCTATGCATTTGGAACGATCAGGTTATTAGTGAGATGTCAATCAAATAAGCTGTTTGACAGTATCATGATCTTGATTTTATAAAATCCTGGATAAGTGTTTGTTTTTCAGGTGATAACGCCTAAGACTCCTATGGTATAGTGGCCTGCGGTTTTAATGCAGTCTGCTTATTGGTTTCCAACAAAGTTGTTGTGTACACATTCTATAACAGAAAGGTTTCGAATATGATCTCCATTGTAAACATAAATTTATAAGAAGACAGGGATGTATTGAGGTTTACTATTTTAGTAATATTCATAGTAAACCACGAATATTCATTCTCCTTGTCTCACATATTAAATGTGAAAAAAATCCAGTCCTTAGGGATCTGGTACTTTACAGTTTTGAAATCAAATAATCGGATACTTCTACTAACATGACCCAATAAAACCGTGCCCTAAAATAGCATTTGTGGGTTTCATTCAGTCATAAAAAATTAAAGTTGGAAATAACTTTTATATCACTTTTAGTCTGAGACCTTTACAATATTCCTAACTCTTGATTTCCACTTATTTTCAATAATCATACTACTACTACTTGTCCTTAATAGTAAAAAAAAAAAAAAAATTCTTTAGTGCCAACCATTGACCTCTAATATAAAGTCCAAACACATTAGCAGGAAAACACAGGCAGCCTTTACTTCTGATGAATCCAATTTTTGGGGGGTTTTTTTTGCTGCCAAGGTACAGCTTTCTAAGCATCTGTTCAGAGCAATTTAAAGTTTAATGCTTGCAGTTGCTGTCTTCAAACGCTTTCTCACTTCATCTCTGAATTTGTGTTTCGTAGGTGATGTCCAATGGGATAGTAGGCTCACACATGGTCCACCCATCACCTCCAGAACAGGACCTCAGCCTCCCAGGCCCCACACCGCATGGTGGCCACTGCCTCCTTCAAAGGGGATAGTGACTGGATTGCAATAGTGGAGCCAGGCTTGCATTTCATTGCCTTTGCCTCTGGCTCCAGCAGTGTTCTGGGTGGGGGTCTGGGGAGGGTAGAAGAGGGTAGGAGTCTGACACATCTTGTGTAGCACTCAGGGCACCTGTAATAGGTTTACCCCACTTGAATACCAGGAAAAGTTCTATTCATGCTTAACAGTTCAATCATAAATATCTATCTGATAAATCTGCATTCCCCCACCTGTATTCCCTCAAATAGATTTAGATATTCCCTTATGTTGCTTCAAGGTAATAGTGGACACCCCTGTCTGGCATTTAGCATACTGGTTTGGAAGTGTATGCCATCTCCTTTATTCTGAAGGGCAAGGCCTGTTTTATTGCAATCCCAGAATCTAGCACATGCTGGTCAGATACGAAATATTTGCTGAAAACCAACATTTATCCTTAATTACAATAATGTGTATTATTTATAACATCCCAGTATTACATCGAATAACACTTCCATAATATGAGGCTCTCAGTAAAAATGTTGCATAACTAAGAAGTCTATTTCGTGTGACATACAAGTACTTGAGAGTGTTATTTTTCCATTCTCATTTAAGAAACACTTCATAAATACACACACCCAAATACACATATACGTATACAAATACAAACAGTGGCATGCTAAATGTTGAGGGCAAGGAAAGAATATTAGTCAATTCATGTATTGCTTTTGTTCACTTTATTTTATACTCAACTGTCTCTTAGCTTAAACAACAGCCACACCTGAATAAGACATGTACATTTAGACAAGTGATGGACGTAATACCAAGGATCCAACCTGCAAAATGAGTTGTGCGTTCACTTGCTGCTGTTAATATTAGCTTTACTTCAAATGAGCTACTGTTATTTCTAATGGTTATATATAAGCGTCAACCTTATTTTAAATTTATGAAATATATATGCTTTACATACACGAGATTTCCAATCTCCAGCTATTTGAGGAATGCAATCACCATCTTTGCTATGTGATTGTACCTCCTATATGATTAGTATTTACTCTATAATCCATGTTACAATACATATGAATTGTCTTATTTTTAATGCACTTACTTTAAAGGAAGTGTATTAAAACCTCCCAAGTGGAAAAGCTGTACTGCTTCCCAGAAATCAGAGGTAAGAGTAAATATAATTTTAATGTAATTATCATAATGTGATGCATCTAAAAATAAATTATGAAATGCAAATAAGACTAAATGTGATTGATTGTTTCCAAAAGAAAAAATTCCTGGCCGGGTAGCTCAGCTAGTTGGATGGTCGTCTGATATGCTGAGGTTGCAGGTTCGATTCCCAGTCAGGGTACATACAGGAGTCAGCCAATGAATGCATAAATAAGTGGAACAGTGAAAATCGGTCTCTCTCTCTCTCTCTCTCTCGTCAATAAAACAATAAAAGGATATGATTAAAAAAAAGTAATCATACCTGAAAACAAAGTCCTGAGCAAGAGGAACTTTTTGTAATTAGTCAGTACCAGAGATCATCAATTCAAAATTGTTTTTAGTTTTTTAAAAGATTAATCCACCAGCATTCTTGGAGATCCTGCTGTGTGCCAGACCCTGCTCTCACCACTGTGAGACAATTCTGTTCTTCAGTTTTGAGACGCACCAACATTCGAAGTTCCAGTGCATTTGTGGACGTGGGTCTGTATGGCAGAGACAAGGTTCTGAGTTCTCTGCCCATCTTCCTTTCCAAAGCACACAGCCAGGTTAACTCAGCAGCTGCCCATACAGTGAGGCTTGGCCCATTTGCCTGAATTTGGGCAAGTGCAATGTGACTAAATGATACAGACTGATTTTAGAAACATCGTGAATGTCTCTCCAGACTTCTCTCGCCAAAATTTAGAGGCCATCTTTACCAGAAACAGTAGCTGAAGCTGGAAGAGACTTGCCTAAACTGTGGTGTAAGCAAGAAATAAAGCTTTGTTGTGACAAGCCAATGAGATTTTAAGGTTTTTTATTACTACAGGCTATCCTGGACTATCCTACATGTGGACACAAAGGCAAGTAATATTTCAAAGCCTTCTCTGATAAGGTTATGTCCTGGCAATTAATTCACAACCAAAATATGTATGTGAATGTTGTTCAACAAACTTTGCTTTAAGAAAGCATCAGAAATGATTGCCAGAACATATTCTTCTGGATACCAAATTATTTATTATTGCTGCTGCATAATGAGAAAATGTTTCTTACTTGTGAAGCACTTTCATTCCATGGGTTTTAGAAAATGATTAATCATGTTTTTAAGTGTGCATTCATAATATCTTGAAAATATTCAGATGGATCAACAATGAGTTTTTTCAGACAATAGGTTTTTTGTGTGAAATTTTTAGAAAATTGAATAAATTACTGAGATAGAGAACATATTCACAGAGCCCTGGGTTTATTATATCTAAAATAATGATAAAATAACAGTGACAGCTCCAGCCCAGCCGGTATGGTTCAGTGGTTGAGGGTCGACCTATGCACCAAGAGGTCGCCAGGTTGCCGGCCGATCCCCAGTGGGGGGTGTGCAGGAGGCAGTCAATTGATGTTCTCTCGTTCCCTCTCCCTGCCTCTCTCTGTAAAATCAATAAAGAGAAAAATATTTTTAAAAAATAGTAACAACTCCAGTTCACTAAGCCACACACCTCTCAATGCCTTAACACATCCACCTATCTGATTCTCTCAGTAACTGTACAAGCAGGCACTACTATTCATCCCGCAACACAACTGATAAAGCTGAATCTTATTACGTGGATTGCAAGTCAAAGAGCCCGCTTTCAGAGCTGCACTCTTTGCACATGTGACCCTCAGCCCCAGTGGGTGATGGATCTGCTTCTGGAGGTCTGGCCCAGCAACTCCCTGGGCATCGGCAATAACCCTCCCTGCAAAAACGACCCATTCCACCTGTTGATGACTTCACTTGTTCACCTGTGGGGCGTGGCCTCTAATTACTTGCCTTCAGCAAACGAACAAGAGTTAATCCTTTGCTTTGTTTGTTTAATTTCTAAAACAAGAATTGGAAATAGGTCCTCTGATTCAAGCCAGCTTGTTAGTCATTGGATCTGATAGTTTCTAGACATGAGTTAGTTTATCATCTCAGAACTCTTGAACCTGGAGAGTCTTGGGAACAGATATGAAATCAACGGCCTACCATCTTCCATGAGCACCACATGAAATTTTCTTGTTGCCTCTTCTGGTATGACCAGTAACTTTTTATCTTGCTGTCTATGGTTCAGAGGAAGAGAAATAGACCAACTACTAATCCCTGGAACTCTGCGATTCCTTTGTTCAGACACAATTACCATCTGACTGAGGTCAGATTCAGCTTGCAAATAAAGTTCTGGTCATAAATGGACTTCTGGCCCAAATTAATCTCACCCAGGTTATTTTTCCAGTTTCCAAGTATCAGAAATCCTGATATTGGTTCTTATGGACAAAGTGTCAAATATAAAACTTTAAGCCCGTTTACCTTCCCCTTACCCCTATTAGGTAAAAAAAATATTACTGAAAGAACTGAAGGTGTTAGCGTGACCACAGTAGACTTGTTTCATAGTCTTACTAGAGCAAAATACTATTGGATTCTCAACAATTAGTTTGGATTACTATAAGCCTTCCGCATAGTGACTCCAACTGCAGATGGTGTTCCTGACATAATTACTCTTTTACAGAATATTACTGTATCACCACGAATTTGAAATGTAATACTTAAGATTCTATTCCATTGTTTTCAGACCCTCAGAGGCAAATGTTTTTTATAGCTGGGGCAGAAGTAAGTACTTCATTCTTGAACTTGGTTGTTAAATCAATCTTTATTCTTGAGGTAAATTGCACTTGATCATGGGGTATAAATCTTTCTATATGTTACTAGATTTTGTTTACTATTTTTGTTGAGGTGTTTGTGTAAAAAAAAGAAATATTGGTCTATAGTGTCTTATTCTTTTGATGTTTTGCCTGGCTTGGGCGTCAGGGTAACACTAGCCTCATAAAAATAAGTGGGACGCTTGTTTCTTTCTCTTTTTGTGAAAGATTGTTATTAATTATTCTTTGAATGTTTGATGGAATTCATTACTGAAGACATCTGGTCTGTGTTATTTGATGTGGGATGTTTTTAATGACTAATATTATCTCTATTTAATACAGATTTATTCAGATTTTTTATTTTTTCTTGAGTAAGTTTTGCTTATTTGTTCCTTTCTAGGAACCTATTCATTTTATCTAAATTATCTAATTTGTTGGCATACAGATGTTAATAGTACTTCCTTAAAATGTGTTTTATTTCTATGAGGTTGGTAATGTCCCCTCTTTCATTTTTTACTTTATTAACTTGAGTCCTCTTTCTTTTTCTTTTTTCTTTCTTGATCATATTAGCTAAAGGTTTGTCAATTCTGTTGATCTTTCCAGAGAACCAACCCTTGGTTCATTGACTTATGCTATTATTTTTCTAATTGGTATTTCATTTAGTTCTGTTCTAGTTTTTATTATTTTCTTCTTTCTGCTTGTTTTGGGTTTAATTTGCACCTTTTATTTTTCTATTTTCAATAGTTAGGTTATTGATTTGAGATCTTTTTTTAATTTAGGTGCTTGGAACTGTAAATTTCCATCTGAAAACTGCTTCAGCAGCATCCTACAAGTTTTGATATATTGTATCTTTATTTTTATTCATCTCAAAGTAATTTCTAATTTCTTTTTTGACTTGTTCTTTGACTTAGTGGTTATTCATTAACGTGTAATTTCATTTCCACATATTTGTGTTGTTTACAAAAATCCTCAGTTAATCATTTCTACTTTAATTCCATGTGGTTGAGAATACACTTTGCACGATTGCAATACTTTTAAATTCATTGAGATTTATTTCATGGACTAGCATGTGATTTAGCCTAGAGAATGTTGCATGTGTGCTTGGGAAGAATGTGTACTCTGCTGCAGCTGGGCAGAGCAGTCTATAGATATCTGTTATGTCTAATAACCTGTTCAACTCTTCTCTTTCATCTTCTACACAGTTCTACTCAATCATTTGATCTCCAACTATTATCTTGAGTTGCCCATTTCTTCCTTTAACTCTGCTCATTTTGTTTCACGTATTTTGGAGCTCTGTTGTTAAAGAGACAATGTATGATGACCTCCCCTAAACACACTTCTTCAGGTAGCCACATTGGTGTCTTCCTCATCTCTTTTAGACTTACTCAAACACCATCCTACTGGAGAGTTTTTCATGATTAGCCTTACACTAGGTGGAAGGGCAACAACCAGAACGGCAGCCACTAAGCTTACCCAGCTGCTCTGTCATGTCTCACTTTCCAAACAGAGCACTCAGAGCTTCCTCATAACACATGCATTGTTTATTGCCTGTCACCATCATGACTTGTAAATCACCAAGGACTTTGGGTTAGTCTTAAATCACTGGCCCTTAACCAAGGTTGAGCTGGTATTAGGTGCTCACTAAATTTTTGTTAAATAAATTGAACAAATGAACAAGAGAAGTGGCCAGCATATTTTTTTTCTATAAAGAGCCAGAGAATAAGTATTTTATGTTCGTGGGTCATAACGTTTCTGTCACGACCACTCAACTCTGCCAATGTATTTTGAAAGCAGCCATAGATGGTATGTAAACAAATGAGCATGGCCGTGTTCCAATAAAACATTGTTTACAAAAATAGGCAGTGGGAAGGATTTGGCCCACTGGTTGGAGTTTGCCAACCCCTGAACTAGAGGATAACAAGTACAGGAAAAGCAACCCAGTGACTGTCAATGACTTTAAGAACAACACTATGGCACTATAGACATTGTCTGTGGATTCAGAAACTAGAAGTAACTATTGTATTGTATTGTGGAAGAGATGATTACATTGTAGTTGTGCCTATAAGCATTGATTATGCTGGGCATTAACAGCTTTGGACAGATGTCATAAGAATATGGATTTATTTTTTATTCTACAAATGTTATTTTTGTTTGTTTGGTTTTTGTTTGTTTGGTTTTGGTCACCTATCTGCTTGGCACTCTCCTACTCACTGGGAAACATATATTAAACATACTGGGCTGCAGTGTGTTAAATAAGCTTTAGGGTATTCATCTCCTCTATGATCCTTTTTCAGAAAATTTGCTCATTCCACACTTTGGGCAATGGTTCATGCCATCTTGGTTCCCTGGCAGTAGCTGGTTAGAAGAATGAACACTGGGAAACAACAACCCACAACATGAGAGACTCAACTTAAAAAGATGAGCTGAGGCAGAATGTTTACTCTTACGCAAGTAGAACTTGGAGGCATAGAGATAAAAAAATAAGCAGAATTGGAGTCTCTGAGTCATTTTAGCAGTGGACTGTTAGAGTAGAGATTTGTCAACTGCTGCTGGGAAGATCCAAGAGATAGCTTGGTCCAGAACCACACTTCAATCCCAACCTGATTTAGGTCTGGTTCTATTACCTTTTCACAATAAATCTTAAGCTTCCTTGACTAAACTACTCTAAACTTAAATACATCTCAGAATGCATTTTATATCTGGGATGGCTTTTACTTATAACTTTAGTTAAAAGTTCAAACCACACCTGTAGCCAGCACGATCTGTTATTTTTCATTTCTTGTTATTTTTCATTTGTTTATTTTCAGCATTGGCAAGTGAAAGAAGAATTTACTTTAAGTCACTTAAGTTAATTCAGAGGAGTTATTATCTGTTTTTGTTTTGTTTGGTTTTTCAGAATATAAGTTATTTTGTTTCTCAAAAGAAAATTTCAGAATTTAAAATGGTTATTTCACAGAGGGAAATTTTCTTTCAATATCATTTCCACACATAAGAAGATATAAGTTGAGAAATTACAACTCAATATCACCACACAACTGAAGTAGCTTGGCAGCTTGGAGAATTTGGGAATCTATTAAAACAGGTTTAGACAATTATTTGTTAACTTTTGACAATATCCTTTTAGCTCTTTCAATGTGTGTGAGAGAGAATTAAAACATTTAGCAATATTCCTATTACTTTGAATTGATCTCATGTTATTGTAAATTATTTCCTGAATTTCTCCCTACCCAGCCATTGAATCTTAGTCTCAAAGATTGTTTTCATACTCTTTTCTATTGAGGAGTGTTTCATGCAGCCCTAAAAACAAAACATAACACTATTTTGTGTTTGACATTACGATGATATCTCTGTCAGTGTGTGTATACGTGCTTCTGTGTGCATGTGTGTTTGTGTATGTTGGTGTGTGGGTATTCATGCATGCCAGAGCACATTCAAATATGAGCATCTAATAATACACAATTTAGTATTTTCATTGTAGAAGAAAATTTTTCATTATTTGCATTATTTTATTCATTAATGAGTGTTTCTCATTCCAGACACAGCATGGGGCCAGCTAAATGAACTAGGGGAAGATTAGTAGGGAGATAAAAGCAACAACTTGGAGCCAAATTATATAAAGCTCTGTAAGTAATAACAAGGGTTGATTTTTACTCTGAGGTCGGAACTTTGCCAGCAGGGGAGTGACCGATCTTTCTAAGAGGATTGATGTGGCTGCCGTGTTGAAATGGTTTGAAGATTCAAGGGTGGAGGCCGAGACTCATCCAGGTATAGTCTGACAGTGGTTTGGGCCAGAGCAGTTGAACTAGTTAATTAAATTCAAAGTCTTTAATTTACACATAACTTCCTTCCATGCAGAGTATTTTTAAAATATTAAATTGGAAGCAAAAACATGTTTTTGGAAGATGTCCTGACTCTAATGAGACAGTGGTAGTGAAAGGTGTTTAGAAACAGTCCAATCTGTGGCGTGTTTTGCAAGCAGAACCAAAAGGATTTACCAATGAGTCATGTAAGAGAAAGAAGACTTTTGCATTTTTTAAATCTATCCTTCCAGTGTATCTCTGTGCATGTGCAAAGAGATACAGTTAGTTCTTCAATTTATTTGACAACGTGTACCATGGTATATACTCTGATGTGGGCATTTATTTATTCATTTCACCTAAGAATATGTTTGGAGTCATTCTCATGTCTGGAGAAAGAATGTACAGGCTCTATTTAACTCATCCCTAATAACAACTTTGAGTGGTTTTCAGCCCTTTGTTACTGGACCCAATTCTTCCATGATTAGCCTCGCAAATAAGTCATTTCTGTATGTGTGTAGGTCTGTTTGCTAGACAAATCTCCTGTAGTAAGTAGGATTGCTAGGTCAAAGCAAAAATACATTTGTAATTTGAAGATTTAATTATCAAATTCAATATTTGGAAAAGCTTTATGAAAAGCTGCAATTTTTTTCAATGTTTTTTAAGTTGTCTGTGTAAGATCTATGTAGTTGAATGGTTTTGATTTCTTTGTATGTTTACTCTGGAGAGGCTCAAATAAAAAATGTTTTGGAGCTCAACCTCAGAAATGTGTGGACCTTTATGATTGGATTTTTTAAAATATTTATTTTTTCTTTGTCTTTAATTTTATTTCTATAATATTATCATTTTATTGAAAGTTCCTCTGTGAAAGCTTATATAACAAGATGATTATGGACTCCAACTGTCAGCCAGCCTGGTGCAAATCTGAGCTCCATTTACCTATGACCTTGGAGAATTTACCCAAAATCTCTGTAACCTATTTCCTCGGTGATAAAATGTGAATAATAACCATCCTATCTCATTGAGTTGCTATAAGGTTAAGTAATTTGAAATATGTAAAAGTACTTAGAGCAATACTTGACAGAAAATAAATACTACCCAAGTGCTGGATAGCTTTAGAAGTCACTTCATCAGTTTTGTGAAAAAGATGTAGATATAATAATAATATTACTTTGTTTACACATATTCAGCTTTCAGCTAGACAGAAGAGTACGTATAAATAAACTTACACTAGTTAATTAGATTCAAAGTCTTTAATTTACACATAACTTCCTCACATGCAGAGTATTCTAAAAATATTAAATTAGAAGCAAGAAATGTTTTTGGAAGATGTCCTGACTCTAATGAGACAGCTAAATAGTAACTTTTTTGAGATATGCAGACATAATCTATTGAAAAATTAACAAATTAAAAAAAAAAGGATGTAATTGCATTAGATAATTATTAAAAGTTTCTTAGCAGAAATGTTCATATTTTTTAATTAAATTTACATATGAATTTGATATTGCTATGGGCTGGCTGATGCCAACATTTCTAAGACACACAAAGGTTATTGTGAATATTTAAGAAAGGTGACAAAAAATCAGTTGAATATTTATATATGCAAAAGTTTACTTAGAAAGTCACAGAGGTAGAAGTGAGCCGTGGAAGAAGTGAGCCAGCTGGGCTGTGTGGGCTCAGGAACAACTTACAGAGGCAAAAGAAGGGTCCTTGAAACTTAAGAGAAAAAAAGCAAAGATATATGCATCTGGGGCAAGAAGAGGAGGAAAGACTGGGTGTACTTCAAAGAGAGAGCCACCCAGTTGAATATTTAAAAATCAAGAACATCTCTCCCTCCCCCAATTTTTTTTTATCCTCACCCAAGGATATATTTTTTTCCATCTATTTTCCATTTATAGAATGGGAGGGAGGGAGAGAGAGAAACATTGATGTGAGAGAGACTGGTTGCCTCCCACTTGCCCCTGACCAGGACCAGGGACGAACCACAACCAAGGTAAGTGCCCTTGACTGTAATCAACTCGTGACACATTGGTCCTCAGGTCAATACTCTAACCACTGAGCGAAACCTGTCAGGGCTCAAAAAGTGCTTTAAGAGACTCTCATTATTTCAAGAATCAAAAAGACATGACTACTAGCAGTCAAGTAGGAGACAACAGTTGGGGTGTGGAAGAAGTTAAAGGGTTTCTAGGTAGCTAATGATGTCATGATGCTTAATCAGGTGCTCATTACATAGGTGTCTTCAGTGTATGGAAATTCATTTAGATGAACACTTAAGATATGTGTTAATTTTAAAAGAACAGGCTGACAGCTCTGGGGGGGAACTCTGGGGGTGGGAGGATTGAGTTAAAAGAGAAAGAACTCATGAACGGACAACAGTGTGGTGATCGTGGGGGGTGGTTGAGGGGGGTGGATGGAGGTGGAGGAGGGTATGGAGGGATAAATGATGAAGAAAAATATAAATAAAATAAAGAAAAATATTTTTTAAAGATTAAAATAAAAGGCACAGCAAGCGTTAATTCAGGCCCTTGAGAGAGCTAAAGGTTCCTCATAGGGACCTCAAATTTCACACTGGGTAATAGACCTAGAGCCGGATTTCAGGTGGTGATTTTTGAATTTTCATGCCAGCCTTCAGTAGAGCAACTTTGTATTTATCCATTTGGTGTGTACAAGTTCTGAATGTGCTTTGTTAGAAAAATAGTAACTAGATCAGTTTTCTAGGACTGCTGTAACAAAGTATCACACACCGGAGGGCTTAAAGCAACAGAAATGGCCCTGGGTGGTTTGCTCAGTGGTTACAGCATCAGCCAGTGGAGAGGATGTGATTTCCTATCAAGGGCACATACCTGGGTTTCAGATTTGATCCCTGGCCCTATGCAGGGACATGTGGGAAGCAACCAGTGGGTGCGTTTCTCTTGCATCACTGTTTCTCTCTCTCTCTCTCCCTCCCTCCACTCTATCCATAAGTAAATTAATTAAAAGAAACAAACAAACAGAAATGCATTATGTCAGAGTTCTGGAGACTGGAAGCCTGAAATCAAGGTGTCAACAGGGATCCCAGTTCTTCCAAAGACTCTAAAGAAGGATCCTCCCTTGCTTCTTCCAGCTGCTGGAAGTCTCAAGTGTTCTTTGCCTTGTGGCTGCAGCATATCGGTTTCTGCCTCTGTGATAATGTGACATTCTCCCCTTGTGTGTCTCTGTATGTTTCTACATTTCTCTCTTCTTATAAAACCACCAGTCATAATGGACGAAGGGCCCACTGTAGTCCAGCATGATTTCCTCTTAACTTGGTTACATCTGCAAAGGCCTTATTTTCAAATAAAATATGCACAAGTCATGTGGTCAGAATTTCGATATATCTTGGGGGAGGGGTGCAATTCTACCCATAACAGTATCCAAGGCTAAAATAAGTTTTTGTCCTGGCCAGTTTGGCTCAGCGGTTGGATCGTTGGCGTGCAGATTGAAAGGTGGCAGGTTTGATTCCTGGTCAAAGGCATGTATCTGGGTTGCAGGTTCGATCCCTGGCCCTAGCCATATTGTGCGGGCAGGCAACCCCTCAATGTGTCTTTCTCATATTGCTGTTTTTTATTTCTCTCTCTCCATCCCTCCTTTCATCTCTATTTAAAAAACAAAAATCAATGGAACAATATCCTTGGGTGAGGATTAACAAAACAAACAAACAAATAGATAGACATAAAATAAGTTTCACAAGACACTGGATTAGAACGTACAAACCCCATCAAGTGCTGAGGATTTTCTGTCCGGTGTGACGCAAAAATGGATAACTTTGTATAACTGAGTGTGCCTGGTCCTGAGACCCCACTGGAATAATAGAGCTGCCTTAGCACGGCTGCACTGAGGTGCACATCCAGCTGGCCCTTTCTGCTTGATGCCCTGCAGAAACTAATTGCTAAGCCATGCCCAGGCTCATGGGCCCTGTGATGGTGCAGCAATGCACGTCCCAAGAAGTGAGTGGTGGTTTCTCCTTTCCTCCCATCAGCATGTCCTCTCAGCCAGACTGGTCATCTTAGTCCTCCTGTCTGTGCATCAAACTAGACTGTGTCTTCTAGATCCCAAACTTTACCGCTAAATTTTTTAGAAATCCACATTTTTTTCCCACAGCAAGATGAGCCCAATCCTTTGCTAGCTGAGCTGAGATTTGGCTGAATGACCCACTTGCCATTTGTGTATAAATCCACATGTTCCATTCACAGCTCCCCCCTTTAACGTGATTTCATATTTCAGCGCTACGCAGAAAATAATAAATTTCATCTCTCGAACCACATACTCATTTTCATGTATGAGATCTCAGATGATTGGAAAACAGATTCTAACTGGCAGTTAGCCATTTCCATTCAATCCAGTAGCAAGTGTTAAGCTCTGACACCTTCCCCTTGAACAGGCTTTTGAAATAAAATTAAAATTCATCACTCAGAATTAAATGCTTTCTGCTGCTGGGAGCTAATTACCACACACATCTCAGAAGTGTGTGCTTATCTCCCTTCCAGGCCACTTGTCTTAAACTGTAGGCTTTGGGTTCCACAATTTGTGCTAAGCCCTCCAGTTGCCAAGTGGGATAAGGCTGTTTGCACAAACCGTGTTCTCCAGAGGCTGCGGTCTGATCCAGGTGAGTAGAAATGCACCTGCTCATTGCCAGCGCTCGCAGGATTTATTCATATTGAAGTGGAATTAACAGCTGTCAGCTCTGTTATCTACCTGGGAGAAGAGAATGATGCATCACCAAAACAAATGCAAAAAACGGGAAGTGGTTTGGTCCCAAAGCAGGCCTAGAGTGAACAGAATTGGCCACCGCCAGAGTGAACTTTTCAAGCTAGTTGGCAAATAATAAGATGAGCTTGGCAAAGCCCAACCATCCCTCTCCCGTTTGCCCACCCCTGCCCAGTGTACCCTGTTTGCTACTTCTTAATCTGGGCAAGTCATGGAATAATAGTTTTGCCTCTGGCGTCGGCAGCAGATACACGATCTTAATCTCCATGTCCTTTCTTGTGAAGGAAGCCACATACTGTCACCCTGGCATACTTGGTTTTGCCTCTTCAGTTCCCAGAGAGCCCATTTCTAACTGCATTTTAATCTCCCTTTTTAATAACTATGGACTCCTGTGTTTCTCCTTGCCATTTAGAGTCTGACCTATTTTTGCCTTCTTTATACTTAACCTTGATTTTGCCTTGTATGCTATGCTTTTCTTTCATCTCTTGCTCTTAATGACCCCCCCATATTGCTTTAATATCAATCTTAAATATTCACGTTTTCATTTAACCAATGCCATTTGACCACTGACTTCTGAGCTTCTCTCTGTTCATTATCCGCTGGCTCACGGAAGTCAAATACCTGAGGCGTGTGCTGCTGTGTCCACATCACCTCACACGTCACAGACACGCTCATCTCTCTGCTTCATTGTGTCTTTCTGAGCCCTTTTCAGACACCTGCTGCCGACCTACTGGAGTTGGCACTTGAGATGGGAGCAGCTTACCCTTCCTGTCATTGCCAGGCTTGTGGACAGGCTCCAGGTTTTCACCCTGGGTTCCTAAGTGCTCAACCCTGAATGAGTAAGTGATTCACAAATAGTGGGTAAGTGAGTAATAGAATGAATGAATGGGAAAGCGCCAGAATTCTTGGAGTAGCTGCGTGAACTGCGGCGCTAGGATGTCAAGTGCAGCTCCAGAACTGACTGCTGTGTGGCCCTGAGAAAATTCCTACCTCTGTGACTGTATCTGTCAAATGGACACAGTGACAACTGTGCCCACTTCATAGGACTATTATGAGACAAAAACAAGATGGCACCTGTAAATCTCTGAGCACAGTGCCTGGCATTTTATACATACTTGATATGTACTGTCATTATTATCACTATTTTTACCAGTTAACTGCTGTCTGCACTAAAACTTACCTTTTTGCAGGGCTTTTATTCAATTTGAATCTGATTTACTTTTATTTATTTATTTATTTATTTATTTATTTATTTATTTATTTTACTATCCCTTAAAGCACTGGAAATAATGTGTTTTTCAAGTATACAGTTTTGTCTCATAACAGAGGGTCCAATTTGTCAGGTTATTTCAATGCCCAGCAGAAAGGACACCTCCATAGTCAAGAAAAACAAGTTTTCCATTTCAAATGGACTTGGTCTTGTCCCAAGAAAGTGTTTATGTATAGATACATTTCTATGAAAACTATAGTTAATGCTACCAGTTAACCATTTGAAACCATTGATGCCTGGAACCGTTTATAAAAACTTTACTATACAAGTGTATGTAGCTATGCAAGTGTATTTCTGATGTGAGTATATGTTATGTGATATGTAGTTAGAAACAGTGTTCACTTTCCTCTTGTATTTGAATTTAACTATCCAAATAGTCTCTACCAGGGGATAGTAGGAAACCTGGCAGTACACTTGTCTTTGACATCACTTCTTATTGAAACATCCTAAGGATTACAATTGTGTACAGGGTCCTGAATCAAGGGATACTTTGCCAAGATAATAGAGTTATATTTATTGACCATTCAGCTGACAGTTTTATGTAAAATACCAATTGTTAACAAATTGTTACTTATACAAAGAGTAGATACAGTATTAGACACACAACCAAACCAATGTATTTCGCTCATCCAGTTGTTACTACCATCAGTATAAAAACTGCATCCCTTATTTAGGAGGTCCCTGGTATATTATGTTGCTACATATCAGAAGAGTGTGTTAAAGATACCAAAGATGGCCTTTTGCCCAAATGAGCTCTGATTTATTCCAAAAAGTAAGCAAACAAAAAAAATTCTTAAAGTTGGTGTGTCTTCATTAACGAATATATAGAAATCGCTGTAATGATTATTTTGCCTAAATTTTTAATTTCTGTTTCTTCCTTCCCTGCTTTTCATAGGGATCAAAAGCATCGGAAAGAAAAAACCAATGATGTTGTGTTATAATGTGCCTTCTTATGAAACAATAATTTTTTCAGTGTTCATTTGCTTTAAAAGATTTGCTTGATGAGTCTTTCAGTATCTCTGTTGGGTGATTATTAATAATTTGAGTTCCCAATGCTCATTTTTCTCTCAAAATTTGGTCTCTGGTTGGACATGTTACATATCAGCTCATTGTTCCTAGTTATATTGCACCCCTTCCTGGAGACGTACACAGTTCACCAGATTGAACATTTTCTTTTATTCTTTGCAGATTCCATAACACAAATATTGCATAAACATTTCTGGGCCTGGGGAAACATTCTCTTTAAGGGAAAATCGTTCTTTGGTACTAATTGCAAATGCATGATTTGCCAAAAGTCTATTTAGAGAAATAAAGGGGTAATTTAAATGACCTGAACATGCCACTCGGGCTCAGCTATAAGCTTCTATAAAATAAAAAGGAAGGGAAGATTATGTTTTGTAGGGAATACAGTTTCAACATGTAATTCCAGTGCTAAATAGAACAGAAATTAAAATGATGAAAATAACAAGATACTAGTAGAAATATGCATGCCTCAAGGTTGCCATTATGACATCACTATCATCCTTTCCATTACTTGGGTTACAGCTCTAATGTGCTGTCTGTAATCTGAATGTGATTGATTAAGAATATTTATATGAGTATTTAAGTGCAGCTAAAATTCAACAAAGTAAGATTTTGCCTGTTTGAGGTAAACATATCCAAATTCACCACACTAGACCTGTTGATAAAATTAAAACAAGTTTTCAAACATCACATGCTTTATCTGTCTAGGTGTAAGAAACAATAAATTTTGAAATTCCTAGAAAATCGACCAATTTCTCATTATTCTCCAGGAACTGACAAAGTGTAAATCTCTAATCAATGGTAATGTAACTGGTAAATGGATTTCCATTCTGTTTGATCTGCATGAGTATGGATTTGTGCATTGAAGCAAAATGTTCCACCTCAGTGATGGACTAAAAATGCATAATTTTTGGATGATTAATTGAATTGAAAATTTGTTTAATATAGCTGTTTAGACAATACAGACAAAGGTTGTTAGCATCCTATAAACTACATCCGAGATGAGTCTGACGTAAAAACAAAATGATCCTGAAATTGTTTACGTGGATATTTTATCACTGAAGATTTAATTTTATTTATTTTTTATTTATTTATTTTTATTAATTTACTTTTGTTACAGATGTTTCTCCTCTTTTCCCCCATTGACACCCTCCTCCCCCTCCCTCCCTGCCCCGTCCCAAGTTTTGTTGTCCATGTCCATTGGTTATGAGTACATGCGGACAAGTTCTGTGGTTCATCACTCCCCTCTCCACCCCCTCTTCTGGCAATTGTCAGTCTGTACCCTACTTCCCCGTCTCTGGGACTACCCTGTTCCTCAGACTGTTATGTTCATTATATTCCAAAAATAAGTGAGATCATATGATATTTGTCTTTCTCTGCTTGGCCTGTTTTGCTAGGGTAATAGTTTCCAGGTCCTCCCATGTCATCTCAAAGGATAAGAGATCTTTCTTTCTTACAGCTGCGTAGTACTCCATTGTGTATATGTACCACTGCTTTTTTATCCATTCGTCTACTGATGGACACTTTGGCTGTTTCCAGATCTTAGCTATTGTAAATAGCCCTGCTATGAACATGAGGGTACATATATTCTTTCTGATTGGTGTTTCAGGCTTCTTAGGGTATATTCCTAGGAGTGGGACCACTGGGTCAAATGGTAATTCAATTTTTAATTTTTTGAGGTAACACCATAGTGTTTTCCATAGTGGCTGCACCAGTCTGCATTCCCACCAGCAGTGTACTAGAGTCCCCTTTTCTCCACACTCTCACCAACACTTGTTGTTTGATGCTTTGTTGATGGCGGCTATTCTGACAGGTGTGAGGTGATACCTCATTGTTTTAATTTGTATCTCTCTGATGATTAGTGAAGTTGAGCATTTCTTCATATGTCTCTTGGCCATTTGTATGTCCTATTTGGAGAGGTGTCTATTTAGTTCCTCTGCCCATTTTTTAATTGGGTTCTTTGTGTTCCTTTTGTTGAGATGTATGAGCACTCTATATATTTTGGAAATTAATCCCTTATCTGATATATCATTGGCAATTATGCTCTCCCATACAATGGGTTGTCTTTCCACTTTGATGGTTGTTTCTTTTGCTGTGCAGAAGCTTTTGAGTTTGATGTAGTCCCATGTGTTCATTTTTGTTGTTGTTTGTTTCTGTTGCCTTAGGTGATATATCAGTGAAAATTCTGCTGCGTATGATGTCTGAAATTTTGTTGCCTACATTTTCTTCTAGGATTTTTATAGATTCATGAGTCATATTTAAGTCTTCAATCCATTTTGAGTTTATTCTTGTGTATGCTATAAGCTGATGGTCTAGTTTCATTTTTTTGCATGTAGCTGTCCAATTTTCCCAACACCATTTATTAAAGAGGCTGTCTTTACTCCATTGTATGCTCTTGCCACCTTTGTCGAATATCAATTGAGCATAATGTTTTGGGTGAATTTCTGGGTTCTCTGTTCTATTCCATTGATCTATATGTCTGTTCGTGTGCCAGTACCAGGCTGTTTTGATTACAGTAGCTTTGTAGTATAACTGATGTCCGGTATTGTGATCCCTCCTACTTTGTCCTTCTTTTTCAAGATTGCTGTAGCTATTCAGGGTCTTTTTTGGTTCCATATGAACTTCTGAAGTATTTGTTCTAGTTCTGTGAAATATGTCGTTGGTATTTTGATGGGGATTGCATTAAATCTATAGATTGCTTTGGGTAGTATGGACATTTTAATGATGTTACTTCTTCCAATCCATGGACAAGGTATGTGCTTCCACTTTTTTATATCTTCCTCTATTTCTTTTTTCAATGTCCTGTAGTTTTCTGCAAATAGGTCCTTTACTTTTTTGGTTAAGTTTATTTCTAGGTATCTTAATGTTTTTGCTGTGATGGTAAATGGAATTGTTTTTTTAGTTTCTCTTCTGTGAGTTCATCATCGGTGTATAAGAATGCCGTCAATTTCTTAACGTTAATTTTGTATCCTGCTACTTCGCCAAATTCATTTATTAAGTCTAGTAGATTTTTGATGGAGTCTTTAGGGTTTTCTACGTATAATATCATGTCATCTGCAAATAATGACAGTTTCACTTCCTCCTTTCCAATTTGGATCCTTTTTATTTACATTTAAGGTGATTATTGATATGTACTTATTTATTACTATTTTTGTTCAATGTGGTTATATTTTCCTTCCTATTTCTTCTACTAATTACAGCAGTCCTTTTAACATTTCTTGCAGTGCTGGTTTGGTGCTAATATATTCCCTTAGCCTTTTTTTTTGTCTGGGAAGCTCTTTATTTGACCTTCTATTTTGAATGATAGCTTCGCTGGATAGAGTAGTCTTGGATTCAGATCCTTGTTTTTCATGACCTTGATCACTTCATGCCATTCCCTTCTGGCCTGTAGTGTTTCTGTTGAGAAGTCAACTGATAGCCTTATGAGGGTTCCTTTGTAGGTAACCTCTTGTTTATCTCTTGCTGCCTTTAGGATTCTCTCTTTGTCTTTAATTTTTAGCATTTTAATTATTATGTGTCTTGGTGTGGGCCTGTTTGGGTTCTTCTTACTTGGGGCTCTCTGTACTTCTTGAACTTGAATGCCTTCTTTCTTCACCAAATTAGGGAAATTTTCTGTCACTATTTCTTCAAATATATTCTCTAACCCTTGCTCATTTTCTTCTTCTTCGGGGACTCCTATGATACGAATGTTATTATGTTTCCAGTTGTCCCACAGTTCTCTTAAGCTGTCTTCCTGTTTTTAAATTGTTTTTTCCTTTTGGTTTTCTGATTGATTGATTTTTTCTACTCTGTCTTCTAATTCACTGATCTGGTCCTCCGCTTCCTCTACTCTGCTGGTCAGTCCTTCCAATGTGTTCTTTATTTCTGCTATGTCATTCTTTATTTCCACTTTGTTGGTTTTCATGGTGTCGATGTCCTTACTCATGCTGTTTAGTTTCCTCAAGATCATGGCTCTGAACTCTACCTCTGATAATTTGCTTAACTGCATTTTATTTATCTCATCTTCGGTAGAGTTCTCTTGTTGTTTCATTTGGGATCTGTTTCTTTGTTTCACCATTTTTGCTGTCTCAGTGGGTTTTGGAGCCTGCCAAATTTTCCCTGTGGGTGTTGGTGTTCTGCTATTTGTGGCTCCTTCTATTGGGTTTGGATGAGCGTGGAGGGCCCTCCTTAAACACCACTGTCAAGTCTTACTTTCCTGGGTAGATTTGCAAGCTCAGGAAAGGTTCAGTTATGCTCTAGCTTTTTGCTTGGAGGCTATTAGCCTCAATTACTTGAAAAGCCTTAGGATCTCAGTTGAACGAGAAACTCCCTCAGGTGTTTATAGTGTAAGAGGATTTCCCGAGGGTGGGGCCGATGCTGGTTGTTAATGCCCCTCAATTTGCATTTCTTTGCCTCTTTGCCTCACCTGGCAATCTCCGAGGGAGGGGCTGCCACAGCTCCTGGAAGGAGCAAACCTGGCTGCCATTCTGTGTAACCAGGAAGGAGCGGGCTGGCCACCACCGTCCTTTGTGGCCATGGCTCAGCACAAACTCTGAGCGCCCTCCAAATCCCAGGTGTCCCCACAGAGTTCCAGTCCAGTCACTGGAGATTTTAAACCAATGTAAAACTGTAACTACAACACTGGTTCCCTGAGCCTTTCTCCACTTCACTGGTTTGAAAGACTAAAGAAGTCCTGGCCAGTGTGGTTCAGTAGATTGAGCATCATCCCATGGACTGAGAGGTCCCGGTTCGATTCCTGGTCAGGGCACATGCCCAGGTTGTGGGCTTGATTCCCAGTAGGGGGTGTGCAGGAGGCAGGCAATCAATGTTTCTATCTCTCCCTCCCTTCCTTTCTCTCTAAAAAATCAATAAAAATATTGTTTCATCAATCAAAGAAGATATAATGATTTCTCAAACCAGGATCATAGTAGTGATTATATTCTGAACCACGGGAAGGCTGAGTGTAGAAGACCGAGGAAGGAGAGCATTTCAGTTATTTTTCAAGTTTGCTGTTGGTATTTTCTTAGACCGAGCTTTCCAGAGAGTAAAATTTGGTAAGTAACTTAAATACAAGTAATAAATGGGGAGTATGATCTGGAAGCCAGAGTGAAGACAGGGGGAGAGAGAAAGTGAAAGATCCAGTACATTGCTGAATTGGCCACCTGTAAAAATCACGTGTTCCTTGCTCCTGAGAGATGTTCAGAAATGCATCTAAGGATGGTTTGGTCCAGGGTAGGAAAAGATGATGCGTGCACCCACTGACTGCCAGCCCCGTTCAGCCCTGGGATGTTAGCATCCTAGGTTTCTGTGCTTCTGAAAGCATGTGTATGCGTGTAGAGTGGGTTTCCATGAAGTCATGCAGTTGAATAAAAAAAAGCTGTTGGGGCAGGAAGCCTCTTCTTTTATAACTTACATCTTTTTGTGTCCTCCTTAACTTCACTCTGCATTAGAAAACCCTTTAGGGTTACAATCTCTGCACATACTTAATGCAACAGGGTTGGTGAAGAAATATATTTCCCATTGATGGAATTGATCCTGAAGTTGTTATTGATAGTCCTCATTACCCATCTCCCTCCTTTTTCTGGATTTCCTTTACCTGACTGCAGTACTTCATTGGATGTGGGTTGCTAGCCTGAGAGATTGATTCAGATCTCCAATCTCAAAGGGTCTGAATCCTTAGTTGTCTTCCCCCATTGGACCATGTACCATTCAGTTGTCCATTCACCATTGTTACTGGAAACAGACAAAAGACATCCTGTGATTCATCTGAGTTTTAGAGACCTAGGCTTGGACTTCCCACAAGATCACTTCTACAACATTCTTTTGGTCAAAGCAAGTCATTAGGTTAACCCAGAGCCAAGGAAAGAAGAACCATACTCCCTCTTTTGATAACGAAAAAAGAAATATGTCTCCTCAAAGAACCAATAGTTATTCTTGGCTCCATATGCAACGGCAACACTGTCTCCTCTGGTGATCAGAATAGATTGCCCTCATCAGTGTAGAAATATCTTTCTGTACCTGCAGGTCCCTTGGTAAGAGGAATGCAAATATTCAGGTATAGTTTTCATTTCAAGTTCATTGGAACAATTACTATGTCCCATAGTGAAAGCATCTTCTGGAAAGGCATCCATCTAACTTACCCTCTTGCTTCCTAGATCTGAGTGTTCTAGCTGTGGGCACTGAGCACCTGTACTGGCCACTGGTTCAGTGTATACACTTCCTTGTAGAGGACAGTGCACTATTCCTATAGAATGTTGTTCCAAGGCTGATGGCCTTAACTGAGCCTTTCATGGGACATTGCATGTTCTATAGAGCTGTTTGTTTATGGGTAATGAGACAGAAGAGAAGACAGTGAAATCTATGCAAGAGAATAAAATTTGTACATTTTATAATGTTAAAAAATTTATCATAAAGATCACTGGGGCATGCATCATAGTAGAGCTGTATCATACCCTTGAGTAAGAAATTATTCTTTCACCAGTTATCTCCATAAACTTAAGGACGTGATGCTATCTTTATATTAAGATACTTTAACTATGAACTGGGGAGGTTGGGCTTATAATCACTAAAATATCTTCCAACCATAACATTAGATGACTTTGGTTTAGCAAACACAATCCACATAAATACTACTGAGCATTTCCATTGTTCCAGAAATTATGCTAATAGTTTTATATGCATTTTCTTATTGAATCCCAAGTGTCTTTGAGTCTTTGAGGTAGATAGTTATATTAGTGTACAGCTAAGAATATTGAACAGCAAATATTTAATTATATGGCCAAGATCTCATAATTAAATAATGGTTGAGTCAGGATGTGAACTCAGATTTGGCTTAAGAAACTATATTCTTAATTACAGTGCTATAGTAAATCAAGATTTGGGGACAATGCTATTGTGTATAATAAAATAATATTTTATTATTATTAAGAAGTTTTTATAGTAATATTTTTCACTATAGTTACATGTATGGAAGGAAAAGTAAAAAAAAAAAAAAAAAAAAAAAACCTGTCGTTAAAAAAGAAAGCCTTTCCATTGGAATTTAACATGATCTATTTTTTGTTCTTTAGGATTTTTTTGAGAAGTAATCCATTCTACTTTTTTTTATCTATATAAATGAACGTAGCTATTTTTCTCTCCATTTTAGGCCTCGATTTATCATAATATGGACACACAGTTATATTTATGATGCTTTATTCTTCTAGCAGACTATAATTCTCTCTTTGAGCACAAAGATTGCTCTGAAAACTAGTGTTCTCACTCTACCTGCCTGGAATGGATTTATGCATATGTTTGTACTGTAAAACTCCAGAAGATAAATTTGATGTCCCTTTTTCAGTGACATTCCCACTGCTTTCAGTAGCTTCTAACATAAACAATAGGCCTTCATGAACCCCCCAAATATTTCTCTTTTAAGGACCAAGGGTCACACAACACTCTGTCTGGGTCATAAAGAAATGGCCGTGCTCATGCCTCCTATAGGTAATTTGTCTTCCACCCGTAGCTTCCAAGACAGTTGCAGTTGTTTTTACATTAATATCCTCTACTTTGGTTATTTTCAAATCTGTCTCATGATATACTACTTAGAATTCAGTATCACTGAACACATTTTATTATTTCATTCATGTTCCTGACTTCCTCATAGTAATTTCTATAACAGATATGTTTCTGATTTGAATTATGTTTCAGCTTCTCCCAATTTAATGCTATCAAAATTTTTATTAGCTTGCTATACGCACCCTCTTACAGATCATTAGCACCAAACCTGAAGGAATTCACTTGGTATTTCCCCCTGAAGGCTCTAATGCCTATTAATCATTATCCTTTACTTATGATCTTTAAGTTCATTTTTAATTCAAGTGACTACATTATTCACTGGGACAATATGAACAGAATTTACAAGGGAAGCTGCAGGAGCCTTGTCCTCCCAAGACTTAAGAGATATTTTAAAGAATCAGTAAAAATATCTTATACTGTGCCAACGTTAGCAGCAGAAAAATAGTGCCAGGTGTTAGACCTCAGTTCAGCAACCTTGGTACTTGAGTTCTGGCTAAGAAAGAATTCAGATCCAAGACTCAAACTATAAGAGAAAGTTTATTTAGAAAGTCACAGAGGTAGAAGAAGTGAGCCATGAAAGAAATGGGCTTAGGAAATAAGTTACAGAGGCAAAAGAAGGGCCCTTGGAGCTCAGGAGACAGAAAGAGACAAAGAACAAAGAAAATGCACCATGAGGAATAAAGAGGGGGAAAGATTCAGTGAGCTCTGGGGGGCAGGGGGAAGAGAAAGGGGAAGAGATTGCCCTGGGGAAAGAAGGGGGTGGGGAAAGGCATGGGCATGCCCCATAGAGAGAGCCACACTGGGTCCCTGTACCAACGGCTTTTATCTGGAGGCCTCAGAAAGAACTTCAATACAACATTCATCAGCTTTCCAGGTGTTCCCCGCTCAGGGTCTCCACTGATTGGTTGGTGCCAGGGGGTCATTATCAATGCAACCGGTCCTGATGTTGGCCATGGCGTCACTCCATCTGATTTTGCTGCTTCTCTGGGCCTGGAGCTAAAACACAGCTGAGGCCTAGATGCTATCTTCCAGGGGTTACTGCTTAAGGGACTGGTCCAGCAAGGGCTTGCAGTTTTGCCCATTGCTAGGCACCCAGGTTTCTCCACTCTGGTGGCCCTGTGCACCTGGCCTATTGTTCCCATTCTGCTCATGTCTATCTAACTGCACCAATATATTGTCTAGCAGATCAGTTAAAAATGCCTTGCCATGTCATTTAAGACACTCTGTAATTGCTAATTTTTTCTTTCTTTTATTTTGGTATTTATGTTTTAAGCTAAACGTCACTGAATGCCCAATACATTCACTTCCCTTCAACAATAGCAAGATCTCTGATGATCTTCTCTGATGATGTCTCACTGTGAAAACCACTGGCCAATTTTTCTCACCTGGACCACCCTCTTTCATACATTTAGCTTCTTGTTTTCTATCTCTTACATTTTTATGTAAATGGGCTTTCAGTTATGTGTTTTTTCATATTTGCATCTGCACACACACACACACACACACACACACACACACACACACAAAGTCATTCCTTCAGAGCAATAAAAATACTGTCGTTTTGCTTATCATCTTACTCTCTGCTGTAACGTCAAATGCCCAAACAACAAATTCTTGGGCATAGTCACTATCTCAATTACTTTTAGTGGAAACTGTGTTTGCATTACTTATGTGGTTTTGTCTTTAATGATGACCATAAGTGTCCCCAGCGTGATGCATGACGTCACAGGTTTTGCAGTTCTGGACTGAATCTTTGCTCTACAGGTGAAACATTTTGTGATTTTATGTAGTTATTTGACCTCTCTGCTTTCTTCACTGGTAAATTTATGATTGCACAATTGACTCATAGCATTGTTGTAAGGACTGATTGAGATACCATCAACAAATAACCTGTTTTCTTTAATAGAGTGATCAGTCTTTAAAATTAAATTACCTTCCCACCTCCTCCTTTCAGGCATAACCTACTCTTGCTGTCATTTTGTTGTTGTTTATTTTCTAAATCTGCTATGAACAGTGGGTTACCTGTTTGTATTCCTGTGCACCATTCAGATCTGACTGACACCTCAAGCAACATTAAGCCTGACTTTGAGTTCTTACTAGGTTAATTTTTAGTCCCATGATTTGGGGCAAATAACTTCTCAGATGAATGTGTCATCAGATAAAGGGGAAGAATACGAATAATACCCACCTCAAAGGGTTGCGCTGAGGTGTAAAGGAAAAAAATGAATAACAAGTTTATACCTCAGTTCCCGGAATAGAGCACGGATTCTACAATGCCAGGACAATTCATGGGGGCTGGGAGGCAGACATGAAGACCGGTAGAGATGTCGGTCTCACTTCCGTCCTCGGTTCCTTTCCCCTTTCCTCTGGGCTGAGCTTCCTCGCAGCAGAGGGACAAAGCCTAACTGGATAAACTGCTTTTGCTTCTCTATGAAACGACGGACACATACCAACTTTAGGTCCCGGTATTTGTAAACAGAAATAGCATGCACACTTTATGAGAGCGGTACTTCCCTGTGTCAATCAATGTGAGCCCTCTGCACCCTCCCGCCCGCCCCTGACCCGCCACACACCAGCAAAGTACTTCACTGAACTCTTTGACAGCTTAAACTGAGAGTAAATAATGCAGCATATTTTTAAATCCACTCTGTCTATAATTTGCCTTAAGGATAGAATTACTATACTTAACTAGAAGCTTTATTTTTTTTAAACTGTCTTTATTTGTTGTCAATAAAACAATAGTTTATATACATCTTAAAATTGCAATTGTATAAAATTCAGTTTAGTAATTCTATGGAAAACCAAACTCATACTTTAAAATGTCATTTTACTAAGAAGTTAAACCTGAGGTCATTTTATCTTGGTCTTCCATCCACTTGGGCCTTATGTGTCATCTTCTTTCTCTATAAAGTAATTCATCTCCCTCCTCTAACTCAGACAACATTAATATAACCCATAACAGTGTAATTATCTTTTTTGTTAAGTGACACTTATCTAAGATTGGATTATTACAGATCGCCAACAATTCAAAGCAAAAGGCACATATTTGAAATGTTTAGGACAGCAGGGTGTTACTCTGTTTAAATCCTTTTTAACATAAAGCACTAAGTAAATGATCACTAACTCTGATAACTAAGGAGCTCAGTGAAATCCCACAGTGTACAGAGGCATTTACAGTTAATTTGATCTATAAACATTGGCGAAATATGCAAAAATGCATCTAGTAACACAAATAATAAAGTCTCCCAAATTTAAGTTCTGTATTCAGCCACATCACATGTTTATAAAGTAGCTTATGTGACCCCAGCAGTGTTTTAGCATAATGGACACACAGCTGTTCCTTGGTCCTGAGAAATCTGCAATTTGTTTATTACTTCTCCATTTCTTTTTGTCAGTCAAAGTCTATCAACAAACACCAGGTGATTGACAGCTACAGTTCCAGATGAGCTGTTCCTGTGCTGGTGAAGAAGGACATGCTGATCCCTTGAATTTGAACCTGAGCATTTACGTGACGTTGCATGGAGAACGGTGTGTCCGCAGCAAGCCTTTGCCTCTGCACTCAGGACTGCATTCTAAAGTGGAAGTCAGCTTGAATCCCTTTGAATGAAGGCACTTTGTTTGGCTGAGTCCTTGGACGTTAAACCCTGGGTTTCACAATAACTGCAGTAAAAAAGGCAAATTGCTTTGATTAATAGAATAAGAAGAATGTAGATTTCCTGGGACAATCGGAGAAAGAGCACAGGGGATGGGAGATAAATGGAAGTAAGAAAGTGCTAACGGAGACATCAAAACTGAAGGAGGCTGAGGTCAGCTCACCGTGAACTCTCCGTGGCTCTCTCGGGGTCATCCAATATCTAACTCACAAGCACACAGTGGGATTGGATGTGGTTGGAAAGTGACCAAAAGCTGAGTTCGTGATTGGAGATGGCACACTACAAAATGTGCAAAAGCAGACCAAAGAGAATTATGGTCAAGAAGAGAGAACCTTATGGAGATTTGGCCTCCTGAGAGTAAGCATACATTTGGAGGATTATGGACTTCCAGAGGCTAAACTGTTGGAATCTGGATCAAGACCAATTTCTAGGTGTGACAGGGTCAATCTCTCCTCACTCTTCCCCTTCGGTACAACTCTTGGAGTACACTCACACATACACACACACACACACACACACACACACGAATATATAGATATATTCATGCAAACATATGCTTCCATATACATTCTATATATGCATATATAGTGTATATTATATGCATTCTATATATTATATTTTATATATTCTAAAACAACTCAGAAATGATTATATAAAAATTATAGAATTCTTATGTAGGAAAATGGGAGACTAATCAAGAAATGCTTCCTAGGTGCGGTGGTCTTGAAAAATGAGTAAGATTTGGCCATGGGAAATCGATCAGTTTATAGAAAGGACATGCCAGGTAGAAAAAATTGCGTGAGCCAAAGCTGTAGCGTTCCTCTGCGAGAAAACGTTAGCAAGTTTTACCAAAAGAAGTACATCTTGCTTCCAAGAGTGGCTGGCCTTGGTTTCAGGCAACTCTTTGCATATTAGACCCATGGATCCTTTCCACCATCCCAGTGTTCCTTAATAATTTCAAGATTAAAGGAATTTTAAGATTGGGATGTGACCGAGCTGTCAGTGGTTTTTAGCTGCTTGGAATAAGGGAGAATCTGGGCTTCACTAAAGCATAACTCAGTGCTGTGCTGTTTGAGTGAAAGGGGTTTTATGTCATCCAGAGAATCTCCACAACTTCGGTCTACTGTGTCTCCAGCTGGTACTTTTTCTTTCCCAGCTGGCTGGTGTAGCATAAACACCGTGGAGAATATCAGACCTTCATACCAAATAAGCCCCCAAATAAATCACTTTCCTATTAAGAGTTGTAACAAAGTAACCTAGCATGAACCTCTTCATCACATTTTTCATAAGCTTTTATGCAAATAGGATGCCACGTTCAAACTGGATAACAAACATATATAAATTAATGTGCTCACAGCTGGCATAAACCTAATATATATAACAGGTTGAAAAAAAGGTTCAAGAAATTTACATTGATCAATGTTTGATTGTTAAATCACAATTATTTATATTTGGGGTATATTTACAGTTTTGAAATTAACAAAGGAGGCTAACAACACTTACTGAAATCTTACCATTTCCAGACATTATGCTAAGCATTCTACATGGATTGCAATGACTCCTAATTCTACCATTCAGGCCTATTTTTTTTTTTATTATGATAAGAAAAATAGAACACTAAAAATATCATCTGTATTAATGAATAATATTTTGACCATTTACAATGTATCCTTTGCAAGCATTTTTATCATTTATTATTAAAAGTAACTCTAGGAAATAGGCTTTATTATACCCACTTTAAATGAGTAACTAAGAAATAGAAAGGTCAAATAATTTGTTCCAGATTACCTACCAGTCTAGTAAGTGATGGAACATAATTAAATCCAGGTTAATTGATTTCAGAACCCATATTTCAGTCAGCAAACTCTTCTGTAAAGAGATAGTAAATAGCTGGGCTCTCCCAGCCAGATAGTCTCTGTCACAACAACTCTACTCAGAGGTTGTTGCAAAGAGCAGTGAAGGATATCTAACATCAAATGTGTGGCTGTGTTTCAACAAAACGTTTTTGGAGAAACAAACAGTGAGCCAGATATGATCCATAGGCTGTAGTTTATTAGCCTCTCTCTAGAATTGTAATAGTACCTGCTGACATATGGAGCCTTTGAAAACGGATTGTAACTTGTACTAAGACCATTTTAATTCAATTTTTTAAAACTCCTCACCCAAAGATATTTTTCCATCAATTTCCAGATAGAGTGGGAGGGAGGGAGAGAGCAGGGGGACATGGATGTGAGAGAGACACATCAATTGATGGCCTCCCGCATGACCAGGGCCGGGGATCAAACTGCAACTGAGGTACGTGCCCTTGACCTGAATCGAACCCAAGGCTCTTTGGTCTGTGGGAAGACACTAACCACTGAGCCAAACTGGACAGGGCTCTCTCTCTGTATATATTTATGATAGAGACAATATTAACCCCTCTCAACCACCACACTGTATAACAACAACCAGTTTTCCTTAGAAAGCATCTTTTTAAGGCACAGCTTGAATATTAAAAACGTAGTGTTAGAAATCCTATTTAAAAACCGGACCCATAGAACACCCAGCTCACTTTTGGAATTCTAAGCAGTTTCTTCCACGTGTTTGCTAAAAAAGATAATGTACTAATTCAACATTTATTGAAAACATGACTACCTAGTATAAAGCATAGCTACTGAGTATAGAAAATTAAGTAATGAATAGGTTTGCCTTAGGGAGGCAAAAATTGGTGAAACCGAAAAATATGAATGCAACCTAGTTATGACTGAGTAGGATAAGTGTCACAATGAATCATGGGAGTTCTAAGGACGAAGAACATATATTGGATGGAGGAAGCCTTGGCGTTTTTTGCAAAATAGTGATATTTGAACTAAGTCATATTGGAAGAGTTCCCCAGATGAAGGAGGTATCAAGGCAGAAGAAAGGGCATGTCAGATTACAGACTCACTGTTGTGTGGTCATGTTTGAGAATACTGGATTTGTGGCTGAGGGGAGCTATCTTGGGAAGAGATGGAAGAGATAAGGTGAAGTCCCTGAAGACATCTGGGGAATGTATTCGTGTTAAAAAGAGTAAGCCTGTTTATATTAAGAAGCAGTGAGATTTTAAAGCAAATAACTTAATCACAATTGTTTTTCAAGTGAGGAAGTTCTTTTTAAAAACTTTTTTATTGATTGATTGATTTTAGAGAGAGAAAGAAAGGGAGAGAGAAAGAGAGAGGAAAACACATACAAGAACATTGATTTGTTGTTTCACTTATTTATGCACTCATTGGTTGATTCTTGTACGTGCCCTGGCGAGGGATCAAACCCACAATCTTGGCGTCTGGTGTGATGCTCTAACCAACTGCGCTACCCGGCCAGAGCCAGCAAGTTTGTTTTTCAAAGTATTTGTGTTGCTAATTTGAGGACTAGTTTTTAGATGGTTTACTCCCCCAGATAGGCACAGTGTTGAAGGCCACTGTCATTTCTGACTATGCTGCTTTCCCAGGCTTCTAAATTTTACTGTCCATTTTTAGTCTCTATAGTTTTGCCTTTCCCAGTATGTCATATCATTGGAATCATACAATATTTAGCCTTTTCAAATTGGTTTCTTTCACTTAGTAATATGCATTTAAATTTCCTCCATGCCTTTCCATGGCTTGGTAGCTCATTTATTTGAGCATTGAATAATATTCTATTCATAGTGTATTTATCCATTTACCTACTGAAGGACATCTTTGTTGTTTTCTGATTTGGGCAATTATAAATAAGACTGCTATAAACTTCTATATGCAAAGTTTTTTCTTGCAGACATACGTTTTCAATTTGTTGGAGTAAATACCGAGGAGTGTGGTTGCTGAATCTTTTGGGACAGTTATGCTTAGTTTTGTAAGAAACTGCCAAACTGTCTTGCAAAGTAGCTGTATCATTTTGCATTCCCTTCAGCATGGAATGAGAATTCCTGTTATTCCACATCCCAGCCAACATTTAGTGTTGCCAGTGTTTTGGGCTTCGGCCATTCTAATAGGTGCTTAGTAGTACCTCATTGTAGTTTTATTCTGCGATTTCCTAATGACTTAGAATATTGAACATATTTTCATATCCTGTGGGTCATCTATAATCTTTGATGAGGTGTCTGTTTAGAGTTTCTACCCATTTTTAATTGAGTCTCTCTCCATTTTTATTCTACTGCCATTCATTCTGTGTTCTGTACCCAAATCTGATCTTACTATTGTGGTATATTTTTATTTCTGTTTAGACTAAGATCATACTGGAATCAGCTTTCTTGCAAGCTGTGCTTTTTCCTACATGATTTTGGGCCTTGTCTGCTTTTCCAGTCATCTATATTCTGCCGTCTGTGGGTGATAATCATTTTATAGATTTAGGATATCATCCATTTTTAACTGATTGCCCACTTCAGCAGAGTCATCATTTTAGAATCTGCGAATGATGCCCTTTGATGCTTTCATAGGCATAGCACCGAATATCACGCATCTGCAACGTGTAAAGATCTGAGATTGTGTTTAACTCTGAGAACAGATCTGTCCAAAAGAATCAAGGAAAGCACAAAACTACAATCAGTGTCATATAAAAGGTACAAATTAACATCAAGCAACATAATTACCTAGCAATTTTGATCCGTCCAACATATGTAGATACTATGCTACTCTAGTGTGAGCACAGAGTTATTTCTGAAAGCAGATGCTTCCTACTGGCGAGCGGGGTATGTCTGCGTGTGCTGAGGTTCACGTCCCTGCGGCAGCCAAGATAAATAAAGCGAAACCAGCTCCTAAAACTCTGGGCAGAATATCTGCACACCATTAATCTTCATCCACCCTCATTTCACAGGCAGTGTAGATGCTACTTGCTATGTATACTTAGAGATCTTTCCCAGTTTTTCCCTCATACTCCTTCTTATCCAGACTTACTTTGATGCTACCTTGAACCATTCTATCTGACAGATAGAGCATCTTCCCACTCAGTGGTTCGAAGTGCTCAATATCAGTTAATGTTTCACCGTATTGAACACGTGACTATCTATTATAAATGCACTAAGAGACAGGGCCCCTCCTGACTCATTATTAGTAACTCTCACTTTATGTTTCTCTTTTCTCTTCACGGTCTGATGCTCTTCCTTTCCCGGGCACCCTTCTTAACATCTGCCTTCTTCCTTCTACGTCATCAATTCATTGCTGTCTTATACACCTGTGTCATTATTTTAATTTCTCCCTCCATACTGTTATAAGCTATTTGCCTATTTGATGCTGAAAGTGTTGGAGGAGTAAAATTTAGTTAAAATGATTTTACCTGAATATTTACAAAGGAAGCAAATTATTCACTTTTTTTCATCCAGTTGTTTTGAAACCATGGAAATTCATTTGTTTTTCTCTTGGGGGTGGGAGGAGGGGCATAACATTTGACTTCAAACCCCCTGACCCCCATAATATGCTTTCTGGTTTACAATTCCATATATATATATATATATATATTTTTTTTTTAATCAGTGGCCTCCTGAACTTATGGTATGAGCACTTTCCTTAGATGTAATGGTTCAGAATCCTAAGTTCAGTAGTACATGGTATTGTTGATGTTCAGGATCTGTCTAGCAGTTGCTAAGAGTGACTCTCTCAAACTTCTTACAAACTGCAGAACAGTGATTCCGATACCAAGGTCCTTTGGAACTCATCCTCCAGTGTAGTAATTGCTGCAAAAGAAGAGTGTTAAAGCAATGAAAACAGTAAATTGTACAATTAAGAGACACTTTAGATCCTCTCAGTCCCCCCAGAGCCCGGCGTTAACTTTTTGATTGCTTCTTGAAAGGACAAAAAGGAGATGTGTGAAATAACTTTTGACACTAAAAATACAGAATGAGAAGTATGTGAGTATGCTTTTTTCCCTTTTATTCTTTCTCGAGCTATTTTGTAGTTCAGGAATGTCACTATAGGGTTCTAATTTTGTAATGTGCTGCTGCAATCACATAGAGGCTAGCAAATGTAGACTTCCAACGTTTCCACCGCAACTCATTAATTAGGACAAAGTTCTCAGCTTTTCGACAAAATGAGCTTTACTCTATGAATTCATTGGAGATTGTAAAAATGAAAACCAGATTATTTAGGGTGTTGATTCTAGTTTCAGTGAAGTAAATTGGGAAAGTTCTGGCAATACGGAAATAGGGATTGTAAGTGGCAAACTTTAATGTTTGGAAAAAATTATGTAGCTTTATACTTAGAATCTTTTCTTAATAGGAAAATATTGCCTTTGAATGTTCATAACAATTCTAAAACTCAGCATTTTCATCCAACTTAAATTATTGGATCTTTGTCACAACTCTGTCTATCCTCCCCAATTATCCATTTATATTTGTTTATTCATACATTGATTTTTTATTTACTAAATGCATAATATATACTATAAAGCCCTTGGTTCTTACACATTTTTTGACAGTTTTACTAATATAATTTTCAGAATTGCCAGTCATTTTTTTTCCTTTCTCTTTTGCTTCTTCATCCCCATCGTTGGATTTAGCCTCAATTTTGGATTAAAGAAAAGAAAAAAAAATGTGTACCTATTTTTTCTCTCCATTCCTAGAATGCCCCACCCTATTCAAGAAACTCATGTCATCTCATCGAGGACTAAAGATGATGAGTAATGTTTTTCCCCGGCAGAGAAATGAGCACAAGCAGAACACACCAAACCATAGACACAAAAGTGCAGTTTAGGCATCTGTCTGAAAAACAATGACTAATGTGATGTTGAAACTTCTGTGGTACATTAAAGGGATAGAAAAATGATTGGTCTTTGAGGAACTGAATATTCGTGTTTCTTTTAGCTTACCTAGCTAACCTCACAGTCTAGAAGAGCAGTAATTGGCATAGAGTAAGAACTCAATAAATAACCGCTTCCTCTATTGTTATTTCTGCAGGATCACATGCCATCCATTGGCAACTGACCGCAAATACAACGTTTTCTGCTTCGTGGTAGTAGGCAACCAAGTCCTTTTGAGATGTTGACTCCCAAGGGAGCTAAATTCACTCGAAGATAAGCGACTTACAGCTGTCACTTCAAATCAGTACCTCAGAAATATGCCAAATGTCTATAAGTTACAGAATTTTGTGTTCCTTTGTTACAGTTGAACCACAGATATGAAGCCTGAGCATGCCAGCGATCTACAATGATGGTTTTCCCCCTTTTATCAGGACAGGCCTCCCTTCTGGACTCAGTGCCAACCCTGGTGAGCAGGACAGTTCATTTTTGGATAAATCTACTCAACCACAATCTCTTGAGGTTTACTTTATACATTGCGAGAGCCCATTATTTCAATCCTCAGCTTATGCTTAGACTGGAAATCCAAATCTGATTCTTCAAAAACATCTGTACCACCAGCTGTTCACTACTCTTATAGTCAGTATATCTTTGCTCTTATGATTTCAAGATTGCTGCCTAAGACTTCATAATCCCCTGCGATGTTTCCAAATTTATCAATATATTCGTTTATTCATCATGCATTGATTCACTTGTGAATTATTAATGGAATCCATTATGTATTGAGTCCTTAAGCTAGGCTGGCATTGTGCTAAGGACCAGGTAAGACCGGTGGGTAAAACCGACCATGGTTCCTTTCCTAGCTTGCTACAGATAGAGTTATTGGTTCCCACCTACACTTGTGGGAGTTTAGAAGACAGCAAGTTTGTTGTTACATTATGGGCACCTAGAATGAATACGTCACCTACCTTGGCAGGTGAACAGGAAGCCGTCACTAAACCTTCCACACAAGGTAGGTGACCTTGGACTCACCCTAATTTTTTAAGCTCAGCAGCAAGTTTCTTCATATTGTTGGAGCATGTCATTTGTCAGCCTTCTGGATTCTTCTCCATGACTGACAACTTACTACCTGGGAAAGTTCTCAGACCCACGGATAGCAGTGCCCACTCCGCTAATGCAGAATTCCTGCATGTTTCTTTGTCGTTTCCCCCTCCCCTTACTCATCCTTATTGCTCCCAATAGTATTGCCCTCAGCTGCCCCCTTGTTAAGTGGGTGCTACTGCATAATTATTGCTCAGCTTCAATACAGCATATAGGCTGCCCCCGTGTCCCTCTGCAATACACCGTGCCAGAGAGTTCTAGAATGAGCAAGTCCAGATATGAGTATAAAATCTGCTGCCTCCAACTCTGCCATATGACTGGAAACAGGGCCCCAGACACCTGTAATCTCACCAAGCTGAGATTCAGGTAACTTGGGTCTCCATAGCTACATTCATATTTATCACTCAGATGCAGGGATTGTACACCTTTTGGGATTTTGTAGGACAGGTTATTTAACTTGTATATATTTATATATACCTTAATGCTGATGAAGTTATTTTCATTTACTTGGTTCTCACTGTTTAAGTCCTTAATGTGTTGCCATTATAAACATATAAAATATTCATAAGCAAAACGGAGGGACTAAAAGAAATGATTCAACTCTGCACGAGAGTAAAAAAATATATCCCTGACCAAAATATGTAAAAATAGTTCGATCAAAAATTTGATTTTTTCCTGCTAAAAACAAATCATTGTATTTCTCTGCATGAAGCTTTCTAGAAATTTAATTCATTTATTATTAAGCTATAAAATGGCTGGGGCCTCTATCCCAGCATTTGGGATTCAAATTTTAGCAAATAAAGTCAGAATTTTTATCCATTAGTTGGTGCATTATCCCAATCTATGGCCCTTTTTTATTGCTTATGTGTAGTTATTTTTTTTCTTATGATATTTGAACAGATATCTATCCAAATGAGATTGCTTTCAAGATGGAAGTCATTTAGAACCCAATTTAAATAAAACATCAAGATACTTATTTTACAAATCTCAATACCATGTATGTAGAGCACTTCCCTGGGGTGTCTTACAATCTTCGTTATATAGCTCAATGATATGTACCTGCTTGTTGGGAATTAGTCTATCACTGTTAACCTAGAATTAGTATGTTCTTGACTGTTCATACCAATAGAAGGGAAACAATTGTAAAGATAGCATTGTCAGTCAAAGGCTCATAGGTTCTTCCATTTACCCGTACCAGATCTGACTCATTTAGAGGAAAGAGTCGAACTTTTATTGCTTATTCTTATTTGTCTTAATGATTCATAAATATCATGGTAGGCACCCAAGTGTGTAAATACACAGTTCCTTTCTTTTAAATACTCACAGATTTGTAGGGAAGACAACATGTAAAGAAATATTTCCTATACAAGATGGTAAATAAAGCAACCAAAGTGTGCGCTGACTGCAGATAAAGTGAGAACCGAGCACCACCCTGTCTTCATGGGTACAGAGGAGGGGTTATGGCTGTCTCAGTGCCATAGGTTTCTCAGAGCCAGTGACGCCTAACAGCATGCCTTTGAAGGGTGATAAATAAAGGACTTTGGGTGAGAGAAAGTGTTCCTAATAAAAGAAAGTACGTGGCAAAATGCCAGCTCTTTATTCAGTATGGTTTTGTCAACGTGAGAAACATCCAAACCTGTGAAGAATGTTGTGAGTTTGAGCCAAAGTGTCCGCAAATGCCGGGAACACTGCAGAAAAATCGGCTCTTCACCATATTAGGCGGTATAAAAGGCAGAACAAATTTAAAGAGGGAAACAGAATTAGTTCACTACAGGCCATAGATTTCTAGCAGACTGTTCCCTATCTAGACACCGATGTTTAATAAGGCCTGGGATATCTACTAGACTTGGGGATGCAAATTTGAGAATCATCGGTGTGTGGGTGGTATTGGGAAACATGAAAGAGGAAATGACTGTAAAAAGCAGAAGCAGAAGGATAAATGTTGAAGACAGGCCCTTGGGAAATTCAGTCCTTATAGAACAAGCACAGAAGGAGTTCTGATCGAAGAGAAGAAGGAACATTCAGAAGAGGTAACGGACAACACAGGTGTCGCATGACTCTGAAACCCAGTCGCTGGAGAAGGCTCCATCCATCCTCAACCATGTGAAAAGTCATAGAGAGGTCAAGTCATGGAAAGATGGAGGAAAGTTGCACATATGTTTTGGGATAGCTAGGAAGATCCAATAAAGAGTTCCATTCTCCCTTAGCCAACTGGGAATTAACTGTGAAATAAGGAAAAGGAATAACAACCTAACAATGATACAATCAGTGAGGAAGGCTATGGTGAAGGATACAGCTTTGTGTGAAAATACACTGAACTCAGTAGAAGCAAACCGGTTGTCCCAGTCCTAGGCAACGCTGGGCCAGAGCAGGCCAATCTCCCTCCACGGGGAGCTTCCCAGGTACAACATATGCCGTGAAGTAGCAGAAGAGAAAAACCACTCTCTGGTGCATGTCCTGAGGACACAAGGAGTTTATAATTCATTGAGAGAGCGTGAGCAGGAGCAAGAGAGAATTCAGGCCGGTGAAGATCAAATCAATATGTTACCTTATCCAGCTGCTTATCCAGCTGCTAGGTGTGTGAGCTCACGGACTTGCAAACAGTGTTCTGCATGACTAACATTTCCCAAACTGTCAAAGCAAATCTAAATAGCCCCATTCTTATCCTCCCCGAGGGGCTGAGTCAGCCTCGCTGAGTCTGGCCAAGAGAACAGAGAAAATCTGACTCAGGCCCATTGCAAGGGCACAGGGCCCACGCATTTGCGTAGGGCTGCTAAGGTCAGAGGGCTTGGATTTGGAGTTTGTCTGTGACCACTACCTTGAAATTCTTGATAATTTAATCTTAGAATATGTGCTTGGCTCACCTAGAGCTCATCTCTTACTTTCTCCCCAGCGTCCTTGAGGAAAGCTTTTTGATACTTGGGTCCCTGGCACCCCAGGTCAACTGGCTTCCTCCCCAAACCAGCCCAACTGCTGCCTCCCACTGCCCCCTCCCAAATCCCCCTGTGGAGGCCTGGACTTAGGCACAGGGAGGGAGGGTGTGGGTCAGACAAGGGCAGCCTGTCTCATCCTGGGATGGGGCATAGCACTGGCCATCCTTGCCCAGGGCTGGGAGTGTTTAGCCAGAGCCAGGGTCAAGGTGGGGAATCCTCTTACCCACTCCTGATCCAGGCATGGACTATGTCCCAGCGCGGAGGTTGAAACCATTTGGTGGTCACCCTTTGATATAGGCTGGGAAAGCAGGTGGCAGGCCTCGGAAAGGGGAGATGGACTCTTCCCCCCTTCCCCCCAGCACACCAGTCCTGCAGCCGTGGGGAGGGGAGACCCCACAAGAAGCCCTGTGTATCGCAGAATCACAGGGCTGCTCAGGTTCCTAGGAAACTCTGAGGGTTTATGTTGACCCCATCAGTATTCTAGTACCTGAGGGAGTATGAGATTAAACACCAGATAAAAGATACTGGCACATGCCTGGCTGGTGAGGCTCAGTTGGTTGAGCATCATCTTCCCCTGCACCAGGAGGTTGCTTGTTCAATTCCCAGTCAGGCCACATGCCCGGGTTGTGGCCTCATCCTCACTAGGGAGTTGCAGGAGGCAGCCGATCGATGTTTCTATCTCTCTATCCCTCTTCCTTCCTCTTTCTATAAAATCAATAAAAACATATCTAATAAATAAGGAAAAGATAGCAGGATAGGTTGTGAGAAAGACCACAGAAGAAAGTAAAACATTTTATAATGTAGTAGCTTTTGTGGCACATTTTTTTCCCTTCTCTTTAAACAAGGGTCCCTGCCTATTCATTTTGAACATGGCCCTGAAAATAATGCAACAGACACCTGTAATATCCCAGATAGACCAAGCTGCATGTTCTCTGTTCCCTCTGGGACTCCCCAATCTGAGCAATCACTTAGGGCCTAGAGGGAGACCCAAAACATTGTTCAAGGGGGTCTCCTCACATGCAGTCTGAGGGATGGGGTCATAACACAGCTCCATGCTCTGTTTCAGACTGAGAAAATCCGACCGCTCAGTGACTCTCACGTGACCGAGACAGAGATATAGACTTTCATTGTCTGTGCTTTAATAGGAGAAGTTAAACCGCACTCTGCTTGGCATGTTCTGGATAACTGGCACTGAGGGCTGGTGGGGAGGCTGTGCTTAGTGCTATTAAGCGCCCTATAAAGATGCCCCTCGCCCTTTGGGATCTGAAGAGATCTTACCCAGAAGCACTTCTGTACAATCTTCGGCAAAGTTAAACTTGATCTCGGTGGTTGAGTCCCTTTCACACTTAGGGCAGAGAGAGTGACAGAAGAGGTGTTCCTTCCCGTGCATATCCCCCTGGCTGCAGCGTCTGTCCCAGAGGTCAGCTGCAGCACCAACAGAACTCTTCAGTGGGCGGGGGAGGGCGGGGAGTCTGTGGCCTGGGCAGAGACCCATGAGGACCCGAAGGCTGAAGCTTCGGGCACAGTCCCTTGTCCTCATGTCCGCTATAGTTCCAGGAGGACGGCCGGCATTTGCGCCACCTGACTTCCCTGGGGGAAAGAGGCAGGGCTGAGTTTTCGGAGTCTGGTATCGATGAGCATGGTGGCGTCCCTGCTGCAGCATCGGTGGCATGATCACAAGGAGTGAAGCAAGCACTGCTAGGGAACCTGGGGATTTTCTGGAAAGCAAAAGCTGGTGGGAGGAGGGGAGCTGACAGTGTAACATTGGGGCTGGAAGCTGGAGCAGTTTGGATATTCATATAAGGATGACTCCAGGGTTGCTCGTGCCTACAGCACGCCCATTATTCATTCTTTAGTAATACACTTGGAATCCAGTACTCTGATGCTCTCGGGGCTTCTTCCTCTCCTGTTCCAAGTGATCAGCTCTGCTTCCTCTTTCCTGAATTAACTAGTAGGTTAACCTTTGGGAAAATGGTGTTAAGGAGAGAAACCTGTAAAATGACATCATTTGGCATGATTTTATGTCTTTTAAGAGGTCTTGGAAACAGCAGCCTCTACGTCCCCTTGTGTTTAACTTAATTCTCCAAGCAACACAATGTTGGACACAAACCACTAACGCTTTTCAAATGGTTCACTCTCAATAGAGCATCAGGGACTTGATTCCTTGGCCCCACTGAGGAGAGAAGGCACGCCAGCGCACTCAGCAGGGCCATTCGACTTTCACCAGCTGAGACAGAGTTAAGCCTTTAGAATTGTTGCCCCTTAAAGGAAAATAAAACACTGGGAGAGGGAATTAAGATGATCGTGCATCATTAAGCAGTCATGTGCATAACTGAAAAATGTTGCTTTCTTATTGGGGCTATGAGGTATCACTTTGACTAACGGCTCCAGAGAACTAAATGCCAGAACAAAGGCAGAAGGAAATGTGAACATATCAGGAATTAAAAAGTCAGAACTGGGAACAATAGATGTTTCCTGCAATCAACTTAAAAAGTCATATTCATGCTCACACATATGGACATAAAGGACACATTTAAAGCAGAGAAGAGCATCCCTTTTTTCTGGAATCATTCAATAGTGTAACAGTTCTCTCTAGTTTTTACGAACCCTTCTTGTATTTTGCAATAATTTATATCAGTGTGTACAACTTTTGTTTCCATCAGCTGGAGAGGTTTGTGCTCATCGGAACAAAACACACTCTGGAGGTTGGTCTTGGAAATGTTTGCACATAGCTGGAGTAGCTGTTTCCTTTTCAAATTGAAGGGGGTGGGATAGATATTAAAAATTTGGTAGCGGAGCAAAAATGAGAATGGGCTAACAAAGCAGCGGAGTTTGTCAAGTATCCCAGGTTTCCATTGATGGGAACTGACTCAGGTGTTGTGGAGATGGGTGTGAATTACATATTTTGTTTAAGATAAAAGGCTGTTATCTTATGGTAGCCTATGTCCTTGGTTCAGAGTTAGTTCATGACTCTGTATTTTAACGAATGCATTAATTAGCTAAATTAAGAGTGTCAACGTAAGAAATGTTCAAACCTGTGAAGACTTTTGTGAGTTTATTTGAACCAAACTGTCCACAAATGCCAAGAAGCAAAACCTCAATGGATTGAGATAATGCTCCGAGAATGGCAGTTTTGCACCTTGATTTATACATTACAATCAAAAGAGAAGGCATAAACGGGTTACATGAAATCCAGTGGTGATAGATTAGGGAGGTAGGAGAAGGCAAAGTGGGGAAATCTCTGGGATTGGATAAAAAGGTGAATGATAGACACATCCTTCTTTACAGAGGTGGGTACAGAATAGTTAACAGTCAACATTTAACATGATAATAGTATTTGTGGTTTCTGCCCTGGTGCCTAGGGTTGTGCCCTGAGGGGTCTGGAAAAAAGGACATTACCCCACATTCCAAAGATATGTTATCTCAGATGCAAAAAGACAACAGTCTCTGTTAAGGTAAAAGTTGACCTTTGTCAGGGAAGATGCTGGCCTAGGACATGACTACCTGCCACAAACTGCTTTTAGTTAAAACATTCAAGTTTCAGACCATCCTTTGTGGTTACTTGAGGTCTCTGAGTTTGCAAGGCTGTCACACAGGACTTTCCCGAGCTTGTCGGGTTAGCAGGTGGCCCTTTTTCATCCACAAGAGGAACGCGTTGTATAGTAATGTTACTCAGCTCTTCCTGAAGACTTTTGGAGACCTGACAGAAGGAACTGACTGTCCAGGTGCATTCTACATAGGACCGCATTTTGCCTAAATTGTAAGTTAATGACAATGCTGTAATTAGTTTGGAAGTTTTGAGAAAAAAAAAAGTAGTTTGATGAAGTAACACTGAAGGTCCTTTGGTGCCATCAACCAGATAACACCTTGGTTTCCCAAGTCCTAATAATAAGAGGGGTGCACAAGAAAGAAACATGTGAGAGGCCAGGATCTAACCCCTGTACAGAAGGCTGTCTTCTGAGGAGATTAAAAGGGAAAAAAAAAAAGAGGTTCAGAAGTCATGTTGGAAACCTTGATGTGAATTGCAGCCATTCAAATTCACAAAATGAAAGTGTGCTATCCAGGATCACACATATGGTGAAAGTCTTTGTCTGGAAGTGCCTTTAGGTTAAAACAGATGAATTGCTGTTGGTTCACAAGCCTGGGAGTTCCTTGAGTGAAATCTGAAACTGGCCCCCATCCATGGAGAGAGGGAGAGACCAAGAAAGAGGCAGGTGACTCCAGACTGGTAGGTGGCAGGTTTGATAAGCACAGGAACTTACATACGGGGCTTGTTTTGGACGACACAAGAAGAGTAGAAACTTAAAATTTATAGAGAGACCTTACCTGGGTTTGGTCATGTGTCCAGTCCAAATGGTCTCACCGCCACATTGCTCGTTCAAAGCTGCATCCTGGAACAGGGGTCCTACGGTGAGAACGGTGGGCAGAACACCCATTCCAAAGACGGGAGGGGTAGGAGCCTCCGGCTGTCCGGGTCCGGCTTCTTTGTGGGTCAACCCGCAGTCACATCCTCTCCATGACCTTCTCTAATCATTACTGATTGTCCTGTCATTTTCTAAACACTTCTGAAATTTTCCCCTTTCTATCATGGCCCCGCCAACTGATACAAATTTTAGCTTGATTGGAGTGGGAGAGATTTGGTCTAGATCATGGTTTTCCTGAATTTAAGGGGAGTCTGGAATATATTTATAGTTATACCACAGACTTTAAATCTGGTTACTTTCAAAGGCACAATTCTATTTTCCACCTCATGGCTTATGACAACTACTATTACTGCTACCACGAGGAAGAAAGGCAGAGGGAGAGAGAAAGAGATAAAAGAAATGAAAAAAAATTATTCTGTATACTAGGAGAATCAGAAAGATATGTTTAACAATATCAATTACCTTCTAAAGTAATATTTATTTACAAATGCAATTAGGCAGCAACGGGTACCTCCTTAAAATCCTCCCCAAAATTGGGGAGTTCAAAACATATTTTTCTCTTTTGGGTTGGTTATTCTGTCTAGTTGAAGTTGTGGAAAAATCTTCAACATCATAAAAGTTTCACAAAATACAAAATGTGTTGACACTATGGAGGTATTACTAGAGGAAACATTTTTTATTACTAAAACATTATATTCCTAAAAATTCATAACTGAGAGTTCAGAGAAATTTCAAATGTCTGAGAAATTCTGTGACACAGTTTTAAACATTCTATTAAGGGACAACTGCCTGAACCATTTTTACTGATAAATTATCTAATATTTCATGTATTTGGGTCAGTTTCATAAATCAAGAATTGAAAATGACATTTCTGCTATTGTAGAAATTCAAATTGTATTGTTATGTAGTTGTTTTTTTAAACTATAAACTCTTAGTTATACGATTGAGATTCACACGGATCAGAGAATTTTAGTCCCTTTAGTTCAATAGAGTCAAATACAACATCACCGAGGAAATTAAAACAGAGCTCCTGCCTCATTGCACAAATCAAAATATCAGGTCTTCGAGTCAAGCTCGGTCTTCTTAACGCTTAGTTTGAATTAACAGATTAATGCCTTGTTAACGTTGCCTGCGCTCTTTGGCATAGAATTATTGCTACACACTCAGATAATTGATACAAATGCTTAAACAAATCTCTTTACCTGAGACAGTTATCTAATTACATCAAGTATCAGGCTTCCTCCTTTCTGTTGTCTGAGGCCAACTGGCTTCATGGGGCGTTTGGCTGCTTTGCACTGTGTTCGTGTGTTCTTGTATTATAACCAACGGGATAGTGAGAAAGACACCTAGCTATGAGCACTGACAATCACACCTCACAAAACATGCACTTCCAGTTTTGGGTGCCGGTTGAGTTGATTTTGAGCCATCGGGGGCCTCAGGTCAGGTATCTAACTTCCGTCTGTGGCCTGTTCTCCATTCCCCAGGGACAGATCAGGTCCCTCTTGCATCTGGTGAACCATGCAACATTAGAGCTTAGCAGGGGTAATTTCTTTTTTTTGTACCCAGCTGGCATTCAACATACTCTTTGAAACTAGAGGATTGCTAGTCCATGTAATTTTAATCCAAGTTAATATGCATTTTTAAAAATAAAACTTGTCTAACTACATACATGTCCAACTTGATAGGACCACTTGTTGCCTAAGCTTTGTGGCTCATATTTGTTGTGAGAAATAACTGTGTTATAAAATGTGCAGAAGAATGATGGATTTTTTCCTTTTTATCTGTATGAATCAAATCCCAAAATTATTCATCCTCTCGGCTAACTACACTTTCCAGTTTTTTGCATGGGTCTCAAAAGTCTTCCTTGTCTGAAACATAGGCAGCGGGGTGTTAAAAGTTTTCATCATAAAGGATTTGGGACAGGGGAATTTTTCCTCATGGGGAAGGTGGAAAGTCCTTAGCAGGTGTTGGATGTGGCGCTGTAGCCACATGGCATCTTAGGGTAAATCCCCAAGGATGTGTTATAGCTTCGAACAATACCTATCTCAGAAAAAGGCAAAGTTTTCCATCGAGGCCAGCTAGCCCTGCACTTCTAGGTCTGCTTATCTCCACTGAGTGGGGGCTGCTTTCCTACCTTTGAATACTTGTTTGCTCTTGGTGTCTTCTGCAAGGTGGTGACCCTCAGCTGTGACACTCTTTCTCACTCTGGTTGGCTCTGTCTACCTCTCATGCTTGCTCTTGACCTCTGACTTCTAAGGCACCTACCTGCCTTCAACCCACACTCCACAGCATGACCTTGGCTTTCTCAGTATTCACCATGAACTCGATTTCCCCCGCTTCCACGCTGGGGAAGGAATTAGATATTGGCAGTGGTTCTCAGTCAATATTCTCAGGTTTATTTGTAGCTCCTAGGGGCGTCTATTCACTTCAAACCCTAGAGAGTTGCTGTTTGTAACAGTTACTAAATTTATTTTTAAGTTTTTAAATTTATTCATATATGTCTTGAAAGTAAAGAGTGCGTCACAGTGGACATCATAGACTGCCTTGCCCTCAAGGACCGTGAGGTCGCCAAGTTAGAGAAGTGAGAACTGAAGTCACCTGCCGCCACAGAGCTTGATCGTGGGCACCTCGGTCTCTCCCCTTGTTGTCTGTGCCGGGAGGATCCTCCATCTCCGCCGACCACGTTCTCTTCAAATCAAGCAGAACCCTAGAATTCCTGTCATTCTGCTTAAAAATTCATATCAGACTGGCAAATATTTTGTAGCCAGAGCCACAGGCAGCCTTAGCCCTTGGCCCTCTTTCTTGTTTTGAGTTATTTTGGGACTTTTTGGCTGTGATTCGAATGAGAATGCCGTCCAATAAATGTAATAGTGCTGTCAGTCACAGATGATTGGGTAAATTCAGGTGATGATTTATGCAGCGAGAAACAAAGAACATGTCCCTTGTTTGGTTTCCAAGAATATTTTCCGTGGGACCAACTCTCAAGACTGTTGTCTGCCGTGTACCGTGGAAGGGGCTGCCCTGAGCATTCAGAGAGCTGGAAGAAATTAGTTTGTGGAACTCTCAAGAAATTAGTTTGTGGAACTATTTGTTGTGTGTTTTCTTTCAAGCCACATATATGATCCAAGATGAATAAAGTGGCCCAAATTTGAGGTATTTTATTTTATTTTTTTCAAGTGAAAGAAAAAAAAAAAAAAAGAGCATGGAGGCTGGCACCTGGGCTCTGCCCCTGAAGATGCCACCTTCGGGAAACCACAGAATAACAATTTCTGGACTTCAGGTTTTGTGATTCTAAGAGCTCAGATATTAAGGCTTCCGAATGACAACAGTACCCGGTATTAAGTGCTAACGTATACATGTCCGTCACTCGGTGAAAAAACACCACCAGGCGATCCTCTGATGTGTGCAAAATAAAACAGGTGCGTGCTCTGCTCTGCTGTAAAGAGGGAGAGAGAAAGAGAGAGGTAAAAAACAAAACAAAAAACAAAACAACGATTGACTGTGACAGCAAGAAGCCCAGAACCTCTCGAGAAGAGAGAAAAATGATGGATATACCATGGAAAAGGCAACTTTCATAAGCCGCCAGGAGATACAGGCACAGGAAAAGCTCAGGTGTGCATTTCACAAGCATAGCCGTGGGAGGGGACGCACTGTTTCTGGAGGTACGTCGATACCGGGTCACCTGACAACCTGTGTCAACATGACCGGTTAGATGCCACTAACCGCCTGGCAACACATACCTTTCGTCTTTGCTGCAAGACATTCCTGAAACCCAATGCATTTGATGAAGAAATTACTCTGCTGAGCAACTAAGCCTGCATCTCAGGGTCTTTGGTTGCTTATCTGGGTAAAAAGGTCAGTTATCAAACCATTATTTACTTTTTAAGACTCATGACAAGATCTTCACCTCTCTGTCCACCAATGTTAAACTCTTTCATCATGAATCGTCCAGTCTCAAGCAGTTCCGACTTAAAAAATCCACCTGAAACCACTTGCCCTCAGATTCCCAAACCCAATAAACATCTGCTCTGACTTCCCCCTTCTGAGACACAAGTAAGATGCTCAAGAGTCTCGTTTCTTTTTTTGCAATATGCTATCACCTTGACTTTGCTTGATCAACAGGTTATTCTGGTGGTCCTTTTGCAGGAGTTAGCAGTCACCAGAAGGATCCAGGCCTTTTTCTTGAAGTGTGGGAAATGCTATAATACTGATAGGAGAAAAGCATGCTCTGGAAGGACTTAGAAGGGGCTCCTGACATAGCCTGGAGAAGAAATTAAAAAGAGGTCTGCAAAAAACGATGCTTAATGATCTGTATAATCTCGTAGGTAAATACGAAGAGAATGTGCTCTGGTGGACTGTGCCATGTGCCGGGGAAGGGTGTTTAGGGAACCAAGAGTGACAAGAGCAATGAGTGATTCAGAGACCAGAGGAAGCACGGTGACTTTCTGGGATTGCGGTGGCTCAGTGTGCCTGGACCACAGAGGAGAGGATCGCAAATGACAGGAAATGAGCAGGAGAATTAACAGGGCCCGGTAGGGTCGGTGGATTAGTAGCTAGAACACTTAGAAATATTGAGGATGAGATGAGACTTTAATTACTGAACAATTTTTGGTTAAAACAAATAAAACCTAAGTTTGGGAGCTGGTGGAGGTAATGACTAAAGGGGGCAAGAGAATCCTTCCAGGAGTCCAGGGTGATGATGGTGAACGTGTTCTTGATCTGTGTCCTGATTATACGGCTGTGTTCAGTTTATGGAAATGCATTCAGTGGTACCCTTATGATTTGTGGATTATACAGCAACCACAATATTATTGAAATGACTGGGAGAACATGTTTGACTATGTTTTCATTTATGAATATTGGGAATTTGGGTGCGTGTTTACAATGTTTTATGTTTCAAGTACATTCACCGTAGTCAAATCTTTCTTTAAACCATAAAATATGTTCACAAGGAAACCTTAAAAAGTGCTTGCTATTCACTAGCTATGAGCAAAGAGAGAAAGAAAGAAAAGAGAACTTTAAAAAATGTGTTGCAGTAAGTGTAATTGTAGAAAAAATAGCAAAGGGCTATAGACACTGTTATGGAAACCAGAAAGGATGTCTAAAACTTATCATGAGTGAAAAAGCAAGTGTATTAGTTTCCAGGGATGATTGTAACAAATTACCAAAACTGGGTGGCTTGAAATAACAGAAATTTATTTTCTCAAAGTTCTGAAGGCTAGAAGTCCAAAATCAATAGATTGTTGGGGCCACGGACACTCTGAAGCCTCTAGAGGACAGTCCTCCTTTCCTCTTCCTGGCTTCCGGGGGGCACAGCATCCTTGGCACTCTCTGGCATGGCTCATCTCTGCCTCTGTCATGACATGGCATTCTCTGTTGACTCTATCTGCATGCCTTTGCCACTCAGAGTGGGTAAGGCTCACCCTGATGACCTCTTTTTGGCTTTATTATATCTGCAGAGACCCTATTTCCTTACAAGGTGACATTCACAGGTGTTGGTAGGTAGGACTTCAACATTTCTTTTTGGGGACACAATTCAACCCACAACAAGAAATTCCACAAGATATGTAAAGTGAGCTCATTGAGACAAAAATATGTATACATGAACATACACTTGGTTAGGCAAAAGCGTGGAAAGGTCTAGAAAGATAAACACTAACTTAACAGTGTTTCCCTCTAAGAGAAATGAAAGGAACTTTCATATTATTCTTTAACCATTTCCACAGTGTTTGATTATTTTACAGTAATAATGTATAACCAGTATACTTCATTTATACTTTCAGTGTACATTGATGGGGTGCCAACTGTCAGTCTGGTACACAAGCTAGATCTGTTCCAACAAAATATGTGTAGAAGAAACATACACGTAGTAAAAAAAATAAAAATAAAAAATTAAAGTATGAAGAGGTTTAAGGGTACAATTAATTTAAGAGTTAGAATTTTCTAAAACCAAAATGTAGGAGAAATGGATATGAAGATCATATTTGGGTCATATTTAACCCATTTAATTTTTATGTTCACTAATAAACTTCAGTTTGTAATATCTGTCCTCTGTGGGCCATATGGATTCAAGGTTAGGGGACCTCAAGTATTCTGATCCATGTAGGTAGCAAAGATGAATTATCCAGATTGGTCATTCTGTAAATAGTCCCTTGTCTGGTCAGGATGTTTCTTGTCTAACAAAACATATATGCAAACTCTCTATTACATAGGGTGTCATTTAGGCACATCTGCATAATAGTATCAAAATAGTACTTCATTGTGATTATATTGCCAAGATCTGTAGGGTTAAGTTTTCTTGAAAAATTTAATTCCTGATATATTAATTAAAACTTACCATCTTCTATTATTTTACCTTCAACTTCATGATATAAAGTAATGCCTGTGCTGGGAGTATCCAGGACCATTTTTGTATCCATGTTTATAAATCTGGAAGGTTCTGTGCCCTTGTTGCTATGGTGATATACATGATGGGGTTAGCCTTCCTATGCGAACGATTCAGCTGTTTGACCATGAGGCTTTGGAAAGTTCCGTGCAACCGAACGTCTTATGATTTGGAATATACCTCTTGACTGCAGACCATCTTATACTCTAACTGCACCAGGACTTCATCTTTCTCTCTGTTTTAGCTGACTATTTCTGACAGCGTTTTCCACTGTTACATGCCCTCCCCCCAACCTTGAAAGACAATGGATTACTCTTTTCAAAGAGTTTAGGTATTTACAAAGAAAAACATGTGTATGAGCAGTGTCTACCGTTTTTCTTACAGAAAGCTCTGAGGCAAGGGAAGACAGAGTTGGCTTCTGGTTGTGATGGATGAGGAGAACAATGCAAAGTTTAACACACATAAACAGCTCAAATGCAATCTTGCCACTGCATTATTCAGGAATGTTTATGATAAGAAGTTCAACATTTGCCAACAAAGCATTTGCAAACATGGAAAAGAGCTAGAACAATGCCTACTTTGGAAATATCTGTGTTTGCTACAGAGACTGTTTTTCTTTCTAATCTTGAGATGTAAACAGAATAAAATATATGTTTTAAGTCTGTGCTTTTAACTACACTGTTAAAGAGGGGTTGAAATAAATGTTGGCAAGTAATTGTTCTGTAAGTCAACAAGCAGCTTTTCTCTCCCTGAATACACTCTGAGCCCCAATAAAATATATCTCAAATTTTGAACCCATTCTGCTGAGAGCTGAGGTAAAATTTAGTCAAAATATAGCTTACCTGATTTATATAAATCAATAAATGTGGAGAAAATATATGTAAATATAAAGCTTTTTGCTTAATATATAACTTTAAGACTTACAGGGAAAATATGTATTCAGGTGTTTTTTAAGGTTATGTTTAAGTTGTCAAGACTTATATCAGAACAGAAATTAGAATTGTTTCTTATGTATTTCTCAGTACAATAGCACACACACACACACACACACACACACACGCACACACACACTCTACTGATTCTGTTCCTATGGATAACCCTGACTACTAATGCACAGACCTAATGATAGATAGAGATAAAAAAACAAGTGGATGCAATCTCTTTCTGATTAAATATTTCTTATCAATTAAGATTTGGCAGATTGAATATAGGGGCTTAAGGAGAGCAAGATGCTTATAACTTCCAAGTTTGGGGCCTGAGCACCTGAGTCCGTGGAATTGCCCTTTCAGGACAGGAAGAACACGAGAAATGGTGAATTGACAGCACATCAGTTTCAAACATACTACTCTACAGACGCCCAAAAGACTTTCACAAGACCTGTGAGTATACATGTGAGTGTTCCAGAGACTTAGAGAAAGGTCTTGGCGTGAGAAATCCACATGGAGTCATCTGCATTGACAGGGCACTTCAAACTGCGAAGGGAGAAGAAAAGAACCCACAGAATTGTTGCACACAACAGTGACATTTAGAAGTGTGGTAGAGAAGAAAATGAAACAGGTCTATATTCTAATCACCATTTTTTAAAAGTATGAAACAGAAGTAGAATTTGTGCCAGGGTCACAAGCTCAAATCAATGTCCCGGACAGGCAGACAAAGCAGTGCATCCCAACACCAGAGGAGCTTGGCTGCCTTCATTGTCATTGATCTAGGTCCAGGACTGGTTAAACCAGCTTCACATAACAGAGCAAAAATATAAATGTCCCTAAGTCCTGTGTGTGCTGGCCGTCAGTTTGAGATCTGAGACTGAAATCAGTGCCAAAGATTTTTCTTTTAACTTCAGTTATGAGCTGTCTTGTAAGTTGATTAATATCTAATGAACAAAATAAACCAATGAACAAAATAGATCCAGAGACATGGAAGTATGGAATAGACTGATGATTCTCAGAAGGAAATGGGGGAGAGGGCAGAGATTAACCAAAGAATGTATATGCATATATACATAACCCATGGACACAGGCAGTGGTGTGTGTGTGGGGGGGTTGGAGCTGGGTGGAGAGGGTCAATGGGGGAGAAAAGGAGGGGCAATCCATAACAGTTTCAACAATGAAGATAAATTTAAAGAAATAAGATGGCAATTGTGTCACATTTTGAGATTGTTTTTTCACAATAAGCATATCTGAGAAGAAACTGTATGCCATTATTTTTAAAGATTTTTTTTTATTGATTTTTTTTTTTTTTTTTTGAGAGAGAGAGAAAGAGAGAGGGAGATAGAGAAACATCATTGATGTGAGAAAGAAACATCGATTGGTTGCCTTCTGCACGCCCTCTACCAGGAATGGAGCCTGCAATCCAGGCATGTGCCCTGACCTGGAATTGAACTGGGACCTTGCAGTGCGTGGGACAACGCCCAACCAACTGAGCCACGCCGGCCAGGGCATGCCATTTTTATTCAATCATTCCTTGACTTTTACCAAACAAAATGGCTTTAAAGAATTTCCCTTTTCTCTTTTATGATAAGTAAAGATTTCTTTCTATAACCATTTCTTTCGGTGATTTGCACATTGATATGCAAATGTGAACTTTCTTCCTAATTTCTATACACATCATACAAGTAATGATATTTCTATCCTAATAATGTATAGTTAAATAACCCTGAATACACTTTTTCATCTTTGAGTTTCAATTATGTCAATGGTATTTATTTTGATGTGAATGTGTTTTTCTCAAAAAGGCCAAGGTTTAGAATAAGTAGTCAGTTTGGTAAAATAGCCTTTTCATCATTTTTTATGAGTTATTGAGTTCCTACAGGGTTCAGGGGATTTCAGCTTATGCTTGAGACCCCAGCAGTATGCAGTGATCAAACAGTAGTCCGGACGCAGAATGTATGCATTTGATCTTGTTCAGTCTTCTGCTTGTGCACTCATATGATACAACTGGAATATCTAGAGCACACTGATGCGATGGGTGTGTTTGTCTTCACATCATCCATTCGTTAATTCAGGAATTAAGTGATTGAAGATTTACAATGTTCAGAGTACTATGGCTGGTTCTAGGGATATGCAAATGAAGACTCCATGACCCTTTTCAAGGCAGTCATAGTTTCAGATAAAAATTGCAATCCAATGTGAAGTACATGTTGTTTAAAAAGTTCAGTGGGATGCCCAGCTGGTGTGGCTCAGTGGTTGAGTGTCAACCCATGCACCAAAAGGCCACAGGTTTGATTCCTGGTCAAGGCACACGCCCAGGGCACATGCTCGATCCCCGGTGGGGGGCAAGCAGGAGGCACCCAATTGATGTTCTCTCTCATTGATGTTTCTCTCTCTCTCCCTCTCCCTTCCTCTCTCTCTAAAATCAATAAAGAAAAAAAAATTTCTTTTAAAGTTCAGTGGGAAGCCAGAGTTGAGAACGTTTAACTTAGTTTGGAGTGGGGAATGAAAACGGCCTGAGACAATCTGCTTGGGAAGGGGGTTAAACTGAATCTTCAGATATAACTAAAACATTCCCAGCAAAATGGGTTAGGAAGGGAGTTTAGACAAAGGGAGCAAATACGTTGTGATGATTAACTGAACTAGAAAACACTAAGGCATCCAAACAAAAGAACAGTATCACAGAATTGTTTGCATTATGTACCATTTAGAGAACACATGTCATTTTACATACTGTCAATATCAACACAATCAAGCATTTATCAGTGTTATTTACATGGGTTACTGAATTGGTTTGTTGAGACACAGAGTTCTATAGCATGGACTATATTCTTAGGGAGTTTGTAGGATGCGTGAAGCTAAGGAAGATAAGTATCAGTGCCAGTATATTAAAATAGTCTAGAGGCCTAATGTAATAGCATAATTACATAATTTGTATGCACATTTAAAGAGGTCTTTCCTTTTAAAATATTATTTCACATTAGAATAGAAGAGTTGGAAAATTTCTACACTTCTTTGATTTAATTTAACAACAGTCTGATATTCAAAACACTGCCGGTTTTAGTATACACTTTTCACCTATGATAAATTGGCCAGTTTGGTTCCAAATATATACATGTTACTTAATGAGGCTGCTAAAAGGCCAATTATGTGCAGGGCACTGAAAATGCAAAAATCAACGAAGCCTTTCTCTGTTCAGAGGCTCACCATCTAATGAGGAGTGTGGACACTCTTGACTTCCCACATCACAGGAACAGAGGTAGCGTGGGATGCTCAGAAAAGCCTGATGAACTTCACAAAATGCAGCTGTTTGGTCTGGGATAGAAATCTGAGTAGGAAGTTGCTAAGAAAATCCCAGGCACAGCAAGTGTGAAGGTGGAGGTAAGGACACTAGCTGCGATACTGTCCTGCAGCTTGGTCTAGCCAACACACACGGTATGGCGTGGAAAGGCAGGAACAGAACCAGGGCCCAACACAGGTTATGGAGACCTTTGACACACTAAATTTGTATTAACAAAATAACATCTACAAAGGTTATAGGGTAAAGGTAAATACAAGCTTTCTACACTGTAGTTGGTTTTATTTTTTATCTTTTAATTATGTAAAGTTTAAAGGCCTTTTATTCTCAGATTTGAGAAAATCAATATGAGAATACAATAAATATTTGAGAATAAAATCAATTAAAAGTGAAAGTAAGTTTCTGATTTTGAAAGGATGCTGGGATTAAATCGTGTGCTTACTTGTCTACCTTTGAGAAAACCCTTTGACAGGTACTTTGCTGTAACTCTTCACTGTCCCCCAGTTTTGTATTCCCTGACACTTCTCCAGTATGGACACCACTTGCGAAGTCACCATGGAGTCACTGTGCCCTTTGCATGTGTATTCTCCAATATCTACTTCAATGTAACACCGACAGGTACACCTTGAGATCCTGGGCTTGTTTGGCAATGGCTAGTGTAGCAGTAAACCTGGGAAGTCATTTCAGGAAGACTCTTATTATAACCCAAACCCACTGAGAATGAAACCACTAAGTCTTATGATCACTTTTGGCAAAAGTCAGTAAATGTTATCAATAAATTTGAACAAAATCGTGTCTTAGAATATGTTTTTATTGATTTTTTTTTTTTTTTTTTTTTTTTAGAGAGAGAGAGGAAGGGAGAGAGAGATGGAAACATCGATGTGAGAGAGAAACATCAATCGGCTGCCTCCTGCATGCCTCCTATTGGGGATCGAGCCCAAAACCTGGACATGTGCCCTGACAGGGAATTAAACTGGGACCTCTCAGTCCATGGGAGGACACTCAATCCACTGAGCCACACCAGCTGGGCCAAAATTGTGTCTTTGTACAACATTGTTACACATCTTTTTTTCAATGAATCTTAACAGGTAGAGCCCTAAAAAGGGACAGATATCAACATTATTATAAACAATCTCCAAAAGTATATGTGCACTAAAATTTATCTGCTTGTATGCAGGTAGTATATACATAGACATACACACACTACTTTTTAAAATATGTAAACACATATTTTCATGATATAGTAGTTAATAAAATTACACATTTATTTCAAAAATTGTTGATTTCAATACTGTTTTTTTATCAACATCCATTTTCTTTAACATATACAGGGTTTCCCCAAAAAATGTATACACACTTAACAGCTTATAACTCAATTGATTTTTCTTTCTTTTCAGATTTAATTTACTGGAATTTGTAATTATTCAAAGTGTGTACACATTTTGGGGGGACACCTTTCTTAAAATTATGATTACTATTATGTGAGATGGTTCATGACACATTTTTGACATTGAAACGACTATTTAATCTTACAACTTTAAAAAGTGGTAATTTTAAATCATTTCTATCTTCATCTGTTGAAAGGATTAGTAATATGCATTTAAATCCTCTCCTTTGTTTGAAAATGTCATTCTGATGTTTCAGGACTACAACAAATTTGATTTTTCCAAGAAGAATTGTAAATAAGATCGAAACACAAAAAGTGTTTCTAATACCTCCTTGAACATAACGAAATACTGTTAAAGAAGGAGGTGGAATACCGTGTGACAGGGACGGTTGTGGCATTGCTCCCCTCACCTTGGTCCCATCTTGGCGCTCACTGCAACACAAAATAGAAGACCAGCTCGTTGATCCTTTTTACCTTTTCACCACCAAACTCAGGGTCATACCAAGGTCACCTTCCTTGTTGTGGCAGCATCTTCGCAGAGACCACAACCCCACAGGTATTGTTAAGTCTAGAGCAAAACTCGTTGCAACATCACGCACTTAAAAATGCACAATAAAGATAGGTTTCTTGCGACTTAGAAATTAAAATGATTTACTAAAGTCATTTTTTTTGGAAAATTTTTGTTCTATTTTTATTGATTTATTTTTGTTACAGATGTTTCTCCCTTTTTCTCCCTAGACACCCTCCTCCCTCTCCCACCCCCTCACCCCCCCCAGCATCGTTGTCTGTGTCCATTGGTTACGCATACATGCATATAAGTTCTTTGGTTTACCTCATCCGTCCCCCTCGCCCCCCTTCTCTGAGGTTTGTCAGTCTGAACCATACTCCTTTCTATGTCTCTGGGTCTATTTTGTTCATCGGCTTATTTTGTTCATTATATTCCACAAATAAATGAGATCATGTGGTACTTGTCTTTCTCTGATTGGCTTATTTCGCTTAGCATAATGCTCTCCAGTTTCCTCCATGTCGTCTCAAAGGATAAGAGATCTTTCTTTCTTACAGCTGCTTAGTATTCCAGTGTGTATGTGAACCACAAAATGCAGGCAACAAAATTTCAGATATTATTAAAGTCATTTAAAAAAAATAGACCTTAAAACTCAATCTTGGAATAGGTATCAAGTTCACAATAAAGCTACTCGGCTCATTGTTTAGCCACATACACTGTCTGGTCATTCACTTGTCCTTCATCATTACAACCTACTACATACAGGAAGCGAAATATTTGTGTAAAGAGTTTTCTTTTTATGTAATGCTGACTTTTGCTATAGGAATATAGTGTTAGCTTTGGGATAAACGTCATCCAGCTTCAGAGACATCGGAGATAACTCAGCCTTAAGTGAGAGTCTGCTAAGACCGAGGGTAGATCAACCCAGCTGCATAAGCTGAAGTCCTTGACTGAGAAAAGCCCAGATTTCTGTGAGCCAATACACTGTGGCATCGTGGTGCAATCTAGCAAGTGCTGTTCCGGAAACATGACAAGTCAGGTCGAAATGATCAAAGAGGGGGTTGCACTCCCATAGCCATTCTTAGAATAATGTAAAGAGCTTTTTAAAAAAATTTTATTGATTGATTGATTTTAGAGAGAGAGAGAGGAAAGGAATGAGAAAAATGTCCATTTTTGGTTCCACTTACTTATGCATTCATTGGTTGCTTCTTGTATGTGCCCAGATCTGGGATCAAACCCACAACCTTGGTGGATGGAGATGATGCTCCAACCATCTGAGCTGTCCAGGCAGGGCTTGTAAAGAGCTTTGGAAGGAGCCAAATGAAAAGATGAAATTCTGCACTGGTTCTTAGTTTGTAAAAAACACCTCCTATTGCATGGCATTTCCGATCGGTTAGAAAGCATAGAAATCCTAGTCTCCCCTGCCTTCTGACTTCTGATTAACAATGGGCCATATGGTTCCCAACTCTTCTGTAAGTAACTTAATGCTTTGTGTAATTAAGAGGGCATATGCTTCCTGTACAAAATCACTGTTAGATCTCCTTTGCACGGCAAAAAGCAACACGGACCAGGTTGTGATACCAGCTTTTATCTGCTGCCAATAAACTTTAAAAGTGCTTAATAAAATTCAGAGAAAATGGTGATACATCTTACAGTTTTCAAGATAACCACATGCTTTATTCTTGCTTATTCTGAGACATTCTGTTCAGGAGAATTTAGCACCGTGTCATTCCCCATATCCTTCTCACCAACACGCTTTTATGACGACAATTTGACCAGATATCAGGCAAAGCTAATATTCTCTTTAGAATCTTTTTACTCTTTCTAAAATTTATGTACTCTAGAGCAATATTCCAGCTCACCGACTTTTAAACATCTCACAGGGAATCAGAGGTGTTTTTTCTTTTTCTTTTTCTTTCTATTAACCTCGTCTCTGCAAAGCATGGACTGCAGTTGTATGGTCAAACCAGTGTGAGTCACGTGTATAATTTTATACATGTTCTGAGATTGCCTGTCTTTGATCATAACTCAAAATAGCTATCGAAGTAAGCCCTTTATCTTGAGTCCTTATTCTGCTTCAAGTAGCTGGAAGAATGGTCTAATCCCTTTCTTTTGTTCTGCTCAGCACCCTTTAGAGCCATCAGAAAACACTAATTTTTACTAAAGCAGTAATTGTCAGAGACCTTGGCTGGGAGGCACATGGTGGATTGTGCACATATCAGAATACACTGCAGGCAGTGAGAATTTTGAAACCTAAAAACTACTGTGAAAAGCAAAGTGAAGTATGGAGGAGTTAATTTTTATCTGTTCTGTAGGGACATATGTTAATGACCGTATTGCAATAATGACCGTAATTATTCTGCACCCCTTCTTGTATTCGTGCCTTTGCTACGTAACTTTGTAATAGCCTCCTACCACAATCGGGGGAAAGTTTCCTATCTTTTCACTCTGACCTTGGCCATGTAACATGCTTCGATCCAATGAAGGAGGTAGAAGTAACAGTGAGCCAGTTCTGAGCCTGGATTTCAAGATACATCACACGCTTCTGATTGAGTTCCCCTCTTCCTGCCATAGCCAGAGAAGGACATTCCTAGAAGTTTGTTATTCCTAGGAGGAAAAAAGAAAAATGAGACATGGAACAGAGCCAACTCACAAGCAGATGAGGAACTCACCTGAGATGAACTGCACTCTGTAGATGCCTGAGAAATATAAGTTCATTATTGTGTGCTACTGAGTTTTAAGGTGACTTTTTTGTAGCAATGGGCAGTAAGTCTGCATTTCATGTGTCCTAAATAGAAATAAATGGCCAGAAAGGGCTATTCTATTTGAGTTTGTTTTTTTACACAGATCCTTATTTCCTTATTGAAATCTATCATAAAGGTTTTGTTAATTAGTATTTGATTTGCTAGTAATAACTTTTTATGGATCAAATGAGTAATGTTCAAGATGTGACACTGACCCACCATCACAATTATTCAGATCATACCACTCAGACAACCAGCTCTCTCAGCAAGCTAACACCTTCGACAAGGTCTAAATATTTGTTGGGTTCTACGTTCTTTCTACTTCACACAGGACTGTCTTCTCACCTGACTATAGGACTGACTGGGTCACAAAACGATTAGAAATAGATGATCATGTGACTGATTTTGTGCCTGATGACTAATAAATATCTGCCTGTTTGGCAGATTTTCCAAGAGTTCCTTTCCTTGTGAAATAAGGAGGCGATCATTGAATACTTTGCACCAAACAGTTCTGGGTCTTCGTCTTCCATGGCACGTGACATCTTGGTGTTCATGGATAGTAACTTGTAAGAGTCACTTCTTCACTGAGCATTTCATTGCTGCTACCAGACCTTCTAGAACTCTTTCCCTTTGCACTCTGATGTGGCTTCTGACAATGCTCCATTTAGTGGCTGTGGGTCAGTCTGGTTCCCAGAGTGAGAAAGACCAGGCCAAGGTCCGAGCTTTCAACCTCAAATGGACATAAGCCTTTGTTATTCTAAACTCTTATTTTTTCCCCCTCCTTCCTGCGGCATAGCCTAGGCTCACGTATTATTTATGACAAGGAGACTGCTGGGAAGAGGCGATATAGCACTCATCTGCCTCTAATCACCTCCAGTGAATGGCAGGAACGGAACTTGACAATCACTGAATGGATAATTTGGCAAAAGTGAGGATGACATATTTCTATACCAGTGTCTCAACTCTAGCTCCCTCTGCCCAGTTGAAAATACCTATTGAATCTTTTCTGCACTGATGATCAGTTGATGGGGCTCTAATTCTTTCTTCGTCAATAAGCAGATTGTTTTAAATAAGATGTCTGGTTTCTCAGGATTAGGTTCTGCTCCGAAATTTGGCGAATATCTGGTTTAGAACACTCCAGGTGGTTTAGGAATAAATCATATACGACATGAAAAAATATAGTTTTTGGAAAGTTAAGATAGTTAAACAAACTTAGGATATTTTCATTTTAATTTTTCTCTCAGCAAATAATACCCTGGGCCAATCCTGGAGAGAGTCTTTGCGCCCCAGCTGGAACACTTCACCAGCTCACAGGAAATGGTGAGTCTCAGCTTTGCACCTCAGGGCTGCTGAGACAGGAGATCCGAGCATTGCTGAACATATGCATAATGCATTTCAATATGCTTTTCATGTGGGCGATCTCATTTAGTCTTCCCACAATACTCTGCCTTAAGTATGATACTTCCTCTGAAGGATTCTTCATAAGCAATTGAAGGTTATGTTAAGTAAATGGGCCAAGACCACACAATGAGAAAAAATTAGCAGAACTTCAAATTCAACCTATTCCTCTTCCTCCTGTTACAAGCTGCCTTGCGTTCCATCTCTACCAGGACTTGCCCTTAAATAAAACACATGGATGGCATACCCTTCGCTCACTTTAAGTATTCATGAGCCTTTGGTCTGGGTGACCAAGTGCAGGTGTGCAGGTTACAGATAGTATTCAGTGGTCCTGCATTGATATCTCCCTGGAGATACATAGCACCTTTTCTGATCTCTCCCTTTGGTCTACTTGTCTTTCTCATTCTTCTGTTTCTTTCCTTGCCACATTTTTTTCTTTCTTTTCTTTTCTTTTTTTCTCTGTACATTCTCCATTTAGCACTATTTCTTTTGAGACTTGATGAAAGGAAAGTGAGTTAAGATTAGATCATTAGGTAAGTAAGTGAGGGAAGAAAGCTGAAACATTTTGGTTTTTCTTCTTCTGCCCAAACAAAGTGAACTAAACATGATTGATGGTAGTTTTGCATTATTTGTGAAGGCCAAGTTGTTAAAAATCTGATAATGTACTTTCTTAAAAAATTCGGTTTAAATAGAGCATAGCCTACCCCTTATTTTTTTATACAAATCTCTCAATTGTGAAAAGAAAAGAGCAAAAAATATATTAGCCTAGTCGAGAAACCCAATAGAATTACATAATACTTATTACCCTGAATATGCATGAAATGTAGACATTTCAAGCTTTGGCTATCTAGGGGAAATTTACCACTACATTTACATGAATATTGCATTCAACTTCAGTCCTCAACATACATGGTCAGAAGACATGTTTATATTCCTTAGGGTATCTTTTGTAGGGGGAAAAAATCACAACTTAATTCAATTAGTTTAAATATATGTCGAAAAATGGTAACAGAAAATTCTAGGTTTGATTTGATCAGGATTTCAACAATGATAAAATGATCAACAAGGATCAAAGTGAGGGTTTCTTCCTTTCTTAGTGCTGTACCAACTGTCCTCCAGCACTCAACATGGCTGCCAGGGTTCCAGGCATTGCAGCAGGCATGCCGATGTGCTGCAGCAAATGAATCTGTCCTTTGCTTCGACTTACTTTTCAGTAGTGAGGCAATCTTTCCCAGGAGCATTTGGAAAAAATGCTAAGATTTTATTGGCCTATATCACATTCTATGCTCAAGCTCAAACAAAATAGATTGAATCTAGAGGTTAGGATAGGACCACCCTCCCTGAGGGAGACAAATGCAAACTACATCAGGCTCTGTAAATAAGGAAGAAGGGAAAATAACTATAGTATAGGCAAGTAATACGCTTGAATTTGTTTCTATATTATTTTTTCCTTGTCATTCCTACTGCAACTCAGGGGACTGCATAGATGCCATATTTACACAAGAGAGAAAAGAGAGATGATTCTTATATTGTTAGCTTCAGCAGGCTCATGGAAAGTGCCTTCTTGATTGTTAGAAATGAATATGAGAAAATGCATTTGCTTCAGGTGGTGAAGAAAAGAGTGAATTCCCTGTATTTCATTCCAACAAATCCCTCTTGTTTCACCACATTTCTTGTTTGTTTTCTCTCTCATTATCTGTAATATTTCCATCTTTAATTAAGAGAGAACACCTTATTCCATCTTGCAGCCCACACATAGCAATATCATCATCGTAATATGTTTAACTTGTTCCCAGATTGATGAGTCATGGGTATGGATTGCCAAGTACAGTACATTATACAGAGAAAAGTTACTTTGCCCAAGAAGAAGCTGATGCACATGGATGTGTTATAGTGGAGAATCGTTGGTGAGACTCAATTTCCTTAGACTGAAGAGCAGCCTTCAGAAGATGCTCAAGATGCTGCAGGAAACAATGAAAGGAAGGAAACGTTAGTCAAGGGTGAAAGACACCATATGTTCACCAGCACCTATGCACAACAAGGAGTCGGCCTAATGGCCATCGTAATGCACCCTGCTGCATGTAGGTACCGGGGACATATGGTGTATTTCACCCTGAACTGTGAATTTCCTGGAACAGCTGTAATGTTCTTTTAATGCAGTTTGTGTGGGCCATTATATGTAAGCAGAGATATTTAAGGCATCCCCCTTTCACCCACTCGCAGCAATCAAAGAACATTTATATGTTGTTAATATATGCTTCTAACTATTGAACTTTTCCGATTTTGAAATGTCACCTGCCGTCCCCTCCCTTTTTCTCTCATTTTTTTCTTCACAAATCTATTTTTCTCTCTCCATCTGTCAATCCAATTCCCCCTTCCTCTTTCCCTATTTTCCATAGTTAACAAAGGGTTCTGTTGAGGAAAGGAAGTAACATTTTTTCCAGTTGTTTTTCAATCGACGCATATATATCAAAACTGTTTATATGTGTTTCTGGTTCAAAACACTGGATACAATGTGGATCTCAATCTCAAGTTTGGGATTTCAAATATGTTATGAAAAGTTGGAAGTTCTGTTCATTATCTCCTAAAGCGTTAGTTTTTTTCCCCCTTAGGGATGTTTTATGCTTGTTCTGAATTCAGCACAACCCATTCTGATTTGCATCCTGTGACTTAGAAACAGTTTACTGGGAGTCTTAGATTCAAAGAGTAAAACATTCCAATTGTGAGAATGAGAAAAAAAAAATCTTAAGAGTGTTGAGTAGATAATAAATTACAGTAAAAATTGTATATACCTATAGTTAAGGATATGGATGAAAGGTGGACTTTCAGAGACATGTTTGACGTGAAATTAATTTGGCATAGGTGTAACCACGAGAGAGACAGTTCATACAAAATCAATGGAATTGATTAATAGCTCAAATAAGACACAGATGACATTATTTTAGAGAACAATTATTTCTCAAGGTTTGTTGGGGGGAAAATAAAAATTTACAGCACTCAGTGAAGACCCAAATAGTTGTTTATGTCAATTAATAATGACAAAATTTCAAAATAAAATACTAGTATGTAACCATAGCACTGTGCCTTTGCATGAGGGCATTTTATTATAGATTTGACTTAAGATAAATGACAGAATTACCTCATTTTTAATGGATTTATCTAACTTTCATATACCCAGGTCATTCTTTGAAAGTAGATTTTTCATATTTTTCTTGGTTGTGGTAATGGAAGAGATGTAACTATTATTTCTCCTGAAAGATTGAGAAATTGAAATGCGCACACACAAATGTTAGAGCCAGTTATTGTTCATAAGATCACCTGCTCTCGGTTCTCAGATCTTCACTTTTGGTGATAAATGGAGCTGGATAGGTTCAGATTAAGCTAAGAATTCTTCCAGGAAATTTCTTGGCGAAAAAAAAGGTATTTTCGAGAGCACCATATGCCCTAACTACCTACAAATGTTGTAACATCAGTCAAATGGCTTCTCGGAAGAGTTCAAGAACACTAAAGCTAAGTCTACTACCTTAAAATTCACAAAACTTAATGGCTACACAAGGTTTACTTTTTTTCAGTTTCTGATAAAGGATTAACCAAGTAAAAGTAAGCAAAAGACATTCGATCTAGGAGTCTCCTGAAGAAAACAAACACCTTACTTGATTGGCGTAGTATTTCTAAAGGTTTGTTCACGATCTTTATGACAAGCACATTTCTATATATTTATTAGAAAGGACCAAATGATCAGTACTAATCACTCAAAGTCTTTTCTATTAAAGTATTCTCATCTCTTTCAAAATTTTAAAGTCTTTTCTAATTCTTACTTGGTATATTATTCTTTTCTTAGTTAGTTCATGCAGGGCTTTTTCGAATTTGAACCAAGGTTCCAGGCTCTGATCAGCCTGGCAGAGCTTTGTGCTCGACAGCACATGTGGAGAAGTGAAACCAACTAAATCTGAGACGCCCAGCACCTGGCTTCTCAACCCACCTCTCTCCCAGGTAGCGATCCCACACCTACCCGCCAACACAGAGCATGGCATTTGACTTCTCCACTCCTTCTTACCTTAGCTACAGAATGAAATTGTATATCTAAAGCAGTGCTTCTTAAACTTTACTACGCATACAGATGACCTAGGATCTTGTTAAACATGCAGATTTTGATTCAGTGGGTCTGGGATGGGGGCTGGGATTCTGTATCTCTCAAAAGCTCTTTGGTTACAATGAAGTTGCTGGCTTACTTTGATCGCAAAGGCTCATCCCTGTTTCTCATATTCCTTGGCTGCACAATAGAAACACACAGGGAGATTTTTAAAAATATTATAGCCCGAGTCCCACCTCAGACAACAGAATGAAACGCTCTGGGGCTCCAGGTATCAGTATTTTTAAAGTGACCCAGGTGATGCAAAAATGAAGCCAGGTTTGGCAACAGCTGTGTGAGATGATACCAGATTTCTGTTAAAGCTCTCTGATGACCTTATTAGACAAGATACATTTTGTAAAGCCTTGTGTTCTACGGCAAAATGGGACAACCTGTCAACTACAGGAGATTGGATAAGAAAATGAATAATTTTTCAGATAGCAAATTCACATTAGTGCTATGCGTGTCTCACTGAAAGGAGCAAAACAAGAACATTGAAAAATGTAATCGAATACCACCGAGAGTACCAAAGGGAGAGTAAGAATCCATTTAAAAAAAAATGGTTTCGCTTGGTACAGATTGTAACATGAAGCAAAGAAAAGACAGAGGTCAAGGCCACATTTAATTAATCATGGGAAAAGCCACATGTAATTAACAGCTGTGTGGAATAAATATCCATGTCTGTGTGCTTGTAAAGGTGAAATGGATCTTCCCGAGTGTGGGCCTGTGACCACAGGAGAATGTTCAATCACTTAGTTGAGCTAACCAATCCTTTGGTCCTATGGGATGAACAGTGTCCTTAGACCACCATAATTAGAATTACAATCAGCTCTCTCTCTCTCTGCACCCTCTACCCAAACACTTGGTTTAGTTTTCTGTCTGACACTTATCACCTCCTGACATATCACACTGTATATTTCTTTTGTTTATGTTAAAATGTAATGGCAGAAACTTTTGTCTTATGTTCCTTCCTACATCTAAGGTGCTCAAAACAGTGCCTAGCATAAAATATATGTCTCAGGTAAATATTTATTGAACAAGTCAATAAATAAATGCAATCTATTTAGAATAGACAGACAAGAAAGCAAAAAAGAAAAGGGGATGAAGAATTTAATCTCAGAAGATCTAAGGATCCATTTTGACTGCTCCTACTGGCTGCAGGAATAATTTTATTGCTTTTACAGGAAAGCTTGGCTTTATAAGCTATTGTGTCTTGAATATTTTAAGATGTTTATACCATAATGCTATCCCCCCAAGTGCCAGAATATAATTAAAAATTCCCCCAAAACTCTAAAATGTTATGAGCAAATATTTCAAATATCATCCGAGGTACTTAAATGATTAAAACCCTTAACTCAACCACAGAAAATGATGCTTGCGTTTTTGCACGATGAACTGAAAACTTTCAAGCTGTGTTTTTTTTTGTTTTACCTCAGTCACTTTCTGACTAGATATTTAATCCTTTGGGGACACAGTTGATTCCACTGTAAAATAATGGCAGACTCTTCTTCTGCATTCTGGAAAGAATTTATTCTAAATTGTTAGAAGAATTTAAGGTGGCCATAATGAGAATCCAACCGTGGGCTAAAAGAGTGACATCTTTTCCATGACCTTACTTTTGGGTCAGTCCATCAGGGATCTTTATCTGTGTGTGATCTGAGTATGAAAAAACACACCTGTGTGTTCACTTAACATATTGAAGAAGGGTTCGATTTAGTACAGTCTGTGGTTCTTGAAGGTTATATATGATTGGAAACAAAGGAGGCAAAGGGAAACACTGGACTCAGTGGTGTGGTTCATGTTTACTTTCTGGTTGAACTGAATCTTTGTTAGCCTGAGGCTTGTTAAGAAATTTATGAGGGTCAACTGAACTGATGATTTCTTGATGGTCTTTACGCATATTCTACTTTATTAGTTTTGTTTCTCTTTCAATTTCTGATTCTGTCAAGTAGGCACAGGAGGGGAAACGTCAGATCAAAGCAGCTCTAATTACAGACGCTAAAACATTGTGTTTTGTGGTGTCTACGGTGACATTTTGGAACTTGACTTTGCTACGGTGTGTTCGGATAATTACAGCTTCTTTTCTGCTGGGCTAGAACTTCATCCTGGTTTTCTCTACCCCAGTCCACATTAACTCATGTCTCTTGGTTTGGAAAATCTAAATCAATAACAATGATCTTTTATTCCTCGAGTGCTGAAAACAGACAGTTGAGTTAAATTATGTTAACTTGATTTAGAAGAAACTCGAATCAAATTGTGAATTTCAGGGAAAACATACTCTTATTTTGGTTTAATAATGTGGTCGGATCAATGGAAAAAGGAGACGAAAGCTTGTAAAGGGAGGCCTCTTTCCCCTCCATTAAGTTTAATTGCAAACATCTCAGGCATAATGAATCACTGCTGACCAGAGGCGGGTTCCTGGTCATTCTGTGGTCACTGCGGCTGCCTGTGGGTGCAAGTTGTGTGTCTTCAATGACTTGTGGGAAGAACATTGTAAGCCTAATTGTGAACATTGTAGGAGTCCTTTGTAAGTTGCTCATGAAAACGAAAAGGAAAAAAAAAATCAAATAACTTTTTTAGGACTCTTTGGCCTACTAAAACCTAAAAATTCATAGAAGTTAAATAAATGATCCTTTTTTTTTTTTTTTTTAGTCAGGTGGAACAATTTGAAAAGCCATTTATGAGAAACTTTAAAATGTACTTTGAGAAAACCATCATAAAGTATTTTTTAAAAATTGTTTTGCAAAGCCCTGGGCAGCTGAAAGAGCCAAGCAAACAAAAGATGTAAAATTACCTTAGTCATTCTTAAGCCTATAACCAACAGAATAAAACAAAATTGGCTGCTTTGGTTGATTGTAGAACTAATGCAGCCGGAGACGCCAATACAAGGCAGAATTGACTGGTCACTAGAAAAGAAAAAGAAAATCGTGGCCAGTGGGGACTCGGGGTCATGCACCTGAAGCACGATGAACATGCAAATATTTTCTGATGGGAATCATTTAAATAGATATTTACTAACTAGAGTCGGAAGGCAAAGATGAATAGAGGGAATCACTTAACTCTTAACCAGAACAAGTCTTCTTCACTGGTGGATTTAATTAAGAATTCCATTTTTACCTATTTGGATTAAATTCACTATGGCAAATTCGGGGTTTAAATAAAGAAGATAGAAATAATAGGGGTTGAGCAATGAGACATTTCTTTTATCTGGTCATGAACAGAAATGACCGCTAATTCTAGGGTGTACATAGCTTCAGGGATCCAGCAATGATATAGTCTTAGATTTAAGAAAAAGACAGAATAGTAAAAAATTATATATGTGCCGACTCACACAAAGAACCCCCGCCCTCATGTATATATTGCTGTGTGCATAGGTATACATAAAAATAAAAGAAAAAAATAATGAAAGTTAACAATGCTTGGACAATCACTGAAGTGGCTACTTTAAGATGAGAGTTGAGCCCGTCCAGTGTGGCTCAGTGGTTGAGCGCTGACCCATGCACCAAGAGGTCGCTGGTTCGATTCCCGGTCAGGGCACATGCCCAGGTTGTGGGCCTGATCCCCAGTGGGGGGCATGCAGGAGGTGGCCAATCGATGTTTCTATCTCTCTCTCCCTCTCCCTTCCTCTCTCTAGAATCAATAAAGAAAAAAGAAAAAAAGATGAGAGGTGACAGGGCTACTTTTGTTATATAATGCTAATATCTTACTTGCAGTCATATACTAATTTTGTCATTAGTTTTAGCAAATGATTAAGATAAAAAGGTAAATAAAACGGTGGCCTTTGAGCCAGAAGTTGTAAAGCTGGAAGGTGGTTCCTGTTGCCACGCTTCAGGGAGGGAGGGAGACCAGAGCAGCAGACGGAGAGTCCGAGCTGAAGCTCCATAAACACATTCCTCTTTCAAGGCCTGGCTGCTTGTTCATTCCCGCGCCTTCTCTCCCGGAGCTGGGTGGCTGCAGGCTCCCTCACAGGCACTTACCTGACAACTCTCTTCAGTTTGTCCCTGATAAATGTCACTCTTTGAACGCTCCTAACCCCTTTTACTAAAATATCGCCTGCTGCCCTGAATCCGTTCCTGTGGTAGCACTTGTCACTGCACCTGACATAGGTCCACGTACCATGTGGATGTGTGTCTCCAAGACTGAATGGGCTCCGTGAGGACGGTGCTTCCAGCTGTTTCTCTCTTTGCCAGCTCCTGCAACCGTGCTGGGCAGGTCGTAGTGGCCAGAAACATAGGTATTGAGTAGGAGAAGGGCTCTTAGGGATGCTGTGTGCTGAGGTGCTGTTAGGAGCAAAAACCCAAATAAGATGAACGAAAAATACAATGCCAAACCTAATATTACCTGTCCCTTTGAAAGTGAACGTGTTCCCCTTACAAATAATCTGTACATTATATCTTTCATTTCACACCTCTTAGATATTTGAATGTGAATAGTATTAAATGGACATTTTAAGTTAATGGTCAGTATAGGTCGGATTGCGGCTTAATATGAAATCTGGACTCTCTCTTCCTTGTAAGGATTCTTCTGGCTTATACCGTAGTCCCTAATTTCTTATCATTTTTACATATGGCTAACCATAGAGCGTCTGAAGGAGGAAAGCATGGCCTGCGAATGTTGTCTTAGGCTCAAATGCAACCTATTGCCGAAAAACATATATTAAAAATACTTCTCAGTCACAATATTGAACTTATATTATCCTTTTCCCCACATTTTCTATTTCATTGTTTACTGGGCCTTCTTCACAGCATATAGCAACAGGAATAAATGCACTCAAATGTGTGGGATATTGATTTAAAAACTTTATAGAGTGTCTATATCTTATTAGGGAAATATCCTATTTGAGGTTTTTATGCCAAATAAAAATCAATATGAAATTCTGTCAAAATTGTAGGCTTTGCAGACGCCGTCTTTCCTACATCACTTTGCAGTTCAGTGTGTGCCAGCTTGCAAAGCAACAACCCCTGCCGGGAACACAATGCATCGTCTAGATAGAATCTTTCAGAGCTTCCACTGAAATGCAAATATCGGAGTGGTCAATTTATTGTTCTACCTCTATGCAAGAAAACTTGCAAAATGCTGGGTTTTTATTGGTCTCCCCTTGCCTATTTTATCATCAACACTCCAAAAATGAATGTTATTTTGTTGTTGCTTAATTGAGTGTCTAGATTTATCTATAAAAGATGTATAACATAACTAAAAAAAGCAAGTGAAATTGTGAATTTAAATTGCAAGTGCTTCAAATAAGTATGTATTATTAGGAATGTTGTAAATGCTAGACAACAAAGTGGATTTTAAAAATAAACAAAGAACTGATATGCATACAGGCATAACCTGTGGACACAGACACCCATGTGGTGGGGACAGGAGCAGGGAGAGGATGTCAATGGTGAGGGGGGGAAAAAAGGAGGGATATCTGTAATTCTTTCAACAATAAAGATATATCAAAAGAAATAGTAAAATAACCAAATGTGGTAAAAAAAAACAAAAAAACTGAACGAATGTGTAGGCAGATACAAATTTATGACACAGGATTATCTAGGGAAAAAGTGTTTTAATTTGAACAAGGAAAGTGTTTCTAATCTGAAAGGTTTATATGTGCATATGTGTATTATTTAATCACCATGAAGAATACGGCCTAATTTTTATGGGATGATTTAGAATCTTAGAATCACTCAGGGCATGTTATGACCCCCTGAGTCATCGGGGTTGGAAGTTTGTCTAAAAATGTGAAATTACTGTCTAAAAATGCAGATCCCAGGACCCCAAGGCTTTGTACTCTGGATTTTTAAAATATTTCTGTAATAATTCTTGTGCACCCACAATTTTGAGAACTATCCTTTGGCTATATTATGAAAGACAAAATAATACAATAACTATAATAATTACAGCAATATTAATGCCAATCTCTAATATTCCGAACATGCTTATTCTTTGCTACCATTCTAATCGCGTTCCAAATGCTCATTTCTTTACTGATCACAATGACCTTATATTAAAGATAATACTGCAAACTTCCTTTTACTGTTGAAGAAAGTGGCACAGAGAGGTTAAAACATTTGACCAGGTAACACAGTGTGTAAGTGCAGAGACTGGAGACAGCCGTGGACCTGAGGGAGCTGTTTCCTGAGTTTGCCGTATTAGCCTTTCCAGAATTCTCCATGCCTCATCCGTGCCCAGCACCGGGGACGGGGTGGGGGGGGGGTGAGGTGAACACAGCACAGCCCACTTCCAAAGACCTTTAAAGTCCAGTGGAAGACAGACAGTCGTTGAGACAAATGCAACTTTGATTTAAGCATCAGATGATCAAGAAGAGAGCAAAGGCTATTGATCTCTATAGAGATATCTTTGCAGAGGGGAAAACTCAAAGACTGAGCAGAAATGGCAGAGAAGATGATAGCGGCATTCCAGACAGTACCAGCCACAGCTGGTGAGTCACAGAACATCAGACTCCCGCACACTTAAGAAAAAGAAGTTTAATGGGACACAACTAATACAGTGTGTGGGACCAAGACAACTGAAAGGAGGCACATTTGAGAGGTAGAGCAAGGCAAATCGTGGAGAAAAGGGCTTTACTGGCCATGCCAGGTCCACAGGCAACGATTATACAGATTTTATTCTATGAAAACAGTGCCCCCTTGAGTTGTGCGGGGTAAACTAGCACTAAGGCAGGCACTGAGAGGGGCGTGCTCATGGCCTGTTGCAGTGAAGGGATACAATTAGATGTGATACGAGTTCACACTGGTGCCTGGTGCTCTAGAAAGCAGGTACAGGAACACCAGAACCCACCTAAAATACGGGTGAATTGTGAGAAGAGTTGGTCAAGCTTGACTTGATCTAATGACAAAAATTTTTTCGAAATGAACCATTTTTAGGATAGAGTATAGAGAGACCTTATAAACAGCCCTCTGTTAAGACGTTCAAGGTTCACCTAGACTCTTCCCTCAGGATTCTTAAACATGTTAATACCTTCCTAAAGTCTTCACTACGGGGGGCAAGGACTCTGTAAGGAAATGAATTGCCTTCTCTCAGTTATTTGACCAATTTGACCAATTCCATGAGCCCTGTTATGATCACGATTCATTCACCTGTTACACAGAAGGCCGCACTGGTTTCCCTACTTATCTGACCCACTTTGCAGGTTTGGGGAGGGGTGATCTGATTAGATGAAGGTGAAATGGGACACATGATGGATCTGCTTACACTTGCAAACATATGCTATCATGCTCTTCCTTAAAGGTGAGCTTTTGAAATTGCGTATTCCTTAAATGGAACAGGTTTTGTTTGTTGATTTTCTTTTTATGGAAACAGTTGATTTAGATAAAAGATAGCAATACTATTGCATTTGTTTGTGTCAGGAATTATAAACATTGAGGATAAATATTAATAAGTACTTTTTAAATTATTCTATATTGAGGCTGGGGAAGCAGTGCAGTCTCTGAGTTTATACTCAACCTTAACCACTTTTCAGAAACACAGAATTAGCCTTATAAAAACAGATTATGAGAATATCCTAAGTGTTTGAGTGAGTGAGCGGAACAGTGCCCGATGCGTGTCTGTGACAGCGAGTGCAGGGTACATTGGTGAAGAATAAAACAGTGGAACTGTATGCACAAAAAGGGCCTCTGAGCTATTGATTCCTATTCTCAGCTCATGGTTCCACCCTTGTAGCATTTCCCTAGCAGCTGCCCAGTCCTGCTTCTCTCCTACATTGCTCTTATCTATCACTGCACAACTTGGTCTGGAATAGTGGCTTGAGGAGATCAAGAAATTATGTTTTAATTGAGTCAAACTTTTCCAAGTTATTTCAACTCTACCCATGACTATGTAAATGGACCGACAAAACATGAGACATTATCAGGAAGGACCCTGGAAAGCAAGTATTTTCCGGCTGGCAAGGGGGGTTCCACATGTACACCTGCATTGATGTGGGCAACAGTGGTCTCTGCATTTCAAGAAAATAAAGAAAATGAAAAGACATGTCAAGCCAGTGAACAATAGATAAGATAGGAGCAAAGAGGCTACACTTTAATAATTTTTTAATTTTTATTTTTATAGAGAGAGGAAGAGAGAGATAGAAACATGGATGAGAGAGAACATCAATTGGCTGCCTCCTGCATGCCCCCCACTGGGAATTGGGTCCACAACCTGGGCATGAGCCCTGACCAGGAATCGAACCAGTGACCTCTTGGTGCATGGGTTGATGCTCAACCACTGAGCCACATCAGCTGGGCAAAGATACTACACGTTAAAAGTAGAATAAAAAGCATCTGTGAAGGTGTGTAAAAGTATATAATGCATTTTTGAGGTTGTAAAGGAAAACATAATTATCCTAATAATATTCATAGTTACTATATGTGGGCCTTTAAATAAGTTGTATACTTCTTCGCTTACATCTCCCAAGAAGCCTGTAAGATAGAGAGCATCATTCTTGTTCTAGGAAAAGGTGTTGAGCCTCAGAGAGATGGCAAAGCAGACCATGGGCCGGGAAAGAGTGAGTTCTCGACTCAGGTTTGCTGAATTCACAGATGTTTAAAAATCACCTTTGAAGAAAAAGATTAGGTTTAGTTGAAACTAAGTGTGTGACATCAAGCATACATTCTAGGGAACGCTGATCCATATGGCGAATATTATATACATGTTTTTTAATTCAGAGGAAATATATATGGGTTTGAAAAGGATTTGAAATTTGTGTTCAATATCTACTAATTTAATTCTGCCTTTATCTTTAAAGTTGAACTAGGGAAGGAGGTGGCCCCGCCCATGTCTTCCCGTGAGGCTCCCCTTCAGCTCCTCTCAAGGACCGTGCCATTGCTTCTAGAACAACCTGCCTGCCTCTGACTCTGAAAACGGGGAATTTCAGATGAGTGACTAAATATGGTTAGAAAGGTGGTGGAGGAGAATATATGTTAGAAATTCCATTAGTCCTATGACAATTTCTCTAGTAATAAAAAATAGTAATCACGTCCGGCCGGTGTGGCTCAGTGGTTGGGTGTCAACCCATCACCAAGAGGTCGCCGGTTCAATTCCCGGTCAGGGCACATGCCCAGGTTGTGGGCCCGATCCCCAGTGGGGGGCATGCAGGAGGCGGCCAATCGATGTTCTCACTCATCAATATTTCCATCTCTCTCCCCCTCTCTCTCTCTAAAATCAATAAAGGAAAAAAATTAAAACAAAACAAAAAAAAATAGTAATCACAATGGAAATATTCCTGATATATACCATATTCCAGATCAAACTATTATAATACAGTTATCCATACAGAGTACATGTGTCCTTACAGTGATGGGACAGAAAAGGATCAAAGACCTTGAAGAATTTAAACAAGAATCACCAATTATTTATTTATTTAAATAGTCTAATCTGTATTTCCCCATTACAGTAAATATTGCTGTAAAAATCCAAATGGTTTTCAGTTTGCAAGGCTATAGAAAATAATACATTGGGAAAACTTGTATTCATTTATTTTTTTGGTGAGGGTTGCTGGTTTGCAACATTTTTTAGTTCTTGAGAATAGTAAAGAACAAACACACTGAGACCATTATATATCTTGATTATATCATTGTCATATAGGCATTTATAAAACTATGTTTGTGAAGTCAATAATGCATCATGAGAACTGGTAATGATATTCTTTAAAACTATTGCCCTGGCCGGTTTGGCTCAGCGGTTGGAGGGTCAGCCTGCGGACCAGGGAGTCCCGGGTTTGGTTCCCACTAGGGACACGTACCAAAAAAAAAAAAAAAAGACACACACACACACACACACACAAAACTATTCTAAATGTTTAACAAAATGATAAAGTCTATCCACAGCCTTTGCTCTTCATGTGAACTTCAGTATTGCAGGGAAGCTTTCAAGGCAGAGCAGACTGAGATATGGAAGGTGATACACTTAGATGCATGTTATGCCCAGGCACTCAGGTCACAGATGTCCGCAGCAATAATTATAGCTCCATTGAAAAAACCCTCGTGATGTGGAAAGTACTGTGTTAAGTGCTTTCTATACACTATGTTATTCAATTCTCATAATGATTCCATATGGTGATAATATCGTTATCTCCAGTTTTAGCAGATGAGGAAATTTAACCTATCATTCATCAAAAATTAATAATCAATATTAATTAACCACATTAGGCCACGTTTTCAGGTGTGTGATTATAAATCTACGTTCCGAACCGTCAGGCTATTATAATACAGGGAAGTCTTAAATGAATTAAAAGAAGAAATCTAGTTTATGAAATAAACATAAGCTAAATCATTTAACTTTCAAACTGACTAACCAATAAATGTGTATAATGGACTAGGTGAAAATGAGAAAAGTTGGTTATTCACACACATTAAGGTGTTTTATGCTATGCATGTAGGTAATATGTTTTTTATGAAAAGGACTGGAAAATTTCCACTATACACACAGGTTGGAAAAGCCTTTTAAGGCTCATTGCATGGGTAGACTCTTATGGCTACAGCAAAACATACAGACAAACAATACCTATCTCTAAATGATCCCATACTAGTGTTCAAAAAGGGAATTATTGGTGTTAGAGAGTTATTTGCAACATTTCAAGAAGTCAAACAACGCATATACAATTTCTATGGAATAAGAGTGCCTATAAAAATGAATTTTTGCTTTGTGTTTATGGGGGTAATAATGAAATTTATTGCTTGGTGCTGAAAACATCTATAATAAAATATCTGTAATAGCTACATGTTTTCTATTGTAGATGTATATCCCAAATATTTGGGAATAGTTTCAAGGTGATATAAATCAAAATTAGTGTGTGATACAGGCAATTAGAACTTGATCGCATTCATATAACACATAGTTCCATAGTTACAGCTAAACCATTTTAGAATACAGTGCTCTGTTATGCCCAGGGAAGATTTATAAGGAACAGAAAATAGGTTATTGTAACCACTGATACCTTAGCACGTGGTGGTAAAATAGCTAGAGGTAGAGTGGAATGAATTCAGAGACGGTTGGCTTTTCTTGGGTACCAGGTACGGCTGACTGGCAGGTGCGGTCCGATTGCTCCAGGGCTGCTGTCTGTTTTCCTCGCAGTCTTTTAAGCAAGCATGCACGTGGCCTGGATCTGGACGCACGAGGGATCCAGACCCTCCTCTTTTTAAAACTAATGTTCAGATTGCTGATCACCATGCAGTAGAAGGTTGTGCGATCTTTTAGGAGGTCTTGTCTATATATTTTAAATCAAATAGCTACGAAGGAAGTGGCACTGTTCAAATGCATCTCAGACTAAGGGTAATGGTTTTATGAAAACTTTTGTTTGAACCATAGACGTGTGTGGAAGGGGTGAGGGTTGGGCAGTGGAGGGTTACAGAGACTTGTGTATGGGTCATAAAGTAAAATGTGAATGTGAATAGAGACTAAAAAAAAAAAAAGAATAGCATTGCCCTAGACCATCTATCTTCATGGGAAAATTGATCAAAACTCCCAATGTGGTCATCTTTAATTTGGAGGTCTCCCCAGGCCAACTTTTTGGATTCAATTTAGGAACATGATTTGTTCCACTTTCTGTGTATGTAGAGTCCATTCTTCCTTCCTGTCCTCCCAAGATATAAACTCCAGTCTGACACATAGGCAGGGGTGCTTCCTTATTATCTCTTTATTGATCAGTCTAGCTTCCCTGCTATTTCCAAATTCATTGTTCCCAACTGCACCCCTGAATATTTCTCCACGTAGTCAAAGTTATTTCAAACTCTTCATCTGGCATAAAAAATATTTAGCAGTTGTCCATTGCCAGTGTTTCGAGCCTCATTAGCTATCACTATGATACAAAGACATAAAATTCAGCACAAGCAAGATGCCTGCTGGACCCAGAATGTGTGAGGGCATTTCACGCCTCTGTGTGTAGGCTTAGTTCTGTCCTTGTTTACCTTCCATTCTTGTATTCGTTTAAATCCATGAGTCCTCTCCTCTGTGGAAACTTCACTGACATGTTCCACCCAGCAACAATAAGATGGTTCATCTTTCCTGCCATCATGATCCGCTACAAGGCTGTGTCTTCAGTTATATCGTATATAATTTTTTTACTGCAAGAGTGTACTTGGACCTCAGTAAGATGTTAATACATACTTGTTGAGTGGATAAATGTCATGTCATTTGATTGTTGTTCTCCTTTTCCCCCCAAACTAAATACATATTAATTAATCTACCAACACTGCAGAATTGAAAATGAATTTCTCTATGATATGATGAAATTATCATTTAGTAGACATGATGCTTTAAGCCCTGCAAAGAACTGCTTGCCTAAGCTGTCCTTGATGAGTTATTACTTCAGTCTGCAGAACAGTAAAGGGAAATGCTTTGTGTATGTATACATAGTTTCTGTATCAAGTGTGTTTTTGGGTTCTGGGGGGAAAGGGAGTGAGAAGCAATGCTATGGGGATGACAATAAAGAAAATGGGAGAGAAAGTAATTGTAAAAAGAAGAAGGAAGCTTTCTTAATGTTTTTTCACTAATAAGATTGGTTCAAAGATGATTTAATGTCTACCAAGAAATATAAGAGTCAGGGTTCAAAAATTTATTGAATTAGCCATTCTTCTTAAAGTGATAGGGATGTAAATGCAAACTCAAATTGTGGTTTTCCATTTTTAAAAGACAAATGAGTAATATGCTTGATTTTTTAACTATAAAGAGAAAGACTACCTAAAATAAATTAAATTTTTGATTTTTATTATTTTTCAGAATTGTGCTCCTTTTCCCTTTGTGGAATAATAAAGAATTGTCCTTTGCCCTTTGAACATGCGCTGTAAGTTAGGTAATTTTCCCTGGCATGTAGTTTTTCAGTCACACTACTGCTGTAATAGATAATCAAAGGGGGATTGAATCCATATCTTACAAATGTAATCATAAATAGATATTTCACACTAATGTTGGCAAGTGTGATCTGAAATACTGGACATATGTGTAATGTAAAAAGATTAGGCTGACATCTGTGTTTCTGATAGTGAGGTGTGGATTCCAGAGACACAGAGAGTAAGGAGACGATGGACCTGGATGTCCAAGCACAGTGTTAAAGAGCGGGTTTGGGGAGTAAAGGCAAAGAACACATTTTTGTATCCTCTTGGGCTTGAACAGTGCACTGTATATATATGAGGTCTTGCTATGACTTAAAATAATCCTGTGAAGTAGATACTTACAATCTTACTATAGCTCATGTAATATCATTTTATGGGTTAGGTAATATGTGCATATTCTTCAACAAGCATTTTCTTCCACCAGAGCATGAAATCCTTGTAGGAAGTTACTGCACCCTTAGACTGGTAGCTGGGTTCACTTTCTTAGACTCTTTGCTGCAGAGGACCCCACTCTGGTCTGCTCCAGCTCTACCCTGTTCCATGGAGCAAAACCTCCACGGAGCCAAGGGGCTGCATCCACGTGGGGCCCATGTCCCACATTCTACATTTACAGAGTATGCCTGCAGCGACTAGAAATGAGCATACATTCCTGAATGCAGAATCTAAGGCCTGGGCATGATTTAGCCCTGCCTCCTCCTATCCCAGAACCCTCCACATTGCTCAGTAAGCTCTGGCCAGGCGTTTGTCTAATTTTAATCTCTGAACACATCAAGCTCATCCTCGCCTAAGGATCTTCTACCGGATGTTTCCTCTGCCTTCTATGTCAGGATCTCTATTCTGAGGGATGGATTTCTTCCTCTGGACATGTTTCAGATGAACTGTCACCTCCTCCAAGAGGATGTTCCTGACCATCTGTGTTTAAAATGTTTTTCTTTATTGATTTTAGAGAGAGAGGAAGGGAGAGGGAGAGAGAGACATAGAAATATAATGAGAGAGAACATCGATCGGCCGCCTCCTGCATGCCCCCCACTGAGGATTGGGCCCACAACCTGACTGGGAATCAAACTGACAACCTCTTGGTTTATGGGTCGGTGCTCAACCACTGAGCCACACTGGCCAGGCCTGACCATCTATGTGAAAGTAACTCTTTTATTTCTTCTTCTTTTTAACTTTCTACTGTGTGTGTGCATGTATGTATGTGTGTGCGTATGTATGTTTGTGTGCTGGTCTATGTGGAGCACAAATTCCATGAGAGCAAATCTGTGTCCTCCTTATCACTCTCATCCTTTGCCAAATCTCCAGTGCCCAGAATGGACCTTGTCTTAGAATATCCATCCTTCAGCTGAGCTTCCAAATAACCACCCATACATGGTCAAGGTTAGTGGTTATAGCTGAGCTGGCTCAGTCCGGGAGAATCATCCACCAACCCAAAGAACTGTGAGTCAAATACATGGTAGCAGTTGTTTTAATTTACTAAGTGTGGGTGCAATTTGTTACACAGCAAAAACCTACTGATACTAGGCTATATAGAAATAATAAAAAGAAGTCCTAGTATAACCATGCCCTCCTAGGTTCAGGCATCCTTTTAAAGTGTAAATAATAAACTCAGATACAGAGAAGTCATTTTCTTTTTTTAAAAAATATGTTTTCATTGATTTTTTTAGAGAGAAAGGAAGGGAGAGAGAAACATCGATGTGATGTTTCCCCCATTCTCCCTACTGGGGATCAAGCCTGCAACCCGGACTTGTGCCCTGACTGGGACTCAAACCAGGACCTGTTAGTCTGTGGGATGATGCTCAATCCACTGAGCCACATCGGCTGGGCCAGAGAAGTAATTTTCTGATGGCCACTTCTAAAAACCCCATTAATGAAGTGCTTCATTTGTTTGGCAGAAGAAGGAAGACTAGAGTTTACCATGATATAGATAAATTAGATAATGAGTCATTTTTGTTTTATTTCATAGGTGATAACAAATCACAATATAAATAGTTTGGAGGTTGAATTAAAATAGATGCAAGCCAGTGTTTTTCCTCGATGCTGACATCACAGGATTTGTCACGAGCATGTTAAAGCTGGAATAACATGAGTGGGACTGCAGTTTTGGAGCGTTCTGTTTGATCTCTGGCTCCAGTGAATTTCGATATTGTAAAGGATACTAAAGTTGTGGCCGAACATCGAATCATTTTTGACAGCATATTTAAATGCACACACTGACAAACACCATATTATTTTTCTTATAAATTGTTGAAAGGTTTAGTGAGGAAAGTTTTTGGCCTCCAAGCATATCTAATGAATACCACACTAATCTGATACTTGAACTTGAATCGCTAATATCATAAAAATTTGCTGCCCACGCAGCCACTGTTGATGCTCACTCCTGCCAAACCAGATGTCTGATACTCACCCTGCCACCTACATGTTACACAACTGGTCTCAGGAAAGAAAAAGTGAAATCGCTATTGTTGTTGTTGTTATATTGAAGAATACTTAAGATGCAATGCTGAGGCAGATTTTCATCATAATATAATTTATGATATGGCTACATATTTGCTTGTCCTCCCATTTCTCTAGCCCATTTGGGTACTTTGAACTGTCCTGCCAATGGCAATATGGTTCAGTCTGGAGTGTGATGGCTTCCCAACAAGAAAAGCACATCCGCGGCTGCCGTGTGTCACACGAGTGATGTGTCCAGGCCACTCCAAGGTGCCATCTGCCAGTATAGACACTATGATGGCAGCAAAGGAGTTTCTCATCATTTCTAGAAAAGGAATTGGGGACATACTATCAACCACAACCAAAACGATCAGAGGAGTGAGAATGAAGTCTGTCTCTACCTCAGTCAGGTGAAGACCTTGGAAAGGTGAACACTTTCCATACACATCCAAAACCAGATATTACTCACATGATACTGTTTTGCATACAAATGGTTCCTCCTTCTCTCACAGGACAGTATCTCAGACCGAATCTCCAATGATAGAAACCCGGATTGATCCAATCTTGGCTACATTTGTCAAATACCTTACATATTCCTTCTGTGGTGGCTTTAAAATGTATCCGAAAGTCTATCAATAGGGGCAGCTTAATTAGTGTCTCCTTAAATGGGGCTGGATTTAGTAATTAACTTCTACTAAAGAGAATGTGGCCAAAGTGATGACATGTGACTCCTGCAACAAGGTCATAAAAGGCATTATGGCTTCCCTCTCGGTCTCTCTTGGCTAAATCACTCCTAGGGAAGCCAGTGGTCATGTGGACAGGATCCTGGAGCAGTCCAATGAGGGGTCACTAAGTGAACCGTACTGGAAACAGAACTCCCAGCCTGGTCAAGCCCTTAGATGGCTGCAGCTCTGGCCAACCCTTGGACTGCAATTCCATTGAAACAAAATGAGCCACAGCCACTTAGCAAAACTGCCTCTGAAATCCCGACCCACACAAGGAGTGCAATGACAAATGTTTATTGTTTTAAACTGTTATGTGTGGGGGTAATTTGTCACTTAGCAATGGGTAACTAATACATCCACAAAGAAATCAGTGAACTCAAGAAAGCTAGCCAATAAAAATATTTCTCTAATGTTGATTGTCAGTACATTTTCTGTCTTAAAAATGGGCAGTTTGACTGAAATATCTTCTTCCTCTTTTCATCAATTCTTTAGGAAAAGGGCTTCCTGTATAACTAAATGTAAAATGGAAAGTGCAAGGAGTTGAGAAATTCTGAATCCATGCCTAATTAGATATAAGTATGTAGGCATGTACTTATCTGATCCAAGATGCTATTGGTACCAATTTGCTGGCAGGTGACATCTTTGCCCTTCTGTCTCTGTACATCCACTGGCATAGGAGGACTTAAATATTATTATTATTATTATTATTATTATTATTATTATTTAAAGAGGAAAGAGTTTGGGATTGGAAGACTGCGTAAGATGTGGGGAATGGTTTGTTTCATGGCCTGGTCCTTGGGTTACATTGATTTCCTGTGATAGAGAAGAAAGGGTCATAGGCAGGCTTAACCATTCAAGAAAGATTATGTCAACTAGCCTGACTATCATCTGTCTTGTGCCTAGTGTCCCGTAAAACATGAAACTTAGAGAAGGTCATTTTCCTATACTTCCATATGAACCACCAATACCTTGTATTTCAGTGTATCTTGGAAAACCTTTAGATACATGGAAGATGCTTTGTACAGCATGACAGCATTCAAGGGAAAAATAAAATTAGAGGTCACATAATAGCCAGTGTCAGGAAGGTCCCAGCATTTGGCTTCATAGGCGTAGCAGGAGAAAAGTAGTTATAAGAGCAAAAGCACCTGGCTGGTGTGGCTCAGTGGTTGAGCGTCAACCCATGCACCAAAAGGTCGCCAGTTTGATTCCAGGTCAGGGCACTGGAATGTACAAAGCATGTACCTTTGCCCAGGTTGTGGGCCCCATCCCCAGTGGGGCATGCAGGAGGTGGCCAATCGATGTTCTCTCTCATCAATGTTTCCATCTCTCTCATCCTCTCCCTTCCTCTCTCTCTAAAATCAATAAAGAAAAAATATTAAAACAAACAAACAAAAAAGGGCAAGAGAAAAGGCACAAAGGGACGGGCAGACCCTGTGTGGTAACTGTACTGAAAAAGTTATTTGCTCTGTTGAGATACTCCTCTGAGGATGCCCACAAAACTGGGGTCATCTTAAGGGGAACACTCTCTTAGTAATTAGGAAGCTTCTGGGTGAGAAAAGTGCATTTATTTACAGCTGCAACCTGGGAATTCTTGAACATACATTAAAATGGGTAAATCTGCTTCCAACTTCTAAATGTTTCTTTCCGTTCTCCTGCTCTTCCTCTTTCCTTTCCTCCTTTCTTTTCTCCCTCTCTCCGTGCTTCTTCCTCCCTCCTTTATCCCCTCTCTTCCCTCCACCCTCGTCTTTTCCTCCATTCTTTCTAACTTCCCTCCTTTTTTCTCTGTCCTTGTCTTTTATAGTCTACATTATTTGATTACTTTTCCTCTGGGATCTGGATACCCTGGTTGAGTTAAGTCTCTAGTTATAATCGGCTTTATTGACCTGCACTTTTGCTACACACACACACACACACACACACACACACACATACATACACACACCCTGTTTCATGTTAGAAACTTCAGTCTATTCCTTAACTCTACTAAGGGTGCTTTTGACCCTCTTCGATGGTCTAGCACACATCCTTGGAATTCAGAAAATTCAGTAATTGTCCCATGTCATTCTAGTCTTCTGTAAGCAGTCTTGCAGCAGGTTGAAACGGCGCAAGTTTTTGACAGCCAGATGCAATATTTCTTCCTGATTGCCTAGCTCATAGTCACTTAATAATGCATTGTTTTCCGAAGTAAAACTCAGTGGAGGTGCAACATCTGGTTTCTGGCGAAAAAGCATGACTTAATTTACTCAAATCCCTGGCGTGATTTACAAAGCACCACAGAAGGTGGAACACGGCCACATTGTGGAATACCGGCCGACTGTGTCTGCATTGGCAAGGGTTTTCTAAATGGCTCATTTAAAGCAATCAGGGAATCTTTTATTTGGTACCACCCTAACAGCCAAAATGTTTACATTTCTAAATGAAAACCTTTTTCTTCGGGTGAAAACATTTGCAAAAAAAAAAAAAAAAAGTAAATGCTTTGTACATTAAAGGCAAAAACAATGTTTTTCTTTAGATAATGGAGATTGTGAAATGTTTTCCAAACCCTTCCCCCCCAAACATTATAAGAAAAATGCAAGCATTTGATATATTCCTGGTCTGAACATCATTATTAGGAAAATTTCAAGCAAGTTCCGATGTTCAGACAGGCTACTGATTCTTGCGCTGGAATAGTTGGATATTTGAGAACATTCCCAAACTTCAATGGCAAAGTGAAAGCTGATGTGAAGAAAATCATCAGGTTAATTGAGATCAGCTCTCACATACATGCACACTTTTTTTTTTAATCTTGACCCAAGGATATTTTTCCATTGATTTTTTTTTTTCCAGATAGAGTGGGAGGAAGGGAGAGAAGGAGAGAGAAACATCTATGTGAGAAACATCGATTGGTTGCCTCCCACACGACCACGACCAAGGCCAGGGATCGAAGCTACAACCAAGGTACGTGCCCTTGACTGGAAATCAAGCCTGTGACTCTTTGGTCCTTGGGATGACGCTCCAACCACTGAGCCAAACCGGCCAGAGCTATATGCACACTTTTTATAAATTACTAACAAAGGAGAATGTCAGTTCCTCAGGTTTTTATTTCAATTTATTTTTTCTTAGATACAGTGAATTTAGATTTTGAGTTAATTCATATTTAATTGGCATTTACTGAGCACCCAGTGCATAATGTGATAGGTACTCTCAAGGAAAAAGTCAAAATATGGTTTTGGGCTATTAAAATGCCTTTGCCATATTTTTTTCTTCTAACTTGTACAGTAATTTGTACATGAATGGAAACAGGAAGTTATCACCAGGTTTCATGCTTGTTGAGTTCATCATAACAAAATCAGTGAACTCTTAGTTAGTGAGTTATGTAAATAAAACTAAGTTTTCTACAACAAACATAAATGAATTAATACAATTTTCTACGAAAATAAACAGGAATTATTGTCTTAGGTTTAAATGATCTATAACAATAAATATTATAGTGAAGGTAGAAAGTCACAAGAAGTTCTTACAAACTTTACAAATTTAGGACAGATTAAGTATAAAACTGACATGAAGTAACCTCTAAGCCATCATGGCAAATTATATTCTTATTGGCATCAAGGTACATACTAATTAATAATTTTCAAATTTCACTCTTATCTATATATCAAGTCACAAGGTCAATAGTTGTACTTCATTCTCAGTCTTGTGTCAACATACATATTTAAATTTTACATCTTTGTTTGGCTTTTAAAAAGAATAAATTTGAAGAATTCAAACTTTATGATTTTCAAATTCTACATTGTTTAATAAATTATGATAGATCTGCCATATCAATTAGCTCATGTAACTTTTCGCAATCTACCAGCTGGTGATAGTGTTGTTCCTTTTTAGCAAAATGAAGTAACTCAGAATACACTCAATTGCACTGAAAGTTTAATAAAAGAGCAAGAATATGTGGTCCTTCTGACAATTTACATTCCCTCTAATAACAAAGTATGTGTTTTAATGTGACTCGTCATTAAATGATTATTCTGTTCAGACCTACAACAAAATTACGTTTTATTCCATTTCCATTTTGAGACTTAGTCTTCTTATGTTTTAAATGCAACACAGTTACTTTGTAATATGTTTGTGAATATTAATGTCACACGTGAAAATTCCTGACACATTAAATAAGTACTAAAAGATTGTGGAGTTAAATGGGAAGCTACACAATATGACATTGCTGATGAATTTCATACTTCACATATGAACATATGTATCCAGATCATTTCCTACAAATAGTTGAGCATTTGTGCAACAACTTTTAGGCCATGGTAAAGACTTTGGCTTTTATTTTGAATGAGATAAAAAGTCAATGGAGTGTGTTGAATAAAGGACAGATACAGCTAACAGTAGTTAAATGACATGAGTTAGTGGTCTCAGTAGAAATTAACATATCTTAGACTACAGCTATAGTTGTAGAATATGCAGCATGCAAAAAAAATAGGGAAGTCAAGGATAACCCCAAATGTTTCTTTGGCCCAAATCACTGGGAAAGTAGAGTTGCCATTTACTAAAATATAAAGCCAAGACCGAGCTGGTTGGGATGGGGTGGGTAGTTAACTTGGAGATACTTCTTGAATATCCAAGTGGAGATGTTCAATTAGGAGGGGAGGGATAGTGTTTAGAGATAAACATGAGATTTCTTAATTAAGTGATAATATTTAGACCTGTGGCATTGAAATAATCACTTGTAGAGATTAGAAAAATATTTGAAGAACCAAGTCTTAGGATATTTCAATGTTTAGAAATTGGGAAAATGAAAAGATTCAGCAACAACAACAAAGCTTAAATTGAATAAACATTTTGAATTCGGAATTGAAAACAAACATAATTCAAAAATTTTATTCAGGCAATATTTCCTAAATTAGTGGAATTCTTCTCAAATACATTGTTTCTATGTTCAAATATATTTTCAATATCCTTCATATTACATCACCCTCTGAAATTCTTGATCAATATTTCTATATTTAAAACTCTGAGAAACTGATATCAAATGAACCTGTTTAAAACCATTAAACAATATTTCAAAAAAAATTAATTATGGGAGCCTTTTGTTCTTAATAGCAGCTGAATAATTTCTTGATCCTAATAATATTTTTCTGTTTCTTTGCCACATACTCCTAGAATGCATATTTTGATGTAACTTTTCTATTCCTTTAAAATTGATAGCTAATAATAATCTAGTCTCCAAAATTGTTTGCTCTTACAATAATGGAGATGGGGAGAAGGGTCTAGACTTTGGATATATATATATATATATATATATATATATATATATATAATCTCAAAATGAATGAAACTAGATCATAAACTGAAGGATAATGGTAAGGGAAAGAGACAATTAAGGATGACTGCAAGATTTCTGCCTTATCAACTAACTAGTTAAAGTTACTGCCTGTAACTTAGATGGGAAAACTTGGAAGGTGAGTATGGGATCAGGATTATTTATAGGGTAGGGACTAAGTTAATTTTGAGGTTCCTGTTAGACACCCAAGTGAAGATATGCTAAAGGCAATTGAAAATTTGTGTCACACTCAGAGAAAAGTTATGACAAAGCAAACTTTGGAGTGATCAACATTAAATATTATGTATGTCCCAAACAGAACAAGAGCAGAGACAAGGGCATTCCAGGCTGTACCTCTTCCCAACATATTGAAAGAAATGTTATGGATGGAATGGGAAATAACAGTGATTTTCCACTAGGAGTTTAGATATTAGAAAACTAAGAGTTAGTAGTAGTGGGGGAAATATTACCAATATGTGAACCTCCTGCTGTGTGGTCACTTGTAACCTTACAATGGATGGTTCAAAACAAATAATTGCAAGTTCCATTCTTTCTACCTCTTTCTAATGTAGCCCTAACTGCTTCCCTCTTTGTCTCTCCCCCTTTCCCATGTCTGTCTCTCCACCTCCTCTCTCCTAACTTGTTGATCTAGCATGCAATTGAAAGAATGTCATATACGCAATATGTGGAAAGTTGAAATGCAGACTCAGCATTTACTTGACTTTAAAATTTGTGTCTGTAAAATTATTTAAAATATAAGATACCTGACAATTAATTTTTTTAAGTATTATATTCAGTAGATTATTTTTCCCAGTGCATTTTCTTGTTAACCAATTAGAGAAGTTGGATTATTTTGTAAATACATTCTTTTTTTTTTTTTTTGTCAAATATTACTTGAAACACTTGCATTTTTATCTTTGTTTCTTTTTTTCTGTGTTGATTGATGTTTGGCTTTATCAAATAAATAGTTTTGGAATCATTTAGGCAGTCATAGATTTGGGACAGAGTTGGTCATCAAACATGAAGGGAAGGCCGATAACATTTGTTAAAAGACTTGAATAATTGTGTTTATTTTTAAAGGCAAATTTAAGCAGAAGGAAGTCAGATTTCATCTTCACAGTTGCAGGAAAAAAGCAAGACATCAGTCTTATATTTCTCCACTGAAAAATGATAGCATTGCGCTTGTGGGGGCTTCTTGCTTCTGCTTGGGAAACGAAGTTGCCTAGTGTTGGCTGTGTGGTGATAGGTCCAAAACAGTGAACGTGATATGGACAAGGCTTCCCCATATTACACAGAGAGATCAGACTCAGAGAGGATAAATGGTGTGCTGGTTGCATGACTGTCAGGATAAGGCATATGCCCACTTCTCTAAACTCTACATCATGGGCTCTTTCTTTGGTGCAATTTTTCAGCTTATCCAGCTCTTACTCTGACTTGCTAATTCTCCTGCTGTATGGCCATGGTCTTTCTCTTGTTACATGCTGGTCAAGAGAAGTCATATAATTAATACAGGTCCTTGAAAAAAGACACCACAAGATGAGAAAGTAAAGCTGTTGTTGCTGATCAGGCTCTGACAAAGCTTCCTGCATTCTATATTTGCTCTGTGCATACCAAGTGGAAAGAATGAAGAGCCGGGAAGTCTGCAGTACAGGATGTCTTCCAAAGAAGTGGAACTTTGCCAGGACAAGGAAGAGTGTTTTGTGTGGTTGACTTTCGTAGCGCTTCAGTGAATTTAAATGCACCATGCCCAAGAGTATACAGGAGAGCTATCAACACAAAGACACATTTGTGATCATATCGTTATTTCCTGACCCCCATAGAAACTTTGAAAAATATAGAAATACTTCAAAAGATAACAAAGTTACTTCTAATCTTTATAAAGAGACAGCATTAAAAATAGTTTTGGTGTATTTTCAGGGCGTTTATTATGCCATTGATCCCGCATTTCACAGGGTTTCCTGCATTTTTCTTGTCACATTTTATTGTAGGCATATTCTCAACTAATTTAAATTCATTAGTTAATATGCATGATAATGGAGTAACGTTATCACATAGTACATATGTACTCTGTAATACATTTATTTGTTGCTTTTCTGTTGAGGTTTAGATTGTTTCACATTTGTTGTGAATAAAATCGTGGTGAACATGTTGATTGTTGACTGACAGTAAAAATACATAATACTTAAATATAAAAGATATTTCCTAAATTCCGGAGTATTTTCTCACATTTGTCATTTACGTTGGCACAATCAGGAGAAAAGGGAATGCCATATCATAAGTCCGTTCTTTGAACTAGTTGATGGGAAACTGCCAATACTATGAAATATTTCATTAGATTAATAACAAAAAGCTGATGAGTTTTGTAAAGATAAAACAGCAAGTATGCTTTGAGCCCCGCAATTTGCAATATTTAATCCTGGGCCTGGAAAAAGAGTACACTGTTGATTGCAAATACTTGAGCATAATAAAGGCTGATCACTTTAGAAATAACCTCTACTTTCTAGTTAAAACATGACTGAACCAAATTCCCTCACGTATTTTTTTTTTAAGTCTTACTTTTCCCTTTAGGCGTGATGTTAGGCATTATGTTGCAATTTTGATTATGTGTAGAATATTCATATTTATGTAGTTGCTGACACTTCATCCTGTCATGTTTCAAATGCACATGAGTGAGTAGATAATGATGATGATTTATTACCACAAAAGTAAAAGAATGACTTAAAATCATCTGAAAGAAAATCTTTACTCCAAAGCCAGTTGGTATATTTAGGGCCATTTATAAGCTTTATAGCTCTTTTGGTCCTTCTGCATTTCCTTAAAATATGGAAATGTTAACCCTTATAAATATGGAAAATTAAAGAGAGACAGTCTTATTAATTCATTATTTTAGAAACTTGCAGATGGGGAAAGAAAGGGACATTACTTATTTACACATAATATATAGATTAGTTGCCATATATAACTTATCGTGACTCTAAACTGTATCAAAAATTAAATATTTCAAGACCCAGATATTAATAAGTTGTATAATGCATTATGTGGATATCTGCATTATGGGTCATTTCTAGCTTACACAGGACAAATCAAATTTAAAATATGCATCAATCATCATAATGAATTGATGTCATGAAAATCATGTTGTACAAATGCTTTTTTTTTTATTAGAATGAAGCCTGTGGATTTTGTTTCATTTAACTAAAATATATGATAATTTGTTAAATAATTTCAAGCACTATATGAATTAAATAGGTTTAAATTCCCCAAATATCAGGGAAAGTCATAGTTTATATTTAATATTATAGACTATTATATATTTTTTCTAGACTCTGCAATCTGTTTTATTCTTTGTACACTTAATTTATATCTTCCCCATTCTCTTTTAAGGCATTATGTTATATGAACTCTATTTTCTCATATCTCTAATTTCACAGCTTCAATATTTACCAGGCATCACACTCCCTACTTTACCAAGAAATATTTACAAATCCTATTATAAAGAATTCTGTTCTTTTTTTGAGCAAGTAATCTTATTGCAAAGTATTTCTTATCTCAGCTATAAATGACTAATTAAAATTTTCTGTAGAAATACATAGCTTCTAGAAAAAAAATTCCCACAGATGGAAGTCTGTTAATTATTCTTACTGGGGTGATTCATAAGTGAACAAGTAGGCTATAAATTTGCCATCCGGGAAGTGTTTCTTGATTGTTTATAGTGAGACAATTATATAATAATCACTTTAATCTGTGTTTTAGTCCCGGACATGGAATCGAAGGACCCGAGTTCTAACCAGTAACCAGCAGTCCCTGGACGTGTTGCTTTATATAAATTACTCAACTTCTATGAGACATTGCCCTCATTTATGAAATAGACGAAAAAACTTTCTACTCTGACTTCAGCAGATTATTGGGAATAGTAAGGAATGCCGTGTTTTATAGGCTGCAGTACACTGGAAATTTACGTAGCGTTAATATTACAATTGTTGATATTAAAGTATCATTGACTATCCTAATAAACTTTTCTTAACACCTATCTTCATTAAAATTAGCAAATGTCTGAAGATATGCAATATATGACTTTATTGTATGTATTAGTTTGTTAGGGCTGTCATAACAAAGTGCCATAATCAGGGTGACTTAAACAACAGAAATGTATTTCTGACAGTTCTGGAGGCTAGACGTCCAAGAGCAAGGCACTGACAGGACTGACTTCATTTCCAACACTCTCTCCTTGCTTTGTCAATGGCTGTCTTCACATGGTCTTGCTTATGCCCTGATTTCTTTGGCTTCTAAGGACACCATCATATTGGTTAGGGGCCCCATTCAACCTTAATTATCACTTGAAATACCCTAGATCAAGAAACAGTTATAGTATGTTGAGATGCTAGGAGTTAGGACATCAACATATAAAAATTTCTGGGAAACAATTCAACCTTTAATATTGTATAACGACATTTCGCAGATACCGCTGAACACTAGTATCCAGATGTACTTTAATCAAAGGTTACGTTTGTGAAATACATTTGGAAAATGCATAGAACTATGTGTTTGGTTGGTTTTGCTACTTTGTGGGTCTTTTTACAGGGTGAAAAGCAGTCCTCTCCCGGAGATGATTATACCAGACAGCCTATCCTAAATTTGCTTGAACAAGGAGTCTAACTTTGTGCTCTGAAAAGGCTGCTGTACACACATTTTAACTCTAATCTTTTTTTCAAAGAGAATAATAAAAATCTGACACATCTGAAACATATATCTTATTGGGGGCCCATTGTAGTTGGGCTAAGTAATCAAATATACCATACTTTTGGAAACAGCTAAAATCTCAACTTGGATAAAAACATTGTTCTCCTATAAGCTATTGACACTAATTGTCATTATATTTTGCTCAATATAAATGTTTCTATCTCCTTTTTTAAGGAGTAGGTAATGTTTTATGTGATCCCAATTATTCACTCTTTATAATGGATTAATAAAATATGAACTTTCCTATTTCTTACAAGACCTGGAGAGAATAAAACAAAAGAAAATAAGACTAAATGGGAAGAAAAATAAGGAAAAGCTTAAAATAGTTGCTCTGAAACCATGTTATGCATGTCAGTCCCCTAATAAGAGTTTTAAATTTGGGAATGTCCTTGACCCCTACCCCTAGCATTTCTGATGCCACTGAAGTAGGGCAGGACGGAGTCATTTTTAAGCCCTCATCCTGATTTCCATGCCCATTCAGGAATAAAACTATGGCTCAGAGGAAGGAGAAATGATATGTCAAAGGTATGCTGTCTCTATTAGGCAAATCTCCAGAAGCATTAGACACTGGGGTAAGAACACCAGGAAAAAAAAAAATGGCAATGACTGTCTGGGGTAAGAAACAAAGGTCTAGTTGATCAAATTCCCTGAATCAATGACTGAAGGGAAAGCAAGGGATCAGCTTGCAAAAGTCAAACTCTGCACACACAAAACAGCAAGTCCACAGTTCCCCTTTTCCTTGACCCCTGGAAACTACCATTCTATTTTCTGTCTCTATATTTGACTACCTGAGATACTTCATGTAATTGGAGCCACACAGCATTTGTCTTTTGGTGACTGATTTGTTTCACTTAACATAGTATCCTCACAGTTCATCCATTCAGTAGCGCACTGCCATGCCCCACCCCCGCCACAGGATCTGGCTACCCAAAGGTCACACATTTTTCAGACGTAGCTCCTTCTCAGCACTAGGGTTATCCAAGTACTTTTTATATAAGGAAGATGCAGAAGAAATCTGTTGCATGGTGCCCATTGCTTTTTATTAGGGATTAGCCAAGAAATTTAGTGCAGCATCTGAAAGGCAATGTACCTGTACTTTTTATCATATTCGGCAACTGAATTGGATCTAAGTTGAATTTATCTCAATGCAGAATTTAAAAATAAAAAGGAATGAGAAGAATATATAAGGTTCTGAGCCAAAAACTTGATCTGCCATCTTTACTTGCTAACCATTCATTCCATTCAGCATGTCCTACAGGAAAGTATAGTTTCTTTTCAGTTTTGATTCCAATGTGCATGTATCATAACCCTGGAGAATCTAAACAGTCCAAATAAACAGATCCAGTTCAGGTATGCATTTTAAAATGGAGATGAATGCCTGGCCGGTGGGGCTTAGTGGGTTAAATCCCATGGACTGAGAGGTCCCAGTTCTATTCCCAGACAGAGCACATGCCGGGGTTATGGGCTCCATTCCCAGTAGGGGGCGTGCAGGAGGCAGTCAATCAATATTTCTCTCTCACATCTATGTTTCTATGTCTCTCTCCCTTCCTCTCTCTCTAGCTCTCTAAAAAATCAACAAAAGCATATAAAAATAAATAAATAAAATGGACATGAAAGTTATATGGCTATTAGTATTTTTCTTTTCACCAACTCACTTTGAGAAGCAGAAAAGGAGACTTGTAGAAACCTATAGAACAGGGGTGGGGAATGTCTGGCCCTGAAGCCATATAAGGCCCACAAAATCAATAGCAGCTAACATCACACACATCACCAAATTAGCTTGACCAAATATAGCAGGTTCATTTTTAAGCTGATAGTTTTGTATGGCTCGAGAATGATGTTATAAATATCCAAATGGCCCTTGGCAGAAAAAAGGTTCCCACCCCTACTATAGGACAGTTTTTAGTACTTGGGTCCATATGACCAAGAGGAGAAGCTGACTGAACTTAAAAATAACTGCATACTATATTTAGATAGCAGACATCTATCAATCTGTAGGTTACAGGAAATAGTCAAATAGTCTTTGATGCACCAGTTTGGATTCTAGGGTAAAAATGAAACAAAAACAGAATAAAACAAAAACTAACACTGTGATTCAGATACTTTCTCAAAATTATCTAATAAGTGGATATCCACAAAATAATATTTTAATGTGGTTTAATTTAGTCCAATGTTTTCTGGGATGCTAACAAAATGGTAATTTCCTCTGGTGATTTTATTAGTTTTATTGTTTTGTTTGCTTATTTGTTTTATGTTTTAATGTCTGTGTCTAATTCAAGGATCAGAAGCAGAGCAGCTGAGGTTTTTTATTTTTTAATTAATTGATTTTTGTTATAGATGTTTCTTCTTTTTCCCCCATTGATACCCTCCTACCCATCCCAGAACCCCACCCTGTCCCCAGCATTGTTGTCTATGTCCATGGTTACGCACACATGCATATAAGTTCTGTGGTTTATCTTTTCCCTCCCCCTTCCCCCCTCCTCTGAGGTTTGTCAGTCTGTACCCTACTTCTATGTCTCTGTGTCTATTTTGTTTATCAGTTTGTTTTGTTCATTATATTCCACAAATAAATAAGATCATATAATATTTGTCATTCTCTGATTGGCTTGTTTCGCTTAAGATAATTCACTCCAGGTCTCTCTGTGTTGTCTCAAAGGATAAGATGAGTGGATAAAAAAAGCTATGCAGCTATAAGAAAGAAAGATCTCTTATCTTTTATAATTATTTATTTTTAAATGTATCCTACTAATTCTTGAACTCAAAGTAAAAATAATGACAATTATATTTTTCCTCAGACTTCTGCTTGATCAGTTCCTCTCAAGACTAAAAGAGATACATCTACAATAAAAAATAATGGCAAATTTTTTAAAAAGTACACAGTTTAATCACCACTTTGGGTTAACTATCTAGGAAAATAAATTTTCACTTAAGTGGCTTGTTTTTATTATGAAAATGACTAATACTCTTAGTTTTTCTTAGCACGTCCTATAATTAAGTCATTTGACTCAAGGGTAATTGGATTGTACCCACTTCTCAGATGAGAAATCTGAAGTGAATAATTTACGTAGATGGTGAATCAAACCTAGGTCTTGTTAGAAAAAACAAGGTCATTCCTATTTCAGCATTTTGCCTCAAAAAGCAAACCCTCTTAAGAAATTACCGTTATATATGTATTTTTAGTTTGTTTCAGAATTTGATCTTCAGTGTCACATAAAATGTATTTCCTAGATCTCCCTCAGAGTGATTATGTTGTCAAGAAAACAAAAATAAAACATAGTCCAATTGAGTTTTAAAAAAACTGTATAAATGTTTCCAAACTCACACATATTCATATACTGATCATTTTTGTCTTAGGAGGAAGGAAGGAAGAAAAGGATAATAGAAGAAAAAATAAAGATCAGGTGAGATCCTACCATTTCTGTGCCAGCTATTTCCACATTTGTTGTCCAAATTCACAGCTGTAGCACAATTGTAAGGTGGAGTTATCCCCATTTAGAGATGAGAAAACTGAGGATCAGGGAGCTCAGAGATGAACATAAGCCCAGATGCAAAATAAGTTCTAATTTCAATACCTTTGCTTTCTCCGTATCATGGAATAGGAGTGAATTTCCCTGCATATTTAGTGTTGGTGGAAATTGCACAGAAATCTCATCCATTTTTTTATATTTTATACCTTTTATAAAGCATCAAATCAAATTATTCTCAAAAAAAAGGAGGAAATGTACTTCAGATGATGATTAAGAATTTTTAGCAAAGTACAGAAATTTTCTATTGAAATTTCCCATCGTACCTTGCTTCTGAATATACACTTCTTAAAATCTTCATTCACATTGTAAAAGTAGGTCTATGAGTTTTCCTTTTTAGTTTGCCAGCTTTACATTAAATTATATCAGCACAAAGACTGTGGATTTCTAGATTAATCTTATGATTAAATAATAATATTACATCACAGTTTTCAGAGACGTCCAAAATTGCTGCTTTCACCAAGATATCATTTCAACCTCTGGTTCAAGGGTAGTAGATACAGGGCAGGCTTTTTTCTCTGCCCCCATTACAATTTAGCCTTGACCTTGGCCGATGCTTTTTTAGGGCATAAGGACAAATGAGCAGTGGTCTCGTTTAATGAAAGGCAGAGAACTGTGATAAAGTCCACATGGGATATAAATGGGAGGAGAGTTGACATTTTTACAGAATGATTATGATTAATAAAAACAGACTCTCTACTCCCCATGTTTCATTCTGCATGCAGATTCAAGGCTAGGACCCATGATCTTAAATTTACTGTCTATAGACAGAAATATAGCAGAAGCTTTCAACACAAATGTATCTCATTACAGGGAAATTCTTAACCTTATGAAATGTTACATTATCAAACAAAATAGCAGAAAGAACTGGTAACCTGAGGTTTATTTAATGGTGCAACCTCAGGCTAAATTTTCAGGAATTAGCAGAATGTGGAAGGTTAAGCTGAGAATCAGCTTTCACAAATGGCGTCAAGGACGGAGCAAGAAGAATATTTACAGAGGTTCAGCCTGTGCATTCCTTTTATCTGAAAACAAACCTCATCAAAACATCTTATAAATTTGGTGAAGATGGAAATAAAGGTATGGGATATATGAGAGGGAATAAGTTCCTGAATTTTTCTGCTTCCTCTATGGCATCGCATCACAGACCTGGTGAGAGTTACCCTGTGTTGTTGAGCCCATGCTTTGTCTCCATGTCTGCTTCTATGGCTACCATGACTACCCTGTTTTTTCTTTATTGATTATAGGAGGAAGAGAGAGGGAGAGAGAGATAGAAACATCGATGAGAGAGAACATCGATTGGCTGCCTCTTGCATGCCCCCCACAGGGGATTTGGCCCACAACCTGGGCATGAGCCCTGACTGGGAATCGAACCGGCCACCTCTTGGTGCATGGGTCGACGCTCAACCACTGAGCCACAACAGCCAGGCTACTCTTTTTTTTAAAGCCACTTTATCAAGGTATGATTGGCATTAAAAAAAAAATAAACAACAACTGTATGTATTTAATGTATACAACTGGATGAGTTTAGAGATAAGTGTACACTTGAGAGTCTATTCTTACCATTCATGCCATAAACCTATCACCTCTAAAAGTTTTGTCCCTCCCTCTTATTTATTATTATTGTGTGCACGTGTGATAAGAACATTTGATATAATAACTACACTCTTCGCCACAGCTACTCTTTGCAGAAGTTCACTGTGCAATGAGTAGGTAGCCAAGTGAGGGATCTGGCTCACATTTGCTCACTGAGTCATTCTGTCCACTTGGATTGGTGCCACCTCAGCCGTGGATGTTCTCTGGCAGGCCTTGATGTTTAGTACAAGGACACACACACTTTTGGTTCCAAATGCCTCTTTCCTAGATCATTCGCGGACCCTCCAAACTTGTTCTTCTAGCCAGGTCATTGACCAACCAGCTAAGCCATTTGAACCATCCCAACAGTATGTTAGATATAACACAAGACCCTTGCCACAGTAATGAGTGGCCATATATCAGTAAACTCTCCCTTGCTCTGTTTTGTATACTGCTGTACCCCTTTGGTTTGAACCAAGACCCTTAGGATCTACTGCTAAGTTACCCTTTGAGTTCTATGGTGTACATACTGGCTAGTCCTACAGCTCTTTTGGCAAATAATATCTCCCTTCCTGTAACAGGACCAGCAAGTCCCAAGCTGAGTTTGCTGAGCTGTGACTCTGATTATGAGTATGCTGAACTGGAGGCAAGATGGCAACAACCACTCAGGAGGGCAAGCATTGCTCTGCAAGGCATTGGCCCATTGGAGGCCTTTTGTTAATCATCAAGCACAAGAAAGAACTTGTTCTTCCAAAAAGGGAGTGGACCACAACCGCAGGCTCAGAGGTGAGACTGGGTATTCAAGATTCTTGAATGTAGAAAATTCCCCTTTCCATATATCCACACCTCTAGTCTGAGAGTGCTCTCCGTGCCGTCAGGGTCCCGCACCTGGTGGATTTGCTAGCCTGAGAGTTCAACATTTTTGATCTTCAACTGTGCCTATTGGAGAACCTGCAGGTGATAGATTCTAATCGAGTCTTTCTTGTTGATTAATAGATCTAACTTGTTGATTAATAGATCTAAGCCTGTTATTTTTTCCTTTTCATAGAATCAATGATGCTTACTTAGTCCATCTCACATTATACTCAAAATATTGCACCAGCTCATGCATCCCCTTCCACCTGTACACAGCCCAGTAAACAGGGGCAAATCCTCAAAATCATACAGCTACAGTATGTTAGAGACAGGTTACAGTTCCACGTAAGCAGAGAACTACCATCAGTTTGGAATTAAATGTGAACTGTGGGAGATGAAACTGGAGATGTCCATAAGAAACAGGAGGACATTGCCCTGTATCCTTAGAACATAGACTTTGCCTCGTAGGAAACGAAGAGCTCTCGGGAAGTTTAAAGAAGAGAGGCAGAATGCTCTCCCCAGTGAAGACTCGGGAGCAACAGTCTTTTGTGGCTAACTCCATCTATCTATATAGAGATATTTAGTCATGTACTATCTGTAACACTTAATAAAACTTGCTGATTTCAATGCTTTCAAAACCAATGTGATGATCTAGACCCAGCTTTGATGCCGAGCGCTGGTGGTGGCGTGTATCCTCAAAGCGGCTTTCCCACGGGGAAGCGCATTTGCATTCGATCAGTATGCTGCTCCCTACCCCCTGCCCCCTCCATGCTTCCTTTGGAGTAGAGCAGATGTGGGAAAGGTGTTCTCTAGATGTCAGGGTGAAGTTTATGGCCATGAGATATAGGCATTTGCTGTCGCTAATTGAAGCCATTGGTCTAGCTGTCAGTCATACCTTGGTCTACTTAGTCCCGTGCTTTGGCAAGTAACCAAATTCATTTTGTACCAAATCTCAGAGAACCATTTGTTCAAAGCAGAGGTTGCCATAAGGTAAATGACCTCTTATGGGTTTTTTTTCAAACACAGAATACCAACAAAGATACCCCTCCTTCTTTTTGTGACTTCCCTGCTAAATCCTTTCTACTTCGCTATCTAGGTCAAGGCCAAGGGAGACAGCTCGTCCCTCACAGCCTTTTAGGACTATTCTTCTGTGCCTACGTAGGCTGGATTAGATTAGCAATACCCCAAAGGAAAGGAGAACAAATAGGAACTGTATTGATGTCTCAAGTTTAAGATGACAATTATTTGAACCAGGATAGCCTCAGCGAGAGAATATTTAAGAAAGCCAACTTTCTAGAAAATGGATCATACAGATGTAACAGTGGTGGCCGCTGAAGAATAAGTCAAAGCCTGACTTTTTTCACCCCTTTTTTGTATTTTCAAAGTAAGTATCTACAAAAATATTTATTACCGTTCCCAATAAGAAACAATAAACTTCTCTTTAATAAAGAAATTACATTAGTTTAGTCTGAATCAGTTCTCCAGTTTTATAAAAAATCTGTATTCACAAGCATGTGGCAGGCATGTGTACTGGAAAGTTATTAACATGGTCTAATATTTATGTAACACCTTTACTCCAAAAGGATGACTTCAGGTCTTTATATTGTACTGGAAGAGGAAAAATTTTATTAGTCATTCTTTTGGAGCCTCAAGGTCCTGTAAAATTCTGACAAATAATAACACTGTACTGTTAGACATCAGTCCTCCAACCACTGAACTGTTGTTTCAGGAATCAACAATGAGGTTTGCCCCCTGATGTAGGGCAATGCAGTATTCAGTGTCACGCACATTGATAGAGAACAGGATTTTCTGTAACCAGAATCAGGCATTCACTGAGAGTTATGGATTAACATTATATTTGTAAATGTGTATTGGGTAACAAGGTCTTAAAGAGTAAATTTAAAACATTTTACAGAGCATATAACAAGTAAAAGAAATCATAACATCACTAAAATTATATACATCACCTTCCTGATTACCATATAAAATAATTACATGCTATTTAATAACCACCATAGGAAAAAAATAGTGTTACTCCCATCTCTCCATCCAGAATTCATAGCTTTATGGAGGTGAGGAAACTTGAACCCTGCTTCAGAGTGAAGATTGGGCAGATTTATTTATGCATTGTAAAATGAGAAAACCTGTTGCCTTGTGTGCACACAAAGCAACAACCTCTGTTCTCCCAACGACTCAGGCATGTTATGGTCCAGCATCAAACATGGCACCTAGATGTTACATTTCAGGGAAGCACAGTAAATTTGTGACATACTGATCAAAGTTCTCACTCACAAGCACTGTTCCTTACCTGCTCCACTGCTCTATCCAAGTTCATGGTCTAAAATCCAGTCTATGGATATCTCATTCTCCTTCCCTATCAAGTAAGGGAGTAGTTTCCAAAGCCCAATGTTCTTGGCTTTGAATTTCTTTGTAACCTGTTGGAAGACGGTCAACTACTTCATCTCTTTTTCATCTATTTCTACTTCCATAAGGAGTCCTTTGTGTATGATTTAATAGTATATATTACTCTTATATATAAAATTTGCATAATTTTAGATATAAATTAACCATGTCTTTTCCATTTTTTTTCCTTTAAGTCTTTTTTTTAAATTAATTTATTTTTGTTTCAGATGTTTCTCCTTTTTCACCCATTGACACCCTCCTCCCATCCCCCCACCCCATCCCCAGCTTTGTTGTCCATGTCCATCAGTTATGCATACATGCGTGTAAGTTCTGTAGTTTATCTCTTCCCTCCCCCCACACCCTCTCTTCTGAGGGTTGTCAGTCTGTACCCTACTTCCACATCTCTGGGTCTACCCTGTTCCTCAGACTGTTATGTTTATTATATTCCACAAATGAGTGAGATCATGTGATATTTGTCTTTCTCTGCTTGGCTTGTTTTGCTTAGGATAATACTCTCAAAGTCCCTCCATGTCGTCTCAAAGGATAAGAGATCTTTCTTTCTTACAGCTGCATAGTACTCCATTGTGTATATGTACCACCGCTTTTTTATCCATTCATCCACTGGTGGGCACTTGGGCTGTTTCCAGATCTTAGCTATTGTAAATAGTGCAGCTATGAACATGGGGGTACATGTATTCTTTCTGATTGGTGTTTCAAGCTTCTAAGGGTATATTCCTAGAAGTGGGATCACTGGGTCAAACAGCAATTCAATTTTTAATTTTTTGAGGTAACACCACAGTGTTTTCCACAGTGGCTGCACCAGTCTGCATTCCCACCAGCAGCGTACTAGAGTCCCCTTTTCTCCACATCCTCCCCAACACTTGTTTGATGCTTTATTGATGGCGGCCATTCTGACAGGTGTGAGGTGATACCTCATTGTTATTTTAATTTGCATCTCTCTGATGATTAGTGATGTCGAGCATTTCTTCATATGTCTCTTGGCCATTTGTATGTCCTGTTTGAAGAGGTGTCTATTTAGTTCCTCTGCCCATTTTTTAATAGGGTTCTTTGTCTTCCTTTTGTTGAGTTGTATGAGCACTCTATATATTTTGGAGATTAACCTCTTATCTGATGTATCATTGGCAATTATGCTCTCCCATACAGTGGGTTTCCTTTCCATTTTGATGGTTGTTTCTTTTGCTGTGCAGAAGCTTTTGAGTTTGATGTAGTCCCATGTATTAATTTTTTCCTTTGTTTCTGTTGCCTTAGGTGATGTATCAGTGAAGATTCTGCTGCGTATGATGTCCGAAATTTTGTTGCCTACATTTTCTTCTAGTATTTTTATGGATTCACAAGTCACATTTAAGTCTTTTATCCATTTTGAGTTTATTCTTGTGTATGGTGTAAGTTGATGGTCTAGTTTCATTTTTTTTGCATGTAGCTGTCCAATTTTCCCAGCACCATTTATTAAAGAGGTTATCTTTACTGCATTGTATGCTCTTGCCACCTTTGTCAAATATTAATTGAGCATAATGTTTTGGGTCAATTTCCAGATTCTCTGTTCTGTTCCACTGGTCTATATGCCTGTTCTTGTGCCAGTACCAAGCTGTTTTAATTAAAGTAGCTTTGTAGTATAACCTGATATCCAGTATTGTGATCCCACCTACTTTGTCCTTTTTCAAGATTGCTGTGGCTATTCGGGGTCTTTTTTGGTTCCATATGAACTTCTGAAGTATTTGTTCTAGTTCTGTGAAATATGTCACTGGTATTTTGATGGGTATTGCATTGAATCTATAGATTGCTTTGGGTAATATGGACATTTTAATGATGTTAATTCTTCCAATCCAGGAACAAGGTATGTGTTTCCACTTTTTTATATCTTCCTCTATTTCTTTTTTCAATGTCCTGTAGTTTTCTGCAAATAGGTCCTTTACTTCTTTGGTTAAGTTTATTTCTAGGTATCTTAATTTTTTTGCTGTGATGGTAAATGGGATCGTTTTTTTAGTTTCTCTTTCTGTAAGTTCATCATTGGTGTATAAGAATGCCGTCAATTTCTTGACGTTAATTTTGTATCCTGCTACTTTGCCAAATTCATTTATTAAGTCTAGTAGATTTTTGATGGAGTCTTTAGGGTTTTCTACATATAGTATCATGTAATCTGCAAATAATGACAGTTTCACTTCCTCCTATCCAATTTGGATTCCTTTTATTTTTTCTTCATGTCTGATTGCTGTGGCTAAGACTTCCAGTACTATGTTAAATAAGAGTGGTGAAAGTGGGCATCCCTGTCTTGTTCCTGTTCTTAAGGGAAATGTGTTTAGTTTTTGCCCATTGAGTATGATGTTGGCTGTAGGTCTTTCATATATGGCCTTTATTATATCAAGATATGATACCTTTATTCCCAAACTGCTGGGCGTTTTTATCAGAAATGGGTGCTGGATTTTGTTGAATGCTTTTTCAACGTCTATTAATATGACCATGTGGTTTTTATCTTTCATTTTGTTTATGTGGTGTATCACATTTATTGATTTGCGAATATTGAACCAGCCTTGCATCCCTGGGATGAATCCCACTTGGTCATGGTGAATAATTTTTTTGATGTATTGCTGGATCCAATTTGCTAGTATTTTGCTAAGGATTTTGTGCATCTATGTTCATCAGGGATACTGGCCTGTAGTTTTCTTTCTTTGTAGTGTCTTTTTCTGGTTTTGGAATTAGAATTATGCTGGCCTCATAAAACAAGTTTGGAAGACTTCCTTCTTCTTGAAGTTTTTGAAATAGTTTGAGGAGAATGGGTGTTAGTTCTTCTTTGAATGTTCGGTAAAACTCCCCCGTGAACCCATCCGGACCTGGGGTTTCGTTTGCTGGGAGAGTCTTGATTACATCTTCAATTTCCTTAGTTATTATTGGTCTGTTCAAGTTTTCTATCTCTTCCCGGTCCAGTTTTGGGAGACTATTTGTTTCTAGAAATTTGTCCATTTCGCTTAGATTGTTGAATTTGTTGCCATATAAATGTTCATAGTATTTTGTTATAACCCGCGAGAAGCAAATACTCAGGCTCCACTACAGGGTGGCAGAGGGGACAGACAGAAGGTCTCCGAGAGGCTGGGGTGGAGGAACATCTCTCCAAGGCCTTCCCCCAGCTCTCACGAGGACCACGGATTCCTATCCACCGGAGCCTGAGGAGGTGCACCCCAAGTGGGGAGTCCTCTTTAAGATCTCGCTGGGGCCTCCAAATGTTATAACCTGACGGCGAGATACCCAGAGACGCACGGCCAAATTGTAAAGGAGCACTTTATTACACCGGCGGGCTGTTACACCGGCGGGCTGGGGGGGTACAGTTTCCCCAAATCCTCAGCCCCGAGCCTTCTTTGTTGCCCGCTTTTAAAGGCACAGACTACAGAAAAAAACTACATTCTCTTGGCGCCGCTTTTGGCACCGTTAAGGGGGGCTGATACAGAGAAGGGGGGAGAAGAGCAGGATAACTATTAATCTCTTTTTTCTCATGGTTCCTCTGAGTTTCCCAAGGCCATCCTCAACCCCTTATCTTTACAGTTTTCTTTGGGTGTCTCAAGGCCCTTATGTTTACAGAAAAGAAACTGCCAGGGTGTGTACGTGCAGTAACTGAGGGTCAGAATGGAGTTATTACATCCCCACTGGTTTTAGGTACAAGTCAAATCATTGACCCTTTTTTTATTTTAAGGATATTAACTCTGTCCCTGTATTATTTCCAAATTATTGGCATAGAAACAGCAGGTTTCACCTAGTGCTACACAGACTCTGTTTTGTATTGCTGGAGGTTATACTTAGGTGGGAGTATGCAAGTCCCTTGCCCCTGGATATCCCCCAAAGTTAACTTGGGCTGGTCCCATGTACAGTTGTCAGTATTTAGGGTCTGGGAAACTGGCTCGGAGAGGCCTAGCCCTATATAATAAGGGGGCCCCAAATTTAGGCATAACTAGTAGTCAGCCCCTATGTCCTTCCTGTGGCCTAATAAAGGTCTGGCTGACTAATGACATTAATCTGAATGGGGTCAGATTTTCCTATAGGGAAACCCTTGGGCTTGGTTAACCTTCTAAAATCTATATGAGGCTGCCTGCTTCTTATATAGCCCTTAGTAGTAAATATGGTTTCACAACCCCGAGATGGACAAAAGTATTCATTTGCATTCAGGCAACTTGTGGTGATTGTACTGCTCCCTGGGCATATATATTCCTACCCCTTGTAGTCCCCATTCCCCTGTAGGTGTCCCATAATCCCAGGGAAGGGGCCCTTCTATATGACATTAATCTTCAGTAATACCATCTGTGCCTATGGTGCCTCTCATGAGGTCACATAGGTCGAGACTGAAAACAGGTTTTTCTATCCCCTTTGTGGTGACACTTCTTAAGACCTCCCCCAATATCCCATTTTCAAGTTCCCAGTTCCATTGGGGCCCAGATCTATAAAAATTCCCCTGTATAGTCATAATCAGAAAAATTAGAGTCCCAATAAATGCAAGAGTCTCATTTTTAAGGGATCTGGAGAGGCCCAGACCGTTCATTCTGCTTTTTCCACCTTCAGCCGGGAATGGTGCAGCCAGACCGGGATGCCGTTGACCTTGATAGCCGTTGGTGCAGGCAGGATGACAAGTGTATGGTCCCTTCCAGGCTGGAGTCAGTCCCTGGGTGGTAAATTTCTTTACCCATATCAAGTCTCCAGGCTGGAAAGGGTGCACAGGGTCCGAGGTGGGCACAGGCAGGGCGTCGCAGACGTGTTTATGGACAGCTTTCTGGGCGGACTGCAGGGCCTGTAAGAACTGTAAGAGGGCGAGGGGGAGCAGACCACATCCTACACTGTTATTCCATTACCAGGGGCAAGCTCTCCCTCTCTCAGTGTCCCTTTCTTTTTCCCTTCTTGAGTATTCCTCCAATATCCTGTCTTCCTGTAATATGTATGTCCCTTTCCTTTATCCTTTCTTATCTTTTTACTTCCTCTGCACAATCCTTCTCTTTTCTCTTCCCTTCTCTACAAACTTTCTTCAACTTACACAGACCCTCTACGACTTACACAATCCTTCTTCAACTTACACAAACCCTCTGTGACTTTCCTAGTCCCTCCCCTGACCTGAACCTGAGAGCTTGCTCAATCTATATGCTGTCTGCATATCCCCCAGCTTTTCTTCTCCTCCTCCCTACTTAGACCCACATATTCCTGCTTCCCTCTGCCTTCTCCCTTTCCCTGTGACCTTACTGGACATTGCCTGCCTCTCAGGAGTTCAGTAAGCTTGGTGTAACCTAAGTGGGTAGTCTGGTGCAGCTGGTTGACTAAAGTCTGACCTAGAGCCTCTGGGACTAATAACCTCCCATCAGGCAGTGTCCACCATCCACTGATTTCTTTTATGGCTTGTTTCTGCTTGGCCAAGTCATTTTCTGACCTTGTGTATCTGGAGAGGCCATTCCCCACTGGTTTTAGGGCCGCCTCTCAAGCTTCCTGGTGCAGATTTCCTTTCTTGCCCCATCGGTGAGCCTGGATTAGGGCTATAAATTCAGCCTACTGGGCTGAAGTTCCCCTACTTAATGACTGTGACACAGTCCTGAGTTACTACTGCTGTCCCAGCATACCTGATTTCTTCCTGGACATAGCTGCTCCTGTCCGTGAACAATACCTCATCTGGTGATGGCAGTGGGACATCCTTGAGGTCTGGGCGGGCCATCTGCACAATGTCGATTACCTCCAGGCAGTCCTGTAGAGGTTTCTCCGGGTCATCGTCTGGAGGCAGGCTGGCAGGACTGATGGCCAACGTCTTGTGGAACTTGATGCGGGGGCTGGCCTGGAGTCGCAGTGGCCAGCAATTGAATGATCTCTGGAGGAGACCACGTCTGAGTGGGGGGTATCAGCACTCCAGCAGGACCAGAACCAAAGGAGTCACAGTATTTCCCCAAAGTCCATAGTCCTCTTTGAAGTCCAGGAGTAGGTTAGAGCCCCACTGGCTCGGTCAGGACTGAGTCTGCTGCACCAGTACCTACCAGGAAACTAACTAGTTTGTCTCCTATTGTCTTGTCTATCTCTAATCGGGACCTACACCTGATGTCCTGGCTCTTCCTCATGTTTCCCTTTCTCGGGTGATCCTTTTCTATGGGCCCTGTTCCCCTTAAGGCTGTTATTATTACCTTTGCTATTCTATTATCTTGTTTCCCCGATATTTCATTTCTAAGAATGTTTACTGTGCAACCCAATGAGGTCTTCTGGGCACTAGGGCTGCTATCTATGATTAGACTAACAGTAACAAAGTTGAGGGAGACACAGTAGGGAGGCAGACGAGGACAAAAACAAGGGAAGACACACAAGACAGAAACTTTCGCTTCGTCCGCCTGGCCGCTCCCCTCGCGGAGATTTCAGACGCCTCTTGGCATGTGGCAGGTTGGAATAAGCCCCCAACTCGGATCAGGCTCGCTGGTGGGACACCAGAGTGGCCCAAGAACCTGATACCGCCTTTTAGCCGTATGAGGTGGTCACGGAACCGCAGGGTAGGACTCACTCAGGCTCCGTAACGAGTGTCGTGGAGCACGGTCACTCACACACAATTACATTCACACAGTCACACTCACACACCAGAAGTTCTCGGGAGGTGATCAGTCTCCCCTTCCGCCCCAGTGGCGGACCAGAAAGCACCGCGGTCCAGAACCAGAATTTGCCAGAATTGAACCCCACCTAACGTCTCAGGGGGATCCCGGAGAGGAGAGGCTGTGCCGCGTCCGGCCCTCTCACTCCCACCCAGATGGACCGGTCGCCCAGAACTCACCTCCGGAGGCTTTACCAGGTCTCCTTAGATCTTTTTGGGGACGTCTTGGCATCTCCCAGCCGCTCGTCAGAAACCTAAATCGGATCTTTGAGGCCCTGGAACATCTCAGGGGGTACCTCCCCTCAGATCTCTAGAGGTCCGGCGGCCGGATTGGGAGAGGCCATTCATCCTAGGCGTCTATCCCCTGGTGTCCTAAAGCACCAGGGATCTCGCTGGGACCTCCAAATGTTATAACCCGCGAGAAGCAAATACTCAGGCTCCACTACAGGGTGGCAGAGGGGACAGACAGAAGGTCTCCGAGAGGCTGGGGTGGAGGAACATCTCTCCAAGGCCTTCCCCCAGCTCTCACGAGGACCACGGATTCCTATCCACCGGAGCCTGAGGAGGTGCACCCCAAGTGGGGAGTCCTCTTTCAAATCTCGCTGGGGCCTCCAAATGTTATAACCTGACGGCGAGATACCCAGAGACGCACGGCCAAATTGTAAAGGAGCACTTTATTACACCGGCGGGCTGTTACACCGGCGGGCTGGGGGGGTACAGTTTCCCCAAATCCTCAGCCCCGAGCCTTCTTTGTTGCCCGCTTTTAAAGGCACAGACTACAGAAAAAAAACTACATTCTCTTGGCGCCGCTTTTGGCACCGTTAAGGGGGGCTGATACAGAGAAGGGGGGAGAAGAGCAGGATAACTATTAATCTCTTTTTTCTCATGGTTCCTCTGAGTTTCCCAAGGCCATCCTCAACCCCTTATCTTTACAGTTTTCTTTGGGTGTCTCAAGGCCCTTATGTTTACAGAAAAGAAACTGCCAGGGTGTGTACGTGCAGTAACTGAGGGTCAGAATGGAGTTATTACAATTTGTTAATGATCCTTTGTATTTCTGTGGTGTCAGTTGTTACATTTCTGATTTTGTGTATTTGGGTTCTCTCTCTTTGTTTCTTGGTGAGTCTAGCTAAGGGTCCATCAATCTTGTTTATATTTTCAAAAAACCAGCTCTTTGTTTCATTGATCCTTTGAATTGTTTCTCTGGTCTCTATGTCGTTTATTTCTGCTCTGATCTTTACTATTTCCTTCCTTCTGCTTGCCCTGGGGTTTTCTTTTTGTTTGCTTTCTAGTTCTTTAAGTTGTGAGGTTAGATAGTCTACTAGAAATTTTTCTTGTTTTTTTTGAGGTAGGCCTGGAGTGCTATGAACATCCCTCTCAGAACTGCTTTCACTGCATCCCATAGATTTTGTGTTGTTATGTGTTCATTTTCATTGGTTTCCAGGAAGTTTTTAATTTCTTCCTTGATCTCCTTGGTAACCCATTCATTGTTTAATAACATGCTATTTAGCCTCCATGTGTTCAAATGTCTTTGCATGTTCTTGTTGCAATTGATTTCTAGTTTCATGCAATTGTGATCTGAGAAGATGCTTGATATGATTTCAATCTTCTTGAACTTGTAGAGACTTAGTTTGTGTCCTAACATGTGGTCTATCTTTGAGAATGTCCCATATGCACTTGAGAAGAATGTGAATTCTGAAGTTTTGAGGTGTAATTCTCTGTAGATATCTATTAAATCAGTTTGATCTAGTGCATCATTTAGTGTCTCTGTTTCCTTGTTAATTTTTAGAGGATCTATCCAGTGATGTCAATGGGGTGTTGAAGTTTCCTGCTATGATTGTATTGCTGTCAGTTTCTCCTTTGAAGTCCTCCAGAAGATTTTAAATATATTTTGGTGCTCCTATATGTTTACCAAGGTTATATCTTCCTATTGGATAGATCCTTTCAATATTATGTAGTGGCCTTCTTTGTCTCTCGTTATGGCCTTCATTTTGAAATCTATTTGATCAGATATGAGTATTGCTACCCCAGCTTTTTTTGCTTTTCCGTTTGCTTGGAAGATTTTTTTTTTTATCCCTTCACTTTCAACCTATGTGAGTCTTTCGTTGTGAAGTGGGTCTCTTGTAAACAACATATATGTGAGTCATGCTTTCTTATCCAATCAGCTACTCTGTGTCTTTTTATTTATTTATTTATTTATTTATTTATTTATTTATTTATTTATTTTTATCCTCACCTGAGGACATTTTTTCATTTTTTGTTCAGATAGAGTAGGAGGGAGAGAGAGAAAGAGAGAGAGAGAGAGAAACATCGATGTGAAAGGGCCACATCGAGTGGCTGCCACCCGCACGACCAACCAGGGCCGGGGACAAACTGCAACCGAGGTACATGCCCCTAGCGGGAACTGAACCCGGGTCTCTCCGGACCACAGGCTGACGCTCTAACCGCTGAGCCAAACCGGCCAGGGCACTCTGTGTCTTTTCATCTGAGCTTTCAAACCATTTACATTTAAGGTGATTATTGATATGTACTTATTTATTGCCATTTTTGTTTAGTGTAGTTATATTTTTTTTCCTATTTCTTCTACTAATTACAGCAGTCCTTTTAACATTTCTTGCATTGCTGGTTTGGTGCTAATGTATTCCCTTAGCCTTTTTTTTTTGGTCTGGGAAGCTCTTTATTTGACCTTTTATTTTGAATGACAGCCTTGCTGGGTAGAGTAGTCTTGGATTCAGATCCTTGTTTTTCATGACCTTGATTACTTCATGCCATTCCCTTCTGGCCTGTAGTGTTTCTGTTGAGTAGTCAGCTGATAGCCTTATGGGGGTGCCTTTGTAGGTAACCTGTTGCTTACCTCTTGCCGCCTTTAATTTTTGGCATTTTAATTACTATGTATCTTGGTGTGGGTCTGTTTGGGTTCTTCTTACTTGGGACTCTCTGTGCGTCTTGAACTTGAATGCTTTCTTTCTTCACCAAATTAGGGAAATTTTCTGTCACTATTTCTTTAAATATATTCTCTAACCCTTGCTCATTTTCTTCTTCTTCGGAGACTCCTATGATACGAATGTTATTACGTTTCCAGTTGTCCCACAGTTCTCTTAAGCTGTCTTCCTGTTTTTTCATTGTTTTTTCCTTTTGGTTTTCTTATTGGTTGATTTTTTCTACCCTGTCTTCTAATTCACTGATCCGGTCCTCAGCTTCCTCTACTCTGCTGTTTAGTCCTTCCAATGTGTTCTTCATTTCTGCTATGTCATTCTTCATTTCTTCTTGGTGCTTCTTCATTTCCAATTGGTTGATTTTCAATGTTTCTGTGTCTTTGCTCTTGGTGTTGATGTCCTTACTCATGCTGTTGGGCTTCCTCAACATCATGGCTCTGAATTCTAGCTCTGTTAACTTGCTTAACTCCATTTCATTTATCTCATCTTTGGTAGAGGTCTCTTGTTCTTTCGTTTGGGATCTGTGTCTTTGTTTCACCATTTTGGCTATCTCAGAGGGTTTTGGAGCCTGCAAAAGTTTCCCTGTGGATGTTGGTGTTCTGCTGTTTGTGGCTCCCTCTACTGGGTTTGGATGAGCTTGGGAGGACCCATGTTAAACACCACTGTGGAGTCTTACTTTCCTGGGTAGATTTGCAAGCACAGAAAAGGTTAAGTTATCCTCTGGCTTTTTGCCTAGAGGCTATTAGTCGGGGTTACTTGAAGAGCCTTGTGTTCTTAGTTGAATGAAAACCTCCCTCAGGTGTGTTCAGCGTGAGAGGATTTCCCAAGGGTGGGGCAGATGCTGGTAGTTAATGAGCCTTAATTTGCATTTCAATGGCCCACTAGGGTGTGGCTGAATCTCCGAGGGAGGGGCTGCCGCCTCTCCCCAGAGCCCTGGGATGGAGCAAGATGGCCACCGTCCTGCGTTGCCCACAACTCAACAAAAGCTCTGAGCGCCCACCAAATCCTGAGTGTCCCCACACAGTTCCAGTCCAGTCCGCCCACCCTCTGCCAGAGCCCAAGGTGAGTGGCTGCGGCTATTTTAGCGCTCTGTCCCGCCCTCTGCACTGTGGAGCCAGCTTGGGCTTTAACCCCTAGGGCGCTGCTCACAGCTAAGACTGCTGCTGTCTGCGGGCTCCCAGCCCCCGTCTCATGCCTCAGCAATCCTACCAGAATCGATTCAGTGTCCCTGGTTGTATGGTCCTCGCAAGCTGCTTTTCTGTTGCTTTTTTCACAGCGATTTGTCTTTATTTCAGTTGTAATTCCAGTTTGATCCTGGGAGATGGTGTGTAGCTTCCATTCACTCCGCTGCCATTTTAGAATCTCCCTTTAAGTCTTTTTTATTATCCCAATCAGAATAATACCCTCTATTGTCTTTAAATTAGAAAAGTACTTTGTTTTTAGGTCATTATTTTACTGTGCTGAAAAGTTATTTATATATATATTTCCTACTCTGCCAGATTATAAATTTAATGAAGACAGAACCTAAGGCATATTCACTTTTAGTTTCTCACCCACTTCCTAGCAGGTATTTTGCCACTTGAAGGATCTTAATAATATCGTCTTTTCCATTTTTAAAATGAGATGTATATAGCCTAGCCGGTGTGGCTCAGTGGTTGAGTGTTGACCCATTCACCAAGAGGTTGTCGGTTCGATTCCCAGTCAGGACACATGCCCAGGTTGTGGGCCCCATCCCCAGTGGGGGGCATGTGGGAGGCAGCCAATCAATGTTCTCTCTCATCGATGTTTCTATCTCTCTCTCCCTCTCTTTTTCTCTCTCTCTAAAATCAATAAAGAAAAAATAAATAAATAAATAAAATGAGATGTATAGCATGTGAGATGAGTTTAGAAGCACATTTATAGGATAAGCTCACATAAGTGAACCAAAGTAATTGTAGAACCATCTGTCCAGAAAAAATTGTCCAGGGGACCACCTGCCATTCGAGTTACTGGTACCTGAAGAAAGAGCAGGGCCCAGTGTGAGTTACCTGACTGGAAGTTGTGTCAGATTTAAGAGAGAAAAGAAAGAATAATGAGTGATTTAGTAGCTGAACACTTGATTAGTGGGATCATTTCCTCTGAGTTGTTACTATTTCTGTAACTTTATCAGTGCTGCATTTCTCTAAGCAGGAACTAGGAGAACACTACCTTTTATCAATTAACCTTTTCAAACTCTCGCTGGCTTGTATTACATTCGTTTTCCCAAGTCTTCCCCAGAAAAATCTTAGCATGCATTAATGGCAGTTCCCTTTACATTGGATAGGTATGGAGATTCTAAATCCTTAATTACTGAGAAGCAATACAGGATTTTATTTATTTACAGTAAGTGGTAGACACCATTTTGAAGCCTAATCTTGGCCAGTGCAGCTAGAAAAGAAGTAACACTACTTCTCATCAATGACAGGGTGGGGCAAAAGTAGGTTTCCACTTGTTCATATGGCAAATAATACAATAACTATTATTATTATTTATATTTTGATTATTAAATAATAATACAAGAATACACTCTGTGTTTCCTGTACTCACAACTGGAAACCAACTGTAGCCCCACCCTGTATTACAGAAAAATAGTAAGAGGCCAGATTCAAGGGCATGGCAAAATGTGGAGAGACTGGTACCTACCTGCAGCATTTTACCTCTGGAGTGGAAAGTGTGTCATTGCGTACCAACTTGAATGGGCTCGAGATCAGTGGAAATATGGCAGGAAGCTACTACCTGGGAACAGATTGGGCTCTAGTGTGTAAGCTTTGGAAAACCTCATAAGCTCTTAACTGCTCCGCCCCAACCCCCTCTGCACGTAGGGATCCATTGGGATAATATGACGTGCAGGAAGGATTGATTTGTTTGTTTGTTTGTTTGTTCTTCTGATGAGAAGATGAATTTTATGTCTCTGTGTCTTGGAGGGGAATGGGAAGGTGATACGAGAGAATAATATAACAGTACTTTCCATGAATAATGTGAGAAGAACATGAGAGCTTTTAGTCTGAAGCCTTGTTTTTATGTCCTGTGGAGAGAGGGCTGTTGGAGTTGTATTTTTGAATAAACTGTAGCACTGCAGATGACAGGGTATATGGGAGAGTTTAGGAAAAAATGCTTATTTTAAACCTCCATCTCTGATCACATACCTGAAAAGCTTGCAAACGGCACTCTGAACATTTTTGGTCTAACCGTATTTTTAAAGAAAACATTGTTGGTGGAAGCAGTGAATAGTGACCTAAATAGGTTTGCGCAGGTATGAAACTATTAGGTGACTTGCAAGAATAACTGAAGGGGTCCTGAGGGTTAGGATGGTCACATCTGAGCAAAGAGCCATCTCACTAAGACCTTGATACGATGTACCTGTAGGCTGGTTAGGCCTGGGGAAATATGGGTTACGGGGATTATAATCATATATCCTACAGAACAAAGACTGTTCCTCAATTTAAAGACTCTTTATTTGCAACCTATTTTGTTTTTATTTTCTTGATTACCTGCATATTTCTTCTGTTTCTAACAGTTTCCCCAACTTTTAACCCACTTCATATTTTTATTTCCTTTTTTGTTTCTTAGAAAAAAAAAAAAAAAAAAAGCAAAGCCCAAAATGAAATGCAAATAAAACAAAATAAACTTAAAAACAAGAGCATCGGCTTCTGTGTTTCTCACCAACTTTCTTCAACACGTGTTCCAGTGTATTTCGCCTCCAGTGATATATCCGGTTCTGAGGTTCAGTTCTGTCACTTGTCCTGCATTCCACTACTTCTTTAAAAAAATTTTTTTTCTTCTTCATGGTTTTAGAGAGAGAGAGAGAGAGAGAGAGAGAGAGAAAGAGAGAGACATCAATGAGAGCGAACATTGATTGGCCACCTCCTGCATGCCCCCCACTGGGGATCGGGGCCAGAACCTGGGCATGTGACCTGACCGGGAATCGAATGGTGACCTCTTGGTGCATGGGTCGTTCCTCAACTAGTGAGCCACACTGGCTGGGTGTATTCCACTACTTCTTAAACTCCAGATAAATAAAGACAGGGAGAGACAAGGCATTCACTTCATACTACAACCCAGTGTATCATCTCAGAGCTATCTTTCAAGGAAAAAGAGTTTTCAACTGGTAAAATCCATACTTCAATTCTGACTAATGTGACTTAAATGCTTTAAAAGTAGCCTTTAGATGAAACTATATACACAAAGAGAAACCACCTAAATATTAAATTTGTGAATGACATCCAAATATTAAATTAGAATGACTAATTGAAGATTTAGCATGTTTCTTCTGAAAAGTTGTCACTGGTAGGTCTGGAAGTCTCTCTTACTCAAAATATCAGTGGTAGAACATATCTATTTGTGGGTTTCAGTATCTTGAAGGTAATAATTAAAACTGAAAATTTTCAGGATGAAACTCACATGTAGTCTGTTTAGTCTGGATCAGAAAGGCTGAGACAAAATTTAATGGTTATCCTTACATATAATTGCTTTTTATGTTTTGTTTCTTCTAATACAAAAATACCCCACAGATTTTGTTTTCTTTATAAATTTAACACTTCACAAGAAAACCACTATAAACATGATAAACTTCCTCATAATCACTGAGCACTCTTGGCTAATTGCTGGGGGTTTTTCGGTTGCCTCAGCTGGAGGTCTTAATAAAGACATGTATGAGAGCTTGAAATTGTCTTTTTTCCAGATAAACCAAATGGTCTTTCCCATTTTATTCCAGTATCTCTGATTGTATTATTTTGCAATTACACTTAAAAAAAAAAAAAAAAAAAAAAAAAACTTGAGTAGGGCTCTTTAACAGAACTTTCCTTGTGAGGGCAGAAATATCCCCTATTTGTGCTGTCCAGTATGGTAACCACTAGCTACGTGCAGTATGGAGGACCTGAGTGGAGCTGGTCTTAGTGAAGGGCTGAATTTTAACATCAATGAATCTCAATTTAAATAGCCACATAGAGCTCCTGGCTGCCAGATTGGTAAGTGCAACTCTGCAGACTGAATTTAGATTTTGGTTACTTGTAGCTTTAGTTGATATAGCTGGTTTTATTGAAATGGTAATTTAAGCTTTAACACTGTACTGCAAGGTAACATTAGCTACCCTCTTGTGTGAGGGTCTGCATTTTCCTCTAACATCTATTAATTGACACAGTTTTCAGTGAGGCATATCTATGGATTTCCTTTCTCCTTTTAGATTTGGACTGAAGAACTTAACTGTCCATGGAAAAGTTGAACCTCGTTACTGAGAAAAATTCATACTATGTCCTGAAGATGATTTAAGGGCATACTATTGACAGGTGCTGTTTAAGCAGAAAAAAATCAAGTTCGCATAAATCTCTGCCCATTAGTTTGGAATGTGGGATGGTGACATTTATGGAGAGACTCTCCCCACTTCAGCTTTAGAAATGATGCTATGTTACCAACTGTTAAAAATGTTGTCCTGCTCACCATATAAACCCAACTGTCTCACAGTTTGCTTCTGGGATAGAGAATGATTTGAAATTACTTGCTTTATTGTTTTTCTTTCTGTCTAAGTTTTACTCAGAGAACCAGAGACACTGGCATATTATAGAGGCTTCTGGCGAGTGGGGTCCAGCGGCATTCTTCTCCATGCTCCCGGAGGGAATGTGTTCATCCCTTCCATCCCCTGTGCCACACAGACATCTCCCACGTGGCGGTGCGGGAGCTCAACTCAGTCTTCATTTTCTACAGCTTGCATCCTTTACACTAGTAGCTCATTACATTCTTTACTTTAGAAAGTCCCCAAATTTTACCCTGGGGTGTTTAGAAGTCAGTCACTGTTCACTGGAATGTTCAAGAGCTTAATGACTAGAATTTTATGCTTTCTTTCTGTCACCCTGGGCTTAGAGCAAAGTACCCTACATCAATGTTGACTCAGCTAAATCCACTCCTTAAATTAGAGTGCTTTACTTTGTGTCCCAACTTTTTAAAGCAAATACAGGAAACAACACAAGTGAAACAGTTTCTTCATATGCCATGGTTTCAAATCAATAGCACGTCAGTTGCCAAACAGGTTCTTTAAACTTTAATGAAGAATGGATTAGTTGGGGGGGTTTGGGATTCCAGCTTCTGTCACTAGTGCTATTGCAAGATCCTTTCACTATTTCTTGAAACCTATTAAGTCAATCTTTCCTGTGCCCAGTGTTTCAATAGCCCACATTTTTAAGTGAGAGGTATCTAAATGATTTCAAAGGAAAAGGCTGTCTTTTCATGATCACATACTGTTATTCATTTCAGTGGAGATTCACAGACATTGCTGCAGGGACTCTTGGCAGAGATTGTTTACAAGGAAATTAGATTGAACTTTGAGTGAGCAGGCGGTCAATATACGTTCTTTCTCTGATTTCATCTTCCGTTGTCCTAAAACTGCTTAAACTAGATCCAGACACCAGTGGAAGTTAATATTACACAATAAACAGCTAATTTAATAAAGAAACTTGCCTCTGCAGTCTTAAAATGCATTTAGTTACATAAACAAAAATAGCCTAAAAGTCGAGTGTAAGTTCAATGTTCTATTTCAATTTGGATCTCGTTGAACTTTTTCATTTTTTATCTCCAAAACAGCAATGGACTACATGTAAATATATCAAATGTGCATAATTTATGCATTTGCTTAATAGAAGGAAGACAGTATTTGAAATCAACAGTTCTAAATTCCCACATTTGACGTTGTTTCACCTGTGAGTCACCTGATCCAGTGAACGAGATTTCTGTGTGGAGTCCTCACAAGCAAATTGATAGCTGTCATTTCTGACTCGTTGTGGGATTTGCATTTATTCATTCATGGAACTGACATTTAAAGAGAACTTTCTATAACACAAAACTCTAATCCTCTGAAAAGATACGAACATCTCTGTCTTCATAGATCTATTATTCTAAGAGAAGGCTTACATCAATCAATTAATCAAACAAATATACAATTGTTGAGAACAGTGGTATAACAAATAGCAAGGAAAAGGATAGGATGTGCCATGAGGGTGGGGACGATGACTGCAATTTTAAATATGGCAACAAGGAAATTCCTCTTTGTGAAAATAACATTAAAAGACTAGAGTGCGGAGAGAATGTGGATCTTGCAATATCCAGAAGGAGACTGTTCCAGGCAGGTGATAGCAACTGCAAAGGTCCTGAATGGAAGCATATCTAGCATGAATACAGCAAGGACGCTGATGTGGCTGGAGATGACTGAGGAAGGCAGGTGTTAAGTGATGGTGTCAGATAGATGAACAGGGTACAGGTACAGGGTGGGTTGTGTGGAGTCTTGTTGATGCTTGTAAGGACTTTGACCTTTACTCTGAGCATGATGGGGGTTATTGGAAAAGTTTGAACAGAATAAAGCCATGATTTGATAAGCTACTCTGTATGCTTTGTTTGTAATAGGCATTCAGACGACCATGGTGGTGACTAATACAATAACACCCTGACAAGATAATAGTTGTCCAAACCCAAGTTGTAATGTTTAAAAGTAGCAAGATTCTGGGTATGATTTGAAAATAGAGAAAACTTAAAGAGCTGGTACATTAGTGTGGTGCTAGCAAAGGAGGTGATCTAACAATGTTTGACCTGTTATCTATGCTTCCCAGACAGTCCAATGGAGCTGGTAGGTAGGACAGAGATAAGAATCTGTAGTCAGAGGAGAAGTCCAGGCTGGGGACTTAAAAGTGGGACTCATCAGCTTATTTAAATTCATGAAGATGTATGAGAGCTCTCCATGTTACTGAGTATAGGTAGCAGGGAAGAGAGGTACAAGAATACCCTCTGGGTCAACCCAACTTTTTTTTTTTTTTTATCCTCACCTGAGGACATTTTTCCATTTTTTGTTCAGATAGAGTGGGAGGGAGGGAGGGAGAGAGAGAGAGAGAGAGAGAGAGAGAGAGAGAGAGAGAGAGAGAGAGAGAGAAACATCGACGTGAAAGGGACACATCGGGTGGCTGCCTCCCACACGACCAACCAGGGCCGGGGACAAACTGCAACCGAGGTATGTGCCCTTAGTGGGAACCGAACCCGGGTCTCTCTGGACCTCAGGCCGATGCTCTAACTGCTGTGCCAAACCGGCCAGGGCTCACCCCAACTTTTAAAAGTTCAGAAAATCAAGAGACATAAGTGATAGCAACAGGGGAGGAATGACCAGCACAAGATCTGTTGAGCTGGAAGCAAAATGAAGAGATTGAAGAGGACGCAGTGATCAACTCTGTCAAATGCTGCTGATAGATCAAGTACTGAGAACAGAGAACTGACCTTTGCAATTAGCAGCTCCTTAGAGCCCTTGACAACCGCACTCTTGGTGCAGTCTGCTGGTGAGAGGGAGATTGGAAGGTTACGAGGAACAGAAAAATGGGATGGTGGCTGGAGTGGCGTGTGGGATAAGAGAGGCTTTGTTTGTTTGTTTGTTTGTTTGTTTTTTTAACAGAGAAAAAGTAAAATTTCTGGAGGTAAGTTTTGAAGATGTGAAAAGATTATTTCTAGTACTTAACTGAGGGGTTGGGTTTAGATAACAGAATGTACAGCCAGTCCATAATCACAGGAGGGAAAGCCAACACATGGACCCAGACACAAAGAAGTAGCTAGAGGCCCTGGCCAGTTTGGCTCAGCAGTTAGAGAATCAGCCCACAGACCAAAGAGTCGCAGGTTCAAGTCCAGTCAAGGGAGCATACCTCAGTTGCAAATTGATCCCTGGGGTCATGCGGGAGGCAACCTATCCATGTGTCTCTCTCATATCGATGTTTTTCCTTCTCTCTCCTTCCCACTCTTTCTAAAAATCAATGGAAAAATATCCTTGGGTGAGAATTAAAAAAAAAAAGAAGTAGCTAAAGAAATGGAAGGAGCAGGTGGAAATTTTCACCTGGTCGCTTCTCTTTTCTTGATGAAGTTGGAAGCAAATTTATCAGATAATTACAATAGTAGTGAGAGGAAGCAGAAATTTAAAAGAAATTAACCATCTATGACAATAGACTTTGAAATGTGGCTTAGATTTTCCCTGTAAATTAAGTACTATTGATTCCTCTTAAACATCTTAAAATTAATATCTACACTTTTTCAATATAAATGTATAACAAAAGATAGTTTCTGACTTATGTAGTTATTGACATTTATAAATTAACATTTTGAATCACTTTATACATGCATTCAATGGCATCTATATAACAATTCTAAACTCATCATTATCATTTAAAACCGTAATATGGAAAAGCTTTTCTCTATCAGATATATTAATATTATTCCTTATTCTCTTCGAAATGAAACTCCAGAATTTTAACGTAAGGAGATAAATTTATGCTTGAAAATCTTTTTTTACCCTCTCATACTTCTCTGTAAAAAAACTAGGTACACAAATGAACTTTAAAATATTTTACTGTGCTAGTAGCCAATAATTTAAAATTTTCTTCTGGAGTGAAACAACTTTAGAAGTATGTGTACTCAATTAAACAGTGTAACAATATATTATAGAATTATTTTATATGATATAAATATAAATGTAGATGTAGATGTAGATATAAATGTAGATGTAAATATAAATATAAACCATCAAACAGTGTATTGGTTGGATCCTCTGGGAGCACACACGGGGACAGGGTTAGAATTGTAGGAGGTGTATTGAGAGGGTGATGTAGGAGTGGGGGAATGGATAACACCTGTGAAAAGTAAACAAGGGAGGAAGAAGAATTGGGTGGGAGAGCCTTAGACAACCACATACATGACAAAGACTTGCCAACCAATCAGAGACTGCTGAGCCAAAATTTGCCATTAGAGAAATCTTGAGCTGATCAGCAATGGCCAAGCTCCATGACTGCTGAGGGCTGTCCAGGAAGGGCATGGCCTTGGCTGGGGAGCGGAAGCATCAGATAGGGAATGCTGAAACAGCTGGGGGCTTCCAGGTAGCTGCAGGCCTTGCAACTCAACAGGAAATTCCTTCTTGAAGAGAGATCCAAGCAGCGCTCCTCCATCACTGCCGCAAACATACACATTGTTATTGAAAGTATTCTTAGTGATGTGGATGGATATTTTGTATCAAAGTTCATATAGCAGCGTGAGTAAATATTATTTTATTATTGGAATGATTCAGGGTTCAGCATTAATTAAATTTTGTATGCTTGTAAGTCCTAGGAAACCATGTTCATAAAAACAAACATATTTTTCACTGTCTTCCAAATATATACTGTCAAATAATTTTATCAAATAATTTTAAATCATTGAGAATTATTTGTAATAATCTATGAGCTGACAATTCAATCAGACCCTCATTTGACTTTGGTGCAATTAACAAATAAGAAAAAAAATCTGTTTGTAATTTTTCCCCCCTCAAATTATTAATCATTCACTTTCTCAGTGCTTAGGAAATAATCTTAAAATGCTTCACCAAGATTTATCAAATGGCAATTAATTATGCCTGTTACTTTTTCATCTGGAGATCCTATATTGAACCTATGTAATCAGAAAGGATTATAAAATGTCAATGATGCAATATTTTTATTTTAACACACATTCTAAATATATTTTCAACAAAACTTTTGAGCCACGGATTTAGCTCATTCAGTGTACAAAACATATCCATTAGAGAATCTAACTAGAAAACCAAGTCTTCATTTTCTAACCAAGTGTCCAACTGAGACATTTTTTTCCATAAAACTTTTACTTTATTTTTTTACTTCAAACAATACTATTCATGCATCCATATCACTCTAAATTCTAATTCCCTGATAAATAGATATAAGGCATAGACTCTTGCCATAAGTTTATTCTTTATTTTTTTTCAATCCTCACCCGAGGATATTTTTCCATTTATCTTCAGATAGCGTGGGAGGGAAGGAGAGAGAGAAGGGGAGAGAGAGACAGCGATGTGAGAGAGACACATCAACTGGTTGCCACCTGCACAACCCCGACCAAGGTTGGGGATGGAATTGCAACCAAGGTATGTGCCCTTGACCGGAATCGAACCCGTGGCTCATTGGTCCATGGGCCAGGGCTCTAACTGCTGAGACAAACCAGCCAGGGCAAGTTTATTCTTTTGATGAACAAGGTGCTGCCACCCTCGATTTCCTACAGAACTGCCTGCCTTGTTTCTTTTACAATAATAGCAAGAGGAAGGAAGATGTACGGTTGTTAAATAAAAATTGCCAGCACTGCTGCCACATTGCTTGACAATAAATCTGATTCCAGAATAGATCACTATTAGCCAAAGCACATTGTTTCCAAACACCACATTCTGTCAGCAGAATGACGTAGGAAAGATAAATACATGTATTCCAACAAGGTGCCTGATTCCAGGAGGATTCTTGTTACCAAGGCTTCAAATCATCCTTCTGTTTGGTTTCCCACGGGTTTCATATGTGGGGCAATGCATTTAGTAAAATTCGGGATGGTTGAGATGGGCTTAGTATCAAACATTTGAGGATAACTGTGAAGAGAGAATAGGAAAGGAGAAACTGTCGGATGCTAATGCTGCAGGCACGTTCTTCGGTCAATTTGAGGAAGAGTACGTATGGAAATTCCACATCTGGACACTGATTTCCTGAGAACTCTTCATGTCATGGAAAAGCTTTGTGTGCTCCCTGGGATGCACATATTCTGAAGGGCAGCCGCTGGTCTGGAAGAAAGGGTGAGTTACTATTCTGGAGCACTTGCAATCATTTTTACCCCCCACGCCCCCACAATCCATTTGGCAACACATAGAGACATTTTGATCTGGGGAAGCCCGGGATGCTGCTGACCATCCTGCAATGCACAGACAACTCCACAGGAAAGAATTACCCAGTTCAGATAGCAGTAGTGCCAAGATGGAGCCTCACTACCAAGCGGAGGTCTGAGGCCAGCCTCATCAGCGCCACCTGTGGGTGTGCTAGACCGTGCCAGGTCTGGAGTCCTAGATCACGTCTGTGTGTGTGAACGTCTGCAGAAGGATTTCCAGTCCTGCGCTGCCGGACCACTCTGCAGCCGTTCCAGATGTGAAGCGGGGAACTGTTTTGTACACTTCTGAAGGTTTGATTTTCCTTTTGTCAAGTTTGTAGGACATGTGATGGAAATATTTTTGGATGAACTAAATACACGATAAATATCGCTCTTATGCATCTTTAAACAATGATAATGAGTTAGATATAAAATAGAGCCTTTGTGGAAAAGGCAGGATTCCATCTGAAATCAAGACACCCATTATAACAGAAAAATAGTAACTCTTCTGTTGTCTTTTCATTTCCAAAATTGAATTTAAAACTTTCAAGTTACTCAAAAAGACAAAATACATCTGCGCACACATCTGTCTCGTGCCCAGTTTTGATGTAAACTTTGCCCCCGTTCCCATTTTGTTTTGAATGATTTATTTTCTCACAATTCAACACAAGTCCTCAAGCCACAGTACTTATTTTCCTTTGCTTTTCATTAAAATTTTTTCAGTTAAGACAAAAGAATAGGAATAAAGCATATAACAATTATTAAACTAAAATATTGCACTTATCACAAGATAAAATGCTAGTTAGAGCTAAATTCATAATGCTAACTCATTTTCATCCTCTTTCAAACAATTCACTGGTGATAAAAGTCATTAACTATTTCTGGTTGATAAAATGGCAATCGAAAATTTGAATATCTGTTCACTCAAATGAGCTCTAAGTTCTATCAAGCCTCTTGTGTCAGAACTTTTTTCAGAAACTTCTAATATTCTCAAGGAGACTTTACTCCTAAGAAAATCTGGTATATCAGAGAATATTACATTTGCATGAAAACGACAGTTTCTTGGAAAAAGCTGAGTCTGTTCATGTTATTGAAAGGTGTTTTTTGTTTGTTTGTTTGTTTGTTTGTTTTTCCCCTGCTATAGGTACCAGCATTTAATCTTAATTTCTTGATCAGTATTCCATTGGGATAAAGTAAATGTTTAATCCATTTATAAATCTTCTGATAAAAATATTCTGCAGTGCCAGGATTTAAAAAACCTATTTAAAATAATCTTAATTCTTTACCTTCATAGCTTTATCCAAGACCTTTTATACCTCAGTTGCTGTAATAAATAGTTAACTGCTTTCTCTGACGTTGGTCCCTCCTCCTGCCAATCTGTTTCTGTACCTTTGTGCAACTTTCCACATACCCTTACTTCTTCTCAGAACAGGTTATACTCTTCCTCAGCTGAGCTGAGATCGCGCCTGCTCTGTGCAGTCTTCTCTCGCACTGTCAACGCGGTCCATAGTGTAGCTACAAAGCCTTCATCTGGCTTCACTCACACTGGCTGTGGCCACCCTTGTTTGGAACACGCCACCTTCTTTTCTGCCCCTTAAAACCATATCAGTTCTGGGTCTGTAACCTTGCTCATTGACTTTTCTAGTCTAAGATACCCTGGCTTCGGCCCTCTGCTGCTCCGAAGCAGTCATCAGAAAAGGCTCACACATAGCCCACGTTCTTCACTTAGCCCTCCCTGAAGGCTCTTCCTCTGGTTCAGGAGAATATCCATCTTCATTCTCCAGCAGTCAGTCTATTACCAAATGCACTGTAGGTTTGGGAAAAAGTCTTATATTATTTCTTCTTGTTAGTCAGTAAGATGCAACTGTTGTGAAAATGTGGGCTTTCAGTTACACCCAGTGTGGAATATTGCTTTTTTTTTCTTTTTCTTTATTGATTTTAAAGAGAGATGAAGGGAGAGGGAGAGAGAGATAGAAACATCAATGAGAGAGAACATCGATTGGCTGCCTCCTGCATGCCCCCCACTGGGGATCGGGCCCACAACCTGAGCATGTGCCCTGACCGGGATCGAACCCGTGACCTCTTGGTGCATGGGTTGATGTTCAATCACTGAGCCACACCAGCTGGGCTATTGTTTTAACCAGTTATTCACTGGCCTAGAATAATGCTAAAGTGACTGAATTTTTATGTGCCTCAGTTTCTTCATGTGTGTGACTTTCCCTAACTGGTGGGCTCATTGTGAGTACTCATTCTATGAAATGTACTTACCAGAGTGGTGAGCACTCAGTTCATATTAGCTGTGTATCATCGTCCCCATATCATTATCGTCATCTACCTAATAGAATATAAACTCATTCCATGCATAGGTCAACTTTTATACCTGCCCTACAACCTTATGCACATAATCAGTACTGAGCCTAATGCAGTGTCAATACATAGTCAACTGTAATTCATTTTACTCTTCGTTGCTTCTAGCATTTCTACTTCTCAGACTGTGCTGACATTGTTCTACTCTTAATGTCTTTTTATTTTTTACTTTTTTTCTTTATTGATTTGAGAGAGAGAGAGGAAGGGAGAGGGAGAGAGATAGTAACATCGATGAGAGAGAACATCGATTAGCCACCTTCTGCATGCCCCCCACTGAGGATTGTGCCCAGAATCTGGGACTGTGCCCTGACCTGCAATCGAACTGGCAACCTCTTGGTACCTGGGCTGACACTCAGCCACTGAGTCACACCAGCTGGGCAACTGTTACTGTCTTATATAAGGTCATGTTATTATAATATTTACTGTGAAATCCCTCAATCTTTGTTTTCCCCCAAAGACGAACATTTTTATCAGAAATACATTATAAACTGGACATTCGGCATGTGTTCTCATGAGATCAGGTCTTCTGCAGACAGACATTAGTAGGGAGTTTCACTGTAACCCTTACAGAAGGACACTTGCTTACACCAAGCTTCAGAGCTCGGCAAAGCATCTTTCTGGGCATATTTTCCTTTCACTTGCTGCATATGTCTGTCTTCATTGCCATGTCTCTAGAATTCCATATGCTTTGTTTAAGTCCTCTTCATGGGAAGTTATATATTCACCTCTACTAATTTACCACTCTCTCTCATCTCACCTTCCCCACGTTTTAATAACCCTGGCTATTTTGTTAAAGATAGTTCACTTAAAAAAAAAGAAAAAAAAAAAGAATTTCTTACCAAAAATGGCAGTTTTAGTGAGTGAGGGATGAACATTAGGGACTTGGTTAGTAACAGAGTTCTTTTATTTCTAGGAAATTCTGTGTCTATAAAATAGGCATTCACACACGTGTGCATGTGCACACACACACACACACATTTATCTTTCAGAAGGATAGATCTACTTATGAATCTCATGAGCTCACAGGGTTTGGGTCATAGGATGTGTTAATAGAAGTATGGAGATTAATAGTTGTGTTATTTTCTGTGTTGATGACATCCATGTGGACTGCTATACACAGTCATTGCAAACACAGTGTTTGGGACCTATATATGAAAGGCAATGTACCTGGCCAGTGTGGCTCAGTGGTTGAGTGTCGACCCATGCACCAAGAGGTCACTGGTTGGATTCCCGGTCAGGGCACATACCCATGTTGTGGGCTCAATCCCTAGTGGGGGCATGCAGGAGGTGGCCAGTCGATGTTCTCTCTCATTGATGTTTCTATCTCTCTGTCCCTCTCCCTTCCTCTCTCTCTGAAATCAATAAAAAAAATTAAAAAAAAAAACGGCAATGTATTGTATGCTGTAGAGGCTACAAAAGTTATTAAAACACAAATACTCCTGGTCAAAATTTATATTATATTATCAAGACTATTTATTATGTGAATCATGGCTACAATTTTGACCACTACATTTAGGGAATGCTATAAATCATATTATTTTAACCAGGATAGTGAAAGAAAGAGAGATGTATGAAATGATTGATTATTTAAAGTATATGAAAATATTAAGCAAAGAGAGAAGACTGATCAACATATATGATAGTAGTTTCAGGTTATAGTAACTTTATCTGGAAGAGATATGTTCTCTGGATTAGTGTTTTATGGTTGTTTCATGATATATGCATAAATGATTAAATCACTGGCCATTGGTGATTAACTAAATCTCCATCTCTTAACCCATCCCCAGCCTCATCCCATGATCCCACAGCCTCATCTTCTCATTTCTCCATTGTTTCTGACTCCTCATAACTTTGACCTACTATGCAATCTCCTGGATGAGAACCCAACTACACTTGTTATCTTTTTAGTTTCAAGTTCCACTACTATTTTTTTCATTATCTCTGTATTTTCAGGACAAATTCCTTAGAGAGAATTCAGTTGAGTTCATCTTATCTGAGCCAGAATATGCCAGATATCTATGAATTTAGTGTTTCTAGGATCAACTGTGGTCAGAACCTAGGAGTGGGGTCACTTGGCTCTTTTGAAGAAGATATTTGGATTTACGATTAAATGCCCCATAAAAAAATATTGTTCCTTATGAAAAGTGTGAGACTTCTTTAGGATTGCTTTAGAGAACAAAAGAAAAAATATTCTCATCCTTAAACTCATTTACTAGACTTTCTTGATCCAATGCCATATCACTTAGAAGACAAGTAAAATACATACATTTTAATAAATAACAGTTGTGAGCCCCCGGTTAACTTCAGAGCCTTCTTAAACAAAAATGTTTTCTTCTCACAACACTTCTGACATCAAATGTGTGGATTTTCACATGAAACAATTCTCCAATTTCCTACAAACTCCAACTGGGTGTTCTAGAACTTAATGCAATTCCGGCACTAACTACCCAGATTCAGTGCAGACCCCTTAAGGTAAGGGTTCGGTCCCACAAAAATGCCTCCCATTTCACACAATAATTGCAAGTAGTGCTCCCCTAGGTTACCCACACTTCCGACCAGCTTGGCTGCAGATCAGGGGTTCTCAGGACTCTCTCCTCAGGTTTGATAATTTGCTATAATTACTCAGAGGACCCTGGCAAGCACTTTACTTGCTCTTCCTGATTTATTATAAAAGATACAAATGAACAACCAGATAGAGAGGTTCATAGGTTGAGGTCTGGAGGCATCCCGAGATCTGGAGTTTGGGGTTTTCCAGCCTCTCCGCATGTGGATGTGTTCACCAATTCGGAAGATCCTGAATTTCTTCTTTTAGTGTTTTTATGGAAATTTTGTTACATAGGCATGATTGATTAAATTACTAGCCATTGATGATTAACTAAATCCCCATCTCTTCTTTCATCCCAGAGCTTAGGAGGTTGGGGATTGGGGCTGAAATGTTCAATCCTTTAATCACATCCTTGGTTCCCCTGGCAACCAGCCGCCATCCTGAAGCTATCTAGGGGCCCCTGAAGTGTCACTTACTGGCATAAACTTAGACATGGTTGGAAGAGGGGTTATTATAAATAACATACAATGTTCCTTTCACTCCTATTACTCAAGAAATTACAAGGGATTTTGGTATTCTGGGTCAGGAGTTGAAGACAAATTATATATATATAATTGTATCGCAATATCACACTTCTGTTGTAAGAAGATTCTGCTGTGAAATACAGTGCCTACAGCCACTGATTTACAGACCAGACATTTCTCATTCTATGGTAGTCCATAGAAAATTATCCCTTCGGTGGGATTATTCACAGGAGAATCCATAAAAGGGCTGTGGACTAGCAAGAATGGTGCATAACTTACCCAGTGAAACAAAGAAATTGCATTTGCTGAGCCATCAAGAGGAAATGATGGCTTTCATGAAGGTAGCATGCAATTCTGGACAGTTCAACATCAGCTACAAGTCAGTCAGATAATACAAGCCATTAAGAGCTTAATAAAGCACTATTTAAGGGGGGTTTTCATAATAAAATTATACCTTGCTTTTACAGAAACTGTACTTTTTGCATGTTTAATTTTTTATCTAGGTGATATTCACCACTGTGCCAGATAGATAGTAAACAGTAATATGTTATGATCACACTGTTTCTAATCTTTAGAACCAACTTGGCATGTTGGACTTACTTTTACTTTATAGAAGAAGGAATTAAAATCTGATAACTTACTTCCTTTCACAATGGATTCAACAATATTTAGGCCCCAATCTAACTCCAGACTTAGGTTCTTTCACTATATCATGTTGTCTCCTCTTTACATTTATTTAGAAGGAAAATGTAACGTTTTTGGCCAATTGACACTAGTTACATCAGAGAGTATGCATACACTATAAACTTGAACTGATATGAAACTTCTCCCCCATTTTTCAATTCCCGTTACAACTAAGAAGAAAAGATATATTTTTATTCTCATACCATTATCAAGTATTTCCAGCCTAAAAGAGTATGCTTAACACGCATCTGCTGAGTAAAACATCTGATCGCAATGCTCTGAGCACAAGGACCTGGAAGAAAGTTATTTGGTGGAAAATGCCCTAAATGAATTCAGGAACTTCAATATGAACGGAAGATGTGTACAAGGAAAGAAACGAGAAAATATGCTCCGAAGGCTTTTTAAAGACTGATTGGGCTTTTCCATTTGTGTACTATATAAGATTTTACTAGAATGTTCAAAATTAAACCACATTAAAATAATCAAAGCCTCTTAGAAATGACTTCATAATAATGATTGGGACTTGAAGATACAGCTGGTTTTGGTTAAGTACTGGCTCTTGGAAATTATTTGAAGTAAAATGAAAAGTAAGAAGACATTTCCTTTTTAATTGTGCATATCTTAGGACATTAATATAGAGTGTGATCGAGTGGGGAACAAGGCACAGACATAAATTGCTGTGGTGCTTAAATTCAGTGTCCCTTTGAAAAACGCACATATTGACAAGTTGGCAAGGCTGTTGATATGAATCAGATAGCGCGAGACTTTGCTCTCCGTGCACCAGCAAATTTCTCCCTTATTTTGTTTCTGCCTACCCAGACAAGCAAGTTATGTACAGTGTTCTTCCCTCTACCCACTCTTTCCTTCATTCAGAGGATTATGTTTGTCAATTCCCAGTCATTATATGAAGGAAGTTTGAATATATTGTACCAAGAATGGCGGGATTTTGAAGCCATGCCCTCCCTGAATTGGCCCATAACTCTTCTTCCTGATCCACCTACATATAAGATATGTCATACTAAAGTTGGTAGTAGGTTACAACGGAAATACTGTGCAGCAGACCAAGAAGTCTAGTTTCACTTGAAATATATAATTGATACCAAATTAGCTATTGCATTTTGTTATAGGTACAACATGATTTAGAAAATATTTCAAAACAGTAAGGACTCATTGCAATTATAGTATTTGTGATGGTGGGGATGATGATTATTAACACTGAAAAAAAGCAATGTTTTAGGTTACAATTTGCAAGTAGTCTCAGATTCTCAGGGACAAGAAGGATTGAGAAAACAAATTATTATAGCATTTCTAGTTCCTGTTTTTGGACTGACTGCAAAAAGAGCTGCAATCGCCTCAAAGGCTGGCTCGCTCTTCCTTCCTTCCTTCCTTCCTTCCTTCCTTCCTTCCTTCCTTCCTTCCTTCCTTCCTTCCTTCCTTCCTTCTTTTCTTCCTTCCTTCCTTCTTTCCTTCCTTTCTTATTTAATTTCTTTTTTTAGTATTTGCATTGTCCCATTCTTTTCATTTTTATTTGAAAACCCACAATTATTTATTTGAGATCCCTGTCAAAACAGATACATTTGGTCTTCTTTCCCAGATGGCCTTTCAGGTAATCCTAATTTCTTCGTGGAAATGTTATTTTCTTCATTTTCCTTTGTTCATTTTCCCCTAATCTCTGTCCAGCAACCCCTTTCCCTTCCCTCATTACTTCCACAATGTGAGACTCTGATTTATGAAGTTTCACCTACTATTTAGGCTATGCCTTTTGTCTAGGGAGGTGAAATTATTGCCTAGCTGGTCAAATGTGTTGAGTGAAATGCTTAACAATCATTTCTTTCCCTTCCCTGGTATTGAGACTTTGTAGAAAGCTTGCTGAAACAGAGCCTGCTTCATATATATATACATATAAACTTGCCACATGATTTTCAAAAATCCAAAAAGAAAACTGATAACAATTTTTATATATTCCAAAGACAGGAATTCCTGTTCAGATTAACATAAAAATATGTGCCCTAACCTAAAGAAATTTGGCATAATCTCAGTTTAGTTCCTTATTTATAGAATAAATAGAAACCCATATTCGCTTGCCATGCTCAGGCATGCTGAAAATATGTACAAGTTGGAATTCCTATCACTTCAGAATTGCAGGTTAGACAACAATCTAATTTTTCAGCATTCCAGTATGTGCCATGAAATCTGCTCAGTTCTTAATATGCACTATTTGCCCTTTTCCTCCTTCGTCCCCGGTCTCCCCCTCATCTTTGAGGATTATGTGCAAAATCCTGTTGAGATGTACATGAAGGACCCCCTACTTTCAAACATTTCTTATGTCTGACAAGTATCCCACAAGAAATGCACATTCTTGGCTCACAAACTGTTAAATGCCTTAATGAAAAGCGGAAAATTAAGTCACTTCTTAAAATGCTTCGGAATATCCAGCCATCATTGCAAAACACAGACAGAGAGCTGACCAAATTCTTCATTTCATTTCTGAACGATTGTCATCAGGTAGATTTTTTCCTTCTCAAAATAATAATAATAATAATAATAATCCCCTCTGTACACATTTACTCACATCCCATATTTTGGGTGTGTTTTCCTGTGCTTCTATAGTTGTGTAAAACCAAGAAAAGGGCAGGAATAGTAGCAGGTAGAGAGACAAAGAGTGATCCATAGAGTACCTGCAAAGGTTTTCGTATTTTGAATCTTAAACAAAGAAAAGACATTCCATTCTTAGGAGATTAGGTTAACATGAAACGATGCAGAACATCTCTTAATAGCAGTAAGACACGAGAGGCTTCATTTTATATTCTTGTTTGAAAACAATTTAAAGTACAAGTTCACACCTAAAATAAAAATCATAAATTCTCTATCACTAACACCATAAAACAGGAATGTTAATTACATTTGTACTTTCAGTTCCACAAGACAGTAATTCCCTCCACTTTGAAGACATGCCAAGACCACAGGAATTTGAATGCCACGGAACACCTGCAAGCCAGGCCAGAAGGAAAGCAAGAATTCCAAAGTCAGAATCCCCTTTATTTGGCTTCTTGCTGTGAAGTATATATGAATGCTATTAGTTTATGTTCTTCAATGGCAACATTTTAACATATAGAGACATTAAAACCATATAAACTTATATATTCTAATTGCAAAAAGATAAAAATGAAGCTAATATTAAATGTCATTGAATATAGACTAAATCATAGCATTGCGTGTGTATTTTGGGGTCTCCCTTTAAACTGTTTGAGATAGAATTGTTTAATTCATGCATAGTGGCAGAAAAGAGTTCAATAATCTTTCTGGATAATTTTGGGAAGGCAGGATATGGTTTAAAGGCCAGAGCTGCAAGACTAAAAGCAGGGAAAATAACTGGAGCTAAATATTTTCTAAATTATTTTTAATTGGTTTTAGAGAGAGAGGAACATCAGTGTAAGGAACATTGATTGGTTGCCTCCTGTATGTGCTCTGACAGGATCGAACTGGTAACCTGGGTGTGTGCTCTGACCTTTTCAGTATACGGGATTACTTAGAGCTAAATCTTTTTTTTTTTTTATCCTCACCTGAGGACATTTTTCCATTTTTTGTCCAGATAGAGTGGGAGGGAGGGAGAGGAAGAGAGAGAGAGAGAGAAACATCGACGTGAAAGGGACACATCGAGTGGCTGCCACCTGCACGACCAACCAGGGCCGGGGACAAACTGCAACCGAAGTACATGCCCTTAGCGGGAACCGAACCTGGGTCTCTCTGGACCGCAGGCCGACGCTCTAACTGCTGAGCCAAACTGGCCAGGGCAGAGCTAAATCTTAATGCACACACGTGTGTGCATTTGCAACACACAGAAAATGAGAGAGGAGAAGAGAGGATATTTATTTCTTGTAAGAACCATTTTCTTGGATCCATTTTTTCCCTATTGTTCACTACCAAAGCCTTGGTGAAAGAGAACTTCACGTTGGATGATTGAACAAACTAGGGAAAGAAGAAGATGAGGAATCTGGCTATAAATAGGAGAGCACCAGTGGCCAATGCAATCAAAGGGATCACAGGACCTCAGAAGAGGATAATAATAATAACATAAATTTGCAAAATTCTAAACAGCTGATAAGTAACTTTATGATGCATGCGAGATATTTCTCTGTATAATGGGGATGATGAAACTAGGATTAATAAATGGGAGAAGCACCTAACCCAGTGTCTGGTATACACTAGATACTCAACAGTTGATTGCTGAAATGACAATAATAATTAGACTTAGTGGCAGTGGCAGCAATAGTACTAAACTATAAAATATATTCCGATTTCTATCTCATTTGTTCTGCCACAGAGATCTTTGAAATTCACCTTTTTCAGTTGGTATTTCAGACAGTTAAAGTGACTCAGATAAATTCATAAATTTATAAATTGTTCATTATACTTATAAGTTTTATTTATTATAGATAAATAAAATGTAGGTCTCCTGAAACCATATCTCATCTCTCTCACCCCTGTTCCTCTCCAGCTGTGATCAGGACTATTGAGTGCTTGACTGTGAGTCCCTTAGACTCAAAATTGGAAAAACCACTTTGTTTGGAATTGAAGCAAAATTAGACTATAAATACGTTAATCTTTAGCATTAACCTTGGATTGAACTATAAATGTGTAAATAGGTAATGTGTCTAGGTAGGTACAGTATGGAGAGATAAAGGCCGTCATTCGAGACAAAAGCATTCTCTTGTTTCCTAAGGTTGACAAAAATGTCACTTTTTTTTTTTTTTTTTTACAAAGGAAATTTATAGCAATACCATTAAGATTTTTACAAACATTCTCATTTCCCAGCCAAAAAAATTGGGGGGGGGAGCAGTGCTTAAGAAAAAGCCTATTAAGATTTGAATGAAATATGATTTGAGCAAGAGTTCAAGGAATGTTATATTCAAAGTTTATTTTATATTATATATGAAATTATATTAACATATGAATTAGATGAGCATGATATGAGGTATAAGAACATTAAATTAGTTATAGTTATATATGAAATTCCTTGCAAGGCCAGAAAATCAATTCTACCCTTAAAGGTTAGTCTGTTTACTGTCAATATATATACCTATCGATACACGCACACAAAGCACACACATGCATGCACGCACCAACATATACACTCAGACATGAACACATATACACATCCTCACTCTATATACAGGGGTGTGTGTATCTGTTAATGTGGAGATATGGGTTGTTTGAAAGCTCACTGTTATCTAGCTAAAAACCTGGGTTTTGAAACAGGACCCTCTCTCCTCTTGGCTCCGGCCCGAAGTTAAGGCAGCCTATATCAAGTACCTAATTTCTCTCTTCAGTCTGATAGCTCCTAGTTTTTCTTTCTTTTTATTTTCTCGAAGAACATTTTTTTTTTCTGAGTTTTCTAAATCTTAACAAGCTGGTAGTTTTGTTTATAATTACTGAGACAGTTGTTCTGTGCTGGAGAAATGGAAGGCTGGAGAGACACCCAGCTGTCTTTTGTACATCAAATGTCCCTTACGGCATGACATTTTGATGAGATAAAGTGTAAATGAATCAAAAGTACACTTTGTATTCCTTAACATTTACATAGGTTTGCAAACTGGGAAAGATGTGTTTTAGTGTGCTATCCTTAAAACATTTGAAAAAAAGATGACATCTGTCAAATATCAGTTGGAGCAGTGTGTCCTCACGGTGTGTATGTGTACACAGAGGCCTGCACTTACATGCATATATGTTATAATACAATTATGAAATAGGCTTTATTAAAAGTGTTGGAAATTCCCTGACCAAGGAGTATTGGACCCTTCAAAGGAGTCACCATGGAAGGCTCTAAATTTAATTCAATTAGCTTGTCATTGCACAGAATTGTCCAGGATTTTTATTTTTATTTTTTTAGAATTGCTTACCATGTTTTCTTTTGAGTATTCTCAGTGGTAGTAAGACTTTGTTACAGAAAATCAATTCCATCTCTAAAGGTTAGTCGAAATACTATTCGAATTGGTGTGAAATTTGGCGTCGTGCCTGTCTATGGAGTCCTCGCGGAAGAGCTTATTTCTGGTAACAACAGCAGCAGAAATACCTCATTATAACGCTTTTCACTTATAAGATGGCCCCATAACATGGGTCCCGAATGCCATGTGCCAATAAGCCCCATTTAGCACATTTGTAAAAAAATGCAACACATTTTTGCTTTAGATCTGAAATGGGAATGCAGTGGAATGTGAGAAATACTTTATTTTTTTCAATTTGGAAGGCAAACTCATCAATCACCTGTTAGATAAATGATGCATTTACTTTAGACCTGTCAATAAAAAAATCAATTAACATTACCAGGTCCTCTCATGTAAGAACGCAACTGGTTAATACTTTTGCTTGAGCCTTTTAAGAATTCAGAATTTTCTCTCCAGTTGTCTAATCAAAATATCTTCATTTTAAGAAAATACTAATTGATAATTATAAAATAATAGAGAAATGTATATATGTATATATATATATATGTCCTCTGGTTTACAACAGAGATGCTAAAACTCTTATAATTCCCCGAGTAATGTATTGGAAACATTTTTTTTTTTTTTGAACACTTGGTCTTTGAACCCAGTTCCTGACACAGAGCTCCTAAATCTCTTGGAATTCAGGAGCCCACCTGGATGGCTTCAGGGTGGGGGCCTAGTCACCTAAAAGAGCAAGCCATGGTGTAAAAGCCTGGAAATTTCAACCCATCCCCCATCCTCCCGTAAGGAGGAGAGAGGCTGGAGGTGGAGTTAGTGATCAATCATACCTATGTAATAAAGTCTCTATAAAAAAACCCCAAAGTTTGGGTTTTGGAGAGTTTCTGGATTGGCCAATACATCCACTTGCTGGGCGGTGGCACATCCAACTTCTCAGGGACAGAAGCCCCCGTGCTTGGGACCCTTCTGGACCTTGCCCTACGTACCTCTTCATCTGACTGTTCACCTGTATCCTTCATCGTATCCTTTATTATATAATAAACTAGAAAATGTAAGTAATATTTCACTGAGTTCTAAGACATGTTCTGGCATAATATTGAACCCAAGGAGGGGGTCCTGGGAACCCCAATTTATAGCCCATTGTTCAGAAGTTCTGGGGACAACCTGGCACTTGCGATTGGCATCTGAAGGGGCAGTCTCCTGGGACTGCCTCCTCTACGTGCAGAGTCTGCTGCTACCCCCAGGTTGATGGTATGAGAACTGCAATGAATTGTTGGACCCTGGCTGGTGTGGGATCGACCCACACACATGGTGGCAGGCGCACTGTGAGTGTTGTACTAGTGTGAGAGTCAAGTCCACGCGAGCATTTTTCCTAGACAATAATTCTGAATGAGTGCTGCCACATTTAAAAATATTCTCCCGAAGCTTTGGAGTGTAAGGTATTTCTTCTCTCTGCTTTCTTAAAAATGGAATCCCTCAATTTCTGCTCTAGTTCAGATTTCCTTGGAATTCTCTGCTTACATAAAAGGTGGCAGCATTATGTCAGTCAACTAGAGGAGAGAAATAATCAGTCATCTGTGACACTGGCCCTCTTGCCCTGAAGTCTATTCAGTCCCTAACTTGTCCTGACAGGAGTTGGCCAATCCATCCTCCCCTCTCTAACCCCATTGTCTGGTATGAACTGGTCATTACCTTTGGCCCAGATTGTTAACATTGCCACCTGAACTGAGCTCTCTAATGCCAGGGTATTTGCATTCCTTAAGCTAACAGTGTTGGACAGCCTTATGTCTTTATTTTAATGAATCGATCCCTCTACAATCCCCTCCATTTCCTCCTCAGTTGTAAAATAAACTCCCTGATGTACATGAACAACCGTGTCTTCACCAACCCTTCCAAACTTACTTACCTTTTTTTTTGCTTTCCAATATTTTACACTCCATGGTAAACTGTCCTCAGATATTCCTATTCCCTTGATTTTTGTCTTATTATTCTTTTAGTCTAAAAATAGCATGGTCATTGTGTCTTATGTTTATGTTTTTCTTTCTTCAACACGGTTGTGATTTATCTTTTAATAAAAACGTATCTGTCTTGCTTACTTGGTGGTTCTATCGTCCTCATCTGCTTCATAGAACAAATGGATGTGCCCCCACGTTTTACCCACCAGACTGCTTTTATTTCCGTGTTTTGTATTATTATTATTTTTTATCTCCCCTACTAGATGGTGAGATCATTGAGGGCAGGAACAAGTCATTATTCGTTGTGTTCTAACTTTGCTGTATCTTTTCGTTGTTGGTGTTAATCCTTATCCAAGGTTATTTTTTCTATTGATTTTTAGAGAGAGTGGAAAGGAGGGAGGAGAGGGGGAGAAAGAGACAGAGAAAGAGAGAGAGAGAGAAACATCCATGTGAGAGAGACATCAGTTGGTTGCTTCCCACATGCTCCCTGACTGGGGCTGGGGATCAAACCTGCAACCCAGGTACGTGCCCTTGATGAGGAATCAAACCTGTGACCCTTCAGTGTGTGGCTGATGCTCTACCTCTGAGCCACACCAGCCAGGGCTCTTTGCCTTATCTTTCACTGAATAACTGTTCAATAAATACCTATTTTATTGAATTTAAGTACACAAATATGACACACACAGTGTTTATATTCTTACAGAGTTTCTCAAGCAGATGGCAGGAACAGTGGGAAGAGAAAACATTTTGACATTCAATACTATCAGGCCCAAATCCCTTCCACCCAGAGACAGGACAAAGGAAGGAGCCCAGAAGCAGGACTTCCATTCAGTTCCTCAAACAGCACCAGTATCCGCATCACCCAGACAAATAGCTTCATATCTCAAGGCACCAGTTTTTCTCTCTGGAAATGGAGATCATATTGTCTACTGTATGTACTCTAGTCACTATATCTACTGGCAGGGATTTGTAAAGAAATTTAATTAAATGGGATGGCATTCGATAGCGATTTTTAAACTTTAAAACATTATAAAAAGGGAAATCTTTAAAGAAACTTACAGCTCATAAATATCCATCTCCCTCGATTTATAGTTTCATAAATGTCAGTCTCCTATTAACAGCCTTGTCTGGTGTGATGCTGACCAGAGGGGACCAGTATCTCTGTCTTTTTGCCCGTTTTATTAGTAGTTTATGCATCATTGGTAGTGCTTTATGTATCATAAAACTTGAAAAGCCATTAATTATCATTTTCAAAATGAGACTAAGTGGGAAATTCATTTTACTTAGGGCTAGTGTACTGACTTAATATCCACTATTATTTCTAATCATTGGGAGCTGGAAACACCACGCTTCTCCAGATACCACTGGGTATCAATCACCACAAGAATGAATTTTATTTGAAGCTATATTTTTTAAGGAGAATATTATCTGATTTCATAATTTTCTACAGAGTGAAGTCAAAGCTTGGCATTTTGTAGATGCCACAAAAGAGAAGTATATCGTGGGAACCAGGGCTTTGAAATCCATTCTTCCACTAACTTTTAAGTAAATGAGAAAGGAATTAAAATATGTTATTTGCCAGGTAAAAGCGCTTCATATGGAAAGTAAACTCTGAAAAGACAAACAGTAGAATCTTTCCACATGACAAGCCAGACTTCGTTAAAGCAGACAGGTGATAAAACATCTCTTCAAAATAACGGAAAATAAGTATCTTAAAAAGTACAGATTAATCAAACAACAAATGTTAAATGAATAACTAACTAATGTCATTTCTGAAAAAAAATAGAAAGTAGAGTGCCTTACTTATGCATTTGGTAGTTTAAAATGTTAAAGTCATCAAATAGTAAAATACTTCAGCAATGTTAAAAACTATTTTAAAATGATAAAATAGCATCACTCCTATCATTTTAACCCAGTGTTGTTACTGATACTTACATGTATCTTAAAGGGTCACTTCAGACCACTTAATGAGACACAAATCTATACCTGTGATTATAAAAACAGTATGTTATCTGTCAGTACTACGTGTGTGTGTGTGTGTGTGTGTGTGTGTGTGTGTGTGTGTTTCCCCTCCTGGGAGCTCTTAGCTTCAGAGTTAAAAACAAACAATGAACCAGACCAAATGTGCGTGCTTAGTTTTTCTGCCTTAGTGGGTCTCAAAGTTTTGTCTCTGGAAAAGCAGCATCTGCATCACCAAGAATACATTCGAAATGTCCATTTTCAGCTCCACCTGAGACCTACTGAATCAGAAACCCCGAGGACAGAGTCCAAAAGCAAGTCCTCCAGGGAACCCTGACCCATGCCGAGGAGTGAGCACCCCCGGTGCAGGTCAGCTCACCCCCAGGGCCTTGATCTGCTTCATGTTCAAGGGCCTGCACTACCAACCCCTCTCCACGCGTCCCAAACCCCCAGGTACTCCTTTCCTTCCTCAACAACCTGTCCCAATCTTATCTGGGCTGAGTTGCTTTGCTTCAGTGCTAATTCTAAAAAATGAGCTCATTCTACTGTATTTATACCCACATCTACTTGTATGTGACCTTGTGAAAATTATTTACATTTAAATTTGAGTACCATGAAGATACATAGTAATTTACTCCTAAGGACTCTTCCTTGAATGGTGGACGTTTAAACACCATCACACGTTTCAGATTGTTCTGTAATTATATTCTGAGGCAAATGTACACAACCTACTCATTCATGCACACTACCTGTGTGAGTCCATGATTCTTCTATAAAAAAAGTCTCAAGTTGAATAATTCAGTAATATATTAATAAATAAAGGATACATATCCTTAGAAACTATTAAACCTATCGTTTCAGAGGGAATGTAGGGGCACCACGGTTATAATAAAGTAGACACAAATATATAGTGGCAGAAAAGTCAAGATCTTTATGAATTTTTATTGGAAAAACAAGTCTTTATAGAAATATCCGGATGGGGATGTGGCTTTAGAATCTTCTTCCCTACTGCATGTAATTGAATGAAAATGTTTTGGAAGTCCTCACGGGGGAAGACTAGGTGTTCTCCAAGGCCACTTTGAATTCAGACGATAGAATTTCATTTTACGGAAACACTGACTGTGTGGGATGACTATCGGGGCTTAAGAGGAAAAGTGCTATAAAGAATTTAGCCCTTAGGGAAGGGGAGTTGAGAGAGAAACATCAGTGAAATATCTCTTTCAGTAAAGTATATGGAGATCCACATTCTTTGTGCTTTGTTACCATGGATGGACTACTTTTGAGAGATCTCGGGAAGACTCCCAAGAAGGAAGGTAGGGAAATGAACTTTGATGATTCTTTTTCAATTAAAATGTATTCTGTCAAGTGGAGCCAATCAAAGCTGAGAAACTGAAGTTAGTTTTGAAACAACAAAATGAAGAAAGGAAAGAAAGCAAATGTATGGCCAAGATCCTCTCTTCCTTAGACCCAGAGGGCTCACTCTCTCTACAGTGTTGGCCCGGCTGTCAATTGCGTTGGTTGTCCTTCTCCAAGAGAGCAGCTCTGTGATAAGGCACACTGTCTTTGAAAAGCAACAAGTGCACGGAGTTTCAGCTGGTGGCTCTCTTCCTTCTAAACAGTTATAATTTAACCTGAAAGCTAGCTGCTGATAAGTAAGCATATGGGTCGTATTCAGCTAACGAGCTACTAAGTTGTTTTATTTGCTTTGGAATGGACTGTGTGTGAACGATTAGGGCCACTGTGTGATCTGTCACACAGCCTTTTTAAAAAATGAGACTTTCAGAGCTTTAGTAAGATGTAAGCCATACTGAATACTTTTACACTTAAGGGAAGTTTCAGGAAACAATATAATAAAGGGCTACCCAGAATGCATTTAATTAAAGGTGTTGTATTTGTTTTCTATTAGTGCTGTAACAACTTGCCACACACAAGGTTAAAAACACAAATTTCTTATCATAAGTTATAATAGGTGGAAGTTGGATACAGGTTTCATTAGGCTAAAAACATACTACTACTTGGCTTTAAAAAGGAAGGACATTTTGCCCTTTTCCATAGCACGATGGACCTTATGCTAAGTTTAATAAGCCAGTCAGAGGAATATAAATACCATATAATTTCAACTTATCTGTGGAATCTAATGAACGAAATAAACTAACAAACAAAATAGAAATGGACTCATAGATACAGAAAACAGACTGACAGCTGTTAGAGGGAGTGAGGGGAGGGGACTGGCTGAAAAGGAGGAAGGGATTAGCAAAACAAAACAAAACGAAACAAAACCCTCATAGACAGACAAGACTATGGTGATTATCAGAGGGAAAGGAATGTGGGAGGAGGTACAAGAGGTAAAGGAGGGATACATGGTGATGGGAGGAGACTTGACTTGGGGTGATACAAACACAATATAATATACAGATGATGTATTATAGAATTATACCCCTGAAATGCACATAATTTTATTAACCAATGTCACCTCAATAAATTCAATTAAAAAATATATGCGGGCAGGCCTGTGTTCCTTTCCGGAGGTTTTAGGGGAGCATCTGTCTCCTTGCCTTTTCCAGATTTCAGAGGCCACCACACTTCCTGTCTCATGGTTCCCTTATCTTTAAAGCCAACAACATTGCACAGCTCTCTGGGCTTTCTTCTTAAGTCACGTTTCCCTCCGACTTCTGTTTTCTGCCTCCACCTTTAAGGACCTTTGTGATCACAATGGGTATGTCTGAACGATACAGGAAAATCTCTCAAGCTCAAGGTTCCTTCTCTTAGTTATATATGCAAAGTCCCTTTTGCCATCCAAGGTAGAATATGAACAGATTCCAACAACTAAGGTGTGGACATTTTGGGGAGACCCTTATTGTACCTACCACAAGGCATTGATGAAATTCCGGAATTTTCATTGTCTTTGCTTCCCTGACTACTATTTGCCTGATATTGGCTGCTAAAAATTTTACAAATATAAAAATCATTTATTTTACCTTTAAAAAAATGTGTAAGTGGATGATGTTGTCTCTTGATACACGTTGCCTATAAAGTATAAGTGGAGAAAGTGGGGACAGTGAGCTTTTCAATTGTTTCAAGAACATGCATTTGCAGAGTGTCAAGTTGGTGGTTGACATTACTAAGCTAGATATTGGGTGTACAATGATGAGTGGAACATGACCTGGCATAGCTTATTCCCTGGTCCTAGCTAGCCTCTTCTTAGGTGAGAATAAACACAACAACAGTAGATTATCTGATGTACAATATAAAGATAAGTAATGAGGTGTTCTGATTCATAACAAGAGGTAATGTAAACTTGCATTGATAATGAGCTGTGTTTTTGGAGATGATAGAAAACTCACACAATTGATATAGCTAGAGCACAGACAGGAGAGTGGTGAGAGGTAAGATTTCTAGGTAGTCCCTTTGCAGAGTTTGAATTGTACTGTCATTCAAAGAATATTGAAGATTTTAAGAAGGACACAGCTCTGAGATAATTTACATTCTTAAAAATTACACTGAAAATGGAGAAGAGATAATTAGAGGGTAAAATCATTAGGAGAGCATTGAATTAATCCAGATTAGAAGAAAGTAGTGATTTAGGTAAACAGACTATTGACAGAAATGCAGAGACATATAAACAATCTATTATAATTATAGAATCACAAAATTAGCCTTAATAAATACTTATTAAATTTGATGATTAAATTGAATTGATTACCATATTCTCCAATAGATGATAGTATATCTTCTAAAATATATCTGTTCACTGAGATTCACAGTGTCTCTCTGTGAATAAAGATACATCATTTATCTTTAAATAAAATCATTAAAAAATAACCTTCTGTGGAAACAAATGATCGCTTTGGAGTGTGTGTTGTTGCAGTGAGCACTAAGACCTTGCATCCATCATGCATCCAGAATTTAACCAACCTTGTTGAGTCATGCTCGTTTCTCAGTATACACAGTGCACTTTGACTTTCCCTTAAAGACTGGTTAACTGTGAACTTCCCTACAAATTGTTTTACTAAATAATCTATAGCATCAAGATTGTAAATTATTAAAACAAAAATTTTGAGGAACTTGTGAGTTTTTAAAAAATTTTAAAACACATGGAAGAAAAAACTTCAACTATGACTCTACTCATTCAGAACGTTATCATTAGATCATGTCTGAATTAACATCTATTTTCACTCTCCAGCAGAAACATTTTGTATATGTGTAATTTAAATTTTTTAGCACGAGTCAAATGTTTCATTACAAAAAAGTAAAGATTACTAAGAAACATAAATTGTGATCAGACAATAGGGGACTATTTAAAGCACCACAAAATAAAATATTATCAGTGAAAGTCATTTAAAATTCTTAGTAACAAGCATTCATTATTGGTCTGCAAGAGGATGTTTGTAGTACAAAAAGTATGCTCATTTTATATTACATTAAATATATATTCCTAAATTGAATAGGTATATTGAAGAAATATAAGTATTTTTAAAAAAGTAATAAATATATTTCATGAATTCATATTTATTTATCTTCAATTAGGACAAACATTATTGTGATTTCTTTTTTTTTGTAATCCTCACCTGAGGATATTTTACCATTGATTTTTAGATAGAGTAGAAGGAAGGAAGAGAGAGAGAGAGAGAAACATTGATGTGAGAGAGACACATTGATTGGTTACCTCCTGCAAGACCTGGACTGAGGCCAAGGATCAAACCTGCAACCCAGGTACATGCTCTTGACTAAGAATTGAACCCATGACCCTTCCGTCTGAGGGCCAACACTCTTAACTGCTGAGTAAAACTGTCCAGGACTATTCTGATTTCTCCAACTAATATTCAATAACGAATAATAAAGCTGTCATGGTCTTAGATAAAAGATAGGTCTAACCCCTCACTACATAGCCTATGAAATACACTCAAGTGATAGTAGGACCTCTTGCCAATTTCCGGTCCTAGAATTAGTGACAATTCTTTGATTCAATCAAAGACTCTGATTCCTAAGCAAGCACTCTCTCGATTGCTTTATAATACCTCTTTAACTCTGCACTATGTCTTTGCCCAATTCTTACATGCCTTTTAACATTTTTAGTTCATTAGAATATTTAAGGAACCATTTCATACCACTTCATCTGTTTCCTTTCTTCCTCATCATCTCCCAGCCCCCCGTTAATACCCAGCTTGTGGCTAGGAGTGACAGTCAAATGGTCTATCAGTAGGGTAGTCAGAAGGGAAAGTTGCTGTACGCAACCAGCATGATTATATCTGGGAGCACTTGCTTCACTTTGGCTGACTTGAACCCAGGGGCATTTATTCAAAAATTCATGTTTCAGTGGGTCACCGGGAGCTGGAGAAGTAAGCTTGCAGATGGGAGGAATTAAGTGAACTCTTAAGGAACAAGGAATAGCAGAACAGGCTGTCTCGATGCTGACTTCCTGGCTGCTGTGAAAACCAGCTCTGAGGAATACAGCCACATCCCATTCACGCAACGAAGGCTCAGATAATGTCCATGGAAGGTGTAGAGGAGGAGGACACGGTTGCTTCTACGACCTCTGACTAAGTCAACCCAGCAGGGAAACTTCTCCGAAGGAAATCAAGATGCACTTAGAAGGGAGATGGGGTGCTGGACAGCAAAATAAATGACACAGTTTTACTGTTGCTTAATACAATGAAGCACAAGATGCATCTTATCTAGTCTCGATCCTTAATATTTAGTGTCCTACTTTTCCTTGCCTTCCCGTAGGTAGTAGTCTGTCCTCTAAGGACTGTAGTGATTGTTTTCAGTAGTATTTATCCAGCATGCTGTTTATGTTATCTATTTGGTTGTATAATCTATCATCTATTCTATTGTATTTATATATTGAAATATATATAAGAAAATATATTTCCCACCCGCAAGATGAGAAAAAAAAGAAAACTAGCATTGCAAGTAATTTGTGATTAAGCATCACGTGCCCAGAAATACCAGAGGAGGACAGACAGGGAGCATGCGTGCCAGAAACCCTTCACTGTGGTCTCAGCGGTGCCAGAAATGATCAGCATGTCCATCTGCAAATGACAAATCGGCTGACCCTTTTAACCTCAGGTCCTATGTCCTTCAAATAAGGATATTAAAGTAACTAACTCATGGGATTCCATTATGTAACTTAAAACATGCTTATCACAGGGCCTGACATATCACAGATGCTCGAAGATGTGAGCTGGTATTATTAGTATTAATAATTATGCATTATTAATATTAGACATAGATCGGGTTAGGTAGTGAAGTTCAAATTCAGCAGAAGTTTCCCAAGGGTTGGCTCTAAAATAGGCCTGAAAACAATCCCCCAAGAGCACCACCACGCTGATGATAATCGGCATGTAGGAAACTGAAAACAGGAAAACCTAAAGCTCATTCTAGTGTGTTGGTTCTCAGTGCTGAATATTACAAATGCTGGGTCCTCTAATCTGGAATAAAGAGAATTTGACCTCCAACTTTTTATTGCAATCGTAGAATCGAAGTTACTGCTGCTCTAAATATCTCCACAGCAGCCACACAAAGAAATGTTCTCGTGCTAGTAGCTAAGTTGGAAGGGATGGCATTACTTCTCAGCCAACAGATTTCAGGTTTCGTGACTTGTTGCAAAATATATTCAGATTCAATGCTCCAAATTAGGAACCGAAAAAGGAGTTGGTGGAGAAGACTGGCATCTTTTCCTTGCTCCTTCCCTAGAATATCACAGATCTACTTAGTGGGAAAATTGTTTATTGTGTTGGAAACCAGGGGGAATTTCACAGAAGCATTTAAACACAACTTCCATTTAATTTAGGTTGGGAGTTTCAAAGGATACAAAAATTTCCTTATGAAAGGATGATCATTTGGAAGCAGATTTTTTTTTCCCCCCTTAAGAAAAATTCCTTCATCTTGAAATGCTTTAAAAATGTCATGACTTTCACTGGCCCTTTAGCTTTGTCTGGAAAAGATCTGCAGGTATCAATCTTTGTGCTACTCTGCTCTGCAACATTGTTTCAGACAGCACCTACTGAGTGCAAGAGCTGGGGAGCAAGAGTGGGGTGCATGAGACAACCCACATTCTGTTTTTTAAATGACTTCTAAAAACTGTGGAGTATTTCCAGAGGTTTTCGGGTTAAGATTTCCTGAGATTTATAGATATCTGTCTGTTCATAGTAAAATCAATAATTGGAAAAGAACATTTTATTTACTGTGTAGTTCCTTCTATCTGGTAAAATAGAATAGTAATTTTTTTCTGTAGTACACCGTGATCCTTTAAAGGACATTTTACTGTAGCTAATTGCTTGGTAAATATTACTGAGGAAGTTTTAGTGTTTTTAGTGTTATTTTCTTGGAAATTATTCTCAAGGAATTTTCCTACACTGCTTTTACCTTCCAAAAAACACAGCTAGCTGAATTAAATTGTATTTCTCTTGGAAATTAACAAAGGCTTTTATAGAAAAACTTGGAAGATTAATTTTCAATTTCTTTTTTATTCCCTATTAAATTCTGTGCTATTATTCACCCTTAAAATTGCAAATTGCTTTCTATTTTTTACTGAATAATACTCAGCAAGCTAAACAAAGACTGACAGGGCCTGTTTCTGATTATAGGTAACGCAAAGAATAAAAGAACATGTGGACTTTGATTTCTTATAGATCAGAGCTTTGCCATAAAAATTATCTAACTTATGTGTTGTCACTATGATGGTAATATGTTTGAGCTCTAAAAGGATAATTTCCAAAATACTTATATTCTAAAAATATAATTTCAACAAAAATCTTTGAAAACACCAGAGTTTCTGCAATAATAAGAGTCCTTTTAAAGACACCTGTCAGCACTTCTCAAAGAGATGGTGGAACTATATTAAAGTTTTTTTTTTCAAATACCTTTGAAACAACATGACTAAAATACTTTGTAAATTCTTTTCTCCTGGGATTTCTAACAACCACAATTTCTGTTCCTTAATGACACGGGACGATTTCAAAGTCTAAAAGTGATCATGTCCACATAGTGCCACCAAATCAGATTGAAAGCTAATTGCCAGCAAAAGCCCATTGCTTGGTGTCTGCAGTGACACCATTGAAAAAGAGGCCAGCATCAGCCATGTGACATTGACCCGAAAGGAGGCAGAAGATGGCCTCGTGTGAGTTCATCTCACCCACCTCATCCTTTCGCTCTTGTCTGTGCTTTGTCTTTTTTAAGAAATTATTTTTCTTACCGATCTGCTGAGGTATACTATCACATCATTCCTTTTTTTTTATTCTAAAGTTTTTATATACATGTTTAAAGCTAACAATAAAAGATTCATTAAACATCTCCAACGTGATGTTTTAAATTCAAAAGTGACTGTGACGGAGCATAATAGGTTAAGGGGAGGTTGGAGAACACAGTTATATATATGCAAGAATCTCTCCTTCACACCAGATGTGCGGCCGTGGAAACATCTGCTAATCCATTCTAAATCTCTGTTTTCTCCATATTACACAATACTTAGTGTTGTGGGGATACCCTGATATAAAGGCTATAAAGCAACCAGCAGAGCATAGAATAAACACTGAAGAAATGTTACCTGATATTCCCCTTGCCCCATATTATGAGAAGACAAATCTGGGCAACGGTCTTGTGGCCAGCATTCTCCTGGAGGTCCCTCTGTAGCTGTGAACACAAGAGCTTCACATGGATCCTATGTGGACCCAGGAAGCAAAACAATCAGGAGATAACAATGTACAAAAATATAAATGTAAGGAGCACACAATGTCTCTTTTTCCCCTCGTCAAATTCAGAGAAAAGTTGATGAAATGCCCTTTTGCCTTTATAGAGGGAATATTATCCCTTTATTATTCCCTTTTGTTTATCCAGACTAAATTTGATGTATCTTTTGAGATGACTTCATAGAATGAAAATGTGACTAGGTAAGAGAAACAGAGTATGGAAAGCTCAGCATGATTTGTTTGGTCTCCCTGACCTTTTCTTTGTCTATTTTTTATTTTATTTTTTCCTTTTTATTGAATTGATTGGGGTGACACTGGTTAACCTGACATTTTCTTTTAGGTGACTCCCCATAAGAAGTTGTTCTTTCTCAAGAGATGTCCATTTAAAAAGGAGAGAGACATCTAATAATCAAATACTGTTTCATTAATTCAGATATTCATACAATAAATACTAAACACCTGTTCTACAGAATGTCCTGTGCTATGGGGTGGAGATAAAGTAATGGAAAATGTAGGTATCAATTCTTCCCTCCTGACATCTACAATAGAAAGAGGTAAATAAAAGATTGGTGGTGGCAGAAAAATGACAGGTTTGTGGGGACCAGTATGTGTTGTCATGGGAGCGCAGAAGGGTCATCTCATTCAGAGTCTGGAAGGAAGCAGGCCATGAAAGGGAAAGCGATATCTACGAAATGCCAACCTATGAAGGCAAGGGTACTTCAAAGACAAGAAATGACTCTGCAAAAGCTTTGCAGAGATATTTGGAATATCTTAATGACTTTCCATGGCTGGAGTTTATGCTCTTGCGTGAGATCGAGGACATACTTACCTAAATGCCAGGATGCATATGAGATGAGAATCGTTTGCTTTGAAAAAGGAAAAGTGTCGGACAAGAGACCTCTTAATTCCTGGAGAGTTTTTGTTGTTGTTGTTGTTTTTCAATCAATATATTTAATTTCTATGATGTAAATACTTAGAGATAAGTAAAGCAAAGCCACCACTTTTAGTATTTGAGGTTAGTAAAGCCTCTACTATCACACAAGTTGGTTAGCATTATGCTTTTCCGTAAAAATTAATATATTAATCCCAATATATCTGAATCCGCCATCTCTTCATTTGGTTTAAACTTTAAGCTAGGTTATTCCTTAAATTCTTGGTCACTGATGAGCTCCCCTTCAGTATTTTTTCTAAGTGATCTTTAGCACATGAGATGGTTTACAAATGGAATGTTTTATTTTGGGAAAAATAATTTCTTAAGAATTGTAACAATGTTCTGCTTGGTTGGTCCTATCTCATTTAAAGTCTCAGTTTTCTCATTCCTGGTCTCTGATGAAACCTGAAAAACCGAAAATCTAAGCCACATATAGATGAAAGGCATCAGCATTTCCTGAAGCCCTTAGAGATGCAGACCTTCAGCCCCCATCACACACTTAGCGAATCAGAATGTCTAAGAGAAGTCAATCTTTTAAGAGATGATCCTTATACATACTGAAGTTTAGGTAGCAATGATCTAAAAAAAACTTTTATTTTATTTTTTTAAATATGTTTTTATTGATTTTTTAGAAAGAGAGGAAGTGATAGAGAGATAGAAACATTGATGTGAGGAACATCAATTGGCTACCTCCTGCACACCCCTCACCAGGGATTGAGCCCATAACCCAGGCATGTGCCCTGACTGGGAATTGAACTGGGACCTCTCAGTCCATGGGACAATGCTCAGTCCATGGGACAACGCTTAATCCACTGAGCCACACCAGTCAGGTTAAAGAAGCTTTTAAAAATAATTATTACTTCTTAAAAAAAAATTTACTAGAAATTAAAAGCACTGAGACTGGACACTAAAAGCACAATTCATACAGTTTAAAATATTAATAAATTGACCTCCTTAAAGTAATGAGGATGAAGAGACAAGCAACAGACTGGAGGACAACATTGTTCTTGGCAATGACTTCTTCTAAAGAAGACATACAAATGGCATGCAAGTCAAAACCAAATTAAGATATCACACTACATCTGCTAGAATGACTATCATAAAAAATCAAGACATAACAAATATAGGCAAGGATGTGGAGAAAGGGTACCCTTGAACACTGTTGATGGGAGTGTAAATTGGTACAGCCAATATGAAATACAGTATGGGGTTTCCTCAAAAAATTAAAAATAGAATTAACTTATGATTCACAAATTTCACTTCTGAATATATATTGAAAGGAAATGAAAACAGAATCTCAAAAAGATATATGCACTTTAATGTTCATTATAGTATTATTTACAATAGCCAAGGTATGGGAACAAGCCTATGTGTCCATGAATGGATGAATGGATAAAAAGATGTGATACACACACACACACACACACACACACACACACAATTATTCAGCATGAGAAAGAAAGAAATTCTGCTATTTTCGACAATTTGGATAAAACTTTAAGACATTATGATAAGTGAAATAAGTGAGACAGGGAAAGACAAATACTGTGTAATATCACTTACACAGTGTGGTGTTTACTAGGGTCTGAGGGGTGGGGAAAATGGAGAGATGTTGGTCAAGGGTATAAACTTTCAGTTTTGAGATGAATAAGCTCTGAGTATCTAATGCACATGTTTATTATAACTAATGATATTGTACTATATACTTGAAAGTTGTTAAGTTATTGCATCTTAAATGCTTTCACCACAAAAATTTCCTAATGTAATGGAAATTAGGTAACGATGGAGGTGTTGGCTAATGCTGTATGGTGGAAATCATTTTGCAATATGTAAGTATATCAAATCAACATGTACACTTTAAACTTACAGAATTTTGTATGTCAATTGTATCTCCATAAAGCTAGTATAAAAAATAAAATCAGCCCTGGCTGGTTTTGCTCAGTGGTTAGAGCGTCGGCCTGTGGACCAGAGAGTCCCGGGTTCGGTTCCCACTAAGGGCACGTGCCTCGGTTGCAGTTTGTCCCCCGCCCCGTTGGGGTTGTGTGGGTGGCAACCATTTGGTGTGTCTCTCTCTCGCATCGATGTTTCTCTCTCTCTCTCTTCCTCCCTCTCTCCCTCCCACTCTATCTGAAGATAAATGCAAAAATGTCATTGGGTGAGGATAAAAAAATAAAATAAAATAAAATAAAAGTAGATTATGCTTGGTTTTCTCTATTAGTGACTCATTCAGATAATAGAGTAAAATATCCAGAAATATTTTTGTCTTCCTTTTTTACATACTTTATACTTTCTTATTTTTTTTGAAAAAGAATGCTTGAAGTGAGAATGTCAATATTTATTATCTAACAAATCTTTCTAAATATAATAATATCTAAATGTAGATTGATAAAAAATTGATTCTGAATTTTGCAAATACATGTAAGCTTGAAGTCTAAGGAAAATACCTTGCCACCTTGCTAGTAGGAATGGTTGAGAAGTCACCTAGAACATCCCGTAAGTCAATATTTATTCAGATCCAATGAAACTTAGTTCATTTTTTTCTTAACCCACCAAAACTAACGCATTACTTCTATTTTCTGGCTAATGTTAAGCATAATTTGAATGTCAGTCATCATTTTCTCTTCAAAATGGCTTTGCTGTCTCTGCCATTACAGAAAACTCAAGGGTCAAAAAAGCCAAGGACACTGAAGCATGACAAAAGGCAGAGGGAGGCTGTTACATCTCCCCTTAAAATTTCTTTTCTGTTGATTCTAGGAAGGCTCACTCCTTGGAAAATGCTTTGTCTTAAAGAAAAAACGGATCACATGTATTCCTTGACATCATGACTATTTCATCCCTCTGCTGTGCATATAGATTAATCAAGAAGATGCTAGATTGACGATTGACTTTTTATTTTGTTAATTGGCACAAGTTATCACCTGGGTACTCATCAGACAAAACAGATGATATGTGACTCAACAAATAAGTTGGACAGGTGCTCTACAAATGTCCAAACATTTCATGATATGTTGAATTTATCTTGTGACAAAAATATTTGCCATGAAAAGCTTTTATCAGCACTGTGAGATAAAACTTTATGATTAATTTCTTGCTTAAAAAGGTGATTATATATATAGATATATATACATATATATAATTGTTTTTTTAATAATGAAGATTTATGAATAGAAAGAAAAGTTCTTGGCATCTTACACTATCCTCAATGATACTGTCTTTAGTGTATATGGAGAATGTCAGTCCCACTGAGAGGTTGAGACTGAGTTTAGCTTATTTTTTCCTTAAAAAATTGTGAGGACTGTGAGGACAGCCTTGTAAATTCCCCTCAAAGAATGAGCTGTAATGAGGGGACTATGACAGCTAAGTCCCCCACAAGATGATTCCTTACATTAAAAAACCATTTCAATACTCATAATGCAATGTCTTATAATTTATCCTACAAACTCCAGTTTTCTTTATGTACAATTGAACCTTTGTCACAGTATATTAATAACTTTGAGAGAAAACTTTCCATGGCTCCAGTGTTAACATTTAAGGAAAAATAAAAGAAAACTTGTGTCAGGAACCTACCAGAGAAGATTCCTCATATTAACTCGTATCCAATAAGATTGAAGTTAATGCATGCTCTTCATGAAATGTGATATCTTCTTGGTTCAAGACCAAAGAAAATATGAAGATGAACCAGAGTTTATCATACTGAAGACAGTGTTTACATTTATCATCTCCAATCTGATCTAGGGTTGGCTTCTTGGGCTGCTTTCAATGTTCTCCCTGAACTGAAAAAGAATCTAACTGAACAACTCAAATGTAATTTGCTGTTATGTCCTCTAAAAACCTGGGCATCAATCAAACCCACAATCACGACCTTAGAAAACAGCTATTTGCAAACCCAATTCTGAAAACTTTGCTTAGGTCCAAGTTCTCTCCCTGCTTAGGGAATTACATGAAAATTTCACCAATATTTATTTGCCATTTGACTTCTATAGACTGTAGCCATCTCAATTTTGGGAGATAAACACCAATATATGAGGGGTGAACTCTAAGAGATAGACTCTAATTTCAGGAGCCAAGCTTAAACCAACCAGGGTATAACATTCTCCTGGGTACAACAAATTTTCAGGACCCAATCAAGGTCAAAGAGACATAAGTCAGAATTTTTGCTTTATTTTATTTATTTATTTTTTTCAGGGATGGAGTCCCAGAATTGCCTGATCAAGAAACCCACACAAACTTAACTAGGTGCCCAGGGGACTGCAGAAAAAAGTTCAATCCTAAAGTCTGCCCTACCCTTGGTTATCTGTTATCTGTCATTGTAGTGTGTATATCTCTCTGCCCACTCTTCAGCGTTCAGTTTAAACCTGAATTAATTTCTACTGGTAATCACTAACATCAGTGGAGTTTATGTAAGTAGGACTCCAGCTGCTGTTCTGAGTACTTTGTATTGATGTACTAATTAATCCTCTCAACAGTCCTGTGAAAGTATTCTATTATATTCTAAAATATATAAAATCACAGAGATTAAGTAACTTGCCCAAGGTCCTACGAGCAATAGGGATAATCATGTTTAAACCCAAGCTATATTATTACTTCAGAACATTCTCAACCATTGCATGGGGTTGTCTCATTGTATCCTAACGCTCTATGAGGGCCATATAAACTCTTATTTTTGAATTGTTTTGCATTTATTGTCTCAAAATTATGCAATGAATACCTCATAATAAATAGTCCTGGGTTATTTTCACCCTGTATTTATTTCCTAAATTGTTCTAAATTTATTGTTTCACACGTGTATGTGTATTCCTTCCTCTTTGGCCAGTTCCATTGGAATGCACTCTGGTTTGCCATACTTTTAAATTCTACAGTGTTTTGTAAACATGATAAATCCAGTATGCACAGGAATATTGATACAATCTCAAAATTATGACTATGATAAAAATAGTCACTACATTGTAGCATACTTGAACAATAGACTAACATTAGCCAACTCCCTACCCCAGTGCCTCCCCTTCCCATACAAATTGGGATTCATAAGAAAGGAATTCCTCCACATTCTTATCTCACTCCCATTATCACCTAAATTCAACCACTTTAACCATGCTGTCTCTTCTCATACATTTTGTGTATGGCAAATTCTTATCTCTGCTTCCCATCTCCTCTTGCCTGCCATGTGACCTTGGTTCATTGACTTTTCCATTTTTGCCTTAGATATTTAACTTTCTCTTTACTGACTCCTTTAGCTTGTAAACAATGTTCAAATCCTATCTTGGGAAAAACTAAAAAACACTATTTTACACCAAATCCCCACTTACCTTCTTCTTTATAGCTCATCTCCTTTTATAGCCAAGTTCTTTGAAAATGTCTTCTTTCTCGTTTTCTGTTCCTAATGCTGCCTCCCAACTCCAGGGAAACTAAATCTGTGTTGCTAATGTTGTTACTGTAGCCTTTTAAATGACTGGGCTCTCTGTTTCATTTGTTCCCATTACTGCTTTCTTCTGGCGATCTCTCCCTTAGCTTTACCATTGTAGTCTTTTCTTGTTGACTTCCTATTAATCTGCTTCTAGATATCACTCATGAGATTCTGCTGGCATTTCTCACTTTTGTACATGGGGGTTTCATATATTCTTATTTTTATTCATTTACTTTTAAAATTTTTGTTGTTAATCAGAAATGGCAGTTTCTCAGACTCTCTGAAGAGCAGAAGTCATCTATGTGAATTCTGTCTTGTCTAATATCTGAAATCTCAACATTAATGCTGGATCATCAAGTAAAATACTCTGGTTTCTATAGGAATAAAATATAGCCTTCTTTATTTATCTTTCAAAGAGAATGATGGTCCTGAGAAATGAGGGTGCTGTGCAGTGGATGTTAGAAAAGTGGAGAAAGGTGTTATAAAACCATGTCGTGAGGGCATGAGGAGCCTCTCTCCTCTGCTTGGCAATTATGTTGAGGACTTTGACTATCTGCACAAATCATAAATGTTTCCAACATAGATGTGTCAGGCTAAGGAAACATTCAAATACCTGCTTTTAGGCTATGTTCATCTAATGCTAAAACAGCAAAATGTAAGTAAAAATCTCATTGTTTGATGTGACTATTCTAATACTTGACAAAAGAAAAAGAGCTTTAAAATGTTGGGTGGGAATGCATGTTCTTTCCTTGTGTTGTAATATGTACTACCTTTGGGTCTGTTAAATGATTTTACCTATGGAGGACGAATTTTTAAAATTACAAAGACAAGAAGGGTAAGAGGGAGGGTGAGAGAAGGAGAAGGAAGGAAGGAAGGAAGGAAGGAAGGAAGGAAGGAAGGAAGGAAGGAAGGAAGGAAGGAAGGGGGGAAGAGGGAGGGAGCAAGAAAGAAAGAGGAGAGAAAATAAAAGAGAGAGAAAGAAAGAAAAAACATTCAAAATATTGGAATTCAATATGCTGTAATTTCAAATCTCCTTAATGGGTTTAACTTATAGAGCACACGAGAGATGAAAGACAGGGGAAGAAAAGAAATCTTGCTAGTTATTAATGGATTAGCAAAGGGTCTCCATAAATGCTGCTATAATGTTTATGGTACAACATCATGTTACCTTTAAGTTGTGCCTTTCCCATGGCCTATATTGTCCAACCTTGCACTACATTTAATCAAGTTTGATGGGCTGCATAACAAAGGAGGAATTCCAGATAGTACTTGCTCTCATTCTTTTATTCCCTGGGTACATACAGGGAAGAGGCCAAAACATGAGTCTGAGGAATGAAGTTTCAGCACAATACACTGACCTCTAGAGCAGACTCGTTCCACATGAGAGTGTTCCTGTTCATAAAAAGGTCAGCATCATTAATTCCATGATCTCTTGTTTTGACAGCCAAGATGAATCTGTCTGTTTTCTTAAACATTCTATCCTCTTTCCACGATATATTACATCGACAATCATGGCAGTGAGTCAATTAATACAATTTCATGAAATAATATATATACTAATGACCATCAGACAAATGTGAAGGTATTCAGGGCACTAATAATAATTAAAACTTTACGTTTCACAAATGTTTGAAAAAAAATATCTCCTAATCTTTTCCTATATGGATACCTACTTTTGAAGTCAATGGGAAATCAACTGTTATAATCGTTATCAAATATGCACAATAAAGAAAATGACAGTGAAAAAAGAGCTGTATTCTCTTCATGGTCCAGTTTAAATTTTAAAAAATCCTTCTGAAGTGAGTGCAACCTTGAATCAGCATGTTTTCATTCCAGCACTCTCCAGACCTAGAGAACCAATAAACGTTTACGTTGTTTAGCTAACCTACTAGCTTGCTAAAGTTATGCTGAGCATCAATAATAATTTTCTAAATGACTTCTCACAGTCATAGAACTCAAGGAGTCAGGTTCCAAATCAGAAATACATTCTAAAGGGAGATAGAGAGCTAACACCCTCTCCTGTTTTTGTGATATGATTGTATCTGGCCCAGTGACTGAGGGACATAAAGAGGGAATGTATGCATCTAACTGCATAAGCTAAGGATTTTTTGGAAAGACAGACCATGAGTAGTCAAATATCAAAATGAGGGTGTCGAAAAAGAGACTGCATGCACTTTCCAGTTTAGCATACGATCAATACTTATGCACAGACATATTTTCCACAACCTATTATGTGGCTTCAGATAATTTTATCAATCTCTGTTTAAGCTCAATCATCTGTATAACATGGAGATAATCTTGCACATTGTTTTTTTTTACAATTAAATAAGAATCATAAAAATAATCCATTGTAATGTAGAACTTAGCACATGGTAGATACTCATATGTCAGTAACTTTCTATCTTTCTCTTATATATTATTGTTATGCTTTTGTTGTTGTTATGAATTGATTCATATTTATCTTGACTCTTGAACAACATGAGTATCAGGACACCAACCTACTGAAAATCCCCTTACAACTACAGTCAATGCTCTGCATATGTGGATTCCCAGTGACAGGGTAGTCCCTTGAACAAAGTAGAATTGAACTGAGGGGGTCAACTGAACAAAAACAAAAACAAAACATGTAGCCTTGGCCAGAGTGGCTTAGTTGGTTGGAGCATTGTCCCATGCACTGAAGGGTCATGGGTTTGAGTCCCAGTCAGGGCACATACCCAGGTTGTGGGTTTGATGTCTCTCTCTCTCTCTCTCTCTCTCTCTCTCTCTCTCTCTCTCTCTCTCTCTCTTTCTCTCTCTCTCTCTCTCTCTCTCTCTCTCTCTCTCTCTCTCTCTCCCCATCTCTCTAAAAAATAAAAATAAGTGTGTAAAAAAAAAAAAAAAAAGGAAAAAATTCATGTAGATGTGGACCTGAACATTTCAAACTCGTGTTGATCAAGCATCAACTGTACTTCCATTAGGTGTTTATTGAGGTATAATGTGCAGCTCAGTTTGTATTTTAAGAGCAAAAGAATACACACACTCTTATTTATAAATAATCTGTAGAGCACAAAATGTAAAATAAAATTTTGAATATTTCCTCAATTTATAAAATAATAATGCTTAACATATTGAAAGTTGACCATGTGCTTGACATCCGTTAGGGTTATGAGTGAATTATATTTTTTCAACCTTTCCAAACCCTATAAGTTAGCTAACATTTTGAACATATCTACTTTGCAAATGAAGGACCAAAGATTCATAAAGTTTCAAGAACCTACTCAAAGTGTAATGGCTTATCAGTGATGGAATTTGGTGAACCTCAGATTTGAATGAGATCTCCATAATTCTAGAGCTTAATCTTCAATTCTCCTTTATACATGCTTGGAGAAGAGTTGATGATATATGACTAACTGAATGCCATAAAGTAGAGGAACCTACCCTTCAGAAATCCTTAAACATTTTTTAACTGAAATGACCCATTTTAAAAATTCTCTTTACCCTCTTATTCTTTAGAGGGAGATGATTACATCAAATAAAGATCTAATTATAATCCATATGGCACATGGTTCAATTCTTCTCCTAAAGAGCATGTTACAATGTTGAAAACATAAGGTCCCAATAGTATGTTTCTCTATCAATGTTTCTCTAATCAATGTTTCTCTCCCTCCTTCTCCCTTCCTCTCTCTCTAAAATCAATACAAATATATTTAAAAAACACAAAAACATCATGTTGTTCAACTTAAATATATACAACTTTTATTTGTCAATTATACTTCATTAAAGCTGGAAAATAAACAGAAAAGCTGTTACCTCAAAAAAAAGTAGGAAAAAAAATAGAAAAAACAAAGTAAAACATAGCTTCTCAATTTTTGATAAATTTTAAATCCAAAGCATATCCTTTCATTCAGTGGCTTTAATGCTGGTGTCAACATACAGAACCAGATCACCGGACCTTCTTAAAAGAAGCCAAAAAACCCCAAATCTGAATTATGCTCCACTGACTTCAAATACATATTTCATTTCCTATACTCAAGAATTTTCATATGTGACAAACAAAAATGTGTGAATAAATTGCTTAGTTTCTTTTATGCATGTCCTTAGGAGATGAATGTAAGCAGATCTAAAATCTTGCTTAACTTCTAGTGCATTTTTTAAAGAAAATATGTGAATTCTGAATAGGCTGTGGGAAGCGAGCTTTATAAATCACCTGAACTGCTCCACTATTGGCATGTCTTGGAGTCATTATGTATAATTGGTTAATGGTGTATTTATTCTCACATTATTGGATCAGCTCCAGGGATAATCACTGATGAGTTTCAAAACTCCAGGAGGAATTCTGTGCAGAGGTAAATGAATTAAAAAACAAGATAAAACTAATTACTTTTATTTAAATTCAATTTTGGGGGTAATCGTTCTGTCTTGGGGGTCTTGCAGCAGTTTTCAGAAGTGATAAATTTGCTTGAGTTTGCTAACTTGCATTCCCCTAGAGCTGAGAAATTAAATCATGGGTGATGAAAATCAGAAAGGAAGTCATTCAAACTAATGTTCATGGTAGAATTTCCCACCTTAGTTCTTTATGCTTTCTTCTTTTTGATCCCATATCTTATTTAACTTGGCCTTTGGAAACTTGATAAATGTAGGAAAAATAACCATTTTCAGAGACAAAAAATCAAATGCACATTACTTAAAGATGTCAGGATTTCCAGAAACTATACAAACACTGCAATAGAACAGGGCTCACATGTACTTCATTGAAGGCATCCCGCCCTGAGTGGGCACAGAGAATGCTGATGGTGTAAGGCTATAGTTTTCATGTAAAGCAACTGGATATGGTTGTGATAAAAATTCAAGACTTTTTATCTCCATGCTTGGCTGGATTAGTGTTTTCCTTAAATGTGTGATATGATACTGTTAGTGCCTGTTTCCTTTGATATGAAGATATATATACCATTGAAATGTGAATATCCCTGGGATAGGTTCATAAATTAAGTATTAAGCCCAAAGTATGCTTCAGGAGATAAATAGGACCGTTCCTGATATATAAGGTGGGATAGAGAAAGGAGTGCAGTGAGAAATGAATTGCATAAGGCTTTGGTGAGAATATTAATTAAAATTAGAGCTAAATAAAAGTGGTTTGGACAAGAAGTATGTTCTACCACAAAATACATCTGGAGTTAGGTGTTGCTAAGTCAGCACAATTACTTTATCATCACCAGAGATCAAGGATCCTTCTGTTTTTCTGTTCTAATACTCCTCCTTCCCCCCTCCCCCACTTCACTATATCCTGTTGAAGTGGTGAATATCACTGATTGAATGGGTAGAGGAGAAGAAAGACAACAAAGAACCAGTAACACAAATTATCATTGACATTATTCAACCATTTGTGTTCAGTAGAAGCAAGGAAAAGCCAAACCACCAGAAATCTGTAAGATCAGCAAACAGATAGAGTAAGGCCTTGGAATTAAAAAACATTTTTAGCCCAGCCAGTGTGGCTCAATGGTTGAGTGTCCATCCATGCACTGGTTCAATTCCCGGTCAGGGCACATGCCCAGGTTGTGGGCCCAATCCCCAGTGGGGGGCATGCAGGAGGCGGCCAATCAATGTTCTCTCTCATCAATGTTTCTATCTCTCTCTCTCCCTTCTTCTTTCTTTAAAATCAATAAAGAAAAACAAATTAAAAAAAAAAAAAGATGTTTAGAAACTCAGGCAGGACTGGGTGCCTAGGGGTGCTTAAACATAAATGGAACTGAGCTAAACTCTGACTTTTCTCATCCATCATTTCCCCATCTTTTTACTTACTCTTTAGCTCAACGAAAGGATGAAGGACTTTTTGTTGTTGTAATATGTGTAAGCCATAACACAGCATGTATCACTGGCCATTGGAATCATTTATAATTGCACAAAAGCTACATTTCATCATCTGTGTCTAACAGCACATCATGTGTCCGAGTCATAGATTAAAAGATGCCATAAAAGTTGAGTTGTGTAAAATATATAAAATGAGATGTCATTGATGAGCAATTAATTTAGTGCCCGCTCATTGCTTTTTACATAAAATACTAAATCGTGATATTAAATTTTTTTTCCTGGAGGGACTAAAAATCTAGAAAGCTAGACACGTGGTTTGTGACCTGCATTAAAGATCTTTTGTCTGTGCAGCAGTTTGTTATTATGGGTTCACAAAAAACAGGTAATGAGTATACTGTTGGCCCTCACTGCAGTGCATGATATAAGAGGTTCTTTGTAAGAGTTCATAGTCACTAAATGCGTGAGTAGATTAAGGAACACTTACGCAAGTCACTGTAAGGTAAAGGTTTAAATTTCATCATTAGTGCTCACGAACTACCTTGGTTACTCTGATCCTTCATGTGTACTCTAAGCTGATTCTGTCTCAGAAAATGACAACAAAACTGCATTCAGCATTTAAATAACTGCCTCCTTGGAGATCATACCACTGCTGAATAATGAAAATCAGTTGATTGTTCTTCCCTTCTGTCAAAAAGAGTTAAAGCTAGTTAAATACACATAAAAATGTGTGTACCATATGTGGATGACTTACCATCATGCCTCTTTAAAAGGCCCAACGATGTGAAAATCACAGAGAGCATAAAGGTGGAAGTTCAAGAATGACACAGCTTTCTGAAAGCCTATGTAAATCGCTTTTCCCTCTTTACAATTCCAGGAAAGAATAAGAAAGCCAGTTTTTGCAAACTTGCCAGTCCTTGAATCTTTTAGTGTGTCTCATTCGTGATTCTACACAGGGTCTGATAAGCCGAGATTATTATAAGTAAGCCTTACTGTCAGGAACTTTACATTGGATAGTGGCAGAGAAGTGACGCAGAAGTGACTAGGCAGATGCTGAAAGACCAAGATCACTGCTATTGGGATATAGAATAAGGTTATTATCTACTGAAATCACCGTTGCCATTCATATGTGAACCCTGAAAAAAAAAAGACCCCTACTAAGAAGGGCTCCTGGAGGCTAACTGGGCTCAAATTCTAAAACACAGAACTCAGCAGCCATTTCTGAACATACCAACTGTACCTCACTGAGAAGCCAATGCTGAGCTGCTTGCTGATCTGCCTGCCTCTGCACTGAGCTGCCTGCCTGCACTGTTTCTGCCCTGAGCCAGCCCTTGGAAAGGTTTCCTAGAATCCTGTTTCCACCAATAAGATTGAGGCTTTACCTATCCAATTAGAACAGTGCATGTCTGGCCAATCAGAGCAGCTCTATTTTGGCCAATCAGAACAGTACCTTTGAACCAATCAAACTGTGAAGATTCAGAGTCATTGTTTTGCATGAGGATGGACCAATCAGGAACACAGAGTAGAGACTTATGTCCAAATAAGCCAGCTCCCCTCTGGCTTCAGAGTGCATTTTCCTTTTCCACTGAATACTGGGGGCTTTGCTCCCTCACTGAGTTGAAGCACAGAGTGAAGCAGACCAATACGGTGCAAAGCAGAGAGCAGAACAGAACTGTCTAGGTGGAGAGAAGCCTGGCAGAGGGCCGCCTGGCCCCAGAGCTGTTCTACATCCATGCTGAATCATAGTTTAGCTATTTGCACTGAACAAAGTTCCCTTCTTCACCATACTCCAAATTAGGATTCTTGCTAGTGTTGAATGGCCCTGACACAGGTCAGGGGAATGAGAAGAAGTTGATAGACAGTAGTATAACAGTACTATGACAATTTTTGCCAACTGATAATCATATTCCCTTAATTTCACCTTAGAAAATAGGACTGGAAAAGATAGTAGATGACAGTTCATCCATATCTTATTAGAAAGATTATTGTTTTAGTATCAATAAGCATCACCTATTGTCCTGGAAAAAAACAGATTCTCAGTCAAGTAAGTCTGATTCAATAGATCTGGGATAAAGCTTGAAGAACTGACACCCCAGATCATTTTAATACATTCAGTTCCTGGACCCCACCTTGGAAAACACTGATTTGAAGTAATGTAAGTATTTCTCATGGCTTGAATATAGGAGCTCATTATGTTTGTTTTGATAGAGAAACAATGAATTTTCTTTTTTAAATAAAATATTCTGAACATTTTCTTAAATTTGTAATTATGTGCATGACTACAGATGACTTCAGGGATATGAAACATCCTTCACCTCATCCCAGGTGACCCAGTAAATCCTATGGAGAAGGGCTGAGATACTAACATGCTGTAATACAGCATGAGTTCATCAAAAAGTCATTCCTTAAAAGTATTTGTATCAAAGTTTGTAACAGGAATATATACTGATAATATGATTTCACCCCAGGCAGTATAAAAGCTCTACTTCTTTTTTCTTTATTAATTTTAGAGAGAAAGGAAGGGAGAGGGAGAGAGAGATAGAAACATCGATGAGAGAGAACATTGATTGGCCGCCTCCTGCATGCCCCCCACTGGGGATCGGGCCCACAACCTGGGCATGTGCCCTGACCGGGAATCGAACGGGCAACCTCTTAGTGCGTGGGTCGCTGCTCAACCAGTGAGCCTCACCAGCCAGGCTAAAAGCTCGAGTTTTTTTATTCCTACGAACTGACTGAATAAATTTGTTGGCTCTTAAAATACCTCCAAAACTCATAGAAGTCTGATATTAAGAATATTATTAAAAATATAGGACATCTTAATTCTTTGTTAGTTTTGCTCTCCGTATTTTAGGATTTGTTATCAATCTGGAAGATGTTCAGTAATTTAGTTGATATTTGGTCTCTCCAGGGGTTCAGAACCTAGGGAGAAGATTTCTGGAACAGGGTTCAAGTTGAAATCCCAAATCTCTCTCAGGCTTGATCGGAAATAACATCATCTGTAGAGCAATACTTCCCAGAGGAAAAGGTGGCAGCCCTGCTCTGACTTCCAGATCTGTCACCCGCTGCCCCATCCTCCCCCAGCTTTCCCTTTACCTAGATGTCTCCCTTCAGAGCAGCTTCTCGGGCTCCCTGGCTCCAGGCAAGCCTACCCATTTCCACGTACAGAACAATTCTGTTTCTAGCTTCCAATTTGCATTCTCATATTTATCAACTGTCAGTCTATTTCCATGTCTGAAATACATACACTTTTAATATTCCAGGCAAAAGGACTAAAAAAATTAACCATATTTCAGATACAAACTGGTTCTCATTGTTGAACATCCTGGGAAAAGTCTTGGGGACAAGGAATAAGAGAGGGGTATGAAGAGAGGGCAAACATCTGGCACATTCTATCAGCTCAAGACGAGAGCAGTTGGGGAATTCCAGCTGTCTAACAAAATCAGAGTCTGGGGCCACAAACCAAATTAACCGGGTTTGTATCCTGGTTCTTACACAACCTGGATGGCCTTTGCCAAATTATTTCACTCTGGATCATAGTTACCTCATTTGTTGAAATAGAGCTAATCCTTATGTTGATGGATTACTATAGGAATTAAATTAGGCTTTGCATGTAAAATAATTATTAAAGTGAACTTTAGCTTAATGTTTATTATTGCATTTCATGGTTCATCTTTTAATTTTTAAATTGAATTTTTGATAAATTTGCTAACAATGTCTTCATTGTATTTCTTCATTATGGCATTACCAATGTCCCATGTATATTGACGCACAAAGTATATTTAATTTACACATTGATGCAAAAATAGATGTATTTATTTTCAAATGATTAAAAATAAATTATAATTATTAAAATTTATTTTAAGCTTAAATGAATAAGTATATCTATTTTGCAAATGTCAATTTAAATAAATAGAATTTGTAACTAGCAGTGCAGGACAGATTTTGATGTTCCAAAATATATTAAATTGGACTCAAGTTTGAGAAAGTACTACAAGACAAGCTCCCATCATGTATTTTTCTTCCTTAATCCTTCACTTTTTTTTCATTCTTGGATATGGGATGTAGAAATGTAGACTATGAGATGGAAAGGTATCATCAGTATTCATTTCAAATGGGCAGAATCCATGGTGAAGCAACATATGTATGTATCTCTCAAAATGCCATTGCTTTCATGGAGCTCTGTCTCAGATGCTGACCATCACCACAGCACAATGAGGCCTCACCAAAGTGGACACACAGAGTCATGATAGAAATTCAGATGAAAAAGAAAATACTCCATTTTGTCTAATCTCCCACTAGAGCACGTGACAATCAATTTGTTTACCAATAAAGGTCCAAGCTTAGAATCAATTATTTATTGATGGCAAATAGTGTGCTCATATGTACTTGAGTTAAATGTCTCCCTTTGACTGGACAGTTAATAAAAGATGATGTTCCTTTTAAGTCAAAAACAAAGTTTCTGCTTTCTGTTGTTATGTAGACTCTTTCAGAGAGGATGGGCAGTGGGGGTCAAGGGTGGGGAATGTCCAGTCTGCGGGCCGTGTGAGGCTAATCAATACCAGCTAATATCACATGCCTCACCAAATTAGCCTGACCAAATACAGCAGGCTAATTTTTAAGTTGATAATTTTGTATGGCCCATGAATGATGTTATAAATATCCAAATGGCCCTTGGCAGAAAAAAGGTTCCCCACCCTAGGCTCACTGAGCTTAAAAGCATTCTTTTTTTTCTTTTCTTTTCTTTTCTTTTCTTTTCTTTTCTTTTCTTTTCTTTTCTTTTCTTTTCTTTTCTTTTCTTTTCTTTTCTTTAATAATGCTTGTAACACGGGGAAACAAAGTTCAAACTGCAGAATAATGAGATTTAGAAGACCCAGGGTTGTTTTACAAATTGCCGGGCTTGTCCACATGCAAGAAACAAAGCAAAATGAACTTCTAGGAGATTGCACTAGCTTCTAGCAACCTTGCCAATACCTCCACTTGTATCTTTGTCTCTCTCTTTCACATACATGCACACACACACACACACACACACACACACACACACACACCCCATGCCTTATATGTATACCAGGCTTGAGAAACACATTTCAGAAGATGTTGGCCAAAGTTCAGGCTACCTGGAAGGTTCCACACTAATAGCTATATTTATTGATTTTAGAGAGAGCAGAAAGCAGAGAGAGAGAGAGAGAGAGAAAATCATTGATGTGAGAGAAAATCATTGATGTGAGAGAAAAACATTGATTGATTGCCTCCTGTACCCCCGCTGGAGGTAGAACCCAAACCTAGGTATGTGCTGGCTGGGAATCGAACCCGCGACCTTTTGGTGTAGTGGACAGTGCTCCCACCAATGGAGCCGCCTGGCCAGGGCCGTACCAGTAGCTATTTTATGGAACCTTCAAAACACCTGCTGGACATTCTGAGGTGTTTTCTCAGATGCTCTTGAGAATCCTTAGATGTAAAAAACAATTCTTGCAACGTGTGGTGTGAAATATTTGTAGTTCCAATTAAAACTAGGAACTGTTGAAATGATTTACAGACCTTTGAAATCTTTGCTTGTCGAGTGCTTTGCATGAAACATATTATCCTGAGTTTTGCACGGTCTACCCATAGGAGCTGAAGTTTGCGTCATGTTTGATTCATTTTCCTTGGTTTACTGCAATAGAACACTTATGGGAAGATAGGACATAAAACAGCTTGTGTGCAAAGAATAAATTATGTCATCAAGACCAGGACTTTTTTTTTAATTCACATATTTATATATGGCCCTGTTATAGCATGAGCTTTAAAACTAGTTACTGCTCCCAGCAGGGAAGATCAATTTGCAATTCACAAATCACTCATGTTACACTTTTGTTGTAAAAGATGATAATTTGTCGGTTTAAATAAACCTCTAATCTCAAGTATAGATGCTAGTGTGTGAGCGTATTAATGCTCTCGGCCACAGATAGAACATACAGAGAATAAAATATTGAGGTGTTTATGAAACGTTTCTGCATTAGCACTATTTTATGAAATCAGATTCTATGCCGCAAAGAAAAATTAATGTGTAGATTTTATGTTATATTCTACAGAGGATACTAAACTAAGTACATCATTTAGTCTTCCTTCGTGTAAAAATTAGCCAGTATTGAATGCTTACCTGTGTCTTGTCCTCTGCACCCTTACTTGTCAGGGTCAAAGATACATTTGTGGGAATACATTGTCATAGCTTTAAAGATGACCTGCCTCGATGTTTTTAATAAATTGGAGGGTAGCTAGCTCAGGATTTGGAGTAGGAGCTCTGTATCCATGCCACCATTCTTCTCAACCTGTGCTTTAAAAAAGGTTGTGAGCCTGGCCGGTGTTGCTCAGTGGTTGAGTGTTGACTATGCACCAAGAGGTCACTGGTTCGATTCCCGATCAGGGCACATGCCCAGGTTGTGGGCCCGATCCCCAGTGGGGGGCATGCAGGAGGCGGCCAATCGATGTTCTCTCTCATTGATATTTCTATCTCTCTCTCCCTCTCTTTCCTCTCTCTCTAAAATCAATAAAGAAAAAAATATTTAAAAAAAAATGTTGTGAGATCTAAATAAAATAATTTATGTAAAATACTTCCAATGACACCTGGAACAGAAGAAGGAGCTATACCTCTAGATCCTTTTTTTTTTTTAAATAATGGCGGGCGTGTGTGCTTCCCGCCACAGACACACGTAGATGCACACACACACACAGAGACATGTGATATATTTTGTTTAAAATATAAGCTCTCTGGGATTCTGCTTCCTAATCTGATCACTGATTAGGTTCTATTTCTCTGTTTCTCTATAGCTCTGTGATAGTTAATTTTATGAATCAGCTTGACTAGGGTTAGGGATGCCCAGATGCTGGTGATACATTCATTCTGCATATGTGTATGTGAGGATGTTCCTGGAAAGTTGAGCATTTGGATGGGTAGACTGAGTAAAGAAGACAGCCCTCAGTATTGCAGGTGGCATCATCCCGTCCACTGAGGACCTGAATGGTACAGTAAGACCGAGGAAGAGCGAATTTGTTTTCTCTGTTTGAGTTGGGACCTCCACCTTCTTCTGCTTTCAGATACCAGCACGCCCGGTTCCAGGGCCTTCGGATTCAGACTGGGACTTACACTATTCGCTCCTCTGGGTCTCAGGCCTTTAGGTTTGAACTGGCATTACTCCGGCAACATCCCTGTGCCTCCAATTCTCCAGTTTGCTGATAGTGGACCATGGTATACATACATAATCTCCTATTGGTTCTGTTTTTCTGGGGAACCCTACCACAACCTCTAACATTTATTATGATTCTAAAAGAAAATCTTTATGAATGTGTAAAAAAAAAACAGAAAAAGAAAAATATTTCAGGATAGGTGATGTGAAGGAGGTAAAATATGGATATTAAGAGTGAGTAAAGGGCCCTTGCCGGTTTGGCTCAGTGGTTAGAGTGTCAGCCTGGGGACTAATGAGTTGTGGGTTCGATTCTGGTCAAGGCCACGAACCTCGGTTGCGATTCATCCCTGGCCCTGCTTGGAGTCCTGCAGGAGGCAGCCGATCGATGTTTCTCTCTCACATCGATGTTTTTATTTCTCTCTCCCTTCCCCTCTCTCTAAGAAATCAATAAAAACATTAAAACAAAAAAAAAAAGAGTGGAGTCTGGCCGGTGTGGCTCAGTAGTTGAGCGTCGACCCATGCACCAAGAGGTTGCCGGTTCGATTCCTGGTCAGGACACATGCCCAGGTTGTGGGCCCAATCCCCAGTGGGGGCATGCAGGAGGCGGCCAATCAATGTTCTCTCATCGATGTTTCTATCTCTCTCTCCCTCTCACTTCCTCTATGTAAAATCAATAAAGGAAAAAAAAAAAGAGTGGATAAGGTATATCAGCTTTACAAGAACTGGAACCATGCCTACCTTTTAAAGTCTGCGTTAATAACCTCTGGCACACATTATGCACTTGAAGTTTGTTGAATGTATCCATTCTGCGTGAGTGGATGGATGGATGGGAAAATATGACAGAATCTCGTTTAAGAAAATGCAGACCAATTGGAACAATTTGTGAGAGGAGCGACTGAGAACATGACCTATGAAGTGATTAAGGCTTAGGTTTGTTTCTTAATTTGCTTATTATCAGTTACGGGATTTTGGACAAGTTACAAAATCCTTAAGAGAAATTTTCTCCTTATAGTAACTCCAGGTAGTGGACATGACTATTTTCCCCATGTTTCAGATGATGACAGTGAGACAGGTGAAATACTTTATACCTGTATCAAATAAGGGGTTCAAACTGTTGATGATGGTGAAGATTATGGCTTAAGAGCAAAAGAATCTGAATTTATAAGGTGCCTACTCTTCCTCCCTTAATATTCTCAGTCTATTATGAAAATTAACCCAACTGACACTTATATTTCTGTCCTAATTCTTTTAAATGAGGGAGAATATGACCATGTGACAGACTCATTTTGATCTCCAAGGTGGTTGCAGAGTTTGCTTGCCAGCTCTGGTTTAAAGCTGGCTACCTAAATAGAACTGCATTCGTTTGCTTAGGACAACAAACTTCATTATCTCTCATGATGCCATGTGTTCTCTGGGCACTTCTTTTGGTCTGAGCTAACTTATGCAATCTTTGGAGTCAGACAGTGGTTGGCCATGGGCTGGGTAATCCATCACGCTCTCTCTCACAGGCGAGACGTTGCTATGACGTCAGCTTCGACAAGAACAATGACTTGCCTATATGTCTCTCATTACTCAGCAGGCTGTCTTGGGCTCATTTGCTTGGTGGTGGTTGCAGAATTCAAAGAAAAGGCAAATCCCAATGTAGAAACACTTTCAAGCTCCTATTTACACTATTTTTTTTCTACTGACTCTTGGACAAAGCAAGTGACATGGCCAAGCCCAGATTCAGAGAGTGGAAAATACACTTCACTTTTTAAGAGGGGCTGCAAAATCAGTGGACTATCCACACAGGGATGGGAGGAATTTGTAACCATTGTAACCATTGTAGTATCACAATCTACCACATTCTATGTAATAGCTACTCATTACTAAAGCTAACCGTAAATCCCACTTAAAATCTGCTATACTTTGCCCTTTATATCATCCACAAATGCAGTGACTTGTTTAGGGTAGTTGTTAATTACATTTAATTGAATTAAAATTTTGACTGAAGAGGAAGAATCTAACCTTCATCAAGTCATTCTTCCTTTATAATTCACATTTTTAATTAAAATATTTATTTAATTAACCTTATTTAAGGTACAAAATATAACCCCTATTTTTCAGGTACACAGAAAAACTGTCGTGTAGAAGAACACAATAATTTTATTTAAAAAAGGATTGACATTTGCTCCCTAGCAAGTCATTTAAACTCACTGGTTGTGGTTCCACAGTAAAAATGGACAACTAATTTGATTTTCTCACCTGTAGACAAATGAGACAATAATGTGAAAATATAGCATCAACTATGGGACAAAATAACTTAATAATAAATGAAGGCTTGCTTACCTAGTTATCCATTTATATGTGAATTTAAAATCTAATACTAAAAGCCAATTACCTTTTGACTAATTGCATTATAAATAGAGAGCCAGTATATATCAGAGACAGTTTAGGTATATACTCAACAATTTTAATAGCATGGATTTTCCCTGAGTCTTCTAATTCTTTTGTTCTTTGAGGACTTAAAAGGAAATATCACTATAACTCAATGATTCTAAACTAGGCTGATTTTGCTGCCCAGGGTACATTTGCAGTGACTAGACACATTTCTGATTGCCACCACTGGAGAGATTAGGTACTAGGATCTAGTAAGTAGAGTCTAGAGTTGCTTCTAAATATCATAAAATGTACAGAGCAATCCCTCTACCTACCCAAGAAAGAATTATTCCACCCAATATGTCAGTAGTGCTGAGACTGAGAAACACTGCTGAACTGAGTGAACTGCTGTGGTGTTACTTTGTTACAGAGAAGGTAGTTGACCATGAATGAACATGAGGACGGCACTGGTGCAGAGCGTGAGGTGAGTGGGGGGGGGGGGGGGGCTCCTTCTCTACACCTACTCTCCAGAAGTGGTCACCTTCCCACCCAGGACAGGATGGAGAGGACAGTCTCAAGTCTCTGTGCCCATTGAGTGAACCCCTGTCCTTGGGAAGTTTCCCAATGCTCACTCATCATCTCAGTGGCCTTCTCCTTATCCTGCTTGCCGTGAACATTTTCCTATTGTTGTCTTCTTGAGGCATTAGCAGAGCTGCTGACTGGGTCTTTAAAACCGATGAAGTACCATCAGCCATTTCAGTTTTTATCAAGGGAGCAGAGGCGAAGGGGAGTCGAGTTCAGGCATGTGTTTGGGAGGTGTTTGTTTTGACTGTCTGATGGCTGCATACCAGCCTGAAGGAGTCACAAATGTCACTGGTGTGTGATGGTATAATTTTTCTGCTGCTCCAAAGAGTCTTCCATGTTAATCTCCCGGCATGTCTGGCAACTTTCAAAATAGAAGTTAAAGACAATCCCATAGAGCAGTGAAACAGGATTCAAAGTCCCCCATTCATCTTTGTAAGGACAGAGAAAATTGCTAGTATGCAGTTGGCCATTTTCATTGCTAAGAACACAGACCAGCTCAGTTTTCTCCAGGGCTAATTGATTTTCACAGCTGGTACAGGCAAGTCTAAGGATGATATGAAACTTGAAAAGTCCCTTTATCCAGTTCTTGAAGCTCATGGGTTCTTCAGGGACTTAAAATTTGGGCTTCAATAAAAGATGTTGAAATCTTCTGAAATAACTCTGGGCACCAACTGGAAGAGTTACTTGTTCATGTAATTCTTGGTGTGAGTAGGTTGTGGCCTGACATATGGCATCCCTTCAAATTAATTATTTTCCCCCTTACATTAATTAGGATTATATTACATGGCACAGACCTGATTTCACCCCTGGTACCAAATAATTCCCCCGTCAAACATGACATGTTAAAGGATATTGGTGTCTGCTTTCCCTTTGCCTTTCAGATGACATAGGACACTGCCTGCTGACGAGAAAGTGGTCTTCATCAGGGGCGTTTTGTAACTTAATTTCTCAACTTTAAAAGCTAATTGGTTTTTGTATTCCTTGTTGTGAGAAGATGGAAAGGCAGTCGGAATCAGACGTCTATACAGAAGCACAAAACAGGGATATACTGACTGAAACTGGAATGAAAGGGGAGGATTTGATCACATGGAATAATAATGTCAATGTCCTAATGGCATGAGTGTGCTTAGGAAGGTAGTGTAGTAAATGCATGGACATTGGGTCAGATAATTCTGGCTTCTGATCTGAGCTCTGCCACTGAGAAGTCATGGGATCTAGGATACATTCCATTAGTGTCCTCTTAGTGTTCTGTGATCTCCTATGCATATGCAGTGGTCCAGGATGTCATAACCCTGGACACGCTCTCTTCTTGCTGTCCCACGTGCCTTGTGGAAGTTAAGTTCAAAGTCTGAGTCTTGCTCATCACAGCTTCCTCGATGCTGAGAGTTGAACCATGATGCAGACTTTTTGGTATGTGCAACAATAGAATCAGTCTTAAATTTTGGGATACAACTGGGGTGCAATTTTATCTGGAGAAGCCTATAAAACACAAAAAGTAGTGGTAAAATACATCACTAAATCCAATAAGGACTATTATATAAAACAGCAGCCAGCAAACATTTAACGGGGATTGGGGGTGGGGGGAGTAGGGGAATCCACGTCCAAGAGCCAGAGAGCCAATTACCTTCTACTCAACATATTTCTACTTTCTGTGAAAAAGAAAAACAAAAAACAAAACTTGTTGACAAGTAGTTAAAGAAGAAAAAGCAAACTGTTTCTAATGACACCTGATTATGGCATAGTATTTACTTCATTACAAAAAAAAAGTTTAGTTATGTGATATCTTCAATGACAATGTTCACAAAATTACCTGGATACTTAACTTGACCTCATATTAAAACTATTTAAAAAGCACAATTTCTTTAGCAAGGCAGTCCCAATAAAGGGTAAATTCATAATCATACTGGGGGTGGCAGGTAGCATATATATATATATATCTACCTAGATATCAAAACATATATAAGGACTAAGAATGGGGGATAATTGCAGTGCATATGCTTTTACAGTCTAGTAATTGCAAAAACATTGATCAAAAATGGTGATGACTTGCCCGGCTGGTGTGGTTCAGTGGTTCAGCATTGACCCATGCACCAAGAGGTCACCAGTTTGATTCCTGGTCAGGGCACACGCCCAGGTTGTGGGCCAAATCCCCAGTGGGGGGCATGCAGGAGGTGGCCAATCGATGTTCTCTCTCATCGATGTTTCTGTCTCTCTCTCCCTTTCCCTTCCTCTCTCTCTAAAATCAATAAAGAAAAAAAAATATTTAAAAATAATAGTGATGACAAGTATTTATCAGTACACAATTTCGTGTTGTCTGAGTACTCACAGTAAACAAAGTAAATAATGATAAAAGCAAAGGAAAATTATTTTTATATTAAAAGGGAAAAGATCAATAATTGTATGCCTAATTTCACACGTTGCTAATTGTATGTTGCTAGAAAGCATCCCTAGTGAAGACTGTCAACTTTGAAAACTTCCTGGGTGTGCCGGCGCAGTAGGAAGTTTCTAGCACTCTGCAGCAGACAGTTTGCCAGTAAAATGCTAATTGTAGTTGCCATTAAGCTGCATTCATGTGCAGCTGTGCTTATTTGCAGTGTGAGCCCCAAAATGCTTCCATACTTTGGTATCCCTTTTAAGTAACTATAACATCCTCTCATTTTCTTTTGAAATACTTTAATTTTTTCAGACAAATTACATATAAAAGTGATTACATACTATCTTGTTATTGCTTTTTGGAGCAAATTGTCAAGTGAAAGTCTTCAAAATGGTGCAGTATGACAATAATTTGTAACAATTACCTTTTAACCTATTTCATATGATCTTTCAGATATTTTTGGTGTATTTTACATTATCTACTTTCTGTTTTCTATATTTACAATTGAATTAATAACAAGGATTATTGATATGTTGTTTATGTAAGTAATTTTAAAATTGAACTGCTTAAATAAGTTAGTCAAAGCACAAATTTGACATTTCTAACTACAAACCTGAAGCATACTGTTCAGATAGTCTCAGTTGCAATTCAGGTCATTGGCTTTAAAAAACAATAGAATTCACAACAAGTGGTGATAAACCAGACACATTGAACTGATGTAATTAGACTCTAAAATCTAAACAGGCAATATATGAATTAATGTATGTATCACTATAAATATTTGTTGAATCATGTAGAGATCTACCCTTGAGGTGCTGCTAATTGCTTCTATTCCATTATGGAAATATATTCTGATACATTTATTTGATTTCATAATTTAACCCACTTCTTTCCCCATCTATTTTTAAAAAGAATTTATATCTTTTAAGTAAAAAATATTTGAAAATGATCTCATATCCTTGAGGTCCCCCACCCCTCATTACAGACATGCCTCGTCCCTTGTGTTCAGTGTTCAGAATGAATTATTGTGTTGGAAATGTTCTCAGAGTCTGGAGTACTTTGTGCTCATTGGCTCCTTCTCCTTTTTATAACAGGGAACAAAATCTATTTGAATATGAACAGGATTGCAACCTACCTAGTGAGTGGTTGAATCTTAGCTCAAACCCTTCCCTCTGAGAACGGACACTTCCGGAGACTTTTGTTAAGTGTCCTATTAATGAGCCAAATGTTTCTTAAAAATTGTGAACTTTGCTTTTTATAAGTCTCTGTGTGGACTCCTCACTGAAAATCCTGAAAGTGTTTATTTACATTATTTACCAACAAACTTGATAATAAAAGGACAAACTAATTAACTTACATCGTCTCTCCTAGTCCAACTCTTACACTTTTGCCCCTATCAATGCAATTTACCATGGACATTTGCATTCTGGGCTGTCTAGATTCAGATGCAGAACCCAGAATTAGATTTGAAGAGGCCGTCACAAGCAACATCGTTTGTTTGTTTTAACTTTATCCTCCCTCTCTTGATTTTTTTGACCTGAAACAGAGTTATAAGAGATACCAACTAAACAAGAGTGGGAGAGGACATGATATTTTTTCCCAATGACATTTACTTTCTATCTTTTTTAGTCATTTACTCATTTATTCAAGAAACATGTGTTGAGTACCTACCACATCCTAGGCAGTTTGGATACATCAGTGAACAAAATAAAGTTTCTTGCTTTCATAGAACTCACTTTCTAAAGGGACATGACAGACAAAAATTATCAAACATCTTATATAAGTATGTTAACTATTTTGTTGTAAGGTGATCTTACTGTGGGAAAAAGAGACAGTAAAATAGTAAAGTACACCAAGAGTGCTGGCAAGTGAAAGGTGGACAGGGTACACTCTTAAATAAGATTGGAATAGCATAACTAAATGGGATGAGGAACTTTGCTAAGCAAACATCGGCAGAAGTGGGTCTTAGGAGAAGAGTAGTAAGTGCTAAACCCTGAAGGCTAAATCTGCCTTTAACTCTCATTAACTTCCATTAATTTACTTCACAAACATTCATTGTCCACCTAAGAGATTGCAATTCTGTAAAATAGACCTCCAGAAGAGGAGAAATATTGTACAAATGGAAGATAAAATCTTTAATCCCAGATTGATCAGAAGGTAAAGCAACATGGAGAAGGCAGTGTGGCACTGACGTGTGATAACTCAACTGAGAGTGATGTGAACAAAGCTTCTCTTTCTTACTGACTTCTAAGTTTTATGAGACCTAAGACCTCTGAATTTCCTCAGTAAAATGAGGAAATGATGTCTGTTACATCATTGCTCACTGCTATATCTACTTGTTGTTAAGATAATTCTTGGTGTCTAGTAGTACTTAATAAATATGTGTGAAATGAAGTATTAAATGATCTATAATGTAAGATCCTTCATAATCTGGCCCCAACTCCAATTTTGTTTATTCTGTCAGATGCCCCGGATCCCCCAATTTTTTTTTTTATTTATGATTTCCTTCTTGATGTGAATACTATTACCTACCTCAAAGAGTTCTTGTAAAATTTAAAAAGTGCACCATGTTTAAAGTACTTAAAATATTCCTGGCACATAATTAATGCTGTATAAGCTTTGACTGTCATTATTCTTTGTTTCTCTTTGTAGCACTTATAAACAAATACTTTTGTAAGTAGTAGGCAGTGGTATTCCTATCTCTTCTGTTAAGTTTTTGTTTACAGTATGAGGATAGGTTTTAGATCAGGATTTAGATCATATTCAACTATATAGTCAATGCAGGGTCTTGAAAGTAGTAGAGATTTAATATAGTAAAAAGGATCATTATATATATGTATATATATAATGTATATATATATAAAATGCATATATACACATTTATATATATACATATACATATATACATATATTATATATATAAATGTATATATATCTACATCAATCAGAACATCCACTGAAATACCAGTTCACTAGAGCCTATTGTATAATTAAATCGTGTTTACCCATTCATTCATCCAACAAAGGTACAGTTAATAGGAGTTACCAAGACCATTGTTAGTGCACAGAATGATGATGCTGAAACAAAGTAGCCGTGTGCAATGACTAAAGTAGTCATCTTATTATACTCATAAGAAACTGTTTCCAAACTCTGCTGTATGCATTAGCAGGACTGTCTTAGTGGTGTTATTCTGCAGTATTGATAGTCTGCATTCGAAACTTCAAGATGTTTTATCTCATTCTCTCACTGAGATTTATCTGACAAACGTTTAGTCAGTCCTGGTGAAGAGAGCACAAGAACTCGTGTAGGGAAGGGGGTTGAGCATCTGAAGTGTGGGGTTCAGGGGGCCGCCTTCCATCCTTGTGAGGGAGCTCACGAGGCAAGCATCACAACGTCCTCACAACCTCAGTGCCCTTCCAGTTCTTGCGAAAATGGCCCAGCTGTGAACATCCGAGGGCAGAACAGTTCTCTCACAAAAGAAAGGACTATATTTGGAAAGATTTTTTTTCCTAATTCTATATAGCAAGACACCAACAATCATAAAACCTAATACTTAGTGGAAAAAACATTGGTTTCGTGACTGCAATCAATCAATCAACACATTTATTGAAAACTCGCTGCGCATCCAGCCTTATAGATAGATGCTCAGTGGGAGAGAAAAACTCATGAATTTGGTTTTTTCCTCTTTTATTGATGCCATGTTTCATTTTAAAGTGTAAAAAGAGGCAGCTTATGAGTGGAACTGTTTTAAATAAGTGAAGAAATGAAAACAAAAATAAAAAGCTAAAACAGTAGATAAGAATGATAAAATTACATGCTATGCTGTTCTGGACAGATACTAATGATGGACTTATTCATCTGATTTTCTACCAGCCAGAAAAAAAGAGCCAATGATTAGAGAAAAGAAGACTTGGACATGTCATGGGAGCCATGTTTTTGAAGACAAAGCTTAAAGAAAGCCCACAAGGACAAATGTTTCATTCACTTTTTCAGACTCTGTATCAAACCCTGCATTTATTGAGCACAAGCAGGCACTCCATAAATGCATATTGAATTAGCAGGGGGTTTATTTTCAAATTTGGAACACTTGACATTAAGTTGCATGAATTATTATTTAAAGAAATAACTGATGAGAAAGATGAAATAACATGAAATCAGAACTGTCTCTAATAGCGCATTCCACACCCTCAGCATTGTTACTTCCTTCAGAAAACTTATATGCACTTCGATGAGAGAAGATTAATAAAATTGTGTTCTCTGAATTTTTGGAACCTAAGATGTATTATTTATGATACACTTAAGAAATATCCCACTTCAAAGGCCAAGCACAGTGTCTTAACCTCTCATATAGCCAGTATTTTAAAGTAAATAAAAGTTTGTTTCTAAGAGATAAACTCTGCTTCTCCATTTCTTCTAAGTCGTATCACAATCAATTTAAAGTTCCATGAATGCTAATGAACAGCCAGGGATAAATCTAATTAAAAATTGTGCCAATGTAGCATTCTAATAATTGCCTTTAATTGGAAAAAAATAATTCTCTCTTTCTGTCTCTGATGAACCAAATCGCAGCCCAGTCACACGTCTTCAAACACTCAATATCAGGAAAACTGAATTTTCTGGGTCTTGGTATCCCCCTCTTCGTTTATCCTGGAAATCACTAAATAAATACATCCTGCTGGCTTAATGATTTACTTTAAAACTCAGAAAAGGGATCCAGAAGTGTCCCAGATCACACTACTGCAACATTGGCAAGGTTAGGAAAACTCAACATCTCAATCCCTCGCCGATGGGCTTCTGATAAGAGGCCTTTCGTTCTCAGTAGGGTTCACTGGGCATTGCCGTGTTACCTAAAACGGACTCATGTGGATGGCTGTCGGAATGCTGCACCTGGAATGCATTACAAAGGTTAACACAAAAAAATTACAGACGGGGAAAGAGGCCTTCTGCCTCACCCCCTTTCCTGCTTTCCCTGACCAAAGAGCTGAGACTGTTAGTCTTCTGAAAAAAAAAAAAAAAAAACTGATCAAGACTTATTCACTAAAATTGATAAAATGCTCCATTACTTCAGGATCAAAGAGAAGTCAAGAAAAATTACACCTAAGGGGACCTAGAGAGCCCAGTGAAGCCCATCAACAGGCAGGCGAGTGACAGACCAGGAAGCAATTGTAGAGCCATCAACCTAACTGCCTGTGAAATCTACCCTGGACCCAGGCTCTGCCACCCGGAGAATATCACCTCTAGATGAGAGCACCTGGGACCTGTCAGTCATCCAAGCCCGGAGAATTAAGAGTTATATTATAATTGTCTCCATTTCATAGCCTTAGCTGTCAATGAAATGGAAAAGTACCGGGCTCAAAAACAATTTGCTTTTTAAAAGAATCCAGGACCTAAAAAAGTGATGTGATTTCTTACGGTTGTTAAGATAGAAATGAAGAACAAATTGTATTGAAATTACTAGCAATAAAGTATTTTATTTGTAATGGTCATTCCTAAAAAAACTATCCAAATTATCTTCAATATTGCCAGATAACTATACCGTAGGGGTATTTTCTATATATACAATTGGTTTTCTACCAACGTTTCTCTGATTTAACAATGCATTTTGTTTAAATCACAAACCAAAAATTCAATAGCTTTTAAATGAATCTTAAAGAATAGAAATTACACAACTTATCAAGAAAAACAACAACAAACTCAAGTTCATTAAAGAGACAGCAAAACAGCTCATTTTGTTGTTTTTTCTATTATGTTTCTCCACTAATTTGTTAATTTCTTTTTAAATGCTGTCTTTTATAAAGGTCTTTCTTCTAATGGGGATATAATGTTAAGCCCAATGACTCATCCTGAAGAGAGTACAACTTAGTATTATATTAACAGCTTCACCAAATCCTCTTTTGATAAAAATGAAAGTTATCCCCAGAATATTTATTTATTTATTTATTTATTTATTTATTTTAATCTTCACCTTCAATGGAGGGAGAGAGAGAGAGAGAGAGAGTAAGAGAGAGAAACATCGATGTGAGAGAGACACATCGACTGGCTGCCACCTGCACAACCTCAACCAGGGCTGGGGATGAACCTCAACCAAGGTACATGCCCTTGGCTGGAATCCAACCCAGGTCTCTTTGGTCCGCGGGCCAATGCTCTAACTGCTGAGCCAAACCGTCCAGGGCTTTCCCCAGAATATGTAGAGGTCTGAGCACCTGAGTTGTGAATCTGACACCCAGTTCACAGCCAGAGGCTGGAAGTTGTCCTTCAGAGCTGAGGTGACTGTTGAAACCCTCCGTGGATGTATCTGATTAGCAGTGAAACATCGCTTACTAATTCACAGCACTTTCAGAAACTGTTTTCACATATGCTATAGCCTTGGATTCTCATAACTCCGTGAGACGGATAACCACGCTGCTATTTCCTTTACATGTAGTCCTTTCTTTACATGAAATCTGCAGCTAATAAAAATCAGAGACGTTAACTTTTTTCTCGTCAGGGGTAAACCTGGGGCTCTGTTGGCCTGGGCCTTGCTCTCCCAAACACTGCCTTTTCCACTCTCAAGCAGATCTCACCAAGTAAAGATTTACTGCCGCTGTCACAACGTAGGCAAATGTCTATGTGCCTAGTGTGTGTGTACAGCTTGGCCATCTATCGCTGACCTATTACTTGCTACCCTTTACAGTTTTACATCGTCACGTAAAATATTTGAAATTGAAGTGTGGCCAACCTTATCATGTTTAAAAGCTGCCTGTGTCTCAGCCTCATGAGAATTTCACATGCTGTTTCATGATCAGTGAACGTTTTATGGGGCCTGTGATAGTTTTTTATCCCCAGTTCTCCTCCATTTGCTCAGCAGAAAAACAATCAAATATTATATATGTGGCTTATATTTATCCAATAGCATGCATTCTAATCCCACCCGTGAGAAGGACTTGCTGTTTAAATGCAACTTAAATTGTGCGTTTGCCATAGATGAAGTTGTTCTGTAAGGATTTGCCATCTCTTTTTGTTTGTGTCTTAGACGAACACTGATATTTGCAGTTTCCGTTTGAGTTTTCCTTTATCTTCCTTTCAGATACAATTATCTGTCTTCTAATATCTATAATAAACTTGCCTTTATTCATCAAGCTTCTAGAACTAGTACGCTACCATTATACTGGTGTTCCAAAAAATACCATCCATGGAATTCCTGCTGGGTGCAGCCAGCTGACATTTCCTGACTCAAATCACACCCAGACAGACTTAACTGTCCTGTGTTTCACTTCTTCAGATTCTATTGGCCTCACCCTGCTACCCTTTCATTCTCAACCCGGAGCAGAATTTCTTAAACAACGCTGCTGCAGCTAGACCTCCCATACCTACCCCTTTCCTCTCGATTCATCTTTACCATGTATTTTTTCTGATTTGTGGCATGAAAGCATTATGTATAGAAAAAATATTGGTGGCTACAACTTGTCTGTTTCTACTAAAATAGTTTCACTTTGCATATTGTGCAAATAATCTCTTTATACAAATCTTCCTTTGGAATTTTAAATTCTGTGGAATAAATATAGAATGACAGTGGGGGGCATGATTTCGTTTGGCTGGACTCAAGTATTAACATGTCTCTGTTTAGAAAGAATGTGGGCCAGTGGGTTGGATGGAAACATCATACTTGAAACTCTGGATGGAGCCACAGTTTCCCTCCAGAAAGGCTTCCAGTGATGTTGGTTTAATCAGTGATGGAAGCCGTTTTGTGAATGTCAGCAGAAGAGCTTGGTCCCAGGTCAGGTGGCTTAAGCTGTGAGATGTTAAGGTGACATTTAAATAACATTTTTCTTCCAGGGCTAGAGAACTTCGGAAAGTTTGTGTTAAGGCAAAGTCCACGTGGAAAAGCTTTAGACGTGTGTGTAAGTTGTAACTGATGAGAACAAAGGAATAGTGGAAGGGATCTTTGAAGACAGGCGATATTCCCACCCGAAACAAGAATCCCTTACACAATATTGCTGATATTGGTAGCACCTAGCCTCTGCTTTCCTTCTCTGCAGTCAGAAACCGCCTGCTTCCTTATTGACCAGCTCCCTATTGAGTCTACTTGGACCTCTAAACTTCTCCACCTATATCCCACTTCTGTCAAATAGAAGAACAGAGAATCAGTTGACTCCTTCTAGCAAATCCTTTTTACAGGAGCAAACAGAAGTATCCATTCTCAGCCACCTAATGTCCCTCTCCTGACTCTGTATTCTTTTTTCTTTACGCAATGCAGCTTAGCTTTGTCCTGAGTAAAAATGCTCGAAGTGTCCCAGAAACATCCAAGGAATGCAAGTTAAAAATGCGTGATTTGAAAGAAAGAAGGAATTTTAGAAGAAAGTAATGCGGAACTTGCTAGTAGGTGGCAAAAAGAAAACAAAATGTGGGGAGCTCTGTTGGAGTCAAGTAGATTTTTATTGCTCCTTAAAGCACTAGAGTGATAGCTGCTTTCTCAATCTGCTCATATCTCATTCAAAATGCTAATTTTCCGTGGCTTCTCCCATACTGGGAATACCAGTAATGCCCCATCAGCTATTTTTGTGTCAAGGGTATTTCAGTCAAGAGAATAGTGATGGGATCTCTGAAAATATTTTCTGACTGCTTTCTCCATATGGCATTGTTGGCTTTATCATAAAAAAACACGAAGTCTTGAGAACTATGCAGATCAGGTATGAATAATATTGCTGGGGTAGGGAGCAGGAAGGGCAGAGAGGAAGCGAAGGTTGGGAGGCTGAAACTCAACCCCTCCACGTAATAAATGAAGGACATCCTCTCTTCCATGGAGCCGTGTCTTTCTCTCATGCCCCATTTCCTTGCAGCTAATAAACCCTAATGAAACAGCCATGCTTGTGCACTTCTGTGTCATACAGCTGTCCTTTCTCACTGTGACTCCTCCAGCAGCTACTTTGTCACTGGCGTTACAAGTACTCCCTCCTCCCCCCTTTTCTTTTGTCACTCATTCTCATTCCTGTGATTCCCCTTCTCTCTCCCCTTCCCTCCCTCCTTCACCTCCTCTCTCTTTCTCTCTCTCTCTCTCTCTTCCACAGATAAAGCAGAGCATCTGCACCCCATCACCGTCACCTTAGAGAAGAGTGCTGCATGAGTGACAGAAAAAGGATAAGAGGGTGTCATAGTGCTACTTGGGTTTGAAATGTCAATCCAACAAGTTGATAGCAGCACAGCATGGAGAATATTGACTGTAGAATTTTAACAGTGGTATTCTAATTGTAGGATTTTCCTTACTTTGTTTTTTTCTATCTCCCCCCCATTCCCTCTCTCCCTTCCTCCCTACATATCCTTCCTTCCTTCCTTCCTTCCTTCCTTCCTTCCTTCCTTCCTTCCTTCCTTCCTTCCTTCCTTCCTTCCTTCCTTCCTTCCTTCCACCTTTTCCCTTCCTTTCCCTACTTCCCTGCCTTCGTCCAACATACAATTAGTTGGTGTGTTGATTTAAAAGCAGCTAATACCATCTTCTTATATGTGCACACTGTGAACATCTATATACAGATTCAACACACGGTACCAGTCCTATAGGCACCTTTAGCAGCTTTTTTGGAAGGAAAAGAAACGGTGGTGCCATTTTCTCTCCAACCTGATTCAGAGTGTGACCATCCGTGGTCTTCTTTGAGACGCTTGCCAAAGGACAGTAAGCCCCAGGAGAAATTTAATATCACCCCATAATTTACAGCCACTGTTGTTCTAGTTTAATACACAAAATAGCAGGAAGTGGCAAACTGCTATCTAAGTTTTCAAATTCCTGAGTATTTTATTAGAACTTGAATCCATCTTTTTCCAATTCATTAGCTCTGTTCATCCAAATAGTGTTTGCTGAGGGTGATAGTGGGTGGAAGAAGACTTCAAAGGTGTTTTGATTTTTTACTTGAATTTAAGATTGGTCAGGAATAAAAACAACCTACATTACAGAAATTCTTACTCTGCTCCCAGCTAGAGACTTGGACGGTGTCACGCCGCTCTCGGAGTGCCAGACCCGATGCGGTTCCTTGGGCGCCTTTCCCTGTGTGGTTGATGGAACTGTTTACGTGAACTAGAGAACTTTCCACTCCCTTCCATAGCTATGACCCAAAAGAAGTAAAATGCTATTTCATCACTTTAACATTTTGAAGATGGAATTAGGTCTGGCCTTTCTTAGTGGCCAGAATTTATTTTGTTCTTCCTTCAAAGAAAGCATTTGGCAGGAACTAATGTACAGAAAAGACAAAAAAGACAGACATTAAACACTACAAGATGTGAATTGAATGGTTAGAGGGTAATTTGCAGATCTTGCTGACAAGAGATACACATGATGGTGGGAAACAGCAGAGAGGTTTAGATTAGCCCTGTGATGAAGGAGGGTGGAAGCTGAGGCTTTGCAAACTTCTTTTTTCTTTGCCAGGATGCATCCAGACTGGGGTCCTTGGACAGTGTTGTCATACTTTAGGGAACTGATGATAGCCTGTAATTCCCTAATGCAAGAACTCCTCATCCAAATAAAATTGAAGAAAACAATAGCTTTGAGGGAGACACACATTAGGAAGAGAAGGTACATTCATATGATCTGTATTTTGAGAATTTGCTTCCTAAAGTCAGATCAGCCCTGATTCAGCAGCAGTAGGAATTTCTGACCCATTGACGACTTGGCCCAGGTGAACTACAATGCTTTAGAACCACGCATTGTTGAAACTACCTCAAAGGCAATGGATCCCTTGCTCATATTGTCTTTCCCGAAAGCTGTAGTGATACTTGCAGAACAGTAAGAACTGGGATTAGTTTTATCCAAATCACCATTTTCATTTGCCTGAGGTATTTCACTAGCCACCTAAAATGGAAGATGTCCAGACATCAGCCCTTGCTGTCATAAAACCAAATTTCCCACAGTAATCAGGGGAATCTTACCAGATGGATGATTTGCAAATACTCTCTCCCATCCTGTGGGTTCTTTTCACTTTTTAAAAATACTTTCCTTTGGAGCGCCAACTTTTAAATTTTTATGAAATCCAAATTGCTTCCCCCCCCCCCCCCACGTTTTGCTGTGATTTTGAGAGAAACCATTGCCTAACTCAAGGTCATAATGATTTATTTCTGTTTACTTTCCATTGTTATATACTCTTAACTCTTACATTTGGGTCTTTGAACCATTTATAATTAATTTTTGTTGGAAGGGTCCAACTTCATTCTATTTTCATGCGGCTATCTACTTGTATAGCAGTGTCGTTGGTAAGACTAGACATTCGGCATTTGTATAAAATCAACTGACGAAACTGTGAATGTTTATTTCTGTACTTTCAATTCTACTCCACTGATCTCTATTTCTAAATTTATGACAGCATCACACTGTTTTGACTATTGTAGTATTTTTATATATATAAGTTTTGACATTGCAATGCATGAGCCCTTCCACATTGTTTTTGTTCTTTTTCAAGATTGTGTTGGCTATTCTGGGTCCCTTGCACTTCTAAGTGCAAATTTTAGGATCAACTTGTAAATTTCTGCAAAAAAGATTAGCGTGGATTTTGAGAGGGATTATTTTGAATCTGCTGTTCAATTTTTTTTAGAGTATTGCCATCTTAGCAATATTAAATTTTCTTTCTTTTTTTTTTTTTTTTATCCTCACCCGAGGACACTTTTTCATTTTTTGTTCAGATACAGTAGGAGGGAAAGAGAGAAAGAGAGAGAGAGAGAGACATCGATGTAAAAGGGCCACATTGAGTGGCTGCCACCCGCACAACCAACCAGGGCCGGGGACAAACTGCAACTGAAGTACATGCCCTTAGCGGGAACCGAACCCGGGTCTCTCTGGACCGCAGGCCAACGCTCTAACCGCTGAGCCAAACCGGCCAGGGCAGCAATATTAAATTTTCTAATTCATAATCACAGAATGCCTATCCATGTAACGAGGTTGTCTTTAGTTTCTCTCAATGTTTTATAGTTTTCAGTGTGAGTCTTGTACTTCTTTTGATAAATGTGTTCCTAAAAATTTTATTATCTCTGATGCTACTGTAAATGGATTGCTTCTTTTAATTTAATTTTTGCATTATCATTGTAAGTATAAAGAAAATTTATTTTGCATATTGACCTTATAATGTGTAAACATGATGAATCATTTATTAGCTATAACAGTTTTCTGTAGATTTCTTATGAGTTTTATATACAATATCATATTATGTGTGAAGAGAAATACTTTTGCTTGTTATTTTCTTTTTTTAAAATAGGTTTTTATTGATTTTTAGAGAGTGAGGCAGGGAGAGAGAGAAACATCGATGAGAGTGAAACATCGATCAGCTGCCTCCTGCACAACCCCCACGGGGGATTGAGCCTGCAACCCGGGCATGTGCTCTGACTGGGACTTGAACCTGCAACCTCTTAGCGCTCAACCACTGAGCCACACCGGCCGGGTTTGCTTGTTATTTTCTATTATGGATGGTTTTTATTTCTGTTTCTTGCCTAATTCTCTTGGTTAACACCTCCAGCACGATTCTGAATAGCAGTGGCAAGAATGGAAATCTTGGTTTCGTTCCTGAGTGCAGGAGGAAAGCTGTCAATATTTACCATTATCATGTGAGTTATGAGATTTTCATAGATTCCTTTTATCAGATTGAGAATATTCTATTCTATTTTTAGTTGTGTTTGTGTGTGTGTGTTTTAGTTTTCAAAATATTTTTTTCTGCATTATTGAGATGATCAAGTGGTTTTACCATTTATTATATTAACATAGTGCTTTACATTGATTGACTTTTGTATTCCTAGGGTAAATTCCAATTGGTCATGGTATGATCCTTTTTATATGTTGCTAGGTTTAGTTTGCTAATATTTTGTTGAGAAATTTTCTATTATATTTTTAAAAGATATTGGTCTATAGTTTTCTTTTATTTTGATATCCAGATAATATTGGCCCCATGCAATGCAATGGGAAGTATTCTTTCCTCTTTTACTGTTCCCGATGGCTAGTGAAGGATTGAAGCTAATTGTTTCTTAAATGGTTGGTGTAATTTGACATAGAAGCTTTTGAACCAGGGATTTTCTTTGTGGGATATTTATTGACTAAGTTAATTTTTTCAGTTGAAGACCTATCGATATTTTTTAATTGTTTTTTGTGAGTTGTGGTACTTTGTCTTCCTATGAATAAGTCTATTTCATCTAGATTATCTAATTTTTGGCCTATGATTGTTTATAATATCTCTGTATAATCTGATGTATTTCTCTCAGGTCTATAGTAATGCACCTTCGTTTATTTTTTATTTTATTTATTTGTGCCACCTCCCTTTTTGACATGGTTAATCAATCTAAAGTTTCATCAACTTTGTGATCCCGTCAAAGAACAAAATTTTAGTTATGTTGATTTTCTTTTTTCTTTTTTTGTTATATATGTTAATTATTTCTGTTCTAGCCTTTATTATTTTTTTCTACTTCCTTCAGGTATAGTGGAGTAGTCCCTTTGTCTCACCATCAGAGGTATTTCAGATACAGATTTTCTCTTCATAGCTCCCCTCATTCTGTGTCTAGATTCTGCCAAAGAGAAACCCCCGTCAGAGCAATGTATATTATAGAAAAAAAGAAGTCAGTCAATTCAACATAGGGGAGAAATTTATCTACAGATTTTAGAGATGAAAGGAATTTTTCACTGGATCTTTGATTGATGGTCAATGCTAAGAAATGTGCAGGTGTTTGAATATTTTTGCTGTTTCTATTAAAAAAACACACACTCTGAAGGTGATTTTCCATTATGCTATCCAATGCCCCTTAATACAGTCTGAGAATGGAATTATAATTCATGGTTTGTAAACAAACTTTTCTTTGCTTCAACAGGACATATTTAACAGAAAAGCAAAAAGAAATTTGAAAAGCAAAGCCAAATAATGAGTATATTAGTATTTGACTCAAGAGGTTACCTAGAATAGTAGTGTTATTTATCAATTTTAAAAAAATATATGAATATATAAATGGGTAAATATACATATATTCATATACACATATTCATCTATAAAAATGTAAATTAATCATGAATGACATAAAATATAAATGCTGAAATTGTCAAGTGAGTTGAATGATAATTTGATTACATTTTCCCTGACTCATTTACATGGCAATGCTTACATGTATATGTAAAAGCCATTTTCACATAATTCTTTAAAAATATGTATTCTACCATAAAATAAATGCTACTAAACAAACATCATCAACTGTATATTAATAGACTATTGAAATACATTTCCCCCTCAACTATAAAATGTTGTATGGTTTTATTTTGAATACTTTGACATTTAATACCTCTTGAAACTGATGATCAAAAGGAAGGTATAAATGGCTCTGAAGAGGAGCTGAGTATAAGGAAGGAACCAGGACTGCAAAGCATTGGCTTTATACTGTCTGGAAAGACAACCAAAAGGAATATTACATTCTCTTATAGAAACTCTGGAAATGAGGCTCTGCCATTAAAGGAAAGATTCTGAGTAGAATAAAAGAGCATAAGGTTAGTATTCTTGATAAATACATTTTATGAACAGTCCTAGCTAATAAAGAAATGTAACACTGGGTGCCAGAGGGTTACAGAAAGAGTTTATTATAACATGATTTATTTTATCCTGTAAGCATAAATATTTATTAATTAGATGTGGATTATTAGAATAGGCGCATAACCTATACTAATAGAAAAAGTTCTATTTTCCCTTAAGTAACATGTACTCTTACTTTTGAGACTCAGAAGAACACCATATAATCTTCAATGGTTTTAAATACCCCAGTGTTTATGTGAATCAACAAGAGCTTCATAGTGATCTGATATTTAGAATTCATTTCTTACTCAACTGAATAATTTAATTTACCCAACTACTTTCTTATTATACACATTTTTCATATTGAGAAGCACAGGAATTAATGACAAGATGTTATGTACTAAAATTTTTTAAGAAATAAACTTCAAATAATTTTTTGAAATGTATGTTTGACTGTGATTAAGTGTGAAAGTTTTAAACTAGTTTTGACTTTGCCTTCATCATGTGTGAATGTAAAATGTACACACACACACACACACACACACACACACACACATAAACACAAACTACAAATCATATGGAAAAAGGCCTGTATTATCTGCATTTCACCAATAATGACAATAACTTAAACAATTAATCATATTATTATTATTATTATTAGAAAGTGAGAGTTCACTCTTAAATGAAATTCTACCTACAAAGATTTCATTAAAAGATTAAGTAATAAATATTGAAGAGTACCCTGTTACAGCCATGGATTTTAGAAGATGAGTCATCCCATTTAGTGATGTGGTCTGGGTAAAAGGAAACAAGTGTAATTTTTACAACAAAAGATGGGAGTCATCTTGAAGTTTACTTGTTGGTTATTGATCACTAAGTTAGTTAAATATACATATGACGGGTATCATCCATGTGTGACCCTAAACAAATAGCCTAAGTTGTTTAATTCAATTTTTTATTATTTCTAAATTCAGTTTGTTTTTTTGTTTTTCTTTTTAGTAAACTGGTTTAAAGCTTCCTTTCAACAATAGAAAGTTACAATGTCAAAAACCAGATATTAGAGCAGCCGAGATTTGCAGAGTGGTGGGGCTATGGTCTGTGTTTCTGACCACTTCTGTACACCCTATTCCATCTAACACAGAATTTTGAGACAGAGATTCTCTGTAATTATTTGTTAGGTGATTAAACATTATATTGATTTAATTTTTGAGTGGTGGTTGTTGAAGGTGGTTTAAAATTTTCTCAAAATTATAGAGAAATATTTAAATCTTCTACAAAATCCTTTCCACTGCACTACTTCTATTGAAATCCCTTCCCTGTAGAGTTGGGGAAAACTAATATTAAACAAATCTCAATACACACACACACACACACACGTCTGTACATAATTACAGATATGTACATATGAATATAACAAGTTCTCACCAGCCTGTTTATTTTCACATTAATAAGCAATTAATTAACTGGCCTCAAGTTTATTGGGCAATAGGTGTGATATAATTATAAATAAAGGATTGGAAAAGGAAAGCCGGGAGATATGTAAGTATAGATAAATACTTATCTATGTCCATTACTCCACCAATGTCCATTACAACAGTGAAATGTAATTGTTCTGTGGAGTTTTGCAAATTACCATTACTATTTTCCCCAAAACAAAGCAAACAAAACAAAACAAAAATACCCCTTTTTTCTCCATTCAGAGTATTTTTTGTTGTTGTTGTTGTTGTTCCTTGTGGGTTGTTGGACTGAAGTTTTAACTCCTCATGATCTATAAAAATCCAGTTTGATCATTGTGAATTATCTTGTTTTACACATCTGGATTCAATTTCCTTATATTTTTATCAGGGGCATTTGGAGGGCTGGATTGGGGTAAGCGATTGAGCAAAGAAGAAAAACAAGAGCCCAGCCAGTGTGGCTCAGTGGATTGCACATCGTTCCATAGACTGAGGGGTCCCAGTTCCATTTCCACTAGGGGCACTTGCCCAGGATGTGGGCTCGATCCCCAGTGGGGAAGTGCAGGAGGCAGCCGATTGATGTATCTCTCTCACATCGATGCTTCTATCTCTCTAAAAACAACAACAAAAAAAAACATATATATAAAAGAAGAGAAAAACTCATGGACACAGAAAATAGTGTGGTGATTGCTGGGGTGGGGGTGGGTGGAGGCGGAGGAGGGTATGGGGGAATAAAGGGTGATGGAAGGAGTCTTGACTTGGGGTAGTGAACACACAATAGAGTATAAAGATGATGTGGTGTGGAATTGTTCATTCACAGTATTTTTAAAGATGGTGTTTGCCTTTATATTAACATGTAAAATTGGAAGCAGCCCAAGTGTCCATCAGCAGATGAGTGGATAAAAAAGCTGTGGTAAATTTACACAATGGAATACACTCTGCCATAAGAAATAAGGAAACCTGACCCTTTGTGACAGCATGGAATCTTGAAGAGCATTATGCTAAGTAAAATAAGCCAGTCGGAGAAAGACAGGTACCATAGGATTTCACCTCATATGTGGAATCTAATGAACAAAATAAATTAACAAACAAAATAGAAACAGACTCGCAGATAGAGAACAGAGTGACAGATGTCAGAGGGGAGGGAAATTGCGGGGTTGCAGGGCTGGGGAAAAAAGGTGAAGGGATTAAGTAACAAACAAAAAACAAAATAACGAAAACAAACAAAATCAACCCAACAAAAAACTTATAGACAGAGACTACTGTATGGTGATTACCGGAGGAAAAGGGGGCTGGGGGACGGAGTAGAGGGTAAATGAGGGATAAATGGTGATGGGAGGAGACTTGACTTGGGGTAGTAAACACACAATACAGTACAGATGGTGTGTTGTGGAATTACGCAGAGTACTTTTTTAAGACTGCGTTTGCCTTGATATTAAAGTATAAAATTGCTGCTACAAAATATGTCATTTTAGCGGCCACCCAGTGCCATTGGTACAGAACAAGCCACAGGCACAGTGTGGCACATCGAGCACTGTGGTAACTGCCCTCATGCCCATGAAAAGCCTCCACGCATTCATTGTCACAGCCGATCACCCGCCGTTCTGTGTTGTTACACAAAGAGACTTTCCCGTCCAGAGCAGACAGGGACTTTTGTGGACTCCTTGGCTCCTGGCCTAGATTTCACAGGATTCTAGGGTTGTGTTGAGTATTCCAAATGTTTAAGAGGCTCTCATTTAGCCAAATCACTAGGTAGAAAAACTATAACAAGATGATGATAGTGTTTTCCCAACAGCTGACAGACTGGAAAGCCTACTTCCGAAGAATTGCTTTCATTATGTCACCTCCCAGCCGGTGAAACCCAATTTGAGAACAATTCCTCGACTTGCCTCTATCAAACCTTCCTCACCGAGATCTCACTCAATGGGGCCCGGTCAGAACTACACCAGAGGGATTCCTTGTTGCAGACCAGTTTGTTTTCTTTAATGAGGTTGAACAAATCTTGGGCTAAGTTAGCAAATTCACACATTTCATCGTTGTCATCTTACAATATTAATGGCCCCAAGAAATACCGCATGGTCCTCCATAGAGTATGCTCTTTGTTTCTGTTTCCAGAATGCTTCCTCCTCTCCCCCCAGGTTTGCAAAGCCTGTAGTAAGTACATCAACGTATAGCCAGCTGGAGCAGCTTGCTTAGATGGAGAGATGCGAGGCATCGCCACATATTGAACACAGGCGACGGATCCATGTGCTCGAGTGCCTTCTTCTACCCCAGTGTGGAGGCTCTGGCTTCGGTTGAACAAGGACTCAGGGTCTCTTCCTCAGGCTCCCTTGATCATGACATTTATGTGATCTGAGTTTTCATATATTAATGACACATTTTGGCCAAAAATCAGAAAATAGACAACAATGCATTAAAAACATGTATCTAAAAGACCGAAAAGAACAGAAAGATGAGTTCAGGAGAGAAGGGAGAGGCCCCTTATCGCACTATTCAGTCCTGATAGCTGGCTGTTGATTTGATTTTGTATATATTGCTAACTGCTTAGGAGATTACAAATTGTTTCTTAGGAACAAAAAAGAAAACAAAAGGCAGGCTCCTTGGAGAGTGTCATTTTATGGAGAATGGAAATAAGAAAAATAGAGTCGAGGTGTGAACAGGAAAAAAGGAAATGACTTTATGACTCTCTGTTGAATTCGAGGTGTGTTTGAGAACAGATCGGCAGTTGAAACTGGAAGATGGATTCAGCACAGGACTTCTTTGGGGATGGCATGGAACTGGGTGCGACACACTTAGTGTTCTGGAAATCAGGCAGATTCTTTCATTTGTTTTTCATGAATGCTAGCTCTTTTTATCATCTACGGTGTTCTCTTTGACATTATATTTAATGTTGATGCTATCAAATATCTGGGGAAAGGGAATAAGCATTGTAGGTGAAAATAATTCCTTCAGTCTATTTTGGACCTTTATATTCTGTTATGTCCCCCAAATGTAACAGGGTATATTCTTAGATTAGCAAAGTTCTATTTGTATCAATCTAACAGGAATCTAGCCCCAAATGAGACTGGGTGTTTGCTGAGGTATGATAACTAAATCACATAGTTAAGAAAGACATTTTGTTAACATAAAAATAATGGTTTGCCTTGCTTTTACTTTTCAATTAACATATTATGGATGACATCATATAGAGATATATTATTGTGATGTCAAATGTCACTCATTGATAGCTACCTTTTACTCAGTATGGTGTGGCCTTTTGAAATGGCCAAGGGTTCAGTGTCCAGGAGTTATGATGATGTCATGTAGCTGGAATTTGAGATATTTTTAGCTTTCTGAAGAGACAATACAACTGTACAAATTTATACTCATTTCTAATTTGTTGGAAACTGTTACCATTTCTAAACAGTGCTTATTTGTTATAGACAAAACTATATTCCCCTTGTCCTGTCCCTTACATCATCTCCTCTTCTTCCTTTTTCTTTGACTGTGTGCTGAGCAGGTTTTTTTTAGATTCTTGTTTTTATGTTTTTGTAACCCTTCCATGAACTTTATAACCATTAAGACCCAAGAAGTTAATATGTGGCATAGAGATTTTGTCATATGCTTGTTATTCTCAATTTTTATTCAAATTGCCAAATGGGATGTGATGACTAACCCCCTACCTAGGGAACAAGCTGGGCAGCAGTACCAAGATAAAAATTGATTCTCAGACTTGCAATTTGAAGCCAAGTAGGGAGTTAAATGGTACTCCCATTAAGATTCAGAAAAATCAGTGTTTTATGGCAGGATACATCCTTTGTCCACTTTTAGTAACAATATTTAGAGAAAACTTCCCACTACTACTACTACTGTGGCACCAGTATTAATAAATAAAAAGACCAGAATTGCTTTCTCTTAGTTGTTAAAAATTAAAAATTTTCGTGGGGTGGCTGGTTCCAGTCTAAATCACTTTCTCCTTTGTAGGCCAGTGTTTCTTTTTATTGTTGTTTCTTTTTAAACTTATCTTTATTGTAGAATGTATTACAGATGTCTCTCCTTTTTTCCCCTGTTCACCCCCATCCTCCCCACTCCTGCCCACCCCCCTGCCTTTTCCACACTATTGTCGATGTTCATTGGTTATGCATATATGCATAGAAGTTCTTTGGTTTCTCTCTCTCTGCCCCACCTCCCCTCTTCCCCTTGAGGTTCATCAGTCTAACAACCAATTTATATGTCTTAATCCCTTCACCCTTTTCACCCATTCCCCCCAATCTCCCTCCCATGTGTCAACCAACAAAAAATTATCTGTATCTGTGAGTCTGTTTCTGTTCTGCTAGCTCATTTTATTTGTAGATTCAGTTGTTGATAGATATGCATTTATTGCTATTTTATTGTTCATATTTTTGTTCTTCTTCCTCTTCAAGAAGACCCGCCAACATTTCATATAATACTGGTTTGGTGGTGATGAACTCCCTTAGCTTTTTCTTGTCTGGGAAACTCTTCATATGGCCATCGATTCTAAATGACAGCTTTGCAGACTAGAGTAATCTTGGTTGTAGGTTCTTGCCTTTCATCACTCTGAATATTTCTTGCCACTCCCTCTGGCCTGCAAAGTTTCTTTTGAGAAATCAGCTAATGGTCTTATGGGAACTTCCTTGTAGGTAACTAACTGTTTTTCTCTTGCTGCTTTTCAGATTCTTGCTTTGTCTTTAACCTTTTGCATTTTGATGATGATGTGTCTTGGTGTGGACCTCTTTGGGTTCATCTTGTTTGGGACTCTCTGTGCTTCCTGAACTGTATGTCTGTTTCCTTTGCCAAGTTAAGGAAGTTTTCTGTCATTATTTTTTCAAATAGGTTTTCAATTTTTTGCTCTCTCTCTTTTCCTTCTGGCACCCTATGATACAAATGTTGGTATGCTTGAAGTTGTCCCAGAGGCTCCTTATACTATCCTCATTTTATTGGATTCTTTTTTTTTCTTTTTGCTGTTATGATTGGGTGTTTTTTTGCATCCTTATATTCCAAATCAATGGTTTGCTTCTTGACTTCACCTACTCTACTATTCATTCCCTGTAAACTATTCTTTTATTTCAGTTAGTGCATCCTTCATTTCTGACTGGTCCTTTTTTATGCTCTTGAGATACTCATTAATTTCCTTGACATTCTCATGAAGTTCCTTGAAATTCTCACTAAGTTCATTGAGCATCCTTATAACCAGTTTTGAACTCTGCATTTGTTAGATTGCTTATTTCCATTTCATTTAGTTCTTTTCCTGGAGTTTTGTTCTGTTCTATCATTTAGGATATGTTTGTCTCCTTATTTTGGTTGCCTCCCTGTGTTTATTTCTATGTGTTAAGTCAAGTTGCTATGTCTCCTAGGCTTCCTGGGGTGGCCTGTTGTAGTAGTTGTCATGTATGGTCCAGTGGCACAGCCTCCCTGGTCACCCCAGCTGGGCCCTCAAGATGCACACCTTGTGTGTACTTCATACCCTTCTGTTGTAATTGAATCTTGTTTGCTGTTGGCATGTCAATGGGAGGGATTTACTTAGGCTGATCAGCTGCAAGGACTGGCTATGCCCACTGACCACCAACCTCTGACTACCTTTGATGATCAGCTGTGCAGCAGCCCACCAAACAGAGCAAGACTTCAGCAGGGCTCTAGTATCCACTGAGTCCATTCCTTGAGTGTGTCACTTGTGGAGGTGGTTGCGTGGTGGTCCTTTGCTGTGGTCTGAAGCTGTCCACCACTGGGTGTGCTGGCTCTGGGGCAAGGTCAGCCACTGCCTGTGTTCTACCTGGGACCACCAGGAATAAGCTACAAAGCCATCTGCCATTGGCTGCTTCTTGTGCTGGGCTTGGAGGTACCCAGACAAAACCGAGCTGTGAACCAAGGCTGGCTTCTTCTAGTGTTAGGCCTGGGGCCACTTAGCAAGAGTTATGGGGCTTGCTGTGGCCAGATGCTGCTTGTTTGAGAGAATTTAAGAAAATCTGAAGCAGGAGCCAAAACAGGCCAATCCTATGGTAAAGCCATTGGAAACAGCTTAGGTGGGCCCAAAAGTTGGGTGGGGCAAGGCCTCAGGGAATCACCAGAGTGGAACAAACAGTGTGAGCCAGGTTGCTGGAGTCCAAGATGTGGCCTCAGTCTGCTGACCTCATGGGGGAAAGGCTCACCAAAGGAACAAGGGCCTCCGCCAGCACTTCTGGAAGGACAGTGTTTCATAATATGCTTTATTATATGTGCTGGGACCAGAAGCACATTCGCAGAAGACTCAAGATAGAAAGTTTAAGCCATGTTTCTCCCCAAGAGAGAAAGGGAGTTAGATTGTGAACAGCAGGCATAATGCACAATCTTTGAAGGCCATTTGAGATAGTCAGTGAAACGTGAATGCACAATACAGTAAGCAGTTAAGAGGGCTAAGCCCAGGGAAAAATGGTCAAGGCATTAAGTCTTCATGTGAGAATGTAGAGAACTCAGTACACAGTGGCAAATGATTTCCAGTATAAACAGATTTACAGTCAATGACTAGTATTGATTTTAAAGGAAAATGTAAAATTAAATCTTCTTAATTGAGTAAACATACGTTGTGCTTTGTTTTCAATTAAAATGGATTTTAAAAAAAATAAAAATTAGAAGTCAAGCTCTTTCATGTTATTGTGGGTAAATCACATTCTCTCTGCAACACGTTTTTGTTTGTTTGTTTGTTTGTTTGTTAAATTAGTAAAGTGAAGTGAATAATGACTACTTTTAGGATTATAATACAGGCTAAGCCATGAATCCAAACAGACTAAGAAAAATATAATTCCATAATCCATCCATAGTGACTGCTCTGAAAGTAGTCTCTTGACCCAGTATAGACTAATCAGGAGTTCTTTTACAGTATATCTCTGCTTGAACTTTTGGGGAAGGTTGATTCTTTCTCTCTGTTGTATACCTCAAAGATTTACCTTCAAGGCTGCATGGGTTCTGTGCTTTCTTAAATTTCAGAAGGTATCATGGTGTTTATAGTAATTAAGATACTTTGGTTTACAAGATATAGAAATCCAACTAATTTGACTTTCAATATAAAAGATTGATTCATGCAACTAAAAATCAAATGGAAAAATAGACTTCAGATAAAGTTTTATCTGTATGTTATTTGGGATCCAATGCAATTTTTTTTTTTTTTGAAAATTTCTTACCTCTCTCCTACAATGTCAGTTTCTTCAATAAGTCATTTTTTCTTATGGTGTCAAAATTGCTTTAACAATGTTGAATAATCTTTTGTAGTTTTCACATACAAGCTTTCAGGCCATTCACAATTAAGATGGAAACTTGAATTCCTGAACCTGTCCTGTTCTTTCACCTCTTTGTTCAGTAACAAAAGAGCAACCAGCCAACCTTATTACATTTATTATTTTCAAAATTGTTCAAAAGTATCATATACACAGCCACTCAGCTCTTTGTTTCTTGTAATTTGCTTATTAGGAGTACCCAATGTTGATATTTTGTGTTTCTATATTACGGGATCACCAAATATAAAAGGAAGATAAGGAGGAAGGGAGGGAGGGGAGGGGAGAGAAGAAGGGAAAGAAAGATATAGGGGTATAGGGAAAGGCAAAGTACAGGAATAAAGAAGACAAAAACAGATGGATAAACTCTGAAAATTTTATGATGACTTCAGAAATGTAACCAAAATAATCTATTTCAATTTCCTTTTAAATTTGAGGAGCTGTGTTTTATTCCAAGGTCTCCATTAAAGCAACTCATATAGGCTTGAGTGAAACATATTTTTTTCCCCGCACAGCAATAATTTTTATTTAAATCTGCAATGTGTGAGATATTCCAAATTTGTCACCAGAATTATGTATTTCTCTTTGAAGTACTTTTTCTTTATCTTGACTTTACTCTCAAGCAAGCTATCAAGTTTCTGTAGAAAAGGCCCCCAGAATCTCCAGTGTCACAAGGTCTATTTAGCCCCTGCAATTACAGAAGGAGTGAGAAACCTATTTCTTTTCTTTTTTTTAATACAATTTTTATTGATTTTTTTTTAAATTTTAGAGAGAGAAGAAGGGAGAGAGAGAGCTAGAAACATCAATGAGAGAGTAACATCAATCGGCTGCCTCCTGCACACCCCCTACTGGGGACTGAGCCCACAACCCAGGCATGTGCCCTGACCAGGAATCCAACCAGGACCTTTCAGTCCATGGGACCGATGCTCAATTCACTGAGCCACACTGGCCGGGCGAGAAGCCTATTTCTGATGTCCATAGTGAATGTAGAAAAAATGTTCTGACTGTCATGTATCCATGTAGGTCATGTACCCATTTCTGGACCTCTCATAAACATTATCAGGGACACACTTTTTAGTTGCTCCTCATCTCTCAAAGAGAATAAAAATGCTAACAAGTAAATGTACTGAGTACTTACCATAGGACAGACACCTTTCATATGTTTACACAATGAGTAGGATCGACATTTTAGACATGAGAATCAAATGAGATAAATTAGGCAAATGATGTATCATGGTGCTGGGCACTCAGTAAATCTTAAGTATCACATTTATTACTGTTCCAGACGATGATATTAAAAGTTCAATAAGAAAATTTATGTGTTATTCTCTTGCAGCTAATAAACCTTCAATAAATATTTCTTAGATTTGAATGATTTAAACAGTATTTTGACAAATGTTCCTGAAATGATAAATTATACCATTGCATATAATTATAAAGAACTAAGCTAATAGAATTTGCAAAGATCGTAACAGACCAGGACAATAAGAGAAAGTGATATTCTAGATTTTCTTTTCATTTTCTCAAGACATTATAAAATTGGTAACTCCTATTTTAGAGAATCTTTCAAAAAAATTATTCTCTATTTACTTAGGTGTGCTAATAGTATTAAAAATAAATAAAATAAAAAATTAGAGTACCTTCTTAAATGACAACATGAATAAATTTAAGAACAAAGAAAACTTGCAAATGACATTAAATATAATAAAGAGAAAATAATGTCAAATGCAATTATGTTGGCCTTGGACTAATGTTTAAAAAGAGAAAATTAACTTTATTTCTCAAATACAAAGATAATTCTGTTTAAATCCTGTCTGATGATCAAAAATTGGTCCCAGTATGACTGAAATATAGAGAGCAAAAAGAGAATTTCATTATGTGGAGATTGAATGTAGGCAGAGATTAAGTAGGGCCATATAAATTAGGCTGGTATTTTTAGAATATGCCTCAAGGACAATGGGAAGCCATTGGAGTATTTGACATAATCAGATTTTCATTTTCAGAAGGTTTATCTTCAACTGTGTGAAGAATGGATTGGACACTGGTAAGACCGAAAGCAATTACATCACAATCATTTGCTATTGTCAACTGGATCTTAGCATGAACTGGGATGGGTTGTAAATTTCAGATGTGATGGGCTTTCTTTAGTGATCCATGAATCAAGAAGCACTCCAGAAAACAGAAACAAGCTTCAAAGACTAGTACCAAGTGAGCAGGAACAAGGAAGCTACCCTGGGCAAACACTGATTTGTTATACCAGGGTTATTTTTCTTATATGGGGCAAAGGAAAATTTTGGAACAAGGTAATAAAAATCTAAAGCTCAGTAGTCATATTCTGATTGATTGGCTTTATATTTTATTTCTTAACTTGGAGGCATTTATAGGCTTCAGTTTTGGATTGCTTATATAGGCTGATTAGGTATAAGAAATACCTGAGTCTATGAACCTCCTTGATTAATCTAACAATACATACAAAAGTTTGCTAATTGTTGGATATGCAGGTGAGAGAGAAAGAGCATCCAGAATCACTCCCAGGCTTCTGACATGCTTACCTGGGAGTATTGATAGTGTCATTTCCTGAGAAAGAAAAATGGCAGATGAGATTTGATGCATATTACTGAAGAGTTGAGCTTTACATATGTTTTATTTAAGGTTGTTTAAAATAAAAGGTTTAATTAAGCAGTTGGATATACAATTCTAGAATTCTGGAGATCGATCTGGACTAAAGATATAGAGTTGGCAGACATGAATAACACCATGAACCATCTCCTAGGGAGAAAGCACAACTTAGTAGGAAACACAAACCTAAGACAGAAGCGCAAGGATTTCTACCATTTAATATTATATAAAGCATGTTTTCCCTTTGGGAAAAATGGCTACAAAGCAGTGTAAAAGTTCTAGATTAGAAGCTATTATTTCAGAATTATGATCCTGTGTTGTTTTTTTGTCACCAACTTTTATAAAAACTTGTGCTAATCAGTTAACTTTTCTGGGTCTTTGTTTCGTTATTTGTAAAATGTAAATTAAACTGTATCAGTGCTTCTGATCAGAGTGATTCTTTTTAAAATGCAGATTATTGGGACCCTTCCAGATAAATTGAATTACAGTATTTGCAAAGAAGCCCTGAAAGGGAACATGTGCACTGCATAACTTCAATAGATCCTCTTTAGTTCAAAGTTCTGTGATTCTGTGAGACTATGCAAAATGCTAAGGACAATATAAAATAAAAGACACAGTAAAGATGGTAAATTCATTTCAAAGAACAGGTTTGGATTTCGGGCTAATTTAAACATCTTTGTTCTTCTTTTATTCAAAGTGAATGCCTCACCTTTAAATTTGCATCAAAACTTGAAACCATATGACTTAAAACTGAATAGGTTTAGTGCTTTAAATGGTGTGTCCCCGTGGGAACCAAATTCATAATTGGTAACTGACTGGCAGACTGAAATCCTTGATTATAGGAATTTTCTTTATAGCATATTTATTAGTTGAGTTTCATAAATTTTCTTTTGCTTTTCTTAGAATATTTTCTTTTATATTGTTTCTTAACAGGATATATTTATTATCAGTTTATCTAAAATAAAGTTAAGCTTTAGCTCCTTACCATGTTTCAGCCCAACGATCCTACGAGCAAGCAATGACTAAAGATTCAAAAAGAACAAAACAAGACATCATTATGGGTTTGGAAAGTTAATTAGAGCACAAATTAGCAATGGTTCCTATAATGATGGCCAAATGTCGAATTGTTCCCAGAAGTCAAAGAAGCTGATTTTAATGGGAGTTTCCCAGATTCCTTAGGGTTAAATTGTGAGACCTAGCAAAATAGTGTTAATGTGCAGGATAGGACTGGTCTACTAAGGAAGACTAATAACTTCAGTGACCTGCAGATTGAAGCATAAGAACATGACAATTTCATCTGGGACAACTTTGGACTAATAATGATTATGTTTGGAATATTGAAATGAGATCATCTGAGTCATTTCTACTCACTTTAGATAAATTAGGCAAGTTTAAGTCTTAAATAATGGCTAAGAGAATTAAAGAGCTCATCAAGGCTCCCAGATTCACACACACTTAGATTGATAGCTTAAATGTGTCTGGACAGTTAATAACCCTTATCAAGAGCATTGGTTTTATTACAAATACTTCTTGGAGTTTCTTTGCATGTTAATGTAGAAAAAAAATTTTCAACCTAAATTATCTGTTAGTCCAATGCAAACGTACATCATCTATGTCTGATTTGGGGCTGCTTACATATTTGAAGGCATGTCACTCTCCTGTAAAAAAAATCCATAAACAATAGGCAGAATATTACAAAAACTTCATTCATAGACCTCTTTTTTTTAACTAATTCTTTGCAGCATTATCTGTTCTTCTGGTAAAAAAAAAAAAAAAAAAAAAAAAACTTTTTTCTTTTAATAGTCTATATAATTTTTGTATTAATTCAGTCAACAAACATATACTGAAGGCCAACTATATGACAGACATAATATTAGCCAGTGACAATAGCAAGGAAAAAGCAGGTACTTTTAACCATTATGAAATTGATAAAAGCCAAGATATTCTTAGCATGCCACATTGAAATGAAACGCTGAGCCTTAATGTTTCAGCCATGGTAAGTCACCATTATTAAACTAACTCATGGGCCACAAGTAACTAGAAAACTAGACAAGATTTTCAGGCATTGAACAAGAGCAGAACAGGACTCTGATCCCTGGGAGAAGGAAAACAAAGATTATGATCTCTACAGTCACTCTGGCTTTCTGCCTGGAAGCACTTCTCACACTATACTAGAGGGAAAGAAAACCCAAGTAGAGTATATCTGTCATGTTTACAGAGATTGGAGGTCAGGAAAGCAGAGGGAACTAGAATTTGCAGACCCAATTACTATAGAATATGGAGCTACACAGAGAAAGAGCTTCAGAAATCTGGGTAAGAGTCCCTCTAAGTGGCTACATATAGATATGTCCAGAGGTGGAGAATAAAAAGTTAAACATTTTCAGAGCTCAAACAGAGCTGAAAGATGTTTGATTTCCATCTAGCCAGAGTAGTGAGACCTTGTGATCAATTAGAGCCATTAGTAGAGAGCCCAAAAAGATCACCGTTTTAAAAGGGCTATTCAGCTCTAGAGTAAATGCTACTTAATGCCACGATAACTGGGCTTAATAATAAACCTTGAAAGGATCATTTTGATCTACAAGAAATATAAAGGCCTTGTAAAAACAGACTTCAGCTCTATAAAAGTAGACATCAAAATCCAAACACCCAACAATGTATAATTTACAGTGCCCTTCATTCAAAAGAAATTATGTGACAAATGAAGAAGCAGCAAATTGTAACCCTTACCAGAAGAAAATTCCATTAATTGAAACAGATCCAGACATGACCCAGATGTTGAAATTAGCAGAAAAAACTTTTTAAAGAATCTATTAAAATATTATAAATATGCTCAAAGATATGAACATAATTGAAGTATATTAAATGATATATACAAAAGCATAAGAACCTTTTAGAGAAAAAAAACAAGTCTAAAATTTAAAATCTGCTGAATGAGATTAACGGCAACTATGATGCAGCAGAGAAAATAATAAGTGAGCTAGATGTCATAGCAATGGAAAATTATTCAAAGAGAAGCAAAGAGAGAAAAACCATCAAAACATAATCAGTGGATCTGTGGTAACAAAACCAAGGGGTCTAATATGCAGGCACTTGGAATTCCAGAAGGAGAGAAGAATGAGGAAGAACTGAAAAAAAAAAGAAGAAACAATGACTCAAAGTTTTCCAATTTGATATAAACTATAAACTGACTTAATTACAAGTTCAATGACCACCAAGCAGAATAGACACACAGAAAACACCCCAAGATATCAAAATCAAATTGTTGAAAAGCAGTGTTAAAAACAAAATTTTGAAGGTAAACTAGAGGGGAAAAAAGTAAAGAAAAACAACAATTTACACCAAAAACTGTGTAAGTCAGATAAAAATAAAACATCTTTAAAGTGTTAAATGTTTTGTTGTTGTGCTATTGGTGTCAAATCCAAGAAATCATTGCCAGCATAATGTATGGAAGTTTTCCTTCTGTGTCTTCTTGTAGATATTCTGTAGTTTCAGATCTTATATATGTCTTTAATCCATTTTGAGTTTATTTTTGTGTATGGTATAAAGTAAGGGTTCAATTTCACTCTTTTGCATGTGGTTATTTAGTTTTCTGAGTACATTTGTTGAAGAGAGTATCCTTTTCCTATTGTGTATTCTTGGCATCCTTGTTAAAGATTACTTGACCATACATTTATGGGTTTATTTCTGGCCTCTCTATTCTGTTCCACTGGTCTATATGTCTGCCTTTATTCCAGTACCATACTCTTTGGATTACTGTAGCTTTGTAATATGTTTTGGAGTCAGAAACTATGAGGCCTGTTACAGCTTTGTTCTTTGGCAAGTTTGCTTTGGCTATTTGGAATCCTTTGTGGTTCAATATAAATTTTAGAATCATTTGTTCTATGTCTTTTAAAAATGCCACTGAGATATTTATAGAGATGATGCTGAATCTGTAGATTGTTTTGGGAAAAATTAGCATTTTAACAATATTAAGTCTTCTAATCCAGAAACACAGGGTGTTGTTCTATTTATTTGCATTATCTTCAATTTCTTTCAGCAATGTTTTATATTTCAGTCTATAAGCAGCAAAAGAAACAATTAATAAATTAAAACAGCAACATTAAAAATGGGAGGAAATAGTTGCAGACCATACATCAATAAATGGATTAATATAAAAAATATATATATAAGGAACTCCTACAATTCAATAATAACAAAACAAACAAATACAAACAATCCAATTACAAATGGGCAAAAGACTTGAATAGACATGTCTCCAAAGAAGACATACAGATGACCAACATGTATTTTAAAAGATGCTCAACATCACTAACTATCAGGGTAATACAAATCAAAATCACAATGACATACCACCTCACACTTGTCAGTATGGCCATTATCAAAAATATCAAAACAACACATACTGACAAGGATGTTGAGAAATTAGAACCTTTGTCCACTGTTGGAGGGAATGTAAAATGTTGCACCCGTGATGAAAAACAGCATGGAGGCTACAAAAAAAAAGTTAATTTATTGAGTTGCATGAATTCTTTATATATTTTGGTTATTAATCCCTTACCAGAATATGATTTGTAAATATTTTCCCCTACTTAGTAGGCTATTTATGTTGTTGATAGTTTTCTTTGCTATATAGAAGCTTTTTAGTTCGATGTAGTTCCATTTGTTTATTTTTGCTTTTGCTTTTGGTGTCAAATTTTAAAAAATCATTGCCAAGACTATGTCATGGAATTTATTGCCTATGTTTTCTTCTAGAATTTTTATGGTTTTATGTTCAAGTTTTTAAATCCATTTTGAGTTTATTTTTGTGTATAGTATAATATCGTGGTCCAGTCTCATTTTTTTCCATGGGGTTGTTCAGGTATTTTCAACACCATTTATTGAACAGACTGTTTTTTCCCCATTCTATAGTCTTGGCTCCATCACTGTAAACTAAGTGACCATACATGCATGAGTATATTTCTGTGTTCTCTATTCTGTTCCAGTGATCTATGTGTCTGTGTTTATGGCAATACCATACTGGTTTAATTACTATAGCTTTGTACTAGAGTTTGATATCAGTGATGCCTCTGGCTTTGTTCTTCTTCCTCAAGACTGCTTTGGCTATTCAAGGTATTTTGTAGTTTTGTACAAATTTTAGGATTGTTTATTTTACTTTTGTGAAACATATCATTGGAATTTTGATGAGAAATGCATTAAATCTATTGATATGTAAATGGTGAGAGTTTTACTTCTTCTTTTCTAATACAGATATCTTTCAATGATTTTTTCTTGATTAATTGCTATAGCTAGGACTTGCAATACTATATTGAATGAAAGTGACAAGAGTGGGCATTCTCATCTTGTTTCTAATCTTAAAGAAGAAATTTTCAATTTTACACTAATGAGTATGATGTTAGCTAAGGGTTTGTCATATATGTCCTTTATTATATTGATGTACATTTCCTTAATACCCTCTCTGTTGAGAGTTTTTTATCATAACTGGATTTTAATTATATTAAATGTCTTTCTGCATCTATTGAGATGATTATATAATTTATATCTTTCATTTTGTTAATGAGGTGTATCACATTGACTGATTTCTGGATATTGAACCAGCCCTGCATCCCTGGAATGAATTCCATTTGATTATGGTGTATGGTTCTTTTAATGTATTGTTGAATTCAGTTTGTTAATATTTTGTTAGAAATTTTTACGTATGTATTCATCATGGATATTGGCCTATAATTGTTTTTTCTTGTGACATCTTTGTCTGCTTTTTGTAACAGGGTAATTCTGGTCTTATAAAATTAGGAAAATATAGATTGTCCTGATGAATTACTAAATTATTTAATAAATAGTAGTTAATACCTAAGTAATACATACTAAGCCTGAGATTTTCTAATCAATTTACTCATATTACTATATTTAATCCTCATAACAACTTGTGAGTTGAAGCATATAATTTTTTCATTTTATATACGAAAAATCTGTTAAGTAAACTGCCCATTGTAATTCAATTAGTATCACATGAGATTTTCCTCAGGAAGGTAGTAGACTCCACCACTACACTCTTTTATCTTTCCTGTGGCTTAATGAGGAGGAGGATTGGAACTAGCTAAAAATATCTATAATGGCTAAAACAACTTTAAAACTTGTTTTTTATTGATATTTTAGAGAGAAAGGAAGGGAGAGATAGAAACATCGATATGAGAAACATCAATCAGCTTTCTCCTACACCCCCCCTAGTGGGGATTGAGCTTGCAACTCAGGCAGGTGCCCTGACCTGGAATTGAACCAGGACCTCTCAGCCCATGGGATGATGCTCAGTCCACTGAGCCACACTGGGTGGGCTAAAGCAACTTTTATAAGGCCTTGTTCATAAGAAGGATATTCCTGTTTCCCCCAGTATCACTCCCAATCTGGGCTAATTGAGTATCTTAAATTTCAGATTACAAGGTTTTCTTTTTTCACTGTTTAAACTATTTCTTCCATATTTTGCACGTATACTACACATTCTCAGACACTATTTATTCATGCATTTTAAACTATATATGTTTTCGGGTTTATTGTTTACACTGTTTCCTATCCTCTTCATTATCCTCTAAAATTGAGGTTTCTGTTACAACTTAGTTTATTATCTATTTCTAACATGTTCTCAGTTACATTAAATGGCTAATATGTAACCTTTTCGATGATATTAACTTTCTCATTCTGAACAGTTATATTGGTTGGTAATATAATTCTTTGGTACAAACATTTTGCCTCAGTAGTATGTTGTTATTATTCTGTCATTTTATAACATCCAGTATTGCAAATGGACAGTATCTATGATGGTAGTATATTTTGCTTCCCCTTTGTAATACACTTTTTTTTTAATAGTCTGCAGAATTATTTTAAAAATTCACTTTATATCATATGATCTCACTTATTTCTGGAATATAATGAACATAACAGTGTGAGGAACAGGGTAGTCCCAGAGACGTGGAAGTAGGGTACAGACTGACATTTGCCAGAAGAGGGGGTGGGGGAGGGGAGCGATGAACACAGAACTTGTACGCATGTACTCATAACCAATGGACATGGACAACAAAACGGGACGGGGCAGGGAGGGAGGAGGAGGAGGGTGTCAATGGGGGAAAAAAGGAGAAACATCTGTAACAAAAGTAAATTAATAAAAAATAATAATAATAATAATAATAAAATAAAGTTATCTTATCACCCCCCCAAAAAAAAAATTCACTTTATCCATGCAATTAAAAATATTTACCAAGGATTTTTTTTTTTCATCTGGAAATGATAAAAACTGATTCTTATGAATGAATATATAATTCTCTTGAAGCAAAACATATTGCATCTTTGTGTAGAATGTAAAGAGTATTTTTACTTAAATTTGAAATAATCTATAACTTTAACATGGACAAGATTTATTTCCCATAAATTGCTGAGTAGAATCCAGAGTTGAACATGAATGCTGGGTAATAATGACTATGCTATTCAAAGGTACCTAGAATGATGAATTCAGAAATTTCAGAAATTAAAATACATACACACACCCTTCTAGAATATATGTGTGGATCAACTGCAACAATGACCCTAATTCTCCAATTTCATGTGTGTGTGTGTGTGTGTGTGTGTGTAGGTGTATATATATACCCCCTTTGCAATGTCACTTTCCAACTTCTTCCATTAAAAGTAAAATCCATTTTTCTTTCTCTTAAAGACTGGGATGGCCTTGTGTTGTCAAATAGAATGCAGATTAAGGGATACTGTGTCAATTCAAAGTCAGGATGCAAAAAGAATGTGAGCATTTCTTCTTTCTATCAGAAGCTGGCCACGGTGAGAACCACCACAGACTAGCCTAGTGGAGGCTAAGAAACAGTGCAGGAGAAAACCAAGTTATCCTAGCCAGAGTCCCTGACATGTGATAGAACTACCCAAAATCATCAAAACCACTCACGCTGCCAACAGCTGTCCACAGAGGCATGGATTGGCACAACTGAGAGCAGAATAACCACCCAGCCACTTTGCAGACTAGTGAACCAGATACATTTCCATTGTTTTAAATCATTAAAATGTATGACTTGTACCTTGTGTGGAAGCTTGTTCCCAGCATGATTATGGTAATCGAGGACTGAAAGAGCATCGAAACTACATGTTTTATTTCTAAGAGAAACTGAGGCTGGCATGTATGTCAGTGCTGTTTACTTTATACTCAGATCTGTTTGTACTGGCACATTTCATTTACCCAACTTCTAGGGCTTATCCAGATAGTTTTATCAAGCTACAAGAAAGATTCTCTAAAATTATCTTCCATGTGTTATGTTTATATGATTTGCAGTAGACTTAAAATACACTGTAGACACACTATAATTGTAACTGTACTGAAATACATGAAAAGGCTTTCTCTGATCATGATATTAATTAAAGTCCATAAGGTACCAATAACCTGAGATAATCTGGAATCACATCAAAATTTTTTTTATTGACTTTATTGGGATGACATTGGTGAATAAAATAAGTTGCAGGTATACAATTCTATAATACATCATCTGTATGTTGTATTATGTGTTTAACAACCAAAGTTAAGTCTCCTTCCATCACCATTTATCCCCCCTATACCCTCTTCTACCTGCCCCCACCCTCTTTCCCTCTGGTAATCACAATACAGCTGTCTGTGTCCATGAATTGTTTTTTTATTCACTTAATTCTTTCACCTTTTTTAACCAGCTTTGAAACCCCACGTCTCCCCTGCCCTCTGACATCTGTCAGTCTGTTCTCTGTGAATCTGTCTCCATTTTCTTTGTTACTTTATTTTGTTCATTAGATTACACATATGAGTGAAATCATATGGTAGTTGTCTTTCTTTGACTGGCTTATTTCATTTAGCATAGTTCTCTCCAGGTCCATCCATGCTGTCACAAAGGGCAAGAGTTTCATCTTTTTTATGGCCAAGTAGTATTCCAGTGTGTAAATGTACTATAATTTTATTCACTCATCTACTGATGGACATTTGGGCTGCTTCTAAATCTTGGCTATTGTAAATAATTCTGCAGTCAACATAGGGGTGCATGTCTTCTTCCAAATTAGTGTTTTGGATTTCTGCAGATATATTTCCATAATATATCTGGGATCAGATATATTCTGATTTGCTGGAATCAGATCAAGTTTGAGTCAGATTATAAACACATTCTCATTGGGGATAACTTGTATAAAGATCTGTTTAATTCTTTGAATAGATCATTGCAGAGTTAATAAACTCTAACTTCACATAAGACATTCATCTTATTAGCTACCCATTCATCTTCTTACCTAACTTTCCAATCCCCAGCCATTTCTCTCAAGACATATATTTTGTTTTAGTGAAAACATTTTTTAAAAAATAATAAATGACAGAACTCAAATGGTAAAGACTAATTTTAAGAAAAACAATTTACTTAAAGAAATATAGTGGTCCAGGTAACTGGAAAGGTGTAGATCTGGCCCAATATATGTATGACTGGATCAGTGGGCTTCCTGATATTGTTTGTATGTAGTCCCGTCTCCCCATCTCTTTTCCCATTCTGCTGAGGTTCCAGCCCACTTCCATCAGCCTTCTCCAAGGCTACTCTTGACATGGCTACTCCAAGTTCTCAATCCAGAGGAATGAAAGGAGTCTTCCTCTCCTCTTCAGTAAAGAAAAGTCCAAGGCAGGACTCACACTGGCCTGCTCATGTTAGATGATCATCATGTTTCCGTTCCTGTGATTCAGAGAATGGGGTTTTATAATTGGCTTGGGCCATCTGTACTAACCTGATGTGTCCATAGAATATTGTGATGGGAAACTGCAGGGGAATAATATGATTGCTGAAGGGAGAAAAGTTTGCCAGAAGTGTGGGATACTATTATAAAAGAAGGAATCTGTGATGGTAAGACAAAACGACAGATGTTCATCAAGTCCCACTAGGTTATGCCTCTTTGATGACTATGCCAACACAATTTTATTAATTCGTATCAGGGAAGGTTTTTCAGGTGCAATATATTTGTTACAACCCTGGCCAGGTATCTCAGTTGATTGGAACGTTGTTTATATACCCCAATGTTGAGGGTTCGATCCTCGGTCAAGGCACATACAGGAGTCAACCAATGAATAAAAAAATGGGTGGAACAATGAATCTTGGAATCTCTCTCTCTCTCTCTCTCTCTCTTTCCCTCTTCATCTCTCTCTCTATAAAAAAAGACATTTGTTAAAATAGGATGGGGGCATTACTGTTATCATTTGGATAATAATAGTTTTATAACACTGAAAATAATTCAAGTTAAATTTATTTAGTAAATAGGGAGAAATATATTAAAATTATAATTTGCAAAACTTAACCCTGCCCTATACACATTTCTAGAATATTTGGAAACAATAAAATGTGAATAGAAAAAGCATAACAATGATAGGAGGATTTTTATTCCTGATTTTATTCATGTTCTCATTTTATTTCTAATTACATAAGAATAGATAGTTAAAAATTAAAACAAATGAAATTTTGGTGAAGCACAGGGTGTATAAAGAGGTTTAAATGATAAAACTTAATAAAAGCACATAATATTATGTACTGTAATATAATATAAAATCAACTTTTTCAATAACATGATTGCAATCATTTTGTAGATCTGTGGGGCACATAATAAGACAATAACAATTCAACCAGTTTCACAATTTATGAATATTGATGTCATCAAAGCTATACATAAATATCATTTATAGTAGTGGATATTATACCACTGTTCAGATAAATAACTTTCACCTATTTCTACATATGTATTTAAACATTCATAATCTAGGCAATCATTACTTTTAACAATCTATATGCTAGATAAAGAATTTACTTGTGAAAATTACACATGAAAGTCAGTGATTAATAAAACATGATTCAGATAAATTATTTTGATTTATGTTTATGCATTGTTCCTTCTTAGTAAAACTCAAGTCATGGATGGTTAACTTTACTGAAATATATTGCAGAAATAGTTATTCTTCTTTTCCTATAAAAGAGAGTGTATCACCAAACTCATTAGAGCTTTGGGAATCACAGTGGGGACACCAAACAAGATAGTGGGAACTAAGAAACCATTAATAAGTAACAATCCAACCACTCATGAATCCATTCATACCATATAGAAGTAGAATGCACCAGATAGGAAAAAAACATCATAAGAAATAATTGAAAAGTTTCAGTTTGAGGAAGAGAAAACTGGAGAGATTTTTAATTCAGACAAAAGTTTACTGAACAAATAAGAAAGTCAATTTATGAGTGCTATGTTGTTTGAGCATCAATTACTTATTAAACATTGTGAGGGTAAAAAAAATGAGTGTATCATCATCTGACTTTAAGGTAGTTATTATCTATCTTAAGTAGAAAGACACAAAGAATTACATGTAATAAAATAATAGAAATATTCTTGTGGGCAGAGTACAATGGAAGTGAGACAGAAAATAAGAAAAGATAAGAAAAGGGAGAAATTCAGTGTAATAAGAACCTGAAATGATTCTACCATCAGGGTTATAAGAGTTACAAGGATATTAAAAGGAATGTACCTTAATTTTTTAAAATATTTGTAATAAAAGTTTGCGGTACTTTTAAAGAACATGCTCAGAGATGAAACAAATTCCATTCCCCACAGCCCTCAAGCTATGTAACTGCTTCGTAAATTAAATGACTCTTGAAGTGAATAGGAAAATGAATTATAATTTGTGAGACTGTTGGGAAACTAGAGAGAGGATCACGAACAAGATTGTTCACTTTACTCATGAAGAAACATGAATGGAGACTAATAATCACGACCCTAAATAAACAGCAAACTAATTGGAGATTAGTAAGACTGGAATGGAGGATGAGGGGGAGCAGAGCAGATCAGTGAGTCAGATAAGTAACCAAGAGGAAAGACCAGATAGTTGAGCCAGGTCATAGATGGCTATGTTTGTACTTGACTCTGTAAACAATACAAAGTTGCCAAAATGTGTTTTAAGCAAGTCAGTGACATGATTTGATGTGCATTTTAGAAAAATGTTCTTTCAGATGTTTGGAGCAGTGTTTGCCAAACAGCGTTTTAAAAAATTCTTTCTGGGACAAAACTGATCCCATAAAGTGTTATCAATGTTTTTAAAAAATGATGAGAGGGAGAAGACCATCTTATTGTCAGATGAGTTTGAGAAACTCTATATTGAAGAAAGGTATATAATGATGCCACAACTTCTTTTAAAACCCCAAAGGACCATAAAACACCCAAACTGTCCTACATTAATTTGATAAAGGACTTCTTTTCTTCCTGAAATATCTGTGAGCACTAGTTTGGGAAATGTCTGACATGGAATGTACAATCTGGAGCTAGACACAGCTCTTAGGAAACTCTGAAATATTTCAAGCAAATGTTATTGGGGGTTGGAAGGGAAAGATAGGCTGGATAGGTTGAAACAGACCCTAAGGGGGTAGAGTAGATAAAACACAATCTTGGATATGATGGGTCAGAGACATGGTTCAGTTAAATTATTCTTGGATTTCTGACTAATGTCATTTTTCTGTATTATATATTGCCACGTAACAATTTACTCTAAAATGAATTGTTTAAAACAGCACACATTTGTTATCTCATAGTTTCTGTGGGCCAGGAAACCAGGCACCACTGAGCTGGGTCCACTGTTTTTGGGTTTCTAACAGTCTGGGACCAAGGTGATGTGTGAGCTGCAGTGTCATCTGAAAGCTCTGCTGGGGAAGGATCTACTTCCAAGCTGACTGACTTGTTTGTTGGCAGAATTCAGTTCCCCTTATGCTGTTGGAATAAGGGTCTACGTTTCTCTCCAACTACTGTCCTGAGGTCACTCTCAGTTCCTTGCCAGATGGCCTTCTCCATACAGCAGCTTGCTTTGTCAGAGTGAATAAGCAGAGTGAGTGCAAGCAAAGGAAACAGAGCTCACAAACCAGAAGCCACTGTCTTTCACGGCCTAAGCCTGGAAAGGGTATCCAATCACTTTGTTGAAAGCAAGTCATTAGGTCCAGTTTGCACTTAAGAGGAGGTAGCTGGACAAAGGCATGGCTAATAGGAAACAATAAACATCGTGAGTCATTTTAGAAGGCTGCTTGCCACGTTATATAATGGTAGATATGAGAAGAAATCTGTAAGCGTTTTACTCTTAAAGAAAGAAGATTGCTGATTAAAGCAACAACAAACAAGAATAACAAAAAACAACTATTTTTGACCTTTAAAGTGAATTACACTTTATCTCTTTTTAAAGAACTAAAGATTATTGGACAGTAACCCTATTACATCACATGATGCACTGAAGCTTTTTGTAATTTATGGAGGCCATGAGCTGAATCTGATAAGTGATCTGTGCACTCAACTGTGAATATTTTGCATTGTGTTTAACACACACAAAGCAAATGCATCCAGGAATAAACATAATTAGTAATTAGAAAGTTTATTCCAAGAACAACTTTATCTTTATCAAAAACTGTTCTTGAAACAAAACTTTTGTTTTGTTTTGTTTCTTTGCATTGTAACACAATATGCACTGTAACTCTCTTTTTCTTTCTTTCTCTTCTTAATGTTTTACGCATGGTGTGAGAAACCATGTGTTCCTGGTTAAGGACTTATTGTTTGCTCAATTGTTGTGGCTTTTGAAATTCTTCACACCCCTTTATCTTCTCACCCCCACCTTTGACTATTGTCAATACACACATATATACATGCATTTTTCAGCTAATGAAATACTCAGTCCCCTGGGTGATCACACTCAAGGCCATTTAGAAGAATGTAAACAGCCCTGGCCGGTTTGGCTCAGCGGTTAGAGTGTTGGCCTGCGGAAGAGACCCTGGTTCGGTTCCGGCTAAGGGCACGTACCTCAGTTGCAGTGTGTCCCTGGCCCCGGTTGGGGTCGTGTGGGTGGCAACCACTTGATGTGTTTCTCTCTCTCTCTTCCTCCCTCTCTCCCTCTCGCTCTATCTGAAGATAAATGCAAAAACGTCCTCGGGTGAGGATAAAAAATAAAAAAAATTTTAAAACAAAAGAATGTAAACATGAATAGGAAAAATTTGGTTTGTGTTTCAACTTTCTTATTCTAGTATCAGTCAGATTAGCTGGGCTTTGTGATCTAAGCCCAAGCATCTGAGAGTTACCTAGTTTAAATCGGAAAGACTGGTATCCGGAAATCATAACTATTGTTCCCATCCTGAACAAAAGTGTAGTGTTCCTCTTATTTACAAAGGTGTAGAGATACTTCACCCCAATACTTTCAACATTAAGTAGGCTGGCTTAACTCCAGCTGAAATGAAGTAAGAGACAATTTGTACATGTGTGTGTGTGTGTGATCTAATTTGGGGAGTCAGTATGGCAAATTGCAATGACAATAATTTTGGGGAAACAGACAGCATTGCTGCTTAAATATTGTTGAACTTGGAAAATTAACTAATTCAAACCACAATTTTATCATCTATATAAAAACATTAAATAATAATAATTATCTCAAGGAATTACTGAGAATTTTAAATAAGATGATATAATGGTAACTATCAACAGATATTTAAAAAAGCACAGGGATATGGTAGTCAGGGCAAGGGGAGAGGCCGGTCAGCAAAGGCCTCTGTGACGCAGCACCATTGTAGCTCGGACTTGAATGGGGAAAGCAGCCAGCCTGGCAAAATATGAGGAAAACTCTTCCAGGCTAAGAACATCTGGAAAGTGCCAAAGATCTAAGGCAGGAACAAATTTGGTGTGTCTGACTAAAAGAAAAAGACCCAGGTGGCTGCAGTGTACCAAGATGACAATTAAGGAAATTGTAGGAAGACAAGGAGCCAGGTCAGCTCCTACACATAAAGTCCTTCTAGGTCATTCAGGAGTTTAAATTGTAATCTATGTAATTAGAAGCAATTGAGAATTTTCAGTAAGGAAGTGATGTGGCATTATTTATGTTCTAAAAAAAGGAAAAAGGAACATTACTCTGGATTCTCGGCATGGAAAAGATTTTACAGGAGTTAAAGATAAAATTAGAAGTTCTTGGGTAATTTAGGTACTCCAGGCTAGAGACGACAGTGTTTTAAAAATGGGGAAGAACAAAGGAAATGCAAAGATGTGAAAAAAATCAGAATAGATTTTTGAGATCAATCTAGTGGGGTTCTTTAACAGACTGGATTCAAAGGTCAAAACAAACAGAAAACTAAACAAAGAAAGAAACAGAGAGAGAAAGTTCAAACTTGAATTCTAGTTCTTTTTATTAGCTATCTGGGTATATCGTAATGCCATTTACTGGGGCAGCAGGACAGTTTTGCCAGTGTTGACTTTGAGAAAAATGATGGTTCAGTAGAGATGGTAAGCATACAGTGGGATATCAGATACTATACCTCAATGGACCATGGCTGCTGATAACATTTGGGAATCATTGAAATATAAATTGAATGAATTAATATCTGTAAAGGACTTGGAAATGTCTGACACATAGTGATACCATTGTAGTTACCTGGTTATTAATTAACAGGAGAGGAGCAAAGGGGAGACTGGATAACATAGGTATGCCACTACACGGTTTTGCCAGGAAGCTGCAGTCTAACACTATCCAGGTCTGTTCCTGCAGATCGCTAGGGGAAGGGACTGGACAATAGACGCATGCCCAGTAAGATCTGGGGGATGTGGGAAGATGCTTGCCTGTCAGTCACACCTAGGAACATGTAATTGGTCAGAATAGGCGTGGCCACTAGGAGGATGCAAAATCTAACATATTTAAATTCCTAAACAAAGAGAGTTTCCTCTCTTGGACCCCCCTTCTTACCTGCTTGCTGCTCATGCTGGACTGGCTTGCAGGGCTCTCACTCCTGCAGTCACCCAGGTGGCTGATGGCCATGTGGACCATACACAATGGACTGATGGACTGTCATTAGCCTGACAACAGGCCTGACTTAACTCCACCACAGAGCAGAAGCTCTGGACACTGGCTCTGCTTTCAGCTCTGTTGAATCCACATCTACATATTTTCCAGGGCTGGCTTAAGGGAAATGGGACTTTAGAAACCGAGGATGAAACTTCACACCAATAAATAACACTCATTCTCCCATGCGAGTCTTACAAAATTCTTTTTCTCAAGATATCACTAGAACCTGACCCCAGCCCCCGGTGGGGAAAGGGATCCCCACTGCCCCTGGTGAACACTCCACATACACCAATAACAGGAGTACACACTAGCTAATTAATCGCTGAGGTTGCTCTGCTGTTATTTCGCTGTCACCGATGTATGAAATATGGGAAGAGATGAAAAACTGAAGATCAATTATACTACATAATATGAAACAGAAGAGGGGTGCATTAGAAAAGAAGGATTAAAAACGGAAAGTAAGAGAGGAGTTAAGAGGGAAAATGGAAGTGTACTCTATCCCTAAATGCAAGAGAAAGTGGTTAAAGAAGTAGAATGTGAGAGCCTACATCAAATGCTGCTGAGAGAAAAAAGAAGATGGAGATAAAGAATTGGCTTTTAGACATAGCAGCGTGCAGGTTACTGAGAGTCTCAATTAGTGCACTGGTAGTATGTTGGAAATAAAAACCTTGTTAAATCAAGAGGAGGAGAAACAAGAAGAACAATAAGTTGAGTAGCAGTGATAGTCAATTCTTTAGTCTAAAGTGTAGAAGGTTTTATTGGAAAGAGGATCAGAGAGATGGTGTTGAAGGATGTTTTGTCATTGTTGTGCATTTTTAAGATGGTAAGTCTTAGAGCATATTTATATGCCACTAGGAATAAATCAATAGAAATTGGAATGAATCATGTTTTAGATGAGAGAGGAAATACTAGTAATCAGACCTTGAGAAAACGCGAAAGATCAGCTTTGTGAGGTGTCATCACTTATAATAGAAAGGAAGCCAGGGAGTGTGAGGTGAGATGAGATGCATGTGAGATTGTACAGTAATAATAAGGCAGAATATATTTCTTTCATTGCTTCTATCATTGAGTAGAGGGGTGTTTAAGGTTTTTAAAGAGAGTAGATGGTATAAAATAATTACCTGGGGAGATCCAAGAATGAACATTATAAATGAATGGAATGAGATGGCCCATTTGGTATTCGAGGTGCTAAGTTTAAACTGTAATTGTTCAGTCAGTTTTACATGATGTCTAACTACATTAGTTGTGTGTAGTCTCTTGAGTACACATGCACAGAGAAGTAGATGTTTAAGTAAATTCAGTGTTTTTAGGCAAGAACAACATAGCAAGAAAGGGGCAAGTTATTTAAGAATATTTGCAAGAAAATACTTATAATTATATATCACAGAGTCCCAGATGAGTAAAGAAGGAATTAATAACCTCAAGAGTATATTTCATAAAAAGACCAGGGAAGACCATTGGAGAAGACTTCTTAATAAGGCAAAAGGACCGTTGGATAAGAGAAAAGTAGGTCATCTGGAAGAAGAAGAGGTGGTTTGAGAAATTTCAATGTTTAGACATGAGATTTCAGAAGGAAGGTAGTGATAACAAAACCAGTGGTATAACCCTGATAATGGTCAAATGAAGATGAAATAATAGACCAGTACACATGAGCAGGTTAATTATATTTAAGCCTTGTGTGTCATATAGGTCATTCGGGGAATCAAAGATATTAAAGTCACCAAGAAAGGTGATAGGAACAAACACAGGGAAAGTCGATGATGAGCCAAGTAGGATTCATCAAGGAGGTCAATGAATGACAGCAACAAAGAAGGGCAGAGGTTGCTATTAACAGGCGATATGCAATTCAAAGAAACGGGAGTTTTTGAGGCAGAAAAAGAGAATATGGTATTAAAGTGTGGTGGGGAGGTAAAAGGATACCTCTTCCACTGTCAGGTCCTGTGGGAAGTGAGAGAAATAAACGGCCTCCACTATGAAGGACTGTGGGACGTGGCTATCAAAAAAAGATGGAGAGAACATTTAGAGGTGAGCCTGTCAAAACAGGTATTTTCAGAGGACACTTTACAAAGGAGAAAACAAAATTTGAGTTTACATCTGTTAAAAAAAAAAAAAGACACTGTTTATTTATTTATTTATTTAGACTTTTTTAGTCTTTTCAAAAAATTGTCTTTGTTTTTTAAAAAAATTTCCATTATCTCTGGTTTTTAGTCCATTGTTTTTCTGTTCTTTATTGTCGCTTATTTCTGCTCATTTTTATAGCATTATTGATGGTTTTGTAATTACTTCTGAATTAAAACTTGCTCATTAATGAACAGACTTTTTTTTTTAATCCTCACCCAAAGTATGTTTTTATTGATTTTTAGAGACAGAGGACAGGAGGGAGAGAGAGAAACTTCAATGTGAGAGTGAAACATCAGTTGTTTGCCTCCCATACATACCCCGACCAGGGAACAAGCCCACAACCTTCTGCTGTACAGGAAGACGTGCCCACCAATGGAGCCACCCAGCCAAGGCCCGACATTCTTGTTTTGTGTTGAATTGTATCCTCTTCAGCTTTATACATTAAAGTCCTAACCCTCAGTACCTCAAAATGTGGTGTAAAGACAGGGCCTTTAAAGTGGTGATTACGTTTCAATGAAGCCATTAGGTTGGACCTTAATCTGAATGGTGTTCTCATAAGAGAGGAAATTCAGATGTGCAGAAGAAACATTATGGATGCACACGCAGGGAGGTGGGACCTTGTGCAGATATAAGGAGAAGATGACTGCGTTCAGGCCAAGGAAGAGGCTTTGGGAGAACAAGCCTGCTGACTTCTTCATCTTGGACTTGTAGCCTCCAGAATTCTGAGAAAATAAATTCCTGTTGTTTAAGCCACCCAGTAGGAATTGTTTTTATTGTTTAGTTCTAAGTATGTTCAATTTTGCAGCATGATTTCTTCTGTGATATATGAATTATTCAGAACAATGTTCATATTTTTTTTCTAAGCATAGGATTTTAATTATGTTTTTATTATTGATTTTTAATTACCTGGTAGTATAGTAGAGAAAATATACTTGACGTGATTCTAATTCTTTCAAATGTACTGAGGAAATGTAACCTAAGATACCATCGAATTTGTAAATTTTGCACGTATGCCCTAAAGAATATGGATGCTCCTTTAGTTGAAAGCAAGTTGTCCACATCTCCATTAAACTGAGCTTCTAATTTTGTTGTTCACATATCCTATATTTTTATAAATATTTTTGTTCTATAAATTATACATAATAATTTGTTTAAATATCTCACACTAATGGTGGAGTTACTAAATTCTACACTCTAAATTTTTGCTTGCACAGTAGAAGATTGTTCATTTAAATGTGTATTTATTATAGCGTCTCATTGAACTACAATATTTTTATCTTCAATACTGTATTTATCTTACACTCCTTTGTTTGACCTCAGCATAGGGCATCAGTTTGTTTTCCTGTGGCATACGGCTGGTTTGTCTTTTGTCATCGTTTGTTGTTGCTGCTGTTTGTCCACATTAGATTTTGCTCCAGTGATGAAAATACATTTCACGTCTTATCTGCCAACCCCAAAGCTCCATGACATATTCTTGATTATGAAGGACAAGTCAGCAAAAATGGAAAATGAAAGAGGAAAAAGCCATTAAATATACCCTCCAGCCCTGCATCAGCAAAGTCTCCCCCATCCCTGTTCCCACTGACAACCCATTTCCTTTTCATGTAACTTTGGGCTCTTACTTAAGAGGATCCTCAGGGTTCACTTGCTCAAATAATTTTCTCTTTGTCTAAGAAGAAAATTTAGCCTTAACATTAGCAAACGGGGACAATTCTGAAATGCTTGTTCTCTGTGTACCAGGGCACTGTTTTGTATGTATAAACACATCGGCAACATTAAGAGAAATCAGCTCAGTGAGGAAACTTTACATCGGGTCATGGCGTTGAATTGGTGCACCAGATGATGCCACCCAGTTCTGAGTTTTTGAGACTCCAGGATCATTTGTTTTCAAACCACCAGGATTCTGCAATTCAACACCAGGCAGAAGACTAGTTCCTTCTTAAATTAAGAACCCAGAATATAACTGAGCTTTATGTGTTGGAGGAAGAGAGTGGCTAATCTATACAAAGATAAACAATGAAAAATAACTCTGAAGATATATTTGGAAAAACTGAAAAAAAAAATCATTGGCGACTTTTCTGAAATGGAGTAGATGGATTTGTCAGTAGCTATCTTCTGTGGACCAGTCTCGGCCTAAGAGACATCATGGCACGTGGCCGGCACTCCATGGCTGGCTGCACCCAGCCGCCACGTTGCAGAATACACCGGTCACATAGTAGACTTCATCGTTAATTTTGAAATTATATTTTTTATGATTTTGCTAAATCTAAAGATAGATAATTTATATGATAAAGTTTACCAGAAAATGGTGTATTCCAAAAAATCAGTTCATTAGGACTTTCAATGAAAGAAAGTAAAATGTCTTGTTCTATTGGGATAGTACATTTTTTTCTTGCTGCGATTTACAAAGGAGGCCTGAATTGGGTAAAATAAATACAGATCTACCACATTAAAAGGGTTGGGGGGGGGTGGGAAGAGATAAACCAAAAAACTTTTATGCATAAATATATTAACCAATGGACGCAGACGATAGTTTGGGGAAAGCAGGAGGGGGGTAGGAGAGGGGAGGAGGGGCTCAATGGGGGGAAAAAGGAGAAAATCTGTAATACTTTCAACAATAAAGATAAAAATATTTAAAAAGTAATCATGTAAAAAATAATGAATAAATTCTATGCATTCAAACTAAAAACATGTTTAAAATACATTTAATTAAAGGTTAAAAATCAGTCTCTGGCTGATGTGCCTATTGACGAGTATCGAAATCCCGTATTTATACTACTACATTGATTTACTATAGCATTTCATATTGCAGTCAAGTGGTCTACTGTTTGTTTTATGTACTAGAATGATAGGCAAGCTCTTAATTTAAATCCACAATTACTTTTGTTTTACTATGAATCGGTAAGTAGTAACTAATTTTCATTTACCATTAATAACACAAAGTTGAGTGTGGTAGTAAATTAGACATTAATGATCCACTAATTTTATTATAGCCTGTAATTATTTGATGAAATAAAAATTTCACGAGTACAGATTTAATTGCTCTAACAATTTTTTTTAGTGAGGTAGATAATATTTTATATTTGTACAAATTGTGTGTTACAGTACTAAACTTTTATATCATGTCTCCACTGGTTAGAGCAGTGATTTTCAACCTTTTTCATCTCATGGCACACATAAACTAATTACTGGAATTCTGCAGTACATCAAAAAATATATTTTTGCCGATTTGAAAAAAAAAAAAAAGGTATAATTTTGATTCATTCACACCGGATGTCTATTGTTGTGTTTGATGTTGTCATTTTTTTATTTGACAGTCTAAAGGAAAGGAGGTCAGTGCCCCTGACTACATAGTCCGGTGTCACGTTTTAACATTCTTGAGGCACACTGGGTGCCACAGCACACTGGTTGAAAATTACTGAGTTAGAGAAACAAATGCTCAAAGTATTATCAGAAAAAAAAATACAAAGCCTTCTGAGCTAAAAATAAATGTGATTATCTGGATAAGCAAATAACGTTTTTGAGAAAATAGATAAAATGCCAGAAGATAAGATATGACCTCAGAGCTACAAATTTGGTTATTATATAGTAAAAGATCCTTCACTGATAGAGCAGGATATGAATATACTACCGTGTCAGTCACAATGAATTAATTTCTGGAAAAAAAAACAAAAAACAAAAAAAACAGGAAAAGGGACTATCCCAAAGACTCGGTTAAAACAAATAAGCTGTTTTGGATTCAGATAAAATGACATACTATTTGAAATTTGAATATTAAATTATTGGTTATTTTTGTTGAAAATGATCCACTTCAGTTACAATCTGTTAATTGTAAAAGACAGTTTATGTAGGAAGTTTTAAGAATTATTTCAGCCGTCTTTCTTGCATATGTTGAAACAATGAGAACGTTTGTTTTGCCTCAAAAGTTTTTGTTAAATTTATTAAATTGCAAATATTTGGGGGATGGAAAATAGTTTATTAAATGGGTGCAAAAATTAGCAGCTTTGTCACATTTATTATAACGTGAATAAAGAAATAGATTTAGGCATTCTAAATTGACATATAATTATTAAAAGTATTAATTACTGCCTTTCTGCATAAAAATATATGAAAATGAGAAAAATGTTATTTTTGAAGGCATAATCTACATGTCTCTGTTCTTGGCAAGGCCATGTCTGGCATTGACATGATAATTCCAGAAATAATGTGAGCAAGGGAATTTTCTTCAATTAGCTGTAACCACTACTGAATTTGATAATGTTCTGGAAGAATTTTATCAGAATACAACATTGATAACAGACAATATTTCACATTATTTTGTTCCTTGATATACAAAGTCAAATGATCAAAATATGAATAGATGCAATGAAATAAATTATATGGAATTAAGAAATGCTAAATATTACTTAATTATTGCAATCCCTGATGGAAGGCATACAGAAGAGATAATTGTTTTGTACATTCTACATATAAATATACTTGGGGAATTTTTTTTCACTCCTTGTTGGAAGAAAACATATACAAATTCTTATTATACCATTAAGACAAACTAATACAATAAAAAAATAAATTCAAATGAGGGAAAACTTCCCAACTCATTTTATGAGACTCAAAATATCTTGTGTCCCAAACCAAATAAAGATTCCATGGGAAAGGGAAATGGTAGACAGACCAGCCACATTCATAAAATCACACATATCCTAAACAAAATTTTGGCAAACAAATCCAGATACATACATGATATAATGTATTATGAACGAGTTAGTTTTCTGGGTTTTCTCCACTGTAATTATAATTGTGCAATATATTACTTATTTTATTTAAAATATTTATGTCCAGTGGTTTTCTCTAACTACAATGTGAGCTCTGTTAAGGTATCTCGGTTTTGTTTGGTGCTAAGCCCCCATACCTAAACCAGGACCTTATGCAGTAAATTGTCAATAAGTGCATTTTGAATAAACTAATTTCAGAAATGGATATAGATTTACTTTAGAAAATATTGTACAAGTATGATCCATCAAATCAAGTGATTACAGGAGAAAACCATATGAGTCTCAATAAATGCAATAAATCAGTCATAAATTCTATGCCATCTATGTGTTATAAAATGGGGAACTTCCTGTTTTTTAATTGATTTTAGAGAGAGGGGAAGGGGGGAGAGAGAGAGAAACATCGATGTGATAGAGAAACATCAATGGGTTGCCTTTGGTGTGTGCCCTGACCAGGTATTAAACCCACAAGGCACAACCAGGTATGTGCCTTGACCAGGAATCAAACTCGCAAACTTTTGTTGTATGGGATGTTGTTTCAACCAACTGAGCAACCCTGCTAGGGGAAAATGGGGAACTTTCTTAACCAGATTATCTATCAAACCAAATAATATGCATAGTGCTAAAGTAATGGACTTTTCTCTTAAAATCAGGAATAAGAGAATATGCTTACTTACTGTTCATTCCTATTCAAAAGTTGTATTCAACATTCTAACTATTGCAGAAAGTGTAGCTGCTTACACAAAACAATAATAATCTATGCATAATTGTATTTAGAATCCATAACAAAGTTTATTAAATGTCTACAACTTAACAACAAACAGGAAGACTAATTTCAGGCATTATCTTTAGCAAAACTAAAAAAAAAAAAAAATAGAAAAGTCTTTCACAAATTGATGTAAAAATTACTATTGGAAGGTTTACAAGAATATATATGTGTATGTGTTCATGAATATATATGTACATGCATAATATGTATATACAATGTATAGAAATAAATAGAAGACAATACCATGATTATGGAAAGGAAGAATCAACATGCAGAAAATGCAAAAGATGGTAATCGTACCAAATTGATTTATGGAATCTGACATTTCAGTACGGATTGCAGTGAAGTTCTTCACAGAATTTGACACAAGTAGATTCTAACACATGTGCAGAAGAGTAAATTGACTTCTAAGAGCCAATTCACTTATTTATTAAACAAGCCAACAAGATGAGAGGACTTGGACAATTAGCTTTCAAAGCATCTTATAAAACTGTGATAATAAAGTGTTTTTTTGGCACAGGCCAGAAACAGACCCTCAAAGTCTAGAAATTCATAATGATAATAATTCCTCTGTAAAATGGTAGCGATAAACACTTCAGTTCGTAACAGTTGGCTAACTGGTGCTTGATGAGGGGAAATTATGTTATATGCTATTTAAAAAAAATTACACAGTAAATGATTACAGCTAAGCTTTCTAAAGCATTTGCCTTAAGCCAGGAGTTGTGTTAAGCCCCTCATCTCCTTTCATTTCCAGATTTACCCTTTGATTTAGCCACTATTTTAGGTTGCATTTAAAAAATTAGAACACTACCCACCCTGGAAAGCTCAATAGCGTCTGAGCCAGGCTCAAATCATTGCTCTCCTCTCCCAAATCTGTGCGCTCAACGTCCTGCCTGGTTTCACATTTTTCTCCTTGAGGAGCATTAACAATAAAAACAAAACCAAGCAAATAAAAAAGAAGACGCGGCCACTTCAAATACATACAAACTACAATGGCAGCACGTTCAGAATTTCAATTAAATGCAAACATTAAAGAATCATATTATACGTGGAGGTCATATGGAAAACTAGCGAGGTAAGGCTCATTTCATAAAAATACTCATTTTTAAAAGATCTTGTAAACCTCTAACTCGCATTCAAAGGCACTTTGGTAATATCTTATTCAATGCCCTCCTTTTCCTGATGCCGGTGGGGTGTATTTTACATAGAAGCCCAACATCCAGAAATACATATTCTAATATTGTGAAACGTGCAAGAAGAAACTAACAATATGAAAACAAAAGGGGAGTCATGTTTTATTGCATCGGAAAATTGGCTGAATTTCGACTTTTTATCTTATAAGCAAACTTTTCTTGGAGAAACTTAAAAAAGCTTGTTTGTCGTGAGGGACCTTTAATAACAAAACCTGGAAAATGTTACCTATTATTAGCTTAAGCTATTGTTTGTACCTGTTATCCTTATTTCGCTGCCAGGATAAAGAGTCTGTCAGTGTTTCCATTTCATTTAGGAATCAGCTATGACACTTGGCTCTGGGCTAAAATCGGGCATGGGAGAGTCTAAAGTCAGTTTTATTTTTCCTTAAATAAATTTTGAAATACTTTTCAGCTAAGCCATTTTAGTTAGAATAAAACATAAATAAATGTAACTGGCTCCAGATGCTTTCTGTGCCCACTGAGAAGCAACAGAAAAGATATGTGTTTTCTTTAAAAAAAAGTAAAAAATAAATCTGAAAGCAATGACCAAAGTGTGCCCTCACGCCATCTGAACTGTATGTCTTCATTTCAGTTTGAGCTTGGTTTTAAATTATTCGAACATTACATGAAATTCATCTCTTTCAGTGCATTTATAGTAACTTGCAAACTTTATGAAACATTTATTTAATTCTAGATTTTAAACAAAATGTATAATTCTTGAGTTAGAGTAATGCAGCATTATATATGCAGAAAATTGGAAGCTCCTTAAGCCATCCTTGCCTAATAAGTCTGGTAAAGATCACCCCCAGCCTCTTTATTTTCAAATATATCATATAACCATTGCTGTGTGTTGACTCAGCCTTGGAGAAAGGCACCCAGCAGGTGGGCAGGATAAAAGCTTTCCTGTTTATTCAACATTATGCCTCTGTAGGGTATAAAGTGGCGATCAGACTGCCACCTTACATAGTGCACACATATTTCATTTTCCAAACCCACTGCACACATTTGGCAACATGGAAAGACTGAGACAGACCACCAGCAAACCTCACACTCACCTTGAAAGGTTCTAGACATACCTGGACAGTCTGCTCGGATGTCATGTGTATGTTTCGCTGGCGTGCTCGCAGCCCTCCTGACTCTGCTTCCTCTCTGGGCATCTGAATGTGTCACAATGTTCTGTTGTTTGGATGTACACAGATGAGCTGCGCCCTTTTCATTAGCTTGAGGTGTAGGGTGGGCAGGAGGGCGAAGCTTGCTAGGAGCACATCTTTTTTTTTTATCCTCACTTGAGGACATTTTTGCATTTATCTTCAGATAGAGTGGGAGGGAGAGAGGGGAAGAGAGAGAGAGAGAAATATCGATGTGAGAGAGACACATTGAGTGGCTGCCACCCAACGACCCCAACCGGGGCCGGGGACAAACTGCAACCTAGGTTCGTGCCCTTAGCGGGAACCGAACTTGGGACTCTCCAGTCCATAGGCCGACACTCTAACCGCTGAGCCAAACGGGCCAGGGCTAGGAGCACATCTTAATCTCCTGGTGAGAATCCTGTAGAAGTCACTGCCACACCCAATGGCCTTGGGTCTTCACAACTGACTCAGCTTCTTAAATTATTTTCAGGTTCAGACAGAGAGAGAGAGAGAGAGAGAGAGAGAGAGAGAGAGAGAGAGAGAGAGAGCGCGCCTGGGGAAAGAGAGAGAAAGAAGAGAAAAGAAAGAGTCCATGTGGCACTAGCCCTATAAAAGTGTTGACTCTGAGGTTGGAGGGCATAGAAGTGTTCCTCCTCCTTCCTACTCCTAAGCAGGCTACCCACCTTCAAAACTCAACTTCTGCAGCTGTACAATATGAATGACAGATCTTACTTCCATTATAAAACTGTGAACTTCAAGTAAGATAGTGTAGCCCAAATATATTATATAATTGGAAGACCTACACAAGGAAACTTTTTTTTTGTTTTTTTTTAAAATAGAAAATAACAGTAAACAGATTTTAAGGACACCACTGATATTGATATTGAATTGATAAGGTGATAGGCTGAAGGAAATAAATGCAAATATTGTCTTTATTATGGGCTACCTGTGTGGTCCCAGGACAGACACCATCCATGAGTTGTCTTCATCAGAAAAGTGGATACTGTCACCTACTCCCATAGGGTTGTTGTGAGAAATAAATGAGATAGTGCTCAGAGAATTTGAAGAATTCATTGGGATAAATGATATGACTCACATGTTAACTTTAATAACAATGTATCAGTTCGGATTGGATTCAGTTTTATGACATTTAAGCAAATAGACAGTTACATTTCCTCACATAATAAGAAGTCCAAAGGTAGGCACAACACAGCAACCATGGTGACTTCATGATGTCACGGGGGTAACAGATTTCTTCTATTTTCCCATCGTGCCCTCTGAGCCTGTATCCCTTCGCCACAGGATGGCTATTCTATTTTCAGGTGTTGTATCCACACTTCAGAGAGGAAGAAGATAAAAACAAGCAAATGGCAAAAAGCTGCTGCCAACTGAATGTACTCATTTTCATCTTTGAAGCAATGACTTTCCTGGGTACCCATATGGGGTGCTTCTGTTTACATCCCAAAGGCTAGAAAGGTGACAAATGGGTGCTCCCCATTTCTAGACGGTCTGAGCAAGTGGGTATTTCAACAGGACATATCACTGAACAGAATAAAAGTATGGTTCTGTCATAAAGATCTTAGGGGAGGTTGGTTACTGAGTGGACCTCTGTTAGTCAGCCGCATGCTCACAGGTTAAGGAAATGCTCTGTTATTTTGATTTTTCAGCCTTACGTGTGGCAGGCTCCCTACATAAGTTGTGGGCTCTCTGAAAGCAGGTCTGGTTTTATTGCTTCCCTTCAGAGTGCCACAGTATGCCACAGTTTTGTGTGCACTAGACAAACAAGCATTTTTAACAGCCTGGGTTAAAATGATAGCACATCCATAAATATAACCCTTGGATAATCATCCACTTTCCAAACTTTTTTTTTTTTTCTTTCTACCTCCTCAACTCCATGAACACCCTCCGTGCGTTGTTTAACTACACTCAGAGAGAGGCAAGCTACGCCACTCCTGTTTTATCAGGAATTTCTATATGGAAGGATTTTGTGACTGAATAATTCTCCAAACAGGAAATGGTATTTTAGTGGCATTTCTATAATTATAAGACCTTATATGCACCAAAGTGTTTCTTTACAGCTCCCCAAAGTGTAATTATTATGGATTTATTCCTGGCCTTTATGAAAGTCTAAGAGAACATAGCCCTATTAAACTTTCTTTCCATCCCTCAGAACTTTAGCCCAATGGACTAGAAAAATACCTGACCTAGAGTATTATTTATTGGAAATGCCCTCGCTTCTAGGTGGTTCCTATGACTTGTGACATTTATGTGATATACAGGTAAGAGGATCATAAAGAAGATGTTTATAATAGACCTCCGATTGTTAAGAGTCTCGGAAATAGGAAGGCATTGGAGCATGACATTAATTGGACTGTTTACAAATGAGGCCATTAAGTAGGAATTTGTATGGTGTATGTAGGACATGCTCATATAACTTATGTCTAACGAATGAAGATTCTATGTCTAACAATTTCCCCTTCCTTTGTCATGGGACACTCATAGAAACTCAGCTTTTCAGAACCGGTCAAAAGGTTGAGCTTCTTTCGTCTCTTGAAATTTTTGGAAAAGAATATTTTCTATAACTCTGCATGTTTAGTCTTTTGTGATGGATGCTTACATGTAGGGGGATTATTAGAGCTAACATTCTCACCATGCTGTTTTTTGGAAGAAACACGGAACAGCCTCTCGCAATGTCCATATGCACACACACACACACCCGCAGGGAGGAGAGAGCCTGAGATGCTGTCATTCAGGCACTGGTGGTTTTGCCTCAGCTGAGGCCAATTTCACTTCTTTGACATGATTCTTTCAGTTTAAGGATTAGCCACCCACCCTACCCATTACCCATCAGGTTTTAAACTCATTTAGCACTGATTTTCACCCTCAGTAAAATGGATTCACAAGGCATATATGACATGTTGGCTTATTATACACCTAGCCTGATTAAGTAGGTTTACAGAGTGAGCATTATAATTGCAGATCATCAGGCTTTTAAATCCAACTTTAAATTTCCTTTGCAGACTAATTCATTTAGCCTACTTTCACCTCCTGAAATAGCATATAATGCTTTCCTCCAATAATTTAACAATGTAATCCCATGTATGTCTCACATAATCATGATTTTTGCAGATTAAATTTGTATGTTGAGTGAATACAAAATTTACATCTCTGCCTGTGATACCGCATTTGAATTACATTCATAGATGCCCTAAACCATGCTTTCATACTCTCAATTTTGACTTCTTCTCAATGGATACCCTACAAAGCCTAGCTTGAATCCATCCACTCCTGTCCATCTTACTTCTCCCCTGTGGGCCAGGCCTCTGTCATTCTCTCTGGGAGCACTGTGCTAGTCTGGGTTCCCTAATGTTTACTTACTCTACTCTAATCCATTCTCTACATGGAAGCCAGAGTAATCTTTTAAGAACATTAATCACCTCCCAGAAAAGATAAACCAAAAACTTATATGCATATAAGCACAACCAATGGACACAGACAATAGTTTGGGGAAAGCAAGAGGGGGTGGGAGTGAGGAGGAGGGGGTCAATGGGGAGATATCTGTAATACTTTCACAATAAAATAAATAAAAATTGCCCTGGCCGGTTTGGCTCAGCGGTTAGAGCGTCGGCCTGCGGTCCAGAGAGACCTGGGTTCGGTTCGCGCTAGGGGCATGTACCTCGGTTGCAATTTGTCCCTGGCCCTGGTTGGTCATGCGGGAGGCAGTCACTCGATGTGTCCCTTTCACATCGATGTTTCTCTCCCTCTCCCTTCCTCTCTCTCTCAAATCAATAAAAACATATTTAAAAAAAATAAAAAATAAAAAATAAAAATAAAATAAAAACATTAATCACAAAGAGCTCAGAAATCTCTAACTTAACGTTTGTGTGTGTGTGTGCGTGTGTGTGTGTGTGTTTAGAAAATGACAGGTTGATTACAAAATTAACATGGAATATTCAAAGCCATCTTCAAAAAGACAAACAGAGTTGGATCATTTATAGACGTAAATTTAAGACTTATTATAAAGCTAGATGAATTAAGTCAACAAGAAGATTAATGGAACAGAAAAATAGTCCAAAGGTAGAGTCACTCTTATATATAGATATTTAATTTTCTGGTATTTTAGAAGAGAATTTTCCCCACCTCCAACTCTATTTAAAAACTTTATTTATGCCCTGGCCAAGAGGCTCAGTTGATTGGAGCATCATCCCAGATGTCTAAAGGTTGTGGGTTCCATTCCCGGCAGAGGTACAACCTAGGTTGAAGTTTGATCTCGAGTCTCTCTCTCTCTCTCTTTTTCTCTCTTTCTCTCTCCCTATCTCTCTCTAAATATTTTCGTAGGTGAAGATTAAAAAAGAAAAAACTTTACTTATTCTCTGAGGTATCAGAGTTTCATGGTGTGACTAGGTGTGGCTCCCTTTCTATTTATCTTGTTCATAATTGTGGCACCTTTAAAAATTATGGGCTAGTCCTTTGATTGTTTATATAAAGTTTTCTGCCTTTTTTTCTTCCAACCTTATTTCTCTCCCATTCTTTTGATTTCCACCTTTTGAATTCCCAAATACATACGTGTGCATTAGGGGATTAACACCAAGCTCTGGCTGATAGAGACCTGCGTGAGAATGGCCTTTGTCCCATACTGCTCCTTTACAAAGAGAACAGAGTTCACACAACGGTGAATATTGTGACCCTGCATCTGTGAGAAACTGGGCATGCAAGTCTGGGCCTGTGTGACCAGAAGGAAATATAAGACTGATGTGAAGTAGAGTCTGTAGTTATTATGTGGCCCCCATACACCTTGGGTATGTGCATAGCTTTGGTGCCTTCTGATTAAGTGAAGATGCTATACTTGCTATATCTTCTGCCTCACAGCCTTTGTAAAATTAAGTAAACATGCTGCTATATAAAAGCCTATGGGTTTCTCTTGGGTGTGAATGCAAATTCCAACCTGCAAAAGCAAGTATGTCCTTTAACTATATTTTAGAACTTCTTATTCTCACCTCCCTAACTCTTAAAGTCTTTCTTATACTTTCTTACTCAGAATCCCTTTCCTACATTCTAAATAAATTCTTCAGATCTATTTTCCTATTCAAAAATTCCCTCTTCAGCTGAATTTAATATTAACCAATTCACTGAGTTTTTTTTTTTTTTTTTTCATGTTCATCACTTTCATTTAAAAAAGATCTTCTACACATGTGTTTGGTCAATTTTGTAGTTATATCTTTATTATATTAAATATGTCATATATAATGTTATAGTTTATATCTGGTCTTTTTAATATTTAAAATTGACCTTTACTTTTTCGGATCTCACTCATGGTCACTAATTTCCTTGTGAGTTTGGTGATCTTTAGTTGTGAGTTCATATTTATTGGATCTTAATCATTGACATTCTTGAGGGCCCCAAAGGTGGATGGAATATTTCCTGCATTTAACTAATTTCAACCAAAATTGTGCATGTTTCTCTTCTGATTTTCATATAGCAATTCTTAACTGACTGACTTTCCTAACTGACTCTAAAGTAGAGATGGAAAATACCACTTGGATTACAGGATATTACTCTCTTAGCAGATTTAATTCAAAGCCCATTGGTAAGATGTTCAGAACTTGGAATGCACTGTACCCCAAATCACCATTATCAATCGTGATGAAATGCTCAGAGTATACTCTGATATTTAAAACATCACACTATATAATACCAGTTTATTTACACTAATATAAAATGTAGTAGAATAATTCTGATTTAACCATTAATGTAGGAGGAGAATTTAATTCAACAAACACCTACTCTGTACCAGGTTGTGTACTAAGCCACAGGGATCCCAGTATTGAACAAGAATAATTATGCATGCAGGGCTAAAAATATGTTATATTTGTTAAAACATGCTACATGTTTATTAATATACCATTTATAATTTTTATAATTCTATACATTTATGAGAAATTATACATTTGTAAAAATATTAAAATTTATATTTTATAATATATGTTATAAATATATTTGCTAAAATACTATATTTCATATTCAATATTGAAATATTATAAAATAGGTTGAATGAATAGAGGGCTGATCTTTGAAGAGGACAGGTGTTTTGATACTTTATTCCTATATGTTTCATTTTCAAACTTTCTAATTTTTTTCTTTCAGAAGAATCAGAAGCAAAACTCTTATGCTGATGAAGTTTACTTACACTGAAGACATATGGGTAAATTTGCACTGCAGAATTTAATTTTGTATTTCAGTATTTTTCTCTTCATCATACTCATTTCATTTATATTTAACATAGCTTCCCCAATTTCTTTAAACTACTTGGTAGAAAATTTTATCTGTCCTGATAAATGTCAGATGATCATGGTTTACATTTTTACGATAAATATAAATACAAATGCACACAAGCACACACCAACAGACCAAGCAGGAGTATCTTTTTATTTCTTCCTATTGAAGCTCATTAATCATCTCCAAGTTGTATCATTTTTATTTCAAATATTGGCATGTTCTGAATGTCTAACAAGCATTCTAGATGAAAATTTCCTGCTGCTGATATAAACCGAGACAAGGGAATACACACAAACCAAATGTGATTTTTATATTGAATTGAGGCTGACTCTCAGAATTCTGTTGCATAATTATAATATTTCATGTGTTGTGAACTTGGCTAGCTCTGTGTCAATATGTAGAGAACAGTTGGGTTTTTTTGTCTTTTAAAATTTTTTCTTACCTTTATTCATTCTTTCTTCTTTCTTTCTATAATCCTTCCTACTTATTTCTTCTTTGTATGTAACAGTAGCCACCAATGTTGGTTTCTGTTAGCTCTTCCCCACACCTTCAATACAAAAGAATCTGAACAAATTTTCCTTCTCATGGCAACTTTTATTAGCAACCAGGCGTGGAAACAATCAGCAAGCCTTCTGTAAAGCTGTCATCCGTAGGTCTGTGTTGTTTGACATCTTCATCCACTTTGCACTAGAGGTTCTTTTGAGATATTTCTAGAGTTAAGACTTAGTGTTATAACCTGAATTAGAATGCCTTAAGTTCCTAACAGAATACATGACTTATTAAGAGATCACTTCTTAGGCACCATTCTGAAAGGCGATAAGTGAAAGAGTTAATAAATTCTAATTTTCTGCTTATGCAAACTTGCCTAAAATACAGGCCAAGCCCAGCCGGTGTGGCTCAGTGGTTGAGCATTGACCCATGCACCAAGAGGTCGCTGGTTCAATACCCAGTCAGGTCACATGCGCAGGTTGTGGGCCTGATTCCTAGTGGTGGGCGTGCAGGAGTTGGCCAATTGATGTTCTCTCTCATCAATGTTTCTATCTCTCTCCCTCTCCCTGCCTCTCTCTATAATCAATAAAGGAAAAAACAAAAAACAAAAAATAAACAGGCCAAACATATTTTGTAAACTCCAATATCTAAAGAAATTAAATTATAAAAATACAGGAATTTTGCCTGGCCCATGTGGTTCAGTGGACTGAGCATCATCCCATGCACCAAGAAGTCACCAGTTCAATTCTTGGTCAGGGCACATGCCTGGGTAGTGGCTAGATCCCCAGTGGGGGGGTCCTGCGGGAGACAGCAGATCGATCTTTCTCAGTGATGTTTCTCTCTTTCTTGCCTTGTCCCTTCCTCTCTAAAATCAATAAAAACATATTTAAAAATACACGAATTTTTAAATGTAATATCAAGCACTAAAATTTTTATGTTAATTGATGTATATAATAGAAAAAAAATTTAGTGTAGATTAGCTACCATTGGAAATATGCTGAAAATGTTATCTGTGCGAGGAAACGCATATTAGAGAATATATAAATGATATAATGAGAAATTAGACATCAGAAAAGGACGTACCAGAGTTCATAAGGAAAATGGAAAGTACTGGAACACAGAGAACTGGTTAACCAGGTGATAGAGGAGCCTACAAGTTAACAGAGGATGACGTTGGAACAGCAGGAAGTTACCATCATCCTTGCACTACAGGGACAGAGGGAGGAGGAAATGTCACCAGAACTGGAAGTTGAGGCCATACCTTGGCCTATTCATTGGGAACTAGAGCCTTGAAGGAGATGTAGCTAGAGGGCTGCCTGAGAAAAACAGGAAGAGGAGAGATACTCTGGAGTCCCCTCCCTCACTCACCTCCCCGCACCACTTATCCAGTCTCCTGCCTCTGCCTTCCATTGGCCGTGTGGGAACAGTAGCCTGTAGGGAAGGGTGAGGGCAAGCAGACCCTGGACTAGAAACTCTCATTCCTTCACAGTGAATTCATGTTGCAGTAGATGGGCTTCTTCCTGGCTTAGCCCCACCCCTACTCCAAAAAAAAGCCATTTTTTGTTTGAGATAAGCTTTCGAATGCAGAGAGCTTTTTATTCTTGGATTTTGTTTCTATTTTTTATGTTCCTGAAAATAGTAGGAATTATCACGAAGAACAGTTAAGAAACTTCTTTGTTCTCTAATTTTTATGTTAGCACTAGTGTGATAAATATATTTTCTAGATGTTTCTGATTGGTGAGATATTATATTACAGGTCCATCCTTGCCCAATAGTTATAACACTAACAGACTTTATCTTTCTTTCAAAATGTACAATTGCCTTTAAAAACTTTCATGTGTGTGCTGCATTTTTCCCAAGACTAAATGTACATTGGCTAAGTTGAGAGTCTGAGATGATTTAACTCTCTCTTAATTAAAAACAAAAATTAAGTATTTCAGTTCATAAAAATATGAAGTTTTCCAAATTGGAAGTTGCGTGTTAATTATGGTCTTCAAGAGCAATACTTGGCACTTAGGAAATGCTTCACTTTGCTGAAAAGAACTTGGAAAAACAAATACAGAAGAGACACAATTTCAAGGCTCTCAAATCACTTTTTTTAACATTGAAATTATGTACTTGTCTTCACATGGAAATCAGTGGGAACACATAAATTAGCTAAGACTCTGAGATTCAGCTTTAAAGGTTGACCTTTCTATAAAAAGATATAGCTTTGGCTTCAAAAAATTAGATACTTAGTAAAAGAATTTAAAATAGAAGAACATTTTCAGTAATCCCTGTAAGTATATATTATTAAACTCTGTTTCTGTTCTATGAAAACTCTGTTCTCTGCTCTGCGAGTCACAGAAAGGATTTTCCTTATCAAAGAAATGAATTTATAACTAGGGACACAAACATAATCCTTAGCTACTGCAAAATTTTCATTTGGTGATATATGTGATACATTCAGAAATAGTTAAATTTTTATACTGGAGTCTTAAAGCACCTATAAAAACAACACAAACAGATTCATTGGAAGTTTTACATTAAAGGAATCTTATACTTTAGTGATTTCTTTTTTCTAAACAACTCAGTAGGTTTTAGAGAGTAAATGAGTCAGTCTAAAAAACTCTTGGAGATTTTACCATTTATGATAGTTAGTTGCCCAATCTTTTAATTTTGTGTTTAGAGAGATAAGATATGTTGTCCTTAATTAATTTATCTCTGAAAATGACCAAGGGGTCCTTATCATTGAAGCTAAGTTGAACTTACCTTTAGTTGTTGTAATCGCTTTATACTACTTAGAAGTTTTATGCAAAATATATGATAAACCTTACCCAACTTTTCTGTAGATGATACTACATAGATTGCTGTATGATCATTTATTCAATATGTATAAAGTTTGGCTTTTATAGAATTGGCTTCATTGTCTACACCCCTGCCATATTATTCAACGAATCCCCAATTTATTAGGATAAGATACACAAGGAATCCAGATTCAAATAAAGCAAAAAATTTAAAAAAAGGAAGAAAATGTAAATATTATTATGGAAGCTGTCAGGAAAGAAATAATTGAAACTCTGGGTGGTCTCTTAGAACACATCAAATATTTTCAATACAGAGGACCACACAGAGGACGAGAAAAACTGAAGTATTTTATTATATTGTTAATAATCCTTTTCAACACAATTTTTCCATTTGTTGAAATTTAATTGCCTTTTATGTGTGTGTATATTAGAATTTATGTGTCAGGAAGTTACTGTAATTCTTATTGGAAAAACATTAAAAAAATACTTTGGAAATTTTGAGGTTAGAAATGATAATCTCATCTACAGCAACCGTCCTTGCTAGCTTTTTGTTTCCATTAGGTAACCTAGTTTAGGCAAAAAGTTCCTTCTCCCAACTTGTATCTACTTCTACATCGAGACACTTGGCTCTGGGATTGTCTTCTCTCTCTGTCTCATCGTTGCCTTTCCACATCTGGGCATTCTTTCCTAAATCAGTTCACAGCCACTTGAAAGTTAATTTAATCCAGTCTATTTGCCAGTGATCACTAGCTTATTTCCTTTTAACACAGTTCAAAAACCATCAGAAATTTGTATTCAAGGTTCTCGATAAAATGACTCCAATGCACATTTCTAAATGGTCTTCCATCACTCCCTGGGTTGTCTTCTGCCTGTGAACACAACTGATCTCTATTTCCTGGTCTGCTTGCCCCCTGGGGAGCGGCTTCCTCCGACACAACCAGTGTGGCTCTGTGCTGCTATTATACAATTAAACAACATTGTACAAGGTTAAAATTTGATTTTTTTTACAAAACATAGCTAATTTAGTTCTCAGAGTCAGTCTGTATAATAATATGGTTGTGATTATTTTTCATTTCAACATGAGAAAACTGGGACTTAATAAGATGAAAAAGGCTTGCCTATTGATAGCAAAATAAATATATATTGGATCTATTCGGCAGGGACCTGGAAGCATGATAATCCAAGTCTGATGCATGCATAAGCCAGTACAGACTGTATACAACAAACCCCTTCTGCTACTGAAAGGACTCAAAGATTGTGATCTTCCCTTAATTGCTGTCTTTCCGCCAATGCTTAATGTAAATATTTATATTTTATAGGCCACTTAATAAATGATTATGAAATGGAAGAAACATCAAAAATCCTCTATCTAAACAATCCAATAAAAAGCTAACGCTTTAATATATTAACTCATTATAGACAATATTGTACTCAAGTTTTGTTTTTTCACATAAACTACAGCAGTCAGAACTTTGATTGAGGGTTTTTTTTTCTTTTTCTTCCTGACCACCTGTTTTGGTCCTCATTGCATTATGTGATATACATGTTTTTCTTTAAGTATTACCCTGTGATCAGAAAGGTTGCTAATGAAATATGGCAGAAGAAACCTAGGGCCTGTTTCTCATCTGGAACATGCTGGATTGCAGACTCTTATTTATCCTGATGAACTGACAGTAGAACCCTAGAGACTTGGTTCAATTTCCTGCCTTAGACAAGCATTGTGACTATTAGCCCCCCTGAAATTGTTTCCCTGAAAGATAGTATATACTAGGGCTTTACAAGATAAACATACTCATTCTTTGTATTTGTCGGTTTTGATTTTTTTTTTTTTTTGCATTTTACAATGAAAAAAAAATCTCAATCTTTCTTTCTCTTTGCACTCATTAAGATGCCACACTTCGAGAATGAAGCACTATACTAAGAAACAGTTCTCGTCATCCAGACATGATACCAGTCCACACAGAATTTTAGGAGGACCCAGGTTGCAAAATGACTGTGGACATCTGTTATCATATTCTTTATAAATTATGAACAGGAAAAGTTTCTTGACAGAATGGCTGCAATTACAATTTTAATATGCTGCTTTAGGGTTTTCCAATGACCTCTAAGCTCATGATGACTTCGTGTTGATAGCAAATGAAGACACTAATTCAAACCAGGGGAGTGCCGCATTTAGCGCCCTTAGACAGTGCACTACAAGCTGCCTGATGAAATGTGATTCCCAGCACATAGCTGATGCAGTGAAAACATTTTGCACTGTAGAGGGAGATTGTAGCAAAGCAATAAATGCAGATTGTATTTTCTTTACAGGTCCCCAGGCCTTAATCCTATTGTGTTATTAGGCCATCACAGAAAATACCACAAGCCTAAAAAGATAGAGGATGAGCTGATTGCTCATGAAAAGGTATCCAAGGGTCTTACTTTAACCCAGCACTTTGTAAACACTCATTGTTCCTGTATTGTGTTCTTTGTAGAGGAAGAAAAAAATTGAAAAAGATTCAAGTCCAAAGACTTATGGTAATTTGGACTATACTGGGACATAAGGACACACTGAGCAAGTTAATAGTTTATGTTATGGAAAAGCTAATAATGTATCTAGGATACAAAATCATGTTAACCATTTTGTTAATGTTTATTTAGATAAGCAACTAAGGGCTGCATGCGCAGGTTCATTGACTGTACCATGAAGAACTTCCTCTATGTGTCAAGTTCGGTTCCTGCCCCCAAATCATCGCTCACCAGATCTATCCTGTAGCCTTCTCGGGCGCAAACTTTGGGAATCTCATTTCTCTTTCAAATGACTGAGTTGAATTTTCTTTTCAAATGCATAAAATTCTCCCTATAAGAGTTCTGATAAATACAATTTTCTCATTTTTATTTTTATTTTTTCCAGTGATTTTTTTTTTTTTTTACTGAAGTAACATTTGTCTTATATAATGGATCCTGAGAAGTAGGCTGATATCTCCACCACCACCTCCTCCACCAAAACCATCACAATTACCAACATTATAAGCAGGATACACTATCATTACCATCACCATCAAAATCACTGTCATTACAGCATATATATATATATATATATTACACACAGAATTATGTAGTCCATGCTTCTCAAAGTTCAATGAACACATAATCTAAGGAGGATCTTATGAAACTACAAATTCTAACTTATTAGGTCGTCTATGTGACTTGAAATTCTGCATTTCTGAGATGCTTCCAGGAAATACTCATGCTGCTGCATTATGGACCAGTCATCAAGAATCTAGGCTTGTGCTTGATGAGATACAAAGAAAATTATAAGAACTAGATTCCTACCTGTGACTCACCTATAATCACATTAGAAATCTCTTTTAAACATACCCAGTGTGTATAAATCTGCACTTACACACAAAATAAATTTGTGGTAACTTATCTTAAAAAAGGATTTGTTATAACATCCTGCTAAAGAGCACTGAATTAATGTTTTAAATATAAGCTCCATAGAAATGATTAATATAAACCATTCATTAGCAAAACTTTTTATTATTTTTATTATTTATTATTTTATTATTTTGCTAAACAAAACAAGCAAATATCCCAATAAAGAGAACCATCGGTAAGAAATATTGACATACAAATAAAAGAAAAATAATAGCTGCAGGACAAATATATTGAAGAAATGAGTAGAAAGTAAATACACATGCTTTGGAAAGGTCTCAGGATATTTCACCCTGGTCCACTGGTAGTTTTATTGCCTTTGAATCTCAAATTCTTAATCAATGTTTCTTATCTTCTCTTTGAAGCAAATCGTTTTTACCCAGAGGTTAGTCTAGGAGAGAGTCTAAAATAGAATTGCGGTTTTTGCTTCTGCATCTCTAAGATGTACCTTCATTCTACACAGCTTTTCCCCCTACTCCTCTGAAGTGCAGAACTCAGAAATATCCTTCATTGAAGTTAGGAGTGAGAAGTCATTGATAGCATTGTGATGTAGTTGAGGACAGGCAATGTGGGTAATTCTCCCCATCCAGAGTAGGATGTCTTATTCTTATTTGCACCCTAAGGTCCCTATTTATTTTACCCCCACGTCATGGCTATCTGTAATTTGCTTTTACCTCATTCTTTCCTTTTCTGCACCTTCTTTAAAAGCTCATTTATGCAAATATGGAAATACATTATCTCTATCCCTTTACTAGCTATTGTTCCCAGATGGACATCTCTCAGATTTAGTGACTAAGCCTTTAGATTTTTGTGTTTCACACATTTTTGTGTGTTTGAAGCATGAACCTGAATTACAATTTCTGAATGGTGTTCCTGGCTGCAGACAGAACAAATTTGCCTGTTTCCCAAAGGGGTAATCAGAAGTTATCCTCCTCTGGGGACAAAAGAAAATCAATCAAGCTTATTTAGATCTGTTTCAAGTGCCAGTGTGCTAGTTTAGACAAGAGAAGAATGCAGCAAGGTCTCTATCGAACTCTCCTAACAGATGTGTTCAATCCTAATACATCTCAGCACATTTAGACGTAAAAATAGGGACTTTTTTTTTTTTTTAAGAAAACAATGCCTTGTATTTCATGAATAACCATTCAAATACAATTGTGTATTTCAAGAGTATTGTGTGTTTTTAATAAAGAAGAACACAAAGATTGCATTATTCAAATGCAAATGATTATTTCATCTAATCTTATGTAATGTGATGGTGGCAGTCATACAGGGAAGATAAACAAGGTTGCAATAATTTTTCTATCGTCCTTAGCATCTTGTAAATATAACAGCTGCCTCATTCATTAAATGAGAGAATACTATGGCATCAGTAATTATAGTTATGCTTCAGGTGGAAGCTTAACAAAGAGTGAGCTATTCATAATTACCCAGCAATAATAGGTAGGCCTTTGGATTGTGTTGATATACCCTATTATCTTATTATGAGGATTATGCCCTTCATATCTAGTTGTATAAGTGAAAAAATTATATTCTGATATTAGAATGTTATTTTTATTAAATTGTTATGTTGTGTGTGCAAGTAGATGGCATTTTATTTTAGCCAGGGTCTGTAGCTTGAACATAAGAAAAATTATTTGTCCCCTTGAACACTTTATATCATTTTGATGTATTTTTTTTTAACATTTTCAAGGTAGATTTTGCATTCAATGTTATTTTTAAATATGTTTTTATTGACTTTATAGAGAGAGAGGAAGGGAGAGAAATAGAAACATCAATGTGAGAGAGACACATGGACAGGCTGCCTCCAGCATGCCTCCTACTGGGGATCAAGCCCTCAACCCGGGCAGGTGTCCAGGAATCAAACCGGGACCTCTCAGTCCATGGGGTGACCCTCAATCCACCGAACCACACTGGCCAAATTATTATTTTATGTTGGTTATTTTGTGTTGGTTTCGGGTGAGCAGCACAGTGGTTAGACAATCATATATTTTACAAAGTGTTTCCTCTGATATTTCCAGTACCCATGTGGTACCATACATAGTTATTAAAATATTATTGACCATATTTTCTATGCCATACTTTACATCCTTTACCAATCTGGACTTCTCAATCCTTTCACCTTTTTCACCCAGTCCTGCAACTCCCCTCCTCTCTGCCAACTCCCCTCCTCTCTGTCAGTCAGTCTGTTCTCTGTATGAGGAATGCAATTTTACTGATCTTGTTAGTTAACTGTAAAAACCATTGGGTTTTAGGTGCACCTTCAGTTACAAGAAGAAAGATTTGCACTCCTAGGACATATTCTGCAGCAAAACAAGCAAACAAAAGACCCCTTTTCAGTTCTGTTCAGAACTGTGCGTGTGGTCATGCTACCGCAAGCAAAGGCTTCATGGGATTTCTATGGTATGATTACGTCAGGGTTTGGGAATGGAAAAGTCACATATCCAAGTCATAGGTCCAAATTAACTAAAATCAAACTTTTAATGTATCCACTTGTTTCATTTTTTGGTTTATTGTTGTTATAGTAAGAGGCAATATCCTGGCCTTTCCATTGGTTTGCTGGCTTTGCCCTCCTTAGCTCCGCTTAGTCCTAATTGGTAAGATGTTCAAATCCAAGGTTACCTGCTAGTCATTGCTATTTTTCAGACCAATATTCTGAAGTTTATCTGTGTGCTTTGTTTTGTTTTTCTAGTTCTGCAGTGAATAGGATAACCAGGTTACCAGCTCAGACTCAACATCCTGGACTTTCTACCTGTAAAAATTCCATTCGGATTTTTAAAGAGGCTCAGTTGAGTCTTCAGCTGTAATTAATCTCTGCAGGCCTCACAATTTCACCACCTCCAAAGTATGACAAGTAGATGTAAGGGCTTTAAGATATAAGATATATATATATATTCTTTCAAATCCATCTAAACTCCTGTATGTGCTTAGAATGTATAGAATATAAAAACGGACAACAGTCACATATCCCACGGGGATATGCTGATATGAAGCCATGTATTTTATTAGTACAGTGGAGCATGGTTTCCATAACTAATGTTGCAGTCCTTAGAACTGGATGAGTTTAACAGAAGCTGTGGGAGTGAGTGAGACTTCTGCAGGTACCTAAAAAACAATTAACCTATGATTATCACTTCAGTATTATGATTATCACTTGGAGATGGTGGGTGTTCCAAGTGGATTGGAACATGTGGCAGTTAAGGTTGTTAATATACTTAACTTTCCATAGCATTAAAAGCATTATATTATTTCAACATTTACTTGAAAGTTTCTATTGCAATCTGTATTGTATAAGGACATATATCCATATTAATATTGTTTACTTCTTTCGATTTCTTCTGGATGACAAATAGCTCCACAGAAATATAAATGAAACATTACTATTGGCAACTATATTTGCAGACAAAACTTGGTAATCTCAGTATCTTTAATGAAAGTGAAATTTTTGAAATGTTTAAATGAGAAGATGCAATATATACACATATATAGTTGAAAATAATAAGGATTACTTTGTTCTGAATTCTAAAATATGGAATGTAGAAAATATTTCTTACTTGCATACCAATGTGAGTTGTTCTTCACTGAGAGGCAGATTTCAACATACCAATGTTTTGGAGACCAAGGTTCTTTCTATGGTGTGGCTCCATGATCCCTTACCGTCTCACTGCTGTGTGCATCCAGCCAGCAGAAACAGAAAGAGAGACTGGAAGAGACACACCCTATTTTATCACAGCTTCTCTTAACAGTAAGAGAGGCTGGAAAATTAGTCTAATATCGTCTCCAGGATGACGAGAGAATGTATTTTGGTGAAGAGGTAGCATGTTTTCATTCCCTTAAATTAATCCTCTTACGTAAACACCATGACCTATTTACTCTTTTTTTGATGTCAAAGTACCTTTGTTTTTCTGAACAAATACATGGCTTCTCTTGATTTGAAATACGTCTGTTTATTTTTTTAAATTATATTTTGTAGTTGTCTGTTTTCTGAAAATATATTTTGTTTCTTTTCTATAGCTTATTATTTATTTTCTATAGCTCCATTCTACATGAAGTAAGACCTGCCCACCTCTTGACTACTAGTTTTCCCCTTACAGAAAACAGCTGTCACAATAGTATGTATTTGTTTGGGACCATGTTTTTTGTCTCCTTCCACCTCGAATGTAAGCTGCATGAGTTCAGATACTTTGCGTACCACATTCGCTACTTTTTAACCAGTTCATATATAGGCATTTAATTATTTAAAAAAACAAAACAAAAAGCATGTCTATATCTCTTTATTCCTTATTTCAACACATATGTTTATGTAGTTTCTATCAAGCAGGTGTTGCCTTACACATAAGTAAAAAGGTTAAGAGAGAGAGAGAGAGAGAGAGAGAGAGAGAGAAAACAGATGAGTACACAGGCAATTTGCAATGCGGTGTGATAAGTGGTATAATTGAGAAAAACAGTGCTTTTCAAATTCATAGGAGGGGCTCCTTACCTATTACAGAGGGGTCAACATGGAGTCACTGGTGGACACTAACACTAAAGAAAACTGAAGTATGAAGAGGAAGGAGAGTGCTAGGGAGGAGATATTTCAGATGGAGGGACACAACATTTACAGAGATATGGAGATAAGACAAAAACTAGTTTACTCAGGATATTTAAAGAAATTTGATATAGCTGGAACCTAGATAGTGAGTGGGGAATGTGGAGAGAAGAGTCTATGAGATAACTATGGATTTCCTCCTGAGCTATGTCAGAAAGGCTGAACTTTACTTGAGGGCCAAAGGGAAACATTAGAAGGTGTAAATGAGAGAGCAGCTTGATATTGATATAAGCAAGTGCCCCATGTATAGGGGGAGTGGAAGTATTTCCAGATTGAAGGGTCCACTGTGATGTCTGTGGCTGTGAAGGACTTTTCCCGGTCGTTCAGTGTTCATCTCAAGAGTTCAACAGATAGAGTGAAAAGCTTTCAGTGTTCCCTATGCAGATATTTTCCAGATCATGGGAACACGATGACTTTAGATGAAATTAAAGGTCATTAAATGTACAACAAACCAAGAAAAAGATGGTTTCAGATGGATTTTAGCTTACCTCTTCAAATTTCCTGCATTAGTAGGTCACAGAATCAAATCTGATGCCTGGATAATTTAAAAGGCTGAGTAGTTCATTTCATTAATCATTAATAATGTTTGTATATTTGTTTTAAGATAAGGATAATCATTTATCATATTCCAGTGGAATAAACTAATTGCAACTGAAACTAAGAAAGACTTTCCTCCCCTCAATCCATGATGCCATTGTTATTAAAAGGTAGCAAATAATTGGGCAATGATCTAGGTCACAGAAAATCTACTCAACTTCAGCCCCATTCGCGACTAAAAATAATATTCTAGTAAAGGTATGTTTCTGTTTTTAATATCATTCCCCAGAATATGCTTTCTATTTCCTTGTACCAGGTGTTTTTGCAAAAGTAAGACATTTTCTAATAAGAGCTGTATGCTTGTCTGAGTGCTGTTTTTGCCTTTCATCCTGCCTGGATCTTATTCATCTGTTCAAATAACGTTGATTGAAGACCTACTAGATACCAGGCAAAATATGAAGCAGGGAGGGATACTTAAATCAATGATGTGATTCCAACCAGAAAGAAAGTTCATAAACCATTGTATACTGCTTTTCCTTTCCAAAGATTTATAATGCACATTACTTTATTAATATCTCTGAGGTTTACAGTCAAGAAATGTGTGTAACTTTATTTAACCCAGCATCCCCCATGCTTTATACTACATCACAAAATTATTCCTCATGTTTGACACCTGTGAAATTCCAGTATTTGTCAGCACTGTGTGGGAAAATCTAGTCTGTGGGACACTACGTAAGTCTTCACCTATCCTAAGAATTTATCAGGATTTTGAGAATGGAGAAAATGAAGGAGTTTAAATAGATGAACTAATATCACTTTAGGGAGAGAGCATGTGTCTCAACTGCATGCTTTAAAAATATTTAATATAGTCGGATGACAGGTGAATTGGAACATTTTTAGTGTTAAAAGTAAACACGTTTTTTTGTTTGTTTGTTTTTTTATCCTCATCAGAGGACATTTTTCCATTTTTTGTTCAGATAGAGTGGGAGGGAGAGAGAGGAAGAGAGAAAGAGAGAAACATCGCCGTGAAAGGGACACATCATGTGGCTGCCTCCCGCACGACCAACCAGGGCTGGGGACAAACTGCAACCGAGGTACGTGCCCTTGGCAGGAGCCGAACCCAGGTCTCTCTGGACCACAGGTCGACTCTGTCACCGCTGAGGCAAACCGGCCAGGGCGCAAACACGTTTTTATAAGCTTCCATATTGTGAGACAAAGAAGACTGCCAACCCATTGTCTCTGTTCCTATAAGGAGATTTCACAATGGGCCTGTTCCTTTAACAACAATGAATCATTCAATTCAGAGCAACTACATATAGGAAACCAAAAGACGTTTAGCAGTGATTTAATAAATGTATTGAGAACATTGTCATTTTTTATGATGAAGTTGACATCACGGTATCTGAAGTATTAGTACCAGCCTTTTCCAAGCTGGAAATTTCAAGTGGGTCATACAGGCTGCCACGGATATCTCTCAGGAGGTGAGTTTACTGGTGTCTGATGCCAGTTCTGCAGAATAACACTTTTGGGACATCCTCTCTGCTTGGGCCACCCCTTCTTCTTCGGCTTTTACTAGTAGATCGCTTTCGTCTGAATTTTCTTTTTGAATAGGGTTTTGCTCAGTATTTTTAGTCTGATCGGTAGACTGAAAGCTGGTTTGCCTGTCCGTTTAGAATAGAGCATAATGCCTGGGTCACCATAGCGTTGGTTTCACGTTTTTTGGAAAGATAAGTGATTTTCTTTCTTCCAGAGCAATATATGAACTCACGTCACACGATCAGTGGATCGTTTCCAAAGAGAAAAAACAGTGGTGTGGTGGTCAACAGCAAGAATTCCATGACCGAAAGAAGTTGTCGTTGATGGCATTTGTCAATGTTCTTGATGCAAATAATTCTACCTGGGTGGATTTCAAGCAACCACAGTTTTCCGACCAGCTCTTAAAACTCTTGAAAATTTAATAATTGGCAAACTGACGCACACCAGCTTCATCACCAGCTGGTCTAGTACTCCCCTGGAAGAAGTGCTGATGAAAGAACCCCAAAAGCTAGAAAAGTAAGATGGAAAAGTGCTTGTTTGTGACAAAGAGACTCAAACATATGGCCATTGATCTCTACTGGAATTCTGATATTCCTAGAACTCAAACAACATTTTTATTTAGTTCTGTCTTCCCTATTGTTAGCTAGAACAATCTCTGGGAAATGGCCAGACTCAGAAATTACACACTTATCTTCTTCTCTTATTTATTATTTATTTATTTATTTATTTATTTATTTATTTATTTATTTTGTTTTATGATCACTGCCCAGATGCATGCTTTCCAAAGCCAGGAATGTACAAAAAATAATCACAGTTATGGAGTACTTATCATGCTTAAGGCCTTGTGGTATGAGTTGTGCATATATTATCCTGTTCAATTCCCACAACAATCTCATAAGGTAGGTAATGCATTCCTGTTTTCCAAGTAGGTGCCAGACTCAGCGGTATTGAAAAGATAAGCATTCGAATTGAGTTTGACTCTCAAGACCACATACATTCATCCCTAAATTCTGCTTTCTTATGGCAATTGTGCCATGGATAGTAGAAGCATCATCATGATTTGCAAAATATTTCTAGTCCATAATGTGCTTCTACATGCTGTATTTTCACAGAAACACATTGAGATGAGGCAGTGCAGATATGGCATTATTTTTGAAGATGAGTAAGTTGAGCTGAGAAACTAGACCACACCACGTTTATAAATGGTTCCTCTAGTCTCCAAAAAGAAAAATGAACCCAATGCCTAAAGATCATCATAGATCCCAGGAGCTGGAAGGAAATGCAGAAATCATCTAGCCCAATGGTCATATTTCACAGAGAAGTTCTTTTCAGTCTAGCAAAGTATGACTAAGACTCTATACTCCATGTTCACAGAATCCACATATTTGAACTCGATATCATTTTATCTTGTTAATGGTCTCATTACATATAAAATTATAAAGCAAATATTTCAAAATCTTAAAGCTGTTAACTTGGGAGTTGTGTATACAGAAATGAGAAAATATTGACATTGACTGATAATTGTTGTTCTTTATTGACTAATGTGACAAGCAGTCACATTTTGTTTTGTGTGTCTTTTACATTAATCTTTAGCACTTGATAGCAAAATTAATGCATTTGGGGATTATCAAATTAATCTCTGTGGTCTCTTTTTATGAAGAAGCATGAAAAGAATATGTTTGTAAATTTTATCAGTATCAAGATATTGAAAAATAAATAAATGACAATGTGGACTACACAGTCATTGAACCAACAGAAGAAAAGCTTCAAACTGTCAATGTGTTTAGAGAATCAAAATGTTTTAGACTGACCAATGGCCTTATGAGTAACATTGTTTGCTGAAATGTAAAATTTGACTAGAGCTCAAAACAAAAACTATTCAGGCTTGAGGTTATCCAGACAGAAACAATGGGTTATGAAAACTCAATTTTTAAATAGTTTTTACAAGTTAATTAGTTTTTATTAATTTACTTGCATTCTCATATGCTGCCTTTGAAGTCATCTGTTTATACTTGTGGGGAGAGTAATTTTCCCCAGAATGAAGTATGAACATCTCCTCTGCTCTCCTGGGATGAAACACTGGACCAAGTTATTTCCAAAGTCCAGAACTTCTCTTTTTCTGTAGAAAGGAGAATAATAATTTATATTGCTAATGGCTTTGTTTTGTTTTGTTGTTATAAGTAAACAGGTTCTTCCTGATATGTCATTCATGTGTATTGTGATAGGAATAAAATAATAATAATAATAATAATAATAATGATAATAAAAAGAAAGAGAAAGAAGGAAGAGAAGAAGAATTGTTCAGTAGAGAGCAAAGAAGGGATGTGGTACATGCATTGAATGAGATTGGGGAAGCAAGAGAAGAGAAAGGGGGCTGAGCTGGGTGGACTCTCCAGGTGTGCTGATGCCTGGGCAGTCTCTGGGATTGAGCTGATTAAAGAACCACTCTAAAAAGAGATGATGTTTGAATGCCCAGAGTACCTGCCAACTCACTAAAAGATTCTCTGGAAAAGGACAGCTTTCCTGCTTATGCCGTCACCATCCAGTCTCTCTGTGAGTGGGGATCCCACACCTGATCCAGCCAGCACGATGTCAGCAAATCACCTGATTACCTACCTGGTTACTTTGCAGCACTCTCCCCGCAGTGTCTTCCAACCCAGGACACTGTGAGAGCAGAGGGAAAACATGGACACCCAGTGATGTGATGGGGTGAGTTCCTGTGGTGGGGATGACAATGGCACCTCCAGAGCACCCTTGGCTGGGACAGTGCGGAGGAACACCTCTGTTTCCCAGCTAAGCAAGTGGATTCTCCTTTTGAAACCAATACGAACTACTTTAGTTCCTGATCCTTGGAGAAGAGGAAATGTGTTTGGCTGAAAAGAAAAGAACGCAGCTGTCACAAATGCAGGTTCATCCTCCCTTTGAGGTTTAGGGCCGTGGAAGACACTGGAGGGCTAAGGAGAGACAAGGGCAGAGAGGACACAATAAGTTACAGTTTTGCCTAAGGAAGTTTCATTGCCTGGCTGGCAGCATTATGCCCTGAAGGATTTCTAGAAAGCCATGGTGCCCTCCTAGAGGAGAAAATGTCTGGGACCCAGCTGACAAAGAGCTAAGATCTCCCCAGAGGGAGTTTAGAAGACAGATAAGGTTAGCCTTTAAAAACTGACCAATGAGCTGATTGCTGATTCCTAAAACAGATAAGAAATTACTGAAAACGTCCCTAATATTCTTTAAAATCAATTTAAATGTAAACTCCATCTATTGTGATGTTTAGCATTCATTCTGTTTTGGAGATCAATATTTCTTTTTGCTAATTACCTGCCTCTTCTCCCTTGGATTTATTTTGTCTTCATTTTTTAAATGAAATTACATTTTTTTAAAATCATTTTTAATATATTTTTTTTTTCTAAAACTAATCTCTAGACACATGAAAGCTAATTTCCCTCTTATTTGGAATTTGGAGATTTCAAGGCATGGACCTGATACATGTAATTTTCCCAAAGGACTGTGTTATGCAAGTTTCTTTATTAATCAAAAGTAATCATCAGTGTTGTTGATACTATATATTATTTTGTAATGCTGATTGTCTACAGAGAACTAAGATTTTAAGATTTTATTGAGGGAGTAAATATATTTCAGCGTTATAATATTGAGAACATAAAATATAAACCATAGTCGTAAACTGAAGAGGATGTGCTGTATCAGCCGCTGAACGCATCTTTTATACATATCTTACTTTTGACATGATCAAAGGAAAATTGCTATCATATGCTGGATACTGCTTTTTTTTCTTTATTTCTCCTCCCCTTCTGTAAGCACAAACTAAAATCTTGAACTGCACATGAGACAACGTATGCATGACTTCAAAAGGCATATTGACCGAGTAATTAAATTAAATCAGATGTTTGACATCATGTACAAGAATCATTCCTTGACTGACAGAATATTCTGTTTTGAACTCGTTGCAGTGGAGCCCTGAGAGAAAGTGAAAAAGAATTTTTAAACATTGAAAATTCACAATATTTTCAGAGAATTTTCAAAGAGATAAAAAGTTTAGGTGTTACTTTGTGAATTGTGCTTAATAACACTAATGCGGATGATATATTCCATCTATCGAGGATATCTATTTGTCTTATATTATTCATTTACATTTAAAAAATTGGGCCTAGTAAGTAAACAAAATGGTAATAAATGACTATATAGGCCATGATATTTTTTTTGGGAAAAAAAATATATATTTCTTACAAAAGAATTAAATAAGCATTAGGCCAAGCCTGCAAATTTGCAAATCTCCAAGTCTTCTATTCAAACTGCAACAGAAGGAGAAAGAGGAAGAAATGCACAAGCAGATATTACACTGGTAATTAACTCTGATCTTTTTGTGAGTAGACAAAGTAGAGGCAAGAATGATTTCAAAGGGACAAAGAATATGGTATAAACTGCTGACAGGAGCAAGAATGAATGTTAACAAGGTGTCACAGAGTGAAGAAATGGGGCAGTTAATAGTCCGGCCTATGTCAGGGCAGTATCTTCAAAAGGATAAATAAGGGAAGCCATGATGTTGGTGTCACCAGGAGTTGTGCAAGGCACCAGATACACCAGAGAGCAGGCCAAGCACTAGAAACAGAAGAGCATCTTCAGGTGGCCTAGCAGCAGCACCGCGTGAATCTTGTCGTGGGAGAGGGCACATGGAAATAATATGGGCAGACTACAGTGTAACCTGAAACTGAAAATATGTAGAAAGGAGGACATGGCCCTCCTTGAAATGCAAAGGGCCTTCCCTCCTTTGAACTGTAGTTTTTTGTGTTTTTTTTTTTTTTTTTAATTTATGTTCTTCATATTCTTATTTTTTAATCCTCACCCAAGGATATGTTTTCCACTGATCCTAGAAAGAGGAAGGGTGAGGGGGAGAGAGACGTCCATGTGAGAGAAAGATCGATTGGTTGCCTCCCCTATGTGCCCTGACTGAGAATTGAACCTTGACCCTTCAGTACAGGGGACAATGCTCTAACCAACCAAGCCACAGAGGCCAGGGCAAGTTGTAGCTTTAATGGTCCTTTTAATATGAACTGAGGCAGAGAAATACTGTCTTAATATCTTCATGTGTGTCTATGTTATAATATAGACTGGTGACCTAGGAACAGTTCTTACATTAGAATTGGTTGATAATTCATTACCAGGGTGTTCTTATTTTTGCATTCTATTCTTTCAACAGATATTTATTAAAAAAACATTATATGTGATACACTAATTTAGATCTTGGAAGTAGAGATAAATAAAACAGATAGGGTCTTTCTGCTCTCATGAAGCTTATATTTTAGTGAGGGGTGATAGACAATATGCAAATTGATATGCAAAGTATTATTCAAAGAATTATAATTGACTGTTGTAGCACAAAAGGACCTTTAACTGCCCAAGATTAGGCTTTAAAGGGTGATAATAAGTTACTATGTGAACATGAGGAAATACCATTCCAGTCAGAAAATTCAAAGCCCATCATAAATGCTCTAAGGTTGCTGTTAACTTGATTTATTTGAAAATCTGAAATAAAGTCAGTGTGTCAGAGCATAATGAACAAAGCAGACAGTAGCAGGGAATGAAGTCTAAAACAAAGGCTTCATAAGATGAGGTAAGAATTTGGAGTTTTATTTGAAATGCAATTGTTGTGGACTGGATGTGTGTTTTCTCAAAATTTATAAGTTGAAATCTAACTCCTAATGAGTGGTATTTGGAGGTGGAAACTTTGAGAGGTAATTAAGTTGTGAGAGAGGAACCCTCATCAATGGAATTAGTACCCTTATAAGAAGTCACAGTCCTGGATGGTGTGCTAAGTGGTTTGAGCACCATCCTGCACACCTAAGGGTCTCAGCAGGTTTGATGCCCAGTCAAGGGCAGAAGCTGGATTGCAGGTTTGATACTCAGCACTGACTGGGGCACATGTGGGAAGCAACCAGTTGATGTTTCTCTCACACATGGCTGTTTCTCTCTCTCTCTTTCTCTCTCTCTTCCCTTCCCTCCCTCCTTTCCACTCTCTCAAAAACAAAAGACACAAAAAAACACCTCAATGGAATATCCTAGGTAAGGGTTAACAAAAAAAAAGAAGTCACAGACATCTTTGGGCCATGTGAAGACTTAACAAGAAAACAATCTTCAGCAACCAAGAATATTACCATTATCAAACAGATAGTGAATTGGTCAACATCTTGGTCTTGGACTTTCCAACCTCCACAACTGTGAAAAATAAAGTTCTGCTGTTTAGCTACCCACTTCATGATATTTTATTACAGCAGACTTGTAACTGGAACCAAGGTTCGGTTGCCTGCCACCACAAAAATGAAACTCATGGGACAGATGCTGCTGAAAAAGAAAAGTGGTTTATTCAAGTGTCAGTCCCCTGAGGAAATAAGGGACTCTTGTTGCAAAGCCCATCTCAACATATCAGTTCAGGCAGAGGTTTTTATAAGGAGGGAGAGGGAAAGCAGAACACACTTTTATCCCAACTCCCAAGCAAGAGTTGTTTTTTGAAATTCAATCATCATTCAGCCTTTGGAGGATGCAAACTAATCTACAATAAGATATTTGTGAAAGACCATAAACTCAAATCATCCTTGGGAAATAAGATGTGTACACACGGAAAAATATTAGTCAATATGCAAGTGTGTTCTAACCTTTGCATTGTGTACTAGGACTTCAGGGATAAAAAGGAATCACAGGGAAACATATTATATTTATTTAGGAAGATGGGACATGTATCATGAATGATGGGTGGAATTTGAGTATGTAGAGAAGGTATAATGGGCAAGTTTTTTTTCTTCTATTTAAGCAGAAGAAAACAAAAACAAAAACATGAGTTAAAGGATTGAGAGCTGTGTTAGAGAACAAAATGCCAAAAATACAATCCCAGTCCCTTAAAGGATTTCAAGAAATGGGATTGTACAAACTAAAATGTGTCCTTCTATGGAAGGGTTTGAGAACACTGAGCAGGTGGCTGATTCAAGCCTTTCTCAAATAGTGTGGACCACATCGGCACATGCATTTCTGCCACACAGTGTGGACTGTGTGTTTACCAGCATGTATAAATAAGCAACAATTGAAACAGGGAAATAGGTTTGGCATCCCATCAAATTGTGAATCCTCCGGGAGGCAAATACATGGCTTGTACTTTTTAGTTTTTCCTCGATTCAGAGACAGGTAGTATTATAGAAAGCCATTATTGAGAAAGTTTAATACAGAGGTTTAGAAGAAGATAGAGAGGAATTGTGTGGCCCACTTCTCTAGCATTACACAGAAAGAACAGTGTGTGACACCTGGTAGGAGAGTCATTTAAATGATTGCTCCAGATCCCTGCCCGATCATCTTGTCATCTTGGCCACGATGATCTTTATTCAGACTAGCAAGGAGCTGAGAGAGACAGATGAAGAGGAGTTAGCATAGTGAGAGCTGGTTTTCACCCAACACACACACACACACACACACACACACACACACACACACACACACACACTCCCTGGGCTTCTCCGCCTCTCTCATCTGGAGCATAAATATAATGTTTTCGGCCTGTCTACCTTAGTCTAGTTGATAAGGTAATATTTACAAATTGCTCTGGAAACCACAGAAGTTGTTCTGTTAATATAAAATATTTTCCTAACATGACATTCGATTTGAAAGGTTTCAAAAGTACCTATACACACTATGGGGTTATTGTAAGCAAGCGATACAATTTCAATGCTCAGGAAATACGAGGTAGAGCTAGCTGTCTTTCTGTCTCCCTCCATATATTCTTTTTCTTGATTTTACCAAAATTTTAGCATTGATTACAGAACAAGCAGTGTGCAGGGACATGGTATTTAATTTTGTTCTGTTTTTAGTTACAAATGGATGCAGTTTACCATCCCCGTGCTTTCATTCATTCATTTATTAAAATGCCTATGATTTTTCCTGACTGATGTTCTAAGCACATTTTGTCCAAGAATATACTATGTTCCAGACACTATATTAGACTCTGGGAATGTACAACTCAGAAATCTGAGTATCCACTTTTTTTTTAATGTTTTTCATTGATTATTTAGAGAGAGGAAAAGAGAGAGAGAAACATCAATGTGAGAGAGAAACATCAATCGGCTGCCTCCTGCATGCCCCCTACTGGGGATTGAGCTGGCAACCTGGGCATGTGCCCTGACAAGGAATCAAACTGGGACCTCTCAGTCCATAGGATGACGCTCAATCCACTGAGCCACACCAGTCGGGCTGGGTATCCACTTTTGATACCACAATATAATGTGAAAATAGACATATTTCTGTATCATATGTTGTGTAACAAAAATATAGTGCAATAAAATAGTTAAGGCAGTCATTATTGAGAATGTCTAATTATTTAGGTCTTCTCTGAGAGTCAGGAAAGGCCTCACCAAGGAGATATGAGTAACTATTAATGGGAAGAAAAAAAAAAGAGAGAGAGGGAGACTCTTCTGGGAGAATGGAATGATAAGCAGATTTCAGATCAAAGAATACATGTGATAGAAGGCTCAGATTCATGGAGTAATAAGACTTATTGGCAGTTGCTGTGTGTTTGATATGGGGGTAGGTATGATTCAAGGTGAAAGGTCATGAGATGAAGGGACTTGTAAGAAACTGAACCTTGTGTGAGCCTCACTGGTGTGGCTCAGTGGATTGAGCGTTGTCCCGTGGATTGAGAGGTCCTGATTCCACTCCTCGTCAGGGCACATGCCCGGGTTGCCGGCTCGATCCCCAGCAGGGGGCAAGCAGAAGGCAGCCATCGATGTTTCTCTTCACATTCTTATTTCTATCTCTCTCTCCCTTCCTCTCTCTCTAAAAAAATCAATAAAATATATTAAAAAGAAAGAAATTGAACCTTGTGGATGTTACTTAATGGGGAGCCACTAAAGCACCAGAAACTGTGAGGAGTGACGTGTTCAAATTTGCATTTAAAGGTAATTTGCTGAACAAAATGAACAACACACAACACATAAGACACTCTATAAATATTAAATAATGGCAATTTAAAAAATATTTCTGGAAAGCATAGGTGGCAGTGTGGTAATTAGAACTCATAAGACCTTGCCATCGTTTACTTCAGTATCTAGCCAGGAATCAAGAGTTGGTGGAGGAGAATGGGTTTGAGACGCTTCTTTCTTTTTTTCTATTTTGGAAGTTTGGTCCCTCTGGGCCTCTACTCATCACTGTTTTTTATGTGGCTGTGCTATAATTCTTGATGTGGTAACTCAGGAACCAGCAGTGTTGGGTGGGCAGGTCAATACTCAGTGGAGCTGCAGAATTGTACTTGAAGGAGGAGAAACCAAGGGAAAAGAATTACTATAATATAACATGTCCAGAGAGGAAGCTTGACCTTTGAGGATGCTATGAGCTGCAGTGAATGCTCCATTTGCTGCCTGGAATAGTGAAGAGATACATCTCCCCCACCATGCTCAATATCCTTTCAGAGAGAACCCCACTGAGGGAGAAAGTGAGCGATTTATGTCTGCTGACTTAATGCAGGGCACGTAGCTGTTTGAGAGTCCAGGATTGGATGTCAAGGAGGAGACAGAGAATCTATAATCTTAAGGGGATCAAACATGTATTCAGACATACAAGATTGGTTAATACATAACACGTTAAAACTAAAATGCTCTGGGAAAGAAGAAATGACAGGAAGCCTCTAAACAGAGCTAACAGCACACTTTCAGAACGAGCAGAGTTCCTACGATACCCCTGCCCAAGTAAATTTCCTTATGACCATGAGGCTTCCTTCAGTGTTTTTAGGACACTCATCCCAGTCTGCAATTAGGCTTTCTACATATGAGATTCAAATCTGTTTCTCCTACTACGGGTGTAAAGATCAGTGACAGCTTCTGGTTTCTGTGATTCTCCACTGAGCTCACCACAGCATCGGGGAGACAGCAAGTACTCAATAACACATCGTTCTGTTTACGGAGGTCCTGTTGCACAGCAGTCTTCTGGTGATTGTCAAAAATTTAACGTGCACAGAATCACCTGCGAATTTTACCGTAAGGTGGGTTTTGCGTCAGTGGTTTTGGGATGTCGGCGATGCTTTGAGAAACGAGGTGCTCGACACTTATAGTTGAACACCTGAGGTCTAGAAAACTTAGGAGCTTGTTCAGCCCATCCAGGTGGTTGGGGAGAGACCCCAGATTCTAACCCAGACCAGGCTGACCCCTAGTTCTCAAGCATGCTATTTGCTTTTCTCCTGAAAATACCATAGCATAACACGCATTGTCTGCAAGGCATTGTGAACGGAGCATTGCTCCTTCGGAGACAGTGTGCTTCAGGAAGACTGTCATTTCTCTAGACCGAAACGAAATGAACTACAGAGCTCCACCAGTCATGAATTATAGTTGGACGCTCTGAACATAAAACGGGTCCTCACGCTGTCATAAAAGGCAGAGTTTCCTTGTGTGCACAACTCAGCTAACGTGATCTCAGCTCCAGCACCCGGAAGGGGCGCTGCACCTGGAGGTAAGACCAGAGATAAGAGTTCAGAAATGAGATTGAAGAAATGGCCAGGACTGAGATCACCTTCTGACATCTAGCTTTTTCTGAATGCCAATTATGCTTGGATCTCTCAAAGGTTAGTAAAGGAACTGGAAGGAATTGTGACAATTTAACTTCACCAGAGGTCTCTCTCTTCTTTCTGAAGCAGTTTGTGTGACTGTGTGTATGCACGCCTGTGTGCCTCATCTTAGACCGAGGCTGTGATCGTGTACCATATGGCTTTCGGCTTCTACTGGGTGGGTTTTACAAGAACGAATGGTCAGGGTTTCATTTTTCCCAGATGTAAAGATGCAAAAATTTTAAATTAAAAATAACCGTTCAGCTGATTTCTTGCATAATTGCTATCTTGTTTTGCTAATACTGTGGCTGAATTATAGCTTACTGAAGCCTTGGGGATTTGCATGTCAGCTTATCCTTTAAATTTGCATTGACATGGTTTTCAGTCAAGTGCGTAACTAAATCCTGGCCAGGAGCTAGCAAGGCTGGCAGTATTTGCATGGAAAAATCAGGCGGAGATGAGGGGAAGACGGACTCTGGGCCACTTCCTAAGAGATCCAGTGATGAAAATGTTAGGTCTCTCACAATGCTGTTCACTTCCCTTAAGTGTCTGTGGCTGCGGATACCTTACCTGTACTTCTTTTAAAAGACCAATGCATCAACAGGATACAGGGGAAAATACACACACAGATAACAATGTGACTCATATTCCTGAAATGACCATTTACCACCATCTTTTTATATGGACTTTTGGAGAGGAAATTTGGGGACATTCTTGCTGAAAATAAACTTTCTGATGCCAAACAAAACAAAACCCCAAAACATGATTTCGTTGTCTTGTGTACAGACAGTGTTGAGTTGAGAGTCCTTCATGATGTTTTCAAACTGGCTTGTAAAATATTTTAATGACAGTCAGTGGGACAGTCTACAAATTAGAACAAAGTGAACTTCTTTGTAGGCCAGGCTTCTCTCATGTTATATGTTGCACAACAATTGAGATTTTCATCTAGTATGATTAGGCATCTAGTGACAAAGAAGGAAACGGAATTTAGGCCTCAGCTCAAATTGTTTTTTAAAACTCCGATTGTGACTGTCATTGCTTTTATGTGCACCACAGACTTCCGGTTTTAAAGCTGAAAGCATTTGACCAGCTGGTGTGGCTCAGTGGTTGAGCATCGACCCATGCACCAAGAGGTCGCCGGTTCGATTCCCGGTCAGGGCACATGCCCAGGTTGTGGGCCTGATCCCCAGTGGGGGGCATGCAGGAGGCAGCTGATCGATGTCCTCTCATCAATGTTCCTATCTGTCTCTCCCTCTCCCTTCCTCTCTCTAAAAAATCAATAAAGAAAAAATATTTAAAAAAAAATAATAAAGCTGAAAGCATTTGAGAGAGCAGGCGTGCTCCTCCTGAAGGAAACTCTGTCTCCGAGACGTTAAGAGGCCGTCCCAGAACCCCACATTAGCCTCCAGAGAGTGTGTGCAAATCAGCCTTTTGCCAAAATGGATGGGAAAAGAGAGGTTCATTTTGTAAAAAAAAAAAAAGGATTATATAAAATGATGCCATGCTATTGATGATGCTCACGTTTCCTTCGTACATTGAGTCTCCCCGAGAGAACTGACGTTGTGAGAACTGGGCTAGGAGCCCAGGTGCTAGAACATCACCTATTACAGTGATGGGGCTTCAGTTCCAACGCAATTTGTCGCTCTTGCTCTCGTGTGGAGAAAGAGGTTTAGCTCTGTTCATGGACCAGGTATGAAAGTATATCCTTGTGACCCAAGCATGGTGCCTACTTTTGATGTTCCAGGTAATGAAGTAGGTCAACAGGTAAAGCCTGCTGTGGGCTCTTCCAGGAGATTCCAGCTATGAAGATGAAAAGCCTCGGCCCTCAGGGTGTATATAAATTTGTAATAGAAACAGTTTAGAGAGCTAGGAATGTCCCAGGAGCAGGTCTAGACAAATAATGTTTGTGTGAGTGAAGGAAGGAGTGCTTTTGCAAGAAAATAAAAATTATGAAGGAAAAAATAAGGTAACTATATAAAATTACCGAAGCACCTCAGTTAAGTATACAAAGGGGAAACAAGGATTCCTCATGATTAAAGAAGGCTGAGTGAAATTTGGAAAACTCTTCTACAGCAAGCTCACACTGCTATAAATACAAGGACATTTCCTAGTTGCATTTCCCCTTTCAATTTCCTGGTTCCTATTTGGTTTTCTGTGCAAGCAAAAAGATGATACAGAAACAAAAGGAAGAATATTCTCCTTCTTTCTTTGTAATTAACTTCATCATTTTTAAAAATATGTTTTATTGATCTTTTAGAGAGAGAGGAAGGAAGAGAGAGATAGAAACATCAATCGGCTGCTTCTTGCACGCCCCCTACTGGGGATCCAGCCTGACCATGTGCCCTGCCCAGGAATTGAACCGGGACCTCTCAGTCCATGGGAGGATACTCAATGCACTGAGCTACACCGGCCGGGCACTTACTTCATCATTTATATTTTTGGTCTGTCTTTAGCAGAAGGTGGGTTCACTTTTCAGGATCAAATTAATCATATAAACCTGTGGTTCTCAAGCTGTAGTCCTTGGATAAGCAGCATTACCAGGGGACTTGTGAAAAAGGCATGTGATTGGCCCATCCCAACCAACTGAATCAGAAATTCTAGGGGTGGAGCCCAGCAGTCTGTTTCCAAAGCCTTCCAGGTGACTGCGGTGACTTCCCAAAGTTTAAGAACCATTGTTACAAATCCTAAGGTCCCTAAAGTTTTTATAGCTTGTTCCTATTCAACCTACCTCAGCATGGAAGTACTCAATTTAATATTTTGTTTATAAACAGGTTTTTTTGTATGCATTAAAGTCCATAAAAGTCCATGTTCTAAAACTGATGTTAATGAGTTGTTCATATAGAATAGGCATACCATTTAATAGTTATAAATAATGTATTTTGCTGTGAATTAAATAACCACTATGCTAGCTTTCTATTTATCCTTCATAAGGATTTGAAAATGTTTACCTTGATTTTGACTTGAATTTAACTAGACATTATTCACTAAACATTATTATTATATGGAGGATACACATTTTTTTTTAAATTAATGAAATAAAAAAATTGTTTTAACAGTTGGTCCCAAAAATTTCAATTCATTTACAATGTATCAGCCCATCATATTTCTCTTTATAAATATTATTTGCCTGGAACCAATGATATGTTTTTGTTAACAATTTAAGACATGACATGCAGTATCAAAAATACTAAAACTTTGCTATGAAAATATTCAACAAAATTAATGCTTTTTGCTCTCTTTATTTTACCAGTATTTTTCTGCATGTTTTACTTTTTCTTTAGGAGAGAGATATGAATATTTATATTTTGCAATATACTAAATACTGGACATGTATAAATATACATTTAACTGAATTTTGATATATACCTGCGACAAACAAAAACATATCAGATAGAATAAAAGAGTGTTTAAGCTAGTGTGTATAGAATAAAATCGCCAACATCATCTACAATTTTTAAAGTGCATAGTTGAAATAATGATTTTACCCCTTCTTTTTTCGCTTTCAGATGCCTCCGTGAGCTTCTGTGTGAAAATCAGCCCTGAAGGCATTGTGAGAAAGGACGCCTTCAGAGTGATTCCATCCCTCAAGCAGTCAGTGCATTTGGGTAATTTCAATAAATTATCCTTTGCTTTATAGCTGTTTAGCAAATCTAACAAGTTAAACTGGTTTGAATTTACACTGATTTAGTTTCTTTTACATTCAATCAACACAACCATCGATTGATGTCAAAACTATGTAGTCAGGGGCCCATGCTGGATATGGATATAGCAACATATCCATTCATTTGGGATTGCAGGTAAGGGAAGTTTTATTTGGAATAAATAAATAGATATTTTGTTATGTGCATATATGTGTGTGTAAAATATATACACATACATAAAATGTCTCTCTCTCTCTCTCTCTCTCTCTCTCTATATATATATATATATATATATATAAATTAAATTATTTTTGCTTTTCAAGAGCCTCTGAAGGACTTTTCTATTAACGGCCAAAGCAGATGGGTTTCATTAAACTGCCCAGACCATTCTTTCTCTAATCATCTGCCTGGCCCAATCTGGGGGGAAAAGGGCAGACATATGAGGAATCTATTTTTCTCTAACCCTCTGCAAGGCATCTGCTAAGACCTCATTCATCACTGTGAAAGCTGTGAATGGATAGCTACGCAATACCCGAAGGTCTCATTGGGAGCGGTGGTGTAACGCCTAACCTCTCTTCTGGTAAAACAAAAGCAACATGTACTTTTGTCAAACTGTCAGCAAACACTTCCCTCTTGATACAGTTTGCTCAACCCAACCTTCTGCAATGTCAACTGGCCACAAATGTTTCATTTTGAAGAAAACCCCCAACCTTTGCCTTGATGTGGTTCTACAAATGAGTCCTTTTACCTCCATGGTGGCTCAAAGTGTGTGGGATTTGTTTGCCTTCAGAGGGATACAAACTATTTAGGAAGCAAAATGGCTTTTAAAGTTGATGGTCAAATAAAACTCTTAGGCTCTGTGGGCTACAGAGCTTTTACATAAAATTAGACCAAAATATCTCCTGCATCAACCATGTCCAAAATGATGGGAGATCATTCAATCACCCATAATATGGAAGGAACTCCTGGCACACTTGAGGAGTAGTGGAGGATTGTAGTAAAAGCAGCAGACAGCCCCTCACTCCCACCCCACACCATACCTGGGGGCTGAACCCTAATATATTGTTAAGTATATATGGCCCACACTGACTTGAAATCATGAATGCTGTAACTTTTCATTTGAATGAAATTAAGTCTGAAATCATCATCTACTTATTAATTACAGTGTGAAATATCTCAATCACTTTGTTTTCAGAGGTGACATAAGCATTATGAAAAACAGATCATGACATTCCTTACGCAGGGTGTGAACTGCTCCATTAAGCCACAGAAACTTCTTTCTTGTAACAATATTTATCTTGACTCTCCTTAGAATTCCAGCTCTTAGTTGTCCAAACGCCAAGACATTTGAGAAGTCACCATGATATTTGTTAAAAATTCAACCTATCCTTGGTTTTCATGGAGTGTCTTTAATCACATAGTAGCTTTCAATTTGCTTTAATATTTTTTAGTAAACTGCTTCTCCATTTATGAATTGTTACGTACTTATTAAGTATCACAGAGCCATTTTCATTTATAGTGAATTCAGTTCACATACCCAATGTCAATGTGAGTTTTGATGTCCTCAAGGATGATTTTCTGTTCACAAATATTTTGACTTAAACATTCAATATTAAAGTTATTGATATTACAGTTCCTAAAACTTAGGTTTTGTTGTTCTCCTTTGTTTTTAATCCCTATTAGTAAGCATAGCAAATGATAACAATCACTGTAAAAGACCTTAATACATGTTTGTTTCCATTTATAAACTTAAAATATGCTATGCAAACATTTTTAATTGTTTTTATAGAATGATTATATTTTCTTTAAAAAAAGTACTTAAATTATTCAATTGACAATAAATCACTTCAAGTACTGAACTGAATCTTATAAATTAAATAAATAATATACATGTTATTCTCTTAAATCATTCATTAGTGTGTATAAATTTTATTAGACCTTAATATAAAAGTGCAAGACTAGATTTATTACTCAACTTATTTAAAAATGGAATGACACATAGAAATAGGGTTTAAACTGACAAATTTAGAGGAGGTGGGTAGAGAGGAGGGAAGAGATGAACCAAAGAACTTTTAGGTATATATGCATAACCAATGAACATAGACAACAGTGCTGTGAGGGGTGGGGTGGGATCAGGAGGAGGGTGTCAATGGGGGAAAAAGGAGAAATATCTGTAACAAACAAAAAAAATTAATTAAAAAAAATAAATGGAATTACAATTTTGACCCAGATTAAATTCTCAATCTACCAAATACATACAACCTATTTTAAATTCAAATATTAATAGTCCAGATTAAATTATTTTAACTATTGCTGTACTTAATTTTAATCTTCTTAAGGTTAATAATGTAACTCAATTAGAAATAATAATATATCCTAAAATCTTTGGCTTTTCCTATTCTGATGGCTGTGATTGAAGGATGACCAGAAGCATAAATTGAGATTCAACTGGTATACCCAGACTCTTTTTAAAGGAAGTCTGTAATGGAGCCTTGTAACTTACGGGACTAGCCAGGACTCAGATATCCATGTCATTACACTTCTGACAACATATAGAAGTTTGAAAATATCACCAACATGCCATATCATTTAATGAGATTCTGCACTCTTTGTCTTTTTATTCATTTAAGTGTATTCTCACCTAGGTATACTAAGTAGTTGGATTGGCCTCTATAATTCTTTGATAATAAAATGAAATCTGACTGAATTGTAGTTTTTCCAAAAGTTCAGTGTCATTTATCCTGAAATTATGAAAATACTTGAAGTGTGGTAGTCACCTTCATCCTTGTGGGAGCAAAACTTCACGAGTCTGTTTGAGGACTAATCAGTTTCCTCCCTTTGACTTAACTCTTGTTAGCTCTTCTCCTCTCTTACAAGAAACCCATGAGGCAGGATGTCACATTCAAGCCTTTTATCTTCTCACACCCTCGTATTTGTTATTATTTCTCAATGCACATGCCCTGACTTTGATAAATTGTGTGGGGATGGACTTGCTGACCATCCCCACACAATAAAGTGACTTCCCTGGTAGAATCAGTGAAATCCTACGTATGTTAAGCCACAATCCAATCCCTCATATCTGTGAGATCTTTCCCCCATCACTGCGCTCAGAGGTAACTACAGGGGCTATGACTCCAGATTCAAGTCTGTGAGCCCTGCTGGTCAGGACTCCAGACTGCCTCTCCTCCTGATGACGAAGGGAGTCAGACCTCACAGCAGGGGCTCTAAATTTTCCTTACCTGCTTCACTCAGAGTAGAAACTCTTTTTATTTTTTCTTTGTTCAAACAGAGCATACACCTATATAAACAATACTACCACTTTTTAAAAAAAAAATAATGAAGGAATCCAGAAGAAAACAAATGCTTCCTCTTCCTACCAAATTATAAATGTCAAGAAAGTGATCATTTCCTGAGCTTATTTGATTTCCCCAACACCACTTTGTCTATAATTTGGTGAATGAATAAATCAAATGCTATTGTATGGGCTGACATTATGCTAGGTATAAGAAATTCAGGTATTTCTTTAGAATATTGTAGCACAATGGAAAGAAAATCAGGCTGAAAGTTAGGAAAGCTAGTTCAAGACTATAACTAGCTTGCTATAGTAGTACCGGAATGAGATAACCTTTTTAATTATTAGGTTCCAATTAAATTAAATAATCATTATTATAACCCAAAGTCAAGTGCTGCTGCGGAGAGCCAGGTAATAATTATGGTGAAGGACTTGGGCTTTGAAGCTACAGTTCTCAAGTCCAAATCTTGGCTATGATTTATTCTTTGCACTTGGACAAGTTACTTAACCTTGCTAAGCCTCAGTATTTCTATCTGTAAGATGGAATTCATGTATAGTGTGCAGCAGTGTCAGCTGTATTACACCAGGAAGCACTCTGAAAGACATGATGCCCTAGGGAATGAAGATACAACTCAAGTTATCTCAATGTTTATCATTTCTACCACCAACAATGTACAGTTAAGGAAAACTTAGTGCAGATTTTTCAACTATTCAGCATTTCAGAATTCTTACAAGAGTACCATAATTATCACAGACTATGAGGTTTTTGCAATAAAACAAGATATAGCCAAAAGCATGACTGTTATCAATATTACCAAAAACTACTATAGCAGCATAATTTCCGGCCACTTATCCAGAAATAATGCATACCTATTTGTATTGCTGGCCCATCTTATAGAAGTCGCTAGTGGGGCATACATTCTTGATTCATTGTTTTTTTCCTCTTGAAGTAAGCTTCCTAAGAATAAGACTTTGGTAGGGAGAAAACCTGCTTGATTTGCCTGGGATTCCTGCAGTTTTAACACTAAACGTCCCATTTCTACATACTCGTCAGTCCTGGGCAAATCAGCCGAGTTGATCACCCTAGGGCCTCTTTGTTTATCCCCTAAAATGTTTAACATATTTTCTTACATGAAAACATTGTTAAATTGACATCTCCTGAAATATAATAAACCCAGTTGTTTACTGTCAAAACCCATCCATCAGTTCAGCATCCACCAGGCATATTCTTTGACTGTGAAGCCCAGGGAAACGTCGTGGGCTTATGTGATTGAAAAATTACCAGATAAATTGATGTAGGTCCAGGAAAGTCAAAGAAGATTAAAAAGAGAAAATAAATGCAACAGTGCAATAAAAGTAAACTACCCAGAAAATTTCAATATACACTGATTACATTTTTATTCATGTATTGGAAAGTATGAGAGAGGTTGATATTAACTAACCAAAGTAGTAATATATTAAATTAAGTGTCTCCCATTGACATTAACTTTTATTTTAATATGATAGTAAATGTATGCTTAATAAATACTAACAGCTTATTAAAATATAGTGATGGGTAATTATGGTAAGGGCTTATAAAATGTCTTTCTTTTTAAGGATTCAAAATGTTTTAATAAATGATACTTGTTTAAAATTATATATCATTACATGAACACTTTAAATATCTGTGCTTTAAGAAAATCATGGGTAATGCTCTCTACTAATTATTAGTGCTAATGCACACTGAAGAAGCCTGCTTGGTTATTCATCTTTTGAAATCCCCGTCAATGACTCCTTGATCTTGGCAGTCCCTTGAGAGCTATTGCAAGACTGATACATTCATGCTTTGCACTCTCAGCTTTAGTGATAGTGCATCAAAGGGGTAAAGGTTCATAAGTCATACTTTCTGCTCCAGTCCCCGTTAGAAATATCAACAGAGCATACTTTCTGAAGAGTTTTAAGTACTTCCAACCCCTGTTGGAAACAGGAAGGGCAAAGGTAAAAACACAAAATAAAAATAAAAAAGGAAAGGAAACAAAATTGCACTTCAAAAAAAAAAAAAAAAGAAGAAAAGAAAAATGCTTGCTTTGCATTTGCACAAAGGTTAAGATTTTTTGTTTTTTTCTTTCCGCTTACTAATTCATCCACCCCGTGATCCCAGCGAGGGCAGAAAAGTCAAACAGCCTCGTCTCTGTGCACCTCTGGACTCTGGGTGACTTTTCTAAGCTCAGAGCTCCCACTGACTTCAAAGAGGGGAAAGGCCATGGAAGAAATCCGCAGGGTGCTCGGGGGAGGGCCAGGCACAAAGCTGCAGTTAAGTCATCTGAAGGGTAGCATTGTTTCTTTATTATCATCTGATGGGTTCAATTAAGTTCTATCTTCGATATTACATCGCAGGTATTTTTTTTTTTTTTTTCTGTAGGTGAACTGGAAACATCTGTATGTTCTCATAAATCTAAGCTCCCACAAAAACAATAATACTTCTGATGGTTTTGTGTGTATAAATGTCAAGCCAGGCAGACATCAGGAATATGGTCCGTTTTCTGCTTTAGATGCCCAGGTAATGCAGAAGCTGTCCTGGCAACATTCATAATGTTGGTGGTGACTAATTAAGTCCAATGTGAAGTCTGTGAGGTGATCACAACCCCTTGACCAACAGGATTGGCTTGGGGGTCTGATTGGGTGGAAAGAGGAGGAAGCCTGGACGTAGAGAGGCAAGACAAGGTGAGGCGAAGCAAGAGACTGTCATTATGTGAAAGTTCGTCACATGAACAGTTTTTTAAGTGTAAATTGCGTGCATCAGTAATCTCATTGGTCTTCCTCTCCTATCTCCAAGTACTTTATTCTTGACCAACCTATATTTTGAAAGACCAAACGCATACATTTTCTCTGAAGTGCTTTATTTGAAAAAATATTACTCATAATGTATATCTTATTTATATAAACCCCTTTTCATGTTCAAATCTCTCTCTTTTTTTTAATTGTTACTGTTCTTAACTTACTGTTTTATGTCCCAGGTCTTACATCAACTATTTTTCTTTCTGGCTGTATTTGGGTCACTTCAAAGCCTTGCTGTCAAACACCATTTCACAGTCTAATTTTTAATATTTCCACTCAACTTTCTCCATCTCCATGTGGAATTCTTTCCTTAAACATCACATTCATGTTATCCTTCTTCCAAAAATCTAATAATGAGCTTTGCAACTGTGTGACTAATTTCTTCCAGAACTTGTCAGTACCAAGTGCTCACACCAAATGTTATGGTTAGTACATGAGAAGCTTTACATTTAGCCAAGTTCTCTATCTCCTTTATCCCCTAAATAGCCAATAACAGATACCTATTTTCATCACTAAAGCAGAAACCTGGTTGCCATGCCCTGGTCTCTGCTGATAGTAACAGTTTCCTTGAGAAACCTTTATTCTTGATAAAACATATGAATGAATAATGATTGAGCAATTACCAGAGGAGAATAAACTTAAAAGCATGACTTTTCTCTTGAATATACTCCATTTTCCTGGTTACAAAATCCAGGCTCCCATAAAACACGGTATGTTGTAAGCTCTAGCCTCAGGATCAGCCGTAGGAACCACAGCTCATCTCATGCGACCACACTCTTTCATTTACTCTTGTCCAGGGCTACTGTTGCCTACAACTGTGTGCTTGAGTAGTTCCAGTTGAGACCATAACACAGTCTCCAATCCCCCCAAATAGTTACTATCTGGCTTGAGAAAAAGTTTTCCAACCCATTGTCCAGCAAAGAACAATGGTAATTCCTAAGATAGAGTTTCTGTTCGAGTTTCTAATTTTCTTCTCTTTCTCATTAAAATGTGATGGCCAACCCGGAAAAATTCTCAAGATCTCCTTCAGCTTTCGTTTTTAATTTTGAAGAGGGGTTCTTATTCTGTGGTTCTTAAATGAGATTTCTTTCTGAGGCGTGTGTGTGTGTGTGTGTGTGTGTGTGTGTGTGTTCTAGAGAAGCACATATATTCAGTGTCTAAGGATATAGTTCAAACTCAAATGATTCTTGTGTTTGAATGCAAGCTTTAATAGTTTAGCTATGGGACTTTAATGCAGATTACTGAGACACCTAATTCTTAATTTTCTCACCTGAAGTGAAATAATTATTAACACCTACCTGAAAAGAACTTATGAGGATAAAAATAAATTCCACATTGCCTATGATGCTCATAGGACACCTATCAAGGGCTCCCAGCAGCTCCTTGCCACTGGATGGGAAACCTGTTGAATATTCAATGCCCGACACAGCTCAATGGCCCCTCTTGTTTCTGAATCAAACTCAAGCTCAGAAAAGTTAGACATCATAATGATACCAAATACAGCCTTCCTAAGGTTTGCTAACTTATTTAAGAATGAAGTGAACTGTACCCATGCTCTCGTAGACAGACAATAGAATGATGAGGTGCCGAAGAATGAGCTTAATGAAATGCAGCTTGGAAGAGTTTGTATTAACGCAAGTCTCTAGTTTATTTCTAAAGGGAGCCACAAGTAAAACCCGAATATTTGTAAACATATAAACACAAATCAGAACTTAAATTTAAAAAAAAATTATTTAATTTTTGATTTTATTTTACTTGCATACTGATATCAAAATTTTGTTCTGGCAGAAACTAGAATAGAATCCCATTGGCTTAAAAGTGATTCAAAGAAAATCAGTCAAGTAAAGTTTCTAGGAATTTGATTAATTTGCTTCAGGATTATGCAGCATAACTATATAGGTAATAGTTTACAATTTTAAAAATAAGTTGATAAAATAGCCATTTTCTAACCCAGGGAACAAAACCGAAATGATAAGTTTAGTTTTAGAAAACGTATCTGCCTAGTTCACATCCTTTCCAATCTGAAGTGGTACCAGCAGTGTTGAGAATGACAGTACATATGTTATGACTGTTTGAATTTCAGAAAGCCTTTGGTTAAATTCTGCATAATTGGTTCCTGCTTAAGACACAGTTTGCAAGAATCCAGGAGGAGACATGGGAGTAGATAAAGAATGAGTGAAAGAAACAAAAAACAGACACTCCTGGTAAGAGGAACCATGTCCACTCCGGGGGGAAGTATTAAGAGGGTCCCACATGGAGCAGGGCTTAGATCTTGGCTGCCTTTTATCTGAGTAACTGATTCAGACAATGGGATCAGATTTAAGTGGTTACATTTGCAGATGCTGATCGGAGGACAGTGAACACGGGGAGAGCTGCCAGAGAAGTTCGGAAGGCAAGGACGTACTTTATTACAGCCCCGAAGACCAGCACATGGCATTTCATAGCTATAAACACATTAGGCTCAGAATGCATTTACATAAAAATGCAGGGGAAAGGGGCAAGAGGTAGACCCTTAAAATATAAACGTATATGACACAGGAAGAAAAAAATAAAAATTTCATAGAAACCTGAATTTGAAAGTGTTCACATTTAAGACTTCAGGGTTTTCACCGTAAGGACTAATAGGGTTAAATGATTTACATTAAAATGTCACTGCTTTGAGGAGAACGTGTTTGCTTGAAGAACTGTGATAGATTGGGGGATGTTTTGCGATTTGCATACAAGTTGAAATTTCAGGTCATTTGACAGTGAGCGAAGAAGACATTACAGAGTTGGAACAAATCAGCCATGCAGTCCCGGCTTTGTGAGCCACCCTCTCCAAGCCAATTTGCAAAAAACAAAAGTAAAAGAGAAAGAGTACACTGGATGCAGAGACATGGTCCCTTCCACAAGCGTGGTGAATTTAAATATGATGATGTAACACGGGCCCGAAAAGTTTGAAAAGAAGACCCACGGATGAACGGAATGAATGGGGGCATGGGACTGAAGAATTTTTTCTCCACTTTGACAACTTAGAAATAAACTAACAAAAATTACTCTTCAAAATTAGTTGCTCGTGCAAGTATCACCATTCTAACTTCAATTTCAAAAAAGCAAGTTAGTCATTACCATTAACAGCTTTCAAAATGAATGGGAAAATGCATGCAAAAGGAAGTGACTTGTTTCCTTAAAATACACAGCCATATTATGGGGACAATCAAATGATTCACATTAACTCTAAAAAGAAAATACAATGTTGTAGTACACCAGGCTGTTCATGTTATTTTTAATAGATTGTACAAAACACCCCAGGGTGGTGAGAGAATCCTTGCTTGCCGTGGTGATTGATCATCTAAGAGTAAGAACAGAATGCAAAAGTCGGCAAACAAATGTTTTCAAATCCGAAATCAAGACAGGGAATTTAATGTTTAAGCTGGTCAGCTGATACTCATAAAAATAAACTAGACCCTATAAGAGGGAAGGAAACTTGAGGTCAAATTAAAGATTTGGAATTATTTTAACAAAGATGGGTTCTTTTCAGAAAAGATCCCATATATTCTGGCTGAGAGTTAAATATCTGTTCTGCTTCATTAAAAGCAAACAAAATTACAGGAGGAAATCACATCCCCTAGATTCTCTACTTGGAGAAATAAGGCTAAAACACGGAGAGCAAATACGTTGTTTCTTTTTGTGAGCTGCCAGGAATATGCTTGAAAGATTTTAAGGGCCATTTCTAGACTCCTTAAAAAAAGTCCTTGAGCAATTTTCACTGTTTCTTGGAGGAAATGCAGATAGGGTGTTTGTCATCTTGGAGTTAAATGAACAACTTTGAAATTTCCAAAATATTTTTTTGCATTATGACTCATTAAAGAGGATATGGGCATACTGTTATTTCTCTGTAGAAGTATTGATTTGAATTCGCTCAAAAAAATTACCTGTGTCAACATTTTGAATAATTGAATATATTCTAAGAAAGATCAGTTTTCACTGGAAAACTAGAAAGTGTGTTGACAAGTTTTCACATTAAACGTAATATATACTTTCCTGTTTTTTTTAAATATTTCATTTCCAGAAAAAAATATTAACTGTATCTGACATTCTGTATAACACATAGCTTATAAGTAGCACAATGTTAAAAAGCTGCAATAGTAATAGTTACCACTCGTTGTTCATTTACTGTTTCCCATGTACTCTGGGAATGTCTTCTGTCCTTTAGCTTATCTATATAGGAGTCCTAGGAGACTAAGTTCATTATCACTGTTTTACTGATAAGGCAGTGAAATCTTAGTGAAGTTAAGTAGTTTTCCCAAAGTAATGTCAGATCTAGGAATTGAAACCAAATATGTATTCTTTCCGAGTCTGCATTAAGAAAGATTATAAAAATTAAGTATATACGAATTTGAAAATATTTCTGAATGCCTACTGTGATCTTGGCATTATTATGGGTACGGGGGAAACATCAGTGAACAGAAGAATTACTATAACATGCAATGTAATTTTTAACTTGAATAATACAGTGTCTGCAAGTTTGAGCAGATAGACTCCATAGTCAAAATCACTTATCAAGGAGAATGAGAATAGCTACCAGAAGGGTTTTGTTGTTGTTGTTGATGATGTTCATTTGTTTGTTTGTTATATATACTTTTGTGAAATGAGGCAAAAGTACACCAAATAATCATTTTTTAAGTAGAGTTTTCCCCCACATCTTTCCTTATGATGCCTCAAATATTGCAATGAGTACATTTTATAGAATAAGTACTATGCTGTCACCAATTATGTGTTAGACATACGTTGTGTATACTGCCTGTAATAAGCTCCCAGGGGGGGTTGTGTGGTCTCCAACTTGAACTTCAAAACAATCTGTGCACTCTGAAGATGCCATACTTGATAGAGCAGTTTATGGAGGCGCTGATTTTCAAATCCAACGCTCTCTGGCTCCAAACGATGCCTCCATTACCACCATGATGAAATGAAAGCACAAATACTCGAATCACACCTCCTATATGGTTAGAGAATCCTCAGATGGACTGCTGTGGGTAAAAGATCTCACAACCCCAGAGCAGATTCTACAATGGACAGTCTAAACAGGTAAGAAACCCAGATGCTAAGTATTAGTTCATACATCTTTCAGTAAAAGAAGGATGAGCCCTGGACAAGAGAACCGTACTTAGTTCGGCTATTTGAATTTATTGTTTAATTGAATAAAATGATAAAAATTACTATGTATATATGTATAAAATCTATAAACAATAGGACAGACTATTTTATCCTGTATTGTCTTAAAAGTCCTGCTAGCTTATACCTATTCTTCTTTCACTTAGCTGTTTTGCATTCAGAAATCTCCTTCCTATGTGGCTAAAGTGTTAATGTATTAAACTAGCACGTGGTGGATTACTTGGGTGATCTAAGAGTGTCTGAATGTCTACCCAGTACTTGCTTCTTTCTTTAGAATCCCTCTTGTGGTTTCTACAGTGATAAAATTAAGGACATTTGTAAAAACTTCCACAGAGACCATCAATTTGCAAAAAGACTCATATATTTGTTTTAGAGAGAAATACTTTCTTTATAGTTAGTTTCTTTTTCATGAAGAAAATTGAATCATTCATATTGATAGGGCCTCGAGTGGAGGTGGTCCTGATAGTTCTTTCCTCCGTCAGCTCTTCTCCTACATTGCTATCACACCTCTCCAATGTGCCCCATAGAATTTGCCCTTTGCTGAGAATATAAGAAGGGAGTAGAGGACAGAAGACTGTTTTTTGTTTCTTGGGTCTTTTCCTGATTCGGTTCAATAAATGTTGTCCTCATTCTGTTATCTACACAGATCATGCAAGTAAAGAAGTGACATACACAGATTATTTCATAGAATCCTAATAACAGTCCTATGAGCAAATGTGAGCAAAATCCCCAAACTAGTGAGTGGCAGAAAAAAATTCAACCCAAGGTCACTCTGATTGCCAAGCTTCTATACCGACTATACCACCCATCAAACTCTACCAGTTAATGGAATTTCATCACCACGTCTTGAACTTTTACAAATACATGCAAATCCCATGGAAGGATGGGAGTTTGAAAAGGTACTTAGATTAAAACTCTTAGTCTGTATTTTCTCTGATGCCCAAACAATACATCATTGTTTACAAATGACAGTGGGATAGGACAGAGACAGAGCAGTGAACAACCAGGAATGTGTCTCCAACAAGTACTGTTACCCTAGTGCCGTGATCTGGCTCACACTACACACAATAATTCATTGATACGTTAACAGAAAATACTAGAATATCAGTTGTTCGAAGTTCTTAATTGTTCAAATAGTTCAAAATAGTGTTTAATGAGCATCTGTGTGTTTGGATCGTAGAATTTCAGAGCTGAAATCTGTTCCAATTATTTTATGTTAACATTGGAGAGCCTGTGACGTAGAGATACACATAGAGGATCAGTGGTAGAAACATCCCCCCCTGAAGCTAGCAGACAGGCTTCTTCACTCTGAACAGAGTGTGCTTTTCATATCCCAGACTTTCCTTCTCTGTCCTTGCCTCAGTTACATGCACAAGTGTGTGTACACACACACACACACACACACACACACGCAAACACACATATCACACTTCTCTTCTAACTCAGATATTATTAAAGCACTGGAATGACGAGTACGAAGATTTAAGTAAGTGATGTTTTTAAATGGTTTAGAAAGATGAAGGGAATTTTGTGAGATCAGTGCAGGAAAGAAACCACACTAGAGAGCGGAGAGATCTGCCAGAGAAAAGAAACATGTTTCTAGGAGAGTTTCCACCGGGCTTCTCCACCCACTTCTGGTTTTCTTTGTGACTCAACTTTGATAAAGACATAGATACTCCTACAAGTATCACTGTCTATCTGGCGCTTTGCATATCTTAGGTGCGGCTGTCTGGTGTCTACTCAAAGCAGCCTGAGGACCTGTTGTTCTCCTGTGGGTTCTTTCTCAGTTGGGAATGTAAGATGGCATTCCGCTGGAGTGAAGACAATGAGTTTGTGAAAAAAGGAAGAGGACCATTTGATACACACCAGGAATCAAACACTGTGTTTGCATCAACTCACTGACAAATCCTCCTGCCTCTCTCACTGCATCCCTCCTCGTATTGGTGCTATGCTTCTGGCGCTCCGTGGTTGTACAGTAGATGTCCCTTCTTGCTTGAATTCAAAAGAATTGTAATTGAAATCATAAAGCACTAATGAATTCTTATTTATTTGAATTCTATTTATTTTAATTATTCATATGTTTTACCTTCTGGAGAAAGATGTATGTTCCAAGAAAACAAGCATACTTTTTAAAACTTGGGAAATTACAGGATGTTGGGAAATTGTCCTATAATAAAACCCAACTCCTAGACTTATGTGTTAGTATCTACATAAAGAAATGGAACCTGAATTTTAGAATGATGACAATTGATCATGATGGAAATCTCTGGTTTTTAACTTTTGTTTTTAAAAAAAATTTAGATTAAAGCAGGAACATATGTATATAGTGTATATGCATACATACATATTTGCATTTATAAAAAAATTTTTTGAACGTTTGAAACAAAAGGAGATCTGAGAAAGATGCTTACCCAACACAGTATATTCTAGAGAAACCTAAGATGTCATTGCAGAATATTTAAACCCTATTAGGGAGCCACATTTTTTTAAAACAGTTGTATTTAGGTACTTTCTATTGAAACCACAGCTATAGATTTGGAATTGTGCTCATGAGAAATTGAATTTTAACATCTATTTACCTAACTACTCATCCGTCTATGTTACTTTCCTGACTTTACCTCTATCTCTCCTGTTCATCCAATGGTGGTGTGAGGGTGTGTTTTCAGTCTCCACCATTCAGATAGAGAGAAAACTCTCCTTTGTTTTGAATCAGGATTTGCTTATTGTGTTTGCATTGAAAGTATCATCTTTACCTCAGAGGATCTGCATCATTTGAATATATGCCTTGCATATTATTTGGAAAATGAAACTCTTACAAAGGCCCCAAAGCAGAAGAGCAAGCGTCAGATTGTGGTTCTCCCAGATGAGTTCATCCTACATATGGTAGCGGCTTCTCATAACATTAAAGCTCATTTAGGAAAGAAATTTCTTTTAGAGTAAGAAGGGAAACTGAGCTGTGTGTGTGTATTTCTGTTTGATGAAAGTAATATTCTCTCTTATCTACCAGATATATGTTTAGGTTATTAATAAGCATTTCAAAGAATTCTTACTGTGAGATTACTATAAGAACCTTGGTTTTTTAAATATTAGATTTCTGGGTTTCTCCTACACCATCCAATTTGTAAGTAAAATAGTCCAAATTTGAATCTAAATTTTAACTAGTGAGAAGGAAAAAGGTACAATGATTTTTCAAATTATATATATTTGAAAGGAGAAATAACATCACAACATAGGAGATAAAATTATACAACATATATATGTATATATATAACTATATAAAATTATACACATATATACACACATAGATATACCCCAGTATTCAGACTGCTGTATAATTTTCTCTTCTATTATGTGATATTTTTTCTCTTTTGATGTTGTCTCCTCAGTTCTCTGATAGAGCTATCAGAATGTCTTTCTATCATAGATTTTCTATTTCTCTCCACTCTAACATGTTTAAACACATTACATTCTTACCCATGTTCATTGATTTGAAATGAAAAAGAGAAGATTGTTCAAATAGGTCCCAGCAAATTAAGATAAGCAAGTTTATATTATTCACCCTCGTTTGTGCACACAAGTCTCTCTCTGGATTTAAATTAGCCAAGAAGGAAGGCAAATTAGACATGTTGATCAGTTCCAGTCAGAGTTGAAAAATAGAGGGTATACCTGTCAGAGAGGATGCTTGGCTTATGTTTAGTTCACAGCAGGAATGCAGTTTCCGTATTCTGAATGAAATAACATGGCCCGTGTTTTATATATTCCTGAATCTTTTTTTTTGTCCCACTGACCAGGAGTACCATAATTTCCTAGATATTTTCCAGCCAAGATTTTCAAGAACTCATGTTCAGCGTACCTTGGAGATCATGCAGACATCTACCCATAATGAAAGTATATCTACTCCTCACTAAATAATTAATAATTAAAGAGCCTAGCAATGGAAGAGGTCAAGACCACAGAGGACAACACGAGGGAAACCACTCACTCTCAGGAGATAATGTCACATTCCAAATGTATCTCCCTTGCTCTATACGCCTATCATGCCATCACCCTTTATTCCTTTGGCTAATTCACCATTTATAAGATAACATTGTAGCTAGTTTTATTATTTTCCACCAGTGGACTATGAACTCACTGAAAGTTATGACCCAGCGTTGGTTGATATTATTTAACTTTTTTCCTACACAACTGCCTTCCCTACAACCAGTTGAGTATCATATCTTACAGGACATTGATATATGTGTGTTTTCCAAGTGGACGTGTGAATCACTGAGTCAACGAATCTGATTTCTTGTTTTGCATAATGCCATGGTCTTCTGAATATGGTGTGATGTGTTGAGAATGACATCACTAAAAATCCAAGCTACCTTTTGAGATAAAGTGATTATAACTGAAAATTGTCTTTGCCTTATGAGTTAAGGTCTTCTTAGTTTGGAGAGTGAAACATGTGGATTGTGTGTTTAGAAACCATGACAGATTGAACAGAGACATGTTAGAAATTTGGGTCAAGTTCTAGATGCCTCTTGATTTCTGTACAGTGGGACACACCCCATTTATTGTTAGCATTGTACAGGTATTTCTTTCTTCTCCTTCTCTTTAACTTTTGGATAGCTATGCTTATCAGAGCATGCTATTTTAATTCTGAAGTACCTTTCAGTTCTGGTATGGAATTAATAAAACTAACATTAAATAAAAAAATTTAAAACTGCATTGATAGTTTGAAAGAGTAAAATTGACACTAGAATAATTAAAACCACAAGGTATAATCATGAGATAATTTCCTACGATGCTGATAAAAGTAATTTAAAATGATAGCAATGGTGTAAAGAGAAGGTATTTCTAGATTAGTAATTATATGTGCACAGAAAGAATTTGGAACACAAGGCATAGAAGTAATAATCAAGCTTGTAGCTAAAGGAAATACTATGCAGCTGTAAGAGAGAAAGATCCTTTATCCTTTTAGATGACATGGAAGGACCTGGAGAGTATTATGCTAAGTGAAACAAGCCAAACAGAGAAAGACAAATATCACATTATCTCACTTATTTGTGGAATATAATGAGCTAAACAAACTGATGAACAAAATTGACCCAGAGACATAGAGGTGGGGTACAGACTGACAAACCTCAGAGGAGGGAGGGTTGGAGGGGAAGAGATAAACCACAGAACTTATATGCATGTATGCATGACCAATGGACATAGACAACAAAGCTGGGGATGGGGTGGGGGGGATGGGGAGGAGGGTGTCAATGGGGGAAAAAGGAGAAATATCTGTAACAAAAACAGATTAAAAAAAAAAAAAAGGAAATAAAAGTAAAATACCTGAAAACCAAATTTTAAAACTGTGCTGTATTTCAGCCGAACATACTAAAAAGAGACTCATCCATGACCCGCTTTGGAAAACATATATGATTGAATAAGCCAAAAAAGAAATTGTATGAGAATTCAGGTGCATAAAAATTATAATAACTTACATAACATAAGCAGACTCATTACAGCCTGACTACAATACTAGATGACAGAAGACAATGGGAAGGGCTGGTGGTGTTTACGTGAGGGAAAAAATTACCCATTACTATAGTAATTTTTTAACTATAAGATTCAACCCAAAAATCTCATGGAAAACTAATAAAGCTGTACATTTCTACACTTGAAATATATCCAAAAATAAGACAAGGGTGTACTTAATTCTCCTGGACTCATATCAGCTTTTTTTTTTTTTTCCTTTTTTATCTGTACCAGTCGGTTTCCATTTCATAGTCCTAGTTTTTGATTTTCAACAAATTTGGAGTGAACGTCACTTAGTCTTGCCATGGTTTTGACCTTTCATGGCAGCTAACCCCACTAGCTGCACATAATTTTTGTCTCTTCAAGTCTTAGAGAGAAAATGTGGTTGGCCATCGGCCAGCTGATAGCTAACATTCCCCTTGGTCCAATCATCTAAGGCAAGGTGAGAGCAGAGTTCCACGATAAATCAGATTCTTCCTACACAGAGTTGGGAGGTGGGATAGCTTAAATGATACATGCTTAATATTTATATTATATGCAAAAATATTATATTGAGTTTAATTTACATTCCATGGAACTATAACAAAAATATTTGTTCAATATTAAAAGACTTCAGAAATATATCATCTCCAAAATCCCTTTAAAAATGTTGAATTCATACTCTAGGGTGCTTACTGAGAACTACACATACCAACACAAAAGTGATACAATAATGAAATAAAAGGACTGTTGGTGGGCATTTAAATCAGTCATATACAGAGATAAGTAATGAAAATGGGAATACAAATTGCCTTGGAAATGTTCACAATAATTCTTTTTTTTTTTCAACTTAGGGTTTTTATGCAACAGATAATTCTGGAACAATGTGTAGGGTGATAGCACGGTTTTAAACAAGACAGGACCATTCCTGCCCTCGTAGAACTTGCAGTCATACAGGGAAGATATACAACTGAATAAGTCATTTAAATAACATGTGATGGTAGAGGGTGCCGCTTGGCTGGTAACAGAGGATGTGAGCCAGTCTAAGAGTTGAGAATGTTCAGGGGATTTTCAACAGTTATCATTTTTTTATTATTATTGAAAGTATAACAATAATTCTTATAAGAAGATACATAACAGTGATTAATATTTAAACAAATAATACACAAGTTCTCAAACCATAGATGTTTTTTTTTAAATATGTTTTAATTGATTTTTTTAGGGAGAGAGAGATAGAAACATTGATGTGAGAGAGAAACATCAATCGGCTGCCTCCTGCATGCCCCCTACTGGGGATCGATCCCGAAACCTGGGCATGTGCCCTGACCAGGGATGGAACTGGGACTTTTCAGTCCATGGGATGACGCTCAATCCACTGAGCCACACCGGCCAGGTTCAAACCATAGGTTTTAATAATAAAGACAAGAACATAATGAGAGGAAAGCATATCAAGATGCCTGCAAGATAAAACATTTCATCCCATTTAAAAAATGTAACGACAATGCTAAACATAGGTGTACAAAAATGATGACATCCATGTTTTTGCCTACCCCTTCTTCTAGTGAGAGCTCAATGTTGTTGTTTTCCCTAAAGGATTTATCCCATCCAATATCTCTTTACTCTCTCCCAAAGCTTGTCTCTTGGGAAGGACAGAGGATCCAGATAAATTCAGTGAAAGTGAGTCCTTAACCTTTTTTTTTGCAAAGTCTGTTAGTTAATAAAAGTTTTCTTTCTTTTGGACTTGAAGCTGATAGGCTGAATGTCTGGAGTTCGGTGATATCAACATGCAGTGTTACTACCTGGAAATTAAGTTAACATTTGAAATGAGAGATGAAAAGATGTTGACTCTAGCCAATGCAATTTAAGAACCTGGATTTAGCCATTCTTTTCAATGCATTCTGATCTTTTTAGCACATTTGATTTATATTTCACTTGCTCCAATTCAATTCTAAATATTGTAAGAATGTTCCTCAAAACCATAAACACATTTTTGTGGATAAAATACATATATATTTTTTTCTCATTAGTTCTGCCTAAATAGGACATCCTTGTTTTCATTATTCAGCTTAGTTTTAATTTCTTTAAATCTCTTTAAATGGATTAGAAGATCCTTTCATGATAGGATTTTGTTTGATATGGTAATTTTGCTTTTTTTATTGAATTTATTGGGGTTACACTGGTTAATAAAATTATATAGATTTAAGGTGTACAATTCTATATTACATCATCCGTATATTGTATTGTGTCATATGATTTCACTTACATGTGGAATCTAATGAACAAAATAAACTAACAAACTAGAGACACACTCATAGCCATCAGAGGGCAGGGGTGGGGTGGGGTGGGTGAAAAAGGTGAAGGCATTATAAAAAAAACAAAACCTCAGAGACAGACCAGGCTGTGTTCATTACCAGAGGGAAATGGGGACGGGGGAGGCAGGAGAGGGCAAAGCGGGCATACATGGGATGGCAATTGTTCCTAGGGCACTACTGTTTTGAGAAAACTCATAGACGTGGGCACAGACGTAGGTTCCTGGGATATCTGCGATAGTGCAGGGCTTTGAGGAAGTGAGGGCACTTTGATGCTAGAGACCAGCAGAAAGCATGCTATAGAACGGAAATTCCATGGAGGACGTGTGTGAGGTTGTCTCTTTGTCATCACCCAAAAGAGAGCATGTCCCCTCTTTCTAAACACACTGGCAGCACGTTGCCCATCCCTGCCGCCCTCTCCCAGGAGCCCTTACGTCAACAAATTGGGACACTCTCTTGAAAGGTTTACAGCAAATGGCCAGAAAGAGTCCTGTCCCCCATTCATCTCGTAGGACTCTCAGATAAATGTCACCTCTGTTCCAGTCTGCCCAGGGGAAAAGCCCGCCATCAATACATAATGAAGATTCAATTTCTTTGGACGTCTAAAAGCCTCGGAAGCGCGTGGAATTCCCTCCAGTCTCCACCTGTAAACTTGGTTTGATGAATGGTTCATTCACACAGGGAGGCAGGAGGGAAAAGGAGAGTCAGAAACTTACTATGAGCCTGATTGTTCCTATTCTTATTTGTAAAATTGAATTTGGATTGGATTCTTTGAGTCAACTGAGAATTTAGCATCAAAGAGAACGGAGCGCATAGATCAGGCCGTAGAAACAGAGAGCAAAGCTATGAATGATAAACTCCATACAGCAAGGGGCAAGGGAAGAGCCCACGTATCTGTTACGACAAGAAAGGATAGGGCTATTCATACACGACCTCTGTTTGTATTAAAAATCAAAAGTTAAGTACATGCTTCTTGCAAAATAAAAAAGTAACAAAATGTCAAATAAAATAAGAAGGATGGTCCAGACGTGTTAGGCAAAGGCATACTTGGTGGAGGCAGGGAGGAGCGGTGAAGTAGTAAGGAATTCCATACAAAGCAGAAATCAAGGCAGAAAGCCTTGAACAAACAAACACAAATCTTATTTTCTATCCTGATAATGTACAACCCACATTGAAAATACGAGTGCCGTAATCCTTTATGAGTCAACTATAGCATCAGCATGCTGTGATTTACTTTTAAGGTAAAAAATATGAAATAAAAGGAAGATGACAAGTAAAAACAATGATAGTAAGCAACACAAGTATATAACTCTTACTCATGACACATCGTGTTTGTGAAAAGTGTACAGAGCAAGCTGTTTTGCAAACACAAGTGATACATGAATTTATTTAAAGGAAAAAATGTAGAGGTCCAGTATTTGCTCACATTGCTTTTATTGCATTATTTAATATGTAGAGACACAAACTAGCTACACATTTCTTATGTTCTTAGCAACCTAAAAAAACAAAAGTACAAATTAAATAGGAACACAATTGTAAAAATCAATAAAATTCTAATGGCAACTGCCTTTGGATTTAATAGGAGAAATATACTGTTGCATGTTTTACGTTTCATTTGTTATCAGTTCCTTTGATTTTGAGTATAATGGCCCATCATTTCTGATATTATTTTTATCACTGGAGAACACGGTGATTATGGGCATGAACTGTGAAACCAGCCAGTTGTAAAGTGTTTCTTGACAACTTTCTAGGAAATCTTGAAAGGTTACTACTTAATTCCCTGTGCCTCAGTGGTTTTTTCCCCCTAGGAAATGTATATAATGACAGTGGCTACCTCAGAGACTGTTGTAAATGTTAACTTCTAATGGTATCTGGCCTATAGTCAATAGCATGTATGCTCATTTTTAAAGCCATTTACTTTTATCTACTTTCTTGTATTTTTGTGAGCCAATCATTTGATTTATCTTTAAGCATATACAGTTCTTGTATATAAAATGATATATTTTTGTGCCCGGCCTATGCTTATTTACTGGTGTATGTTCAGCTAAAGAACTTTTACAAATTTGTGAGTACAGTTTAATAATAAATCATAAGATTGAAAAGAAATGTTTCTCTTGATGCAGAATTTAGAGTATATTACTGGACCATGGGGTGTGTACACTTGAATTTTCTTCTCTGTTAAGGGTACCTCTGTAAAGGTTTTTTAAAAACAGAAGTTTAATAGTGATGTTAGAGAACCTACAACAACAATTATTTTACAATTAATTTCACTGTTTACTACCCTTACTAAAAATACAAAATATTAAGGTTTCTTTTTTTATACAATACTCATGCATTTTTTGTCAATTTTATTTAGATGCCATAGTAAGCGCTATTGGGAAAAAAACCCAAAAATATTCCTAAAATAATGTCTCAATGCTTAAATGACTAAAGAAAAAATATATCTTTTAGAAAACAAAACAAAACACTAAGAATAAATGAATGCTGGCATACTTTGGAGTGCAAAAATCTGACTAATGTGATTGAGGTCGGCTTTATAAATGGTTGAATTGTGACAATTAAAAATACGATAGCATAATGTAGGCTGACCAATATCTTTTATTTATTTAAAACATGCCATCCATTTAATTTTTAATATAAGACTAAATAAAGCATCCATAATTTTATTCAACCTAAAGAATGAGATCATCAAGTGACTCTGGATGGATTTTTGAAAAGGCTGGCTAATTTCATAGTCCAAGTCAGTATCAACATTAGTGCTTATGAAAGCAAAGGTATTCTATGGATCATCAGATCTCATCGACCACAGCACCACTGACACTCTTTGGGGACCATGAGAAAGGTTTTCCCATGATGAATATCATGATCTAATTTGTTTCTTCTTTGTCTAACCTGCCCTGGAAGCATCCTCTGTAGCTCACTGGGTCAGAAAGGCCACTGGGATCTCTGATTGAGTCTTACTGATCACAGGTGTCTCCCTGTCTTCTCCTGAGCCATGGCCAAGGACACGTGATCTGTGTCAGAAGCAGCACAAGGCGCTAGTGATGAAGGCCGTGAAAGATGCAGAGAGGAAAAGTGGCCCACGGAGGAGCGCTCCACCCTGTTCTGGTAATCCGTGATTTATTGCCACTTGTGCTGAACAGAAAATGGAAGCACGATGTGGTTCCTTTGTGGCCACTAGTGCTCAAACAATGGCACTGAAGGGGACCAGAACTTGCTTTGCACAATATGAGCCACCTCCTGCTGTGGTTTTTCTCTGCCTTTTTCTTTTGCCACTCTCTTTGCAGCCACACTTGGAAACAATGTTTTTGCATCCTGGGTTGAAGACATTTTTAACCACATAGCACAGTCAGGGTGAAGAATTACGTCTTTATTTATTTCTGTAAATCTCAATGGAAAACACATCTTTTCCCAAATGTGTTCTTAAAATATTTATTTCGTGAAGCTAAAGCTATCATTTGGGGGAGCAGAGTCAGACCTTGTGCCAATCAGAAACTCAGTCTGTGTTTGGTCACAATGAAATGTTTCCTGCTTTCTTTATTTGAAGAATGTTTCACATGACATGGGTATTGTGATTAAAATTAAAATAATGTTTTAATATGATCTTGCCTTAAATACTAAATTCAAGTGGTAGGGGGCAAATAGAAGTACAATTATTCTTAAACACAATATAAAAATATGAAGACATACATTTTATTTCAAGATGTTTTTATTTATTTTATAGAGAGAGGAAAGGAGAGGGAGAGAGAAGTAGAAACAATGAAAGAAAAACATCTGTCTGCTGCCTCTTGCATGCCCCTTACTGGGGACTGAGCCCACAATCTGGGCATGTGCCTGACTGGGTATTGAACCAGCAACCTCCTGGTACATGGGACGACCACTCAATCCACTGAACCACACCAGCTGGGCTGATGATACAAAATTAAAAAAATTTTTTTTTTCTTTTATTGATTTTAGAGAGAGAGGAAGGGAGAGGGAGAGAGAGATGGAAACATCGACGAGAGAGAACATCGATTGGCCGCCTTCTGCATGCCCCCCACTGGGGATCGGGCCCACAACCTGAGCATGTGCCCTGACTGGGAATCGAACCGGTGACTTCTTGGTGCATGGGTCAACGTTCAACCACTGAACCACACCAGCTGCACTGATGATACAAATTTTGACAGGAATTCTAGGCTCAAGATTAAAAATGAAGGCTTGATTTAACTACCAATAGTTTTCTAAGAAGGAAGTTTTAGAGGCATAATGTGTAGTAATTTATATAATAGCTAAATAATCAAGAGGAAATTATTGTCAAATTCTTAGTGTACATTCTGTAATCACACTAAAACTTCTAGTCACTACCATTCAAATTTAGAAGATGCTTTCATTTATATTTGCTATTAAATTCAATAACATGAGCTGGTGATTGTGCTTCTCTTCACATTTCACAGAAGAGGAAAATAATCCTAGAATTTCACTGATGAGCTTATGTTTGCACAGTTCATAAATCACAGATCTGAGGCTTGAATCCTTTGTCTTGCACTTTCTAAATCAGGGTTCTTTCAATACATCACAGACATCTTTTATTCTTTATTTTTATCATACATATGTATATATTAGGGAAATTTCTGCTTAGGAAGAAGAGGTACTTCTAACTTTAATTAAGATATGTATTTCTCTATCAAAACCAACTTTTGACTTTCATCGTTTTCTATTAGGCTTGCTTTAAAAAAATGTTGTTTTTAAGTTCTACTTTTTATAATTTCCCTCTGTTTTGGGTTGGATTGTGTCCTCCATAAGTATCCTTCAAGTTCCAGTCCTAATGAATACGATTTTAGGAGAAAGAGTCTTTGCAGATGTAATTAAGATGTCAATTAAGATGACAGTATACTGGAATAAGGGGGGTCTGTAATTCAGTATGACAGGTGTCATTATAAAAAGAGATGGAAGGGCACAGAGGGAAGACAGCCATATGACAAAAGAGGCCGAGATTAGAATTTTGAAGCTGAAAGGCAAGATATGTTAAGGATTACCTGAAACCACCTGAAGCTAGAAAAGATGTATGGAAAAAAACTTCCTTCTGAGTCTCCAAGTAGGAACCAATACTGCTGATTCTTTGATTTTGGCTTTCTGGCCTCCTGAACAGTGAGAAAATAAATTCCTGTTGTTTTAAGCCACCCAATTTGTGGAAGTTTGTTATGCAGCCCTTGGAAACAAATACATCCACCTTCTTCTTTCATTAGGTTTAATTTACTGCTCTCTTTCTCACTTTTTGAGATGAATCTTTACATCATTAATTTACAGTGTTTTTAAAAATACTTTTTTACTGATTTTTAGAAAGGAGAGAATCATGGATGTAACATCAACCAGCTGCGTCCTTCATGCCCCCTAGTGGGGATCTAGCTCACAATTTCGGCTTGTGCCCTGACTGGCAAACTTTTGGTGCAAAGGATGATGGCCAACCCACTGAGCCACACCAGCCAGGGCTAGGTTTTATTCTTTTAAAATATGCTTTCAAGGTTATACACTTCTTGGTACACACAGAGTTGATTATATACTACTAGTGTTGATATATTGCATTTTCAAAGTTACTTAGTTTAATATTTGCTAATTTCCTTTTGCCCAATGATTACATAGACATGTGTGTGTGATGTCACAATATGTAGATATTTTCTATGTCTCTTGTTTTACTGAATTCTAGTTTAATTCTTTTGTGGTCAGAGAAGATATTCAAAATTATTTCTAATTCTTTGAAATTTCATGAGAACTGTTTTATGGCTCATCATATAATCAATATTAGTATAGTTTTAGGGATATTTAAAAGAATGTATAATCTGTCAATTTAGGTAATAGTAGTCTTAGGTAAAGTGTGTTAATCAGATTATTAATATCTTCTTTGTTCTTACTGATTTCCTTTTTAAAAATATGTTTTCACTGTTTTTTACAGACAAAGGAATGGAGAGAGAGAGAAAAAATCGATGTGAGAGAGAAACATCTATGGACTGCCTCCTGCCCACCCCCTACTGGGGACCGAGCCCGCAACCCAGACATGTGCCCTGACCGGGAATCAAACCAGGACCTCTCAGTCCATGGGACCATGCTCAATTCACTGAGCCACACAGGCAGGGCTCTTACTGTGTTTTTTTAGTTCTGTCAACTCACACATTGTTTTTTGGAACTATTTTATTTCATGTATGCACATATATAGATTAAATCTTTAATCAACATAAAATGTCTTTTTCTCTAGATGTTATCTTGCTTTAATGCGTACTTTCTATAATACTAGTATAGCTATGCAGCTTTATTTTTGATAATATTTAAATGGTAGAATATACAACTTCACCCTTTTACTTTCAATTTTTCTGTGAAGTTATATTTAAAGAATGTTAGCATATGGTATGGTGCAGTTGGGTTTTCAGTGTAACAATTTTTGTTCTTTATTTTATGTATCTGTGAATAATGATTATTTTATATCTTTGTATTTCTTGTCTAAAAATTAACTAACTTAAAGCATAAAACCTTTCAAAATGTGCAAATCTCAGGTGCCCTTTAGGAATTATTGCTAGTTTTCTGGGCAATGAGTATTATGACAGAAATTTTGATTTACTAAATATTTGCAGGATTAGAATGAATTTTATATTCACCATTTCCCAGCAGAGTAAAACACGTTCTCCATCTTATATTCAACCAGAGGAGGACTGGACATGGGCGTACTCATCTGCATTTGTAAGGTAAGGGATAAAGAATGCTAAGTTCTGTCTTGTTTGCTTCCTTCAAATTCAATGTTGGATTGTGCTTATTTAACTCTCATTTAATACATTGTGACCCCAGCAGGCTCAATGCAACACAATGTCATTTCATTCTTCAACCCTTTTAACTTCAAATAAGGTAGAAAAATATTCTTTCAGCTATTTCTCTCATGCTTCAATAGAAGGACATTAAAAGGTACTAATTATCCCAGCCGGTATAGCTCAGTGGTTGAGCATTGACCCATGCACCAAGAGGTTGCCAGTTTGATTCCCAGTCAGGGCACATGCCCAGGTTGTGGGCCAAATCCTCAGTGAGGGGCGTGCAGGAGGCAGCCAGTCAATGTTCTCTCTCATCGATGTTTCTATCTCTCTCTATAAAATTAATAAAGAAAAAAATATTTAAGAAAAAAAAGTAATTAAACAAGTAATGGAGATATGTTGAAAGAGTTCTACTGGAAGTAGTGGATATTTTGTAATTAAAGAAAGTATGACTGTTGTATTTGTCAACATATATAGGTCTATTTTAAGGATAATAAGAGCCCCATTTAACTGAATATATCTGCCTTAGTCATCTATTCATATAATCATTTTAAAAGAATATGGTAGCACTTTGTTAAGACAAATATATGAGTGACATCAATTTAATATTCCCTTTTACATGATGATAGTGTTAATACTATCTATGAATTAATTGGTCTAGAAACTTTATATGCATAACATTTAATATTCACAGTAATCTTGCAGATGTATAATCAGTTTTGTAGATATACCTAAGGATTTACGTGTTCAATAAATTGTTACAGGCCCCCAAATTGGGAAACAGGGAAGCCATAATTCGAAATCAGTTTTGTTGTTGTTGTTGCTCTTCTCACGTCTTTGCCCCTTACTCCATGCCTGGCAGCCACTTACTGGGTCTTTTATAAGATAATCGATGTTCTGCTGTGACCCTGATACATCTAGAAATCATAGACAAGTGTTGTTAGGGAAGCACATGGGGGTGAGACCGAGTGGAGAGGGGCACAGCACTCTGGGCAGTAGTGAAAACATAACACTGGGGGAAGGAAAGACTATGAAAAGAAAATGCTGCTTTTTTCTCATTTCTGCCTACGGGTGAATCAGCTAAGACTTAGGCGGTAGGATGGTGGAGGACTCTACTTTCCTGAAAGGAAGTTGTTCAAGATTCGTTTAAAAACCAGTGCATCTACTCATAAAGACAGTTGGCATTTCAAGTTATATGAAAATCAGGCATTTACTTTTTTATATTTTCAGCAACTATTTCTTGAGCACTGACTATGTGAAGGCACTCAGCTAGGTAAGTGGTGGCAATACAGGTAAAGCCTGTAGACAGGGAGATTGCCTTCTCAAAATTCACATTCTATCAGGGGATATTCTATCAGTGGATTCCTGCATGAAATGGCTCTTATAATCAGTGAAGCAAAACAGTTTTTTAAAGTATGTTTTTATTGATTTTTTTTTAGAGAGAGAGGAAAGGAGAGAGAGGTAGAAACATGGATTTGAGAGAGAAGCATCCATCATCAGCTGCCCCCTGCACACCCTCTACTGGGGATCGAGCCCACTACCTGGGCATGTGCTCTGACCGGGGAATCGAACCAGGACCTCTCAGTCCGTGGGAGGATGCTCAATCCACTGAGCCACACTAGCCAGGAGAAGCAAATGTTTTGATGGAAAATTTCAAGGTATATCAATCCTGGTTGCCAGTTATGACCTTATGAACAAAGTGATATTTAGCCAGACACGGGACAGGAGAGAGGATGATGGATGAATGTTCTGAGTGAAGGACAGGAACTTTGCTAAGGATGAAAAGGGATATGGCACATCCACAGATCTAAAAGTCTTTCCAGTGATCATCAGTATCCATGTTCAACAAAAGTACATAATTGAACAAGAAATTTTCAAGGCAAACTTAAATAATTTTTTTTCTGTGAATTTTGCACTACTATATATATGCAGTCTTGCTCACCCATTAAAAAAAAACAACAGCAACATATTTTTATTCTTTCTAAAAGGAAACTATGTAACTTGAGAAGTTTTAGAACTTTCACCCAAATATAGATTTTGCTAAAGGGGGTGGGATTGGTTATTATGAAAACATAAAAGACATTTATGACTCTGAGTAAACTAAAACAGGATGGTTTTGGGGGGTAGAATAAAAAAAAGTCAATGAGAAGCACCAGCAAAACTAAACCTTTCCATTTTTATTGTCCATGGTGAAACAATTAGAAATGACCAAGTAACAACTATGAACATAATATAAAAGGACATTTCATTAGCTGTTCCCCCCACACCCCCATCCACATGAGAACATTGTGAAGTAAAACTATATAAGTAGTAGTATACTTTTTCAATTCATGTGTTCTGGTATTGCCTATTTAATTCCCATTGTTTTTCCTATATTAAAACTAACTAGTCCATACATGGTTTTAACCCTGAATTTTCGACATTGGTAGATTGTATAAACCTGGAATGAACCAGGATGAAAAGTACTAAATAAGAAGCAGGTTACAAGAGATTTATTTTTACTTTATTTGTGTATATGTGTGTATATGTCAAAATGATCATTTTATTTTTTGTGACTTTAAAGTGTCAATTTATATTTCTTATAAAGATATAAAAATAAGAAAGATCACTAAAACATTTATTTTAATAAAACGTAAAAATCAGTCAATAAAGTTCAAATATCAGTAAATATATGTTTAGAAAATAAGATACTAATCCATTGGGGTTTAGTTTTAAATCATATGGGATTACATTATCATATTGGACTTCTAAGTATGTTATTTAACTTTTTACTTGCAAACTTTTCACTTTTACCTTCTTAACTCAAGTAGAATTACTTGCTATTCAGTGATTGGGTAAACATTTAACAGATTCCAACTTTCTATCAATTGCTCCTTTGACAAGGACCATGTCTTAGTCATCCATTTAACAGCCCCAGTGCAGATCTTAAGATTTTTAGTATAGTAGAAATTCTAAGGACATGTGAATGGATATGCTGAATCATTTATGAAGTATCTTTTCATATTCTTTGTCACGAAGGAAAGCGATTCAGTAGGGCAGGAATGACTCATGAAAAGGTGCAATGATACATGGAAAGGAAGTGAGGCTAGAAAATGTCACATTTCAATTCCAACATTTCTATCCCTAGCCCCACCCACCACAATTACCCAGAGGAGAAAGGGAGTGATATGATGCCTCCGCTGTGAAAGTGAGTGACCTTGGTCTGGATGTAAGTCACTGATATGACACATTCACAGAGCAGCAGCAGGGGCTACTGGCTTCATTTGGAATAAATAATCAGCTAACCGAGTTGAGTCACACCTATTCACCACTGAGCTCAACCAGCAGGAACTGCTCAATAAGTTCTTAAAAGGTATGTCAAAGAAAAGAAAAGGGGAGGAGGGGGAGGACAAAAATACCGAAACCAAGCCAAACAAACACCAGTAAACTACAAAGGAGATAAAAAGGGAAAACAGTGGCTATAGAAATGTATAATCTCTAATTTCCAGAAGAGAGGGTGGGAAAAGCAAAATCAACTGACCTTTAGTCATGAACATTAGAAATATAATTTAAACACAAATAACACCTACCCTGGACCAGGGGAAGCTGTTGAGATTCTAATCTAAGGGTCATCATCTAGGTATAAACAAAGTTCTATGAAAGGACCAGGGAATGGGACGACATTGAATGCTGAGTCAGAGAAGTTTCCTAAGGAGGTCACAACAGAGGTGAATCTTAAGTGTTGGTAAGATGCAGCCAGGTGTAGACGTAAGGGATGTAGTTCCAGGAGGAGGAACGTGAGCAAAGTCACGTAGATATGGAATTGGATAGAAGCTGGGAATGTAATGTTGAAGAATAAGTGAGAAGGAGGAATAATGAAGATAGGGGTGGCAAGGTTTTCTAGAATCTTTGGCATGATGCTAATGAATAGTAGTTCTCTCTCTACATTTCTCTTTCACACTCCTGCAAACCCTGGTCTCCTCTCCCCTCTTTAGAAGGTGTGTTGATTCACATTTTAAATATTTATTGGATTTATTTCTTCCTTTCAATTAATTCTTAGGCCATTGCTTTGGGCCAGACCATGCATACTAGACTACGTTAGGCCATGTAAGCATATAACTTTATGACACCATCTTCTTCCTTGAACTCCATCCATCATGCTTTTTTAGACTCACCGATCAGTTTCACCTATCCCTCTGATGGCCCAGCCTGTGTCTGTCTTGCTCACCAGGATATCCTTATTGGCAAGGAGGAGGAGGAATAAATACTTGTTGAATGAAGTGAACACTTACCTAAACCATTGCAGTTATCTCTTGTCTGCTCCCTCTGACTCAGTCCCCCACCGCCATTCCTTCCACTCACCATTCTGTAACATCAGTGCCTGGGAGAATGATTCCTGCCTTGTGAATAAATATGCTATTTCCATACAAAATTTTCATGTTTATTTATAAATATTTACTTAAGGATGATTTTTGAGCAGACTCCCACATAGCAAGATGTTCTGAGATGGGTGTTGAAATTTCAGATACATTTCATAGATTTACATTTTTTATTTCTACATTTCTCTTTGCTAAGAAACTTTTGAAATATGCCCCTTAATTTTTTTTAACAGAGTCAAGTGCATTATTATGTTCTCTTAACACAATTTATGGTGATCTGAATGAAATAAATGACAATCAGGTGTTGACTGTCTTCTTAAATGTACTTAATTTTCAAAGATTTCTAGCGATGAGAATTGTTTTCTTTTCTCTGATAAAAACACATACACACACACACACACACACAAAAACAAAAAAAAGACATACTCATATATTCCTTCTGTCTTTGAAAAAGACAGCTGTCAACAAATAGATTCCCTGATGAAAACAAAAGGATTTATTTCTCCTCTAACATACTTATCCAAGGGTAATTCATTGGCATGTGTATGACTCAGGGGATTCTATACCAAGCACATTTTGGATTTTAATCCTGACCTTGTCACTGACTTAAATGTGGGTCTTATTTCTCATGTGCCTTAATATCCTGTGAAATGAAAATAACAATTTCTATCTCACACCTACTGTTTTAAAAATTATTACAAAAAGACACCTCTAACTGTACAAAATGTCATGATGGAGAAACGGTCTTCAAAATGAATAATGTGGAGGGATCCCTGATAGGGATTTTGTTGACACAAAGAAGTGCCAGCATTACTTATTATGTGCTGTGTGCAATGACTGTGCTGGGTGAAGGGGTTGAGAAGTGAATTGGCCATCATCTTCCCACCCCCCCCCCAAAAAAGGAATTCATTGCTTAGTTGAGGAAGCAGACACATAGAAGGATCTACTCTTTATGCAATGAGCATTTATAGAGTATGTGTTGTGTATTGTTTACTGTTCTAGCCAGTGAGGATGCAGCAGCCTGAAAAGCAGATGCAAGAAATGTCTGCTGTCAATAAAGTTTGGATTCTAATGGGTAATACAGAGAGAAATCAAGGTGTATGTGTGTGTGTATATGTGTGTGTGTGTGTGTGTGTGTGTGTGTGTGTGTGTGTGTATGATTAGTGCCTAGAATAAAAAAAAAAGAAACACACATAGAAAGAAGATAAACAATGTTAATCGGGAGTATGAAAATTATAGACAATTATTTATGGAAGGCCTTATTTAAGTGCTTTTTTGACAAATATCCAAAGAAAGTGAGGGAGCTAATGACATAACTCTTTGAGGACAAGAAAGTTTAAGGCAGAAATGACAGCACGTGCCAAAGCCCCAAGGACAAGGGTGCCATGTTTGAAAATAGGGAGGAAGTTAGTGCATCTAGAGTCTGGGACTAAAATAGTGGCAAGTGAAAAGTTTTTCACAAGGACAGATGATGGTGGAGATAGAGCAGATTTCAATAAAGACGTTGGTGAAGACATGCACTTGAACTGAGCATCCTGGTATTCTAAATGCTCTGACCTCACTAGGCAATAATGATGAAACATGCTTCTGTTTTGCATTTTTACTAAAGTTACATGGTACAAGTTGCCCTTGTCTCTGTCGGTGTGATGACTTGATATTCACCTCTTTCATGATGTACCTTGGTCATTTCTGCTTGTCCCAGAAGCATACCTCACATGTCCCCAGAAGCATACCTCACATGTCCCATTGCACTATTCAATTAGCTACGGTCACACTGAAGTATAATTCCTGTACTGAACTTCCTTTTCACCCTTTGCCCAACTCTCCCTCTGATGAATGTAAAGCTGGACTTGACCCAGGAGAACAGAAACGCCCATGCTGACATTTCTACAGTAATAGCAAACTCTTGGCTACTTCATAGGTGAGAATGATGATCCTTCTTAGTTGTTTTTTCTCTCTGGCACACAGGATCCAAAGCTATGTTTATACCAAATGTCTTACAAGTTTTCTCAAGAATAATCCAATCAAATATGGTTCTAACCTCCCTTCACTGTACAAGTGCAGAACTAGGACCCGAGGAGGGTGGGAATGGATGGCCATCCTGCAGCTTTCTCTTCCTAGCCTGTCCCCATTCAACCCACCTTCACCAGTTATAGTACAAAAACTCTCATGTGTATTATTATAAATGTCATGGAATGGGACTATAGACAGGTAGAAGGAGGAGTGGTATTTTATTGTACTTATGATATCAGTCATCTTCAATGACCCTGCAAGAACAAAGTGGTTAGGAGATGACTAGACTACCTTCCAGGCAGGGACAACAGTGTGTGTAAAGGCCTTCTGATATGAAGAGGTAACATTTTTGGTGTTTGGACCATGACCAAAATATAAGGGATGAAGAATGAATCATAAGAATGAAAGCCATAAAGGGAATCTGGGATCACATTATAAAGATATTTAAGAGATTTGGATTCTTCCTGTAGGTAATAAATAATATAGATAATATATATATAATTTTTTTTTTTTTTTAGAAAAATGCTCCTTCTGCAGAATGTTGGGTAGAAGGATCAGGAGAGAAATTGAAGTCAAAAGGACCAGATGGGAGACTATTACATTGGTTTAGGTAAGAGTTCCATTCATTTTATCAATATTTATTTGTCACTCATTCTGTATGAGGAACTGTACTTACCAGTAGGGATTCCATGGTAAGCAGAACAGACCCAGTGTGGCCCTTTAGAGGGTTTGATGAAATTACCAGTGATCCCAATAAGATAGAATGATTATGGCTCAAGGAATAGAAAGGTGCTATGAAGACGTATGGTGGCACAATGTAACAAAGTCTAAGAGTAGATTGACCAAAAATATTGAGCTGGGACTTGAGAGGAAATAATTGAGAAGGAATAATTTCAAGAGATTTTTAGAATGCAAAATAAACAGAACCTCTAGAGAAGAGAGAGAAATGATGTAAATAGTCAACCAATTCTGCTACAGCTCCCTTTATTTTATTACAGAATTCTCCTATTCTCATAATTTTAGATACTTTAGAGCACAAAGAGATGCCAGATAAAATTACAAAGCTCTATTCCAAGAGTTTTGATACAAAATGTGTTTAGACTTCTTTTCCAACTCTCCCCTCACTAAAACCAAGTTCTACACAGAAGCCTAAGACTTGGGATGAGTTTATGTGAGCAAAACGTGTATTTTGAACACTTATTGTTATGAGAATGGGCACACAGGGAACCAAATAGATAAAAATCTCTGTTCTCATGGACATTATGTTCTAATAGGCAGAGATGGACAATAACAATAAGAACCAATTTGTACATTTTTTAACAATTATTAATATTACAGATGGAAACAGAGGAGGGAAATGAAAAATCAGGTATATGAGGGGTTAAATTTTAAACAGAGTAGTTGTTTCATTGAGAAGTTGGCATCGGAGCAAAATCTTGAAAGAAGTAAAGGAGTGAGTCACCTGGATGTCTGACGAGTGCTGTCCAGACTGATGGAGGAGTCCTCAGATTGACAGCTCCTAGGTCAGAGAATGGAGAGAGCCCACTCTGTGACTGAGGGAAGACCAGTAGGAGAGAAAGGCTGAGGGTGATGTGTGTGTGTGTGTGTGTGTGTGTGTGTGTGTGTAGGGCCACTGCTGATCTTATAGGATCTTATAAGCCTAAGGAAGACTTTGGGTTTACTTTTGAAATTGGGAAACATTTCAGAACTTTTGGAAGATAAATGTCATGATGGGAGTCAGCTTTAACAGCATTGCTAAGGTTGCTCTGTTGAGCGTAGCCTACGGGGCAAGGGTAGAACAAGCAGATTAATTAGGGAGAATTGTAATGATCTAGGGGCATTGTGATTTTAGACTTCCATGTGCCTGGATTAAAACATCTGAGCACTATGAACTTTTCAAGTAAATTGCAATTCTTTGTCAACATCAAGCTTATGAAGCCTAGAGTAAATGCTGTAATAGATATGGAGAAACCAATACTCTTAAGGGGCTAAGCATCCAGGAAAACAAGTCAGACTACAGGAGTCAAGTAGAGATCACTGAAACAGTACAAATGTAACAAGCTATTTATTTCCAAGTTACCTAGGTGCTACTATATTACCTTTTAACTCTAACATTTTATACAATAATAAGAGGGAATGTAAAGTCCAGTGATCTGAACTTTTAATCTAGTGTTTGTTAATCATTTAGACATTATTTAATTAATTTTTTATTCTATAGACAATTAAAGATTTTGATTCTAGAAAAGAAGACAAATTCTAGAGACAGCCTATGAAACATAGCAGTGGAGACTCATTAAACTTGTTGCATTACAACAAAAAGGTAGTTTGATTACAGTATTAATATTTGTTAAGCATTTTAGGAAGGGAAGTTGCATTTGGTACTTGAAGAGAAAGAATGTAAAGCATATCCACAGGTATAATGCACAGTAGATGACCCAAAAATGTTTGTTCTCTTTACTTCCCCTATTATACAACCTTAAAAAATAATGATTATAATAAAAACTGCAATGTGATAGCTAGTTATAAAGAATGGCAGTGTTTCCCTTTTCTCTAAGCTTCTATTTTCTTACATTCATTTGCTATCTTTGATATTTTTCCTGAAAATATTCCCTAAATTTATATGTGTATTGTTTAGGATTATATCCAAATGAAAATTATAAAAACATCTTCAAAGAAAGATGAATGTCAAGCTCCTTGATAGGGAAAAAAATAAGTAAATCAGCAATTAAAATTCACTCGGTTCTCAGTACTATGGGGTAAGTCAGGGTTTGGTATGACGGTGAGATTAAGAAGGCATGCCCACCTTCTGATGGATTGGGAGCAATACAGAGAGAATATCCTCAATAAAGGACTGTCAAGGTAACTCATAAAGGATGAGCACCAGCTGGCAAGGCATAGGATGGAACAACCATGGGGAAGTGTGTGCAAGTATGCAAGACAATGAAAGCACAGGACATTTTGGACAGCAAGTTTAGGGGGGCTCTTCCCAGATCAGAGGCAAAGATGTGAGACCGTGAGGAACTGTGCTTTTCGTGTTGAGGTATCTGGACTTTGCCTTTAAGGCTATGAAGTGATTTAAAGTGCATATTTTGATTGCGGAGAGTTCAATCTGACAGAGTTAGGAAGCAAGGAATGAGAGTGAGGCCTGGGAGGTGTAGGATGGGACCAGTATTCGGATAAAGTCCAAGATAAAAGTTGAGAGCTCTCAGCTGTCAATTCACCCAAGTAAAGGAAGCTGAAGATTTGATTGGTGGTAGAGATCCAGTTAATAAGGGAATAGATTAAATAGGGCTTCCCAAAATGTTTCAGTGAAATGATTCTTTAACTGAAGCAAATTTTAAAAAGAATTCTGTATCTTAATTCTTTAAAATTTCCAACCAGAGACCTGACATTAAAGAATACGTTTAATTTGCTTAATGTGGTATTCTCCAAATGCAATGACCCCAGAATGAATTCTTTCTTTTTCTCCTCTTCCTCTTTCTCCCCATCCCTTTTTTAAAGCTAGCATCTATTAACATCCCACAAAATTATGGTCCTTGAAATGCAAGTAGGTGAAATCTAGCCACGAGGGATATTTGGAAATTAATGTCTTCAGACTTTGATGACTCTCCATGTGTTGAGGAGAGTGTGGTGAACAATGGTGATGCTATTTTTGGCAGCTTACAATACAAGAAGTCAATGTGGACAGGATGGGGTAATGGGAAAACTCCATGTTTAACATCATTGAAGAGGCTTAAGGAACATCGAACTGGATACACCTGTGTGCATTAGGTATTCAAAATATTTTGTTTCAGTAATTAGTTTAATAAAATATATGGTTCTATACATACACATATGTACAGATGCATGTGTCTGAAGTACATGGAGCATGGAAGAAAGAGAGGTCATTCAGTATGTATATATACATGCACAGCTCCTTCAACAAAACATTTCCCTCGTGCTGTCTATGTGTGCATACACGCGCACACATGCACACACAAGCAAACACGATCTTGATCAAAGTAATGCTTTTATAATTTTAGACTTGAATACATTAAAACACTTTACATCTTCAACAAATTAAATTTTGGATAATTCATGTAATGACCTTATTACTCCAAAATAAAACACTGAGGAAGCATTTTTCACTCGTAAAACTAAAAAATAGCACTGTTAATCCTCACTCATATCACTCAGAAGGAGCACAGTTGTTTGGCAGGGTGACGTCAACCATGAGAAATTCCAATTCAGAATAGTAATCCTTTGAGAAAGATAAAAGTAATGGAAATATTGGCTCAAAATTGAAATGCCCCTAAATTCTGTAACATTAATGAGATATATATCATAGAAAAAAGGGTTTCACCTGAGCAAATCCAAGCGAGCAGGTCGAATTGCTTACCCAGACTAAATGTAACTTTAGAGCTTTTCTTGGAATAAAAGTTATATATTTGTTTAGGAACCTATCTAACGTGGTCATATAAATCAGTCTAGAATCACATACATTTTAAAGTATAAAAGATAAGGCAGAATAAGGAACACATAGTGATCATGCACTTAGAATAAACTTTCTTGGTAATCGAGGATAAAGGAACTCGAAGATTGTAGGCTTAGTAATTGAAGTCATGTATTTGATGTCTTCAGACGCCCCCTGTCCCCTCCTTCCTGTCTCTTCTGGGTTCCTCCAGGGTTGGCACTTGTGTTCAGGTTAGAGAAAGGGTTGAATAACTATGAAAGAAAATCTTTAAAGCCATTAGCACAGAAATGAGGCTTTCTCAGTGATAGACTCAGAAGTGAAGAACAGATTTTTAAATAGGAGCTATTTAGAGAGTAAAGCAGGCAATTAAGTGAAACACTTGATGTCTGGATAAAGTTCTGAAATATTTGTCTTTATTTTCCATTGATAGGGATGCTTTACTTATCATAAAACCTAAGAGCATTCGGTTAAGCGCTATTTTATTGGTTATTAAGGTAGTATTAGCTACTTTATCAAACTTTATATTTCTAAGTACAATTGAATTTGTCCAAGAGGAGGTTTTATTTGTAGAATTTTAATAAAAATGCCTATTTCAGGTGTAAATACGTAGACCTAACCATAGGTGCAGTGAAATACTAGAAAGCGCATTCCATCTGTGGACAGTGACGTGGATTCTGACCACAGCTGTGGCACTCACTTACATCTGCCACGGAGCCACACAATGGATTCACCTGGGCTGATTTTCTAATCCACAAATAAGGAGAGCGGGCTACAGCACACGGCCTCCAGTCTGACTGTGCCCAGGAAACATCTAGGGAGGTTTAGAAAAAAAGCAGCTTTCCAGACACTTCTTTCACTGATTCAGGTGAGCCTGGAGATCAGTTTATGGTTTGCTTGTTTTTAAAATATGTCTTTACTGATTTTTTAGAGAGAGAGAGAAGGGAGAGAGAGATAGAAACATCGATGTGAGCAACATCGATCGGCTGCCTCCTGCATGCCCCCTACTGGGGATTGAGCCCACAAGCTGGGCATGTGCCCTGACCAGGAATCAAACCAGGACCTCTCAGTCCATGGGACCATGCTCAATCCACTGAGCCACACTGGCCAGGTGGAAATCTGTTTTTGTTTTGTTTTGTTTTTTTAATTATTACCCCATGTGGCTTAATGAATAACTGAATTGAAAGAAAATTAGATTATAAGAGTTGTCAAAGTTCTACTTTCATAGAAATCTTTGGGCAATAATTAAAATATTAACATTTCGGAAAAGGGAGTAAACAGGAACGCTTTTCTAATTTACATATTTGATTCTCTCTGCAAAATGAGTTGGGCCTGCTTTAGAATTCAACTAAAATTTTCACTGCCAGTTGCAGAGGTTAAAACTTACAACTGATTTGGAGATGGAGCCCTACTCTTGACCTATTCTGAAAGCATAATGCCCCAAAGGGAGGCATATCCGAATGTCTTGCACCAACTACCTTTGATTCTGACAACCACTGCACACCTGTAAGAATGCAAGTTATTATAGCCTGGCTAGGAATAGTTTGGCAATCTATGTTAAAACATTTAAAATGTGCATCATCTGTAAGCAAGCAATTCCACATTTTTCAGTTGAAATTAAGAAAATAATCAGGCTGGAACACAGTGAGTAAATACAATAAAATACTAGAGAGTTATTATTTTAACGGAAATTAAATGAAAAATACAAAACATGACTTAAATCATTGTTTTCCCAAACAACCTAGGGAGTTTGTTAGAAATACAGATTTTTTTTTTTTGCATTTTTCTGTATATATACTACATGTATTTGAAACAATTTACTTTTATTTTGTCTTAATTAATTAATTAATTTTTGTTACAGGTGTTTTTCCTTTTTCTCCCCAGACACCCTCCTTCCTATCCCGCCCCAAATACAAATTCTTAAGGCCCTTTGCTGGATATTCTAATGCAGTACATTCAGGATAGGGCTATAACTGTTATTTTAAAGCAACCCTCCAGAAGATCACTGTGATATTGTACATTTGGGGATCATTACAGTTAGTAAATGACATTAACAAATAAAATGCCATGCAAAGACTAGACCAATGGTATATATACTTATATCGTCATGAAAACTTATAAGGATATGAAATAGATATTTAAATGTGTTAGATTCCATAAGCATAGTGAGAACCTGTATTTGTAAAGTAAGATATATATTGATTTGGAAGGTTTGGAAGAATTTTGTCATATTATCTCTGATGAAGATGAAGAAGAGTTTTACCTTTCTTTCCTTCCTATTTAACTATCCAAATTTAATATTTCAACAATTAGCATGCATGGCTTCCATAATTTTTAAGAAACCAAAAGGAAGAAAGGAACAAGGAAAGGAATGCGAGGCTGGCATCTCGGGCTGCTGCACCGTTTGTGGAGAGGTGCTGACTTTGAGTCTCATTAAATGCAGGGTAATGAGATACACAAAGAGCACAGGTTCGGGGCACTTCACTGCCCAGAGTCTGCTGCAGGCGTCCGCGCTCTGATTCTCCCACTTAACACTGTGTGTTCTCCTGTCAGGGCAGCTCTGGGTATTTATCTGAAATGCTTTTCCAGAAGCTGTCGGAAAGAAGGATTCGACTCCATCAACCTAAGGTCCAGCTCAGTTCCACTAAATTAGCACTTTTTGTGAAGATCTTTATTGTAAGTGAATTTAATTCCTGCAAAGCAGTAAGTATCTAAAAATAAATTTTCTCAGCCCTTTGCCATTTAAGCCTTTTCCCATTTGTTTGGACCTGAGTGGAGGCAGAGAACAGCTGAACCCCAGTCCTACACAAAATGACCCTTATTACGATAGATTCAACAGAATTGGGCTTGTAGTCATTTTGAACTGAACACTTTTTCCTCTAGAAAGAATAGAAAGACGCTTATTTGCATTAAAAAGAAAGGCTTTGATGGATTTTATTTTCTATTGCCTGTTTTTTTTAATATGGAGTTATGCCCAAGAAAATGTAAAGATGAGTGAAACCCTTCTGAAATGCATCTGTTGTAAAACAAAATATTTTGGCAAGTTGCTTTTAAGGTGCAGAGATTAACTACAGACACGTTTATGAAATGCTTTGAAGATAAAAAGCATTTTCTAAAAGCTTAGTATTATTATTCTAATTATTATTATTCCTTTTAAGTATTCATTAAAATACCCTCTATACATATTAACCAGCTTAGCAGCAAGCATTTATTTCCTTCGTTCTAACACAGAAAAGCAGGTGACTCAGTCTGGAAGCACGTCCTTGCTCTCTATGGAAACCTGCAATTGCTTAGAATTTTATATAATGTGTGGGCATTACATCAGGGCTTAAGAACAAAGCTGAGTCCAGCTTCTGTTGTAAATTTACAGTTTGTGACTCGTCAAATTTGTTGAAGTATCTCAACTTATATTCGTTGGAAGGTTAATACTTTTTAACATGATTGTTGAGTTAGAATAGGAGCCAGGACGTACTTTAAAAAAGTTTATTCCTTTGAACTGTTTTTGATTCTACAGATCAAGTCAAAAAATTTACCCATGACAGATTAATCAAAGGTCAAGGGGCACTAGTTCTGATGGAAATAAGTAGAGTTGATATGAATCAAATCTTTTCTTCCTCTTTTGTGGTCAAGAGAGGAAACACATAGCTTTCTTCAAACACATTTCTTCTTCTCTTCTCAATTGAGATCATACCTACATAATGATTTTCAGGGCTCAAACATACAGAAAAATGAATACTGTCAACTGAAATTAATACAGCCATATGATCGGTGGTCCCCAAATCACCAAATTAATACAGCAACCATTTTAGGGATCAATCATAACCATGAATCCCTGGGGGAATTTTTCCATAGAATGTTACAGTAGCACCAACTACAGAAATCCCACCAAAGAACTGGGCGAGGCTTTTTTTAAGTCACAATAATTTCACCTTCCAGGTCAGATTAGATATATTCTTTTGCTCAGGGTCCACACATTTCGAAAAACTGTGAAAATCAAACGCAAGGCTATTTCTAGTGACCAAGGACATTTCCAGGGACCCTGCCTATGAAATGGTGACACACAGGAACATCATGCTTCTCTCTGCCAGTACTCTCATCTCAAGAATGCACCTGTCTCATGTGCCTGGGACAGGTGTTATGCCATTAACAATGAGATTCGTGTTATTTGCACTCAAGCAAAAATCAACAGGGAAAAAAAAAGTATTGTTTTTATAATGCAGCATTAGATATGTTCCAACTAGGAGCGAATGGCCAGGGGTGAGATGTCAGGGAGAAAAACCAGGGCATAGTATCTCTACATGTTTTCTTTTTCTGTATTCATTTAGTACACGATTATTGGCATGAGACGTGCGCTTGCAGAGTGCCAAGAATTGGATGTTTCACTGATCTGTCTTCTGTCAGGGCACTAAGGGAGCCATACACACATACACATGTGTGCATACCCACCTGCATGAATGAGTCTAATCAAAATGAGGGGTTTTACCACTTGAGGCATGGTCACATTGCTATGGGTACATTAAAGGAGCAGTGACCACTGTCTAGAAAGTTGGGGAAGGCTTCAAGCAACTTAACATTTTCAGTGGGTTTTAAATGCTGGATAAGTTTATGGTTTATTGTTTTTTTTTTTCTTTATTGATTTTAGAGAAAGAGGAAGGGAGAGGGAGAGAGAGAGAGAAATATCAATGATAGAGAACATCGACTGGCCGCCTCCTGCATGCCCCCCACTGGGGATCAGGCCCACAACCTGGGCATGTACCCTGACTGGTAATCAAACTGGAAACCTCTTGGTGCATGGGTCGACCCTCAACCACTGAGCCACACGGGCTAGGCTTTTGTTTATTTAAATGTTTATTTCAAATCTTGTCTATGAATGTAGAAAAGAGTACAGATGACTTGGTGAATTTAGAAAAACAATGTACTCACTAATGTAAACACTACCATGATCAGGAGATTGAATGTGACCATCACTCCATGACACTCAAGAATTCTCTTGCCAATTTTTCCATTTCCCTCAAAAGATAAGCCCTATTTTGATTTCAACATCTATCAGATGGAGAATAAAAGAATCTAGGCAGAAAAAAATGCCTCGTTCCAATGTCAGGAGATAAAAATGAAGCCAACACACATTGGGAATGATGGTCATAATACTGTGTATGTGTGGATGGACTAGTCTATGGGCTTGAGAACAGTCCAGGGAAAGTCTCAATGTGATGGTTAGCCTTTTATTTTATTTTTAATTTATTATACAGTGAAATTTACTTATTTTAGTGTAAGTTCTATGAATTTTAGTACATGCATAGATTCAGATAATCACCATCACAATTAGGATTCAAAACAGTTTCATCATCTCCTCAAACGTTCCTTGTGCTATCATTTTATAATAGAATCTTCTCCCTACCACCGAACCCCAAGAACAAGCGTTGAGCTCCTCATTACTTATACTTTGATCTCTTCAACAATGACATAGAAGAGGAATCATGCAGTGTATAACATTTTGGGCATAATGCATTTGAGATTCATCCAAATTGTATCAGCATTTCACCCGTGTCGTTGCTGATTGGTGTTTCACTTTATGGATGTGTCACAGTGTGTCACCCATTCACTATCCAAGAACATCTGGGGTTTCCAGTTTTTGATGATTATGAATAGAGCTTATATAAACATTCCGGCACAGATTTGCATATGAACACACGTTTTTATTTCTCTAGGATAAATACTCAGGAGTGACAGTGCTGGGCCATCAGGTCTTTGTTTATAAGGAACTGCCGAACTCTGGCACAGTGGTTTTGTCAGACTTGTTTTGTGTATTTTGAACTTCTACTGTTAGGTGCATACCCATTTATTATTTGTTAGTGTTGTGTCTTTCAGAGAACTGACCCTTTTATCATTATGCAATAATCCTACTTTGTCACTAGTACTATTCCTTGCTCTGAAAACTAGTTTGTCTGATATTAATACAGCCATTCAAGATTTTCATCAGGGTCTTCATGGTATATCCCTTCCTATCCTTTTATTTTTGTCCATATAATTATGTCTGAAGGGAGTTTCTTATTCACAAAATATAATGGAACCATTTTCACCCATTCTGTTACCTCTGTCTTTTAATTGGTATGTTTAGATCATTTACAGTTAATGTAATTTTTTATCTATTTGGATTTTGGACTACCAGTTTATATTTGTTTTCTGTTCGTGCTATATTTTTTATTATCGGATCTTCTTTGGGATTATTTGACATTTTTATATTTCATTTAAATTTTCTAGTACATTTTACTCCATCTCTTTGAATATTCATGGCTACTCCAGGGATTATATTATTTAAAAAATGGTACATTTCACATTATGCTTAGAATCAATTCAAGTGGAATATACATTATAGTAGGGGTCCTTTTACCTCTCCCCTTTATGTTATAGTAGTCTTAGATATTAAACGTATGCACATTAAAATCTCCATGAGGAAATGTTTTAACTTTGCTTTCAACTGTCAAATACATGTTAAGGAACTAAAACAAACAAACAAACAAGCAAACAAAAAACATCCCGTTAGACTTACCCAGATTATTTGGCATTTCTTTCGCTCTTCCTTTGTTTCTGTGGTTTCAAGTTTCATGCGGGAGTCACCACCCTTCTGTTTGAAGAACTTCCATCAACAATTCTTCTAGAACAGTTCTGTGGGCAAGGAATTCTCTTTATTTCACCTTTATTTCTGAAGGATATTTTTGCAGAGTACTGAAATCTAGGTTGACAGTTCCTTTATCTCATTTCAGCACTTTATAAATGCCCTGCCGTTTCCCTTGACTCCTGGTTTCCGATGAGAAATTCCCAGGCATTCATATCTTTGTCCCCCTTAGATGATGTCTTTTTTTTTTCCCTCTTGTTGTTTGCAAGGTTTTTATCTTTGTCTTTAATTTTCAGCAATTTGATTATGATGTGATGACAAGTTTTCCGTATAATGTTTATTAACTGTTCCACACATTTTATCTCTTGATTACTTACTTTTATTGTTCTTCAGTTGTTTCCTGAATAGAAATGTAATGTTTTTAGCCATTTTTCAAATATTTGAAGGCAAGGTCTAGGGTTTCTTTTCTTCTTTACCTCCCACAGCACACAGTAGGTAAAAGTTATCTTTATTGGAAATGGATTAACAGAATAGATCTTGGTCCACAAAATACAGTGAGGAAATGTAGTGTATCAGAATGTATCTTGGCCAAGAAAGCAGTAAGGACATGCTTTTAACTGAAGTCAGGATGGGCTGGAGAAAACACCCAACATTAAGTCAGGCCACCAAGTATCGATGGCAGGGAGAGATAACAAAGCTTACGTGTGAATCAAGCTGAAATAGATGTAGAACATTCCCTTTGGAATAGAGCTTTTCTTTGGCTATTAAAGGAAATTAGTCATTGGTACAAAGATCAAAAGAACCCAAGACTGACTACAGATACTAAACAGAAAACATACTGACCACTTATGTTTCAATTTGTAAAGCATTTATCAGGACAAACCCATTTCTCTTTAGACATTCTCAGACACTATAGCGGTGCCATTAGCAAGGTCATCTTCAAACAAGAAAAAAAAGGGCATATGTGTGTGTGCATAATAGAAACCAAAGCTCTGTGATTCAGTTTTGAAAATTTCTACTTCTTTAAATGTCCGAGAAGCACAAATGTGTATCAACCTTTTATGTTCCCTAATATTCTAAATTTGTTCATCTCAACATTTACTACATGGTGCTCTTTTTATATGCCGATGTCATATTGCCAAGAAGCCCATCTCATTTTATCTTTTTACTCTTAACATATAGCTCAGTACCTGGCACTAAGGTATTAATTAGTTAATTAATTAACATTTATTCAAAAAATCTTTATTGAGTACCAAAAATTCTGTTTCAAGAATTTTCCTAAACGTTGAGAATTCATTAGTTAACAATGTATGCAATGAGATTTGAATGAAATGAACTTTATTTCAGAATATAGCTGCACATAAAGAAGAAACAAAAAAATGAGAAAATAAAAGTAAACAAAAATAATAACAGCCCTGGCCGGTTTGGCTCAGCGGTTAGAGCATCAGCCTGCGGTCCAGAGAGACCCGGGTTCAGTTCCCGCTGAGGGCATGTACTTCGGTTGTAGTTTGTCCCCGGCCCTGGTTGGTCGTGTGGGTGGCAGCCACTCGATGTGTCACTTTCACATCGATGTTTCTCTCTCTCTCTCTTCCTCTCTCTCCCTCCCTCTCTATCTGAACAGCAACAACAAAAAAATAACAAATTGGAGTACTTATCAAATAACTTTGAAATATTTTCTACCGGTTAGGTACCCCCTAAAAGAAAGTTAATTATATCAAAAGAATCCTTCTTTATATTAATCAAAGCAATAAGTAACTACAGTAATAGTGAACTAAGCTAAGCAATTGAAGGACAGATTTTATCAGTCCTTTCAGGAGCACCTATTATGAAAGACAGCAAGCACAGTGTTTAGAAGTATAGACTCTGACGTCAGACTGCATGGATTTGTTTTATGTCTCCACTATACACTAATAGGGTGACTTTGAATGCTACCATTTCAAAAGAAGAACACTCAACTGTTTTTCTCCCTATACACTTTCCATACTCGACTCTCAACACTATGGCCACCAATTATATGGAGTTTTTCCACACTATGCAATTCTCTAATTTTCTGCAAACATCAAGTGAGTGTCCTACAATTTAATTCAGTTTGTCACTATCTACCTGGAGGGAGTGTCATATCTCAAGTTTAAGACATCAGTTCCACAAGATGCCTGCCCACTTCCAACCTCAGATGCCAATCTCAAGTAGTGGGTTCTCTGGTTACCCAAGCTTCTGTTCTACTAGGCTACAAACTGGAGGTTCCCACAACCCTCTCCTTGGGTTCCACAAATGGTTGGAATGACTCTCAGAACTCAGGATGGCTCACTAGACTTGGAAAAACAGTTTACCCAAAAGGGTATAACTCAGGAACTGCCAGATGGATGGAATGCAAAGGGCAAGCTATTGGGGAAAGAGCTCCCGCGACCTCTCTAGACATACCACTCTCTGGTCACCCAAGCTCCATGTGTCCACCAACACAGAAGTACCTCAAACCCAAAAATTCCAAATCATTTTGAATTTTTTTGAAAGTTTCATTTCATAGTCGTGTTTGTTTAAATCATTGGCTATTGGTGAATAATTCAAATCCAGAACCTTTCCCCTCCCGGAGGTCAGGTGAAGAGGGTGAGGTTGAAAGTTTCAACCTTGTAATCAGTGAATTTCCCTGGCAACCATCCCCCATGCTTAGGCTATCCAGCAGCCACCAGTCATCACTTCAGAGATACCAAAGGTTTTAGGAACTGTGTGCCAGGAAATGGGGGTAGAGATTAAATATTATGAAAAACAATGGCCAGAGACAAAATATGTATTTCTTCTTATGCCATATCTGTACTCTGTGTTCCTTAACTATTCCATCTGTAAAATGGGAATAGTGACAATAGTACCTAGTTCATAAGCTTATAGTGTTGTGGTGAGGGTTAAAAGGGTAATTTCTGTGGAGTGTTTAAAATAATTTCTGACATATGGTAACTTCTCTTTAAAAATTAACTATTTTTTATCCTTAATCTTCATTTCTGAGTAAGTGGAAGGCAGAAATAAAAGATGGAAAAGATTACAAATCCTCTGTTTATGTATAAAATGTCTCAATAGAAAGAATTCAGGCTTCAATGAAGGGAAACATAAATATGAGATTGCAAAAAGAATTTCCTGATTGAGGCAACAGAGATTGGTATGTGAGTCAGTTTTCCCCACACCTGGTGTATATTTGTATTAACTATTTCATATAGAGAAAAAGGTGCCTCCCAGTAAAGAAATTTGAAGAGTGCCAATGATTGGATTTCTTCATATTCAAATACATCCCAAGACTTGAAGCTTAACTGATTTAGGGGAATTTTCAGAAGGGGATTATAGAACTCTGAAAATATCTCTTTTAGGAGAAAGATCCAACACAAGTTGGAACCAACCACAGAGCTTGCAGAGCAGAGTAGGGTAATAGCTCTGAGTGTTGTGTGCTCATTGTCACTTGAAACAAACTCAGCCTAACCATTGGACATAATGTGCACAATCTAGGGAAGAACATGTAATTTGCATGTGCAAGCTAAGAGTTTTAAACCTCACTATCTAGGTGCCTGTTATTTAAAAGCTTTACGCAAGGAGAAGGGAATTATTCCAAACTTATTTAAGGAGGTTGTGGCAGGGAGGGTGAACTACAGCCACTAATGGGCCATCAATTAAATGGAGAAAAGAGAGATCAGCTGGGAGCAAAGTACCCCAAAGCAACAGCCAGAAGGAGCTGTAGGTGGAGGCTACAAAGCTGAGAGTCTAGCAATGTAGGCGGCAGCTTGAGTGTAGCTGTAGGAGCATGGCCCCAAGGTGACATATGGCAGCCCTATGGATGGTGGCCAAGAAAGTATGGTGTAATGATTTAAAGCTGCTTCTGGCAAAAGGAACAAAGTGAAGGGAGCATGTCCTGGTGCAACCTAATGACAAAAACGTTGACACTAAGGGATTATGGAACATTAGGACAGAAGGGAGCTGAGGCAATTCTGTGACCACTTGCAGGAGAAGGTAATATATTTACTCATGAATACACTAGGACACTCCTGGGAGCTCCTCTAGTTACCACAAGAGGGGAAGGAATCCAGAAGTAAGAGTGTGTGTGTGTGTGTGTGTGTGTGTGTGTGTGTGCAACATGTTGAAGTTCTACCTATCAAAAGTTGGGCACGATGTTAACATTTCATCATTTCTGCCCAAAGGCTGGAAGTAAATGATGGGGTTATTTGTATTTCTGTCAGTGGATGACTAAAATGATAGGGAGTCAAAAGGATGGTATAATGCACATTTATTAAAGTTTCAGCTCAGTATTTGCTTATCCTCTGATTTGGGAAGACATCCTATGATATCTTCTGCTGATGGAAATAGTGGATATAGCTTGTTCCTTCTCTGCATTTCTGGTGACCAAAGGGTCATGTTGTCCAAGTACAAGTATTTATATGCTCTGCCTGGGCCTCAAATCTTGAGGCTTGGTTGGAGAGTTTTTCTCCTGCTGCATGGAGTATGGAGCATTGTGCATCCCTAGAGGCTGAGCTGGGCTCCTCATGGACTACAGCTCAAAAACAGTGCCTTCAGGGACAGTCCTGTGCCAGGACTCCCACCTTGCTCAGCATCTGTGATCCCTCCCAAGCCTTGTCCTCCAGGCTTTCTTTTGATTCAGGAGCTCTTACACATCCAACAACTTCTTTTGATTTAGGTCCATAAAAGTAGTTTTATTTTGTGTACAACAAAGAATCCACAGTAGAAATGGATACACTTACTTATCAGTTATTTAAACGATTATAACAGGAACAAAAACATGTGTCTTATTTCTTTGTTCTTACTGACTATCTCAAAGGAAAAGTCTAGTCATATCCTTATTTGTTAAAAATAGCCCAAACATGAAGCAGAGAGCATAGTCTGGTGCGGGAGTGAGCAACATTTTCTGTGCAGGGCCAGGTAGTAAATATTTGAGGCTTCGGCAGCTGCATGGTCTATGTTGGAAGAGCCAGGCTCTGCCATCGTCCCGTGAAAGCAGTCACAGGCCATATGTTTATGAATGAACATGGCTGTGCTCCAATAAAACAAATTCACGAAAACAGGCACCAAGCCAAATGTGGCCTGGATTTGTCTGACCCCTGGTCTCGTGGGATGAACACAGGACTTGGAAGTGAACAGACCTGTGGGATCCTGGAAAAATCACCAACTACTTTGAAACTCAGTTTCTTCATTCATAATTAGCACCTTACAGATTTCCACTGAGCATTAAATTGGAAGAGAACACACATTTTATTTTATTGTACTTTTTAATCCTCACTCGAGGATATTCTTCCATTTATCTTCAGATAGGGTGAGAGAGAGAGAAACATTGATGTGAGAGAGAAATCGATTAGTTGCCTCCTGCATGACCCTGACCAGGGCCAGGGACCGAACTACAACAGGGGCATGTGCCCTTGACCATAATCGAACCCGCAACTCTTTGGTCTGAAGGCCGACACTCTAACCACGGAGCCAAACCAGCCAGGGTGAGAACACACATTTTAAAAGCATCCTGCAGTTTGGTTCATACACATTGTTTTATGAAATATAAGTGTATCACGTGTTAGAAGTTAAATGAGTAGTTACAATTATATTTTGAAAAGTCAGCATTACTGTGCACAGTACATAAATGTGCATAAACACACTCACTCAAGCATTCACATAACTTCAGAAGAATAATGTTCTTAGCTAGAAACGACTTCCAAATGATACATTTTTCCTAACTTTGAGTAGGATTATTATGTTTTTGTTGCCACACCCATAAAAATCTTCAGAGTCTGAAAATACTCCCAGAGATAGCGTCTCAAAATATTGGTAGGACAGTTTGCTGGAAGTTTTAGTCCAATACTGGTTCTCTTTGATATATATTGTAATTTGAGGCATGAGGGAAGTTGTTATTAATTTACAACACAGATATTATAAGTGGGAAAGTCTTAAAATATGTTCACAGAAGGGACTGTGCAAAGAGATACTAATTAAAAGATTATGGCAGTTTTCTCTCAGGAATTCAACTTATTTTTGATGGGCTATTATGGTGCCTACTTTATGCACACTACAGACCTGAAAAAATATAGGCAATGAATCTATGCTACTGAATTTATTGGAAAAATTTTCCTGGCCAGTACCCCACTTGTAATATCAAATCATCAATTACACTGTCAATCCCAAATCAACAATGTCTGATAATCACATAGCACCGCGTTACGTTCAACCCAAATGGTAGAATGTGCATTTGAGATAAATTTTCAAAACTAAGTTAGCCAGTCAATTATTGAGGATACAGTTTGGTGCAGAAATGGCTATGTTAACCCGAGAACTTCTTCCTTTATTCTTCAATTCCATGAAATTGCCCATGAAACCCAATCTTGAAAGATCTACATTGGCCTTGACTAGGAGTCTTATCACATAAGGGATTCATGCAGGGCTGAAATAATGAACAGCAAACAACTTAGCCCTCTTGGCCGTCTCTTGCTACAGTGTAATTACTGCCTCCTGAAGGTTTCTGTGCACGTTTTATTTAATCATTCCTGGTAAGCAAGCTTCCCTCTCCGTTGCTTCTGTTAATATTCTGAAATCTCAAATGTCAGTGCTCTTTTGTGTTTGTCTGTTTTCTTTTGTTTTAATTATAATCTTGGAGTCTCACCTCTTATCTTTTAACGCTAAACCAGCCTATGTTTTCCTTCTGACCTAAAAATAAATTCGGATAGCCTTCTGACAACCTCTTCCTCCTGGCCACCCTGGAAAGAAGATTCAAAATGTATTTAGTACATGTGATGTTAGCGTTACGTGTCAACATGATGGGTGTTTTGGAATGAGATTAACATTTAAAGGAGTGAACTTGAGTAAGCAGTTTGCCCTCCATAATGTGGATGGGCCTCATTCCATCAGTTAAAGGTCCGAATAGAACAAGAAGGTCAGCCTGTCCAAGCAAGAGGGCATCTCCAGCAGACCAGCTTTGGACTTCCTCTGCAATATGAGCTCTCTTGGGCCTCCACCTGCTGGCCTTTGGACTGGAACTGCATTCTTGGCTCTCCTGGGTCTCCAGCATGCCAGTCCATGCTGTAACAACAAGGGTGGAGGCGGGATGCCCACAGGCTCCAGGGCCCTTGTCCAACAAAAAGGAAGAGAGGAAGGTGTCACTGGCTGCCTCCCCAACTGCTGTGTGCTTCTGGTGTGGGTGATAATGCCCTGCCAGGCCTGCTCAATATGCAGATCTACTTGAGCCAACTTCACAGAGCCAACATCAGCACCACCAACATCATAGGCTCTGGCCACCCTCGTATGGCCCCACAGCACCCTGAACCCCAGACACCCACGGCCTGGGAGGAGCTGAAGACTCAAGACACCTATTTGCTCGGAGACCTCTAAGAGACAGAGGGAAGGAGCGCTGTGACCCAGGGCCAGGAGGGAAGTCACGGGCTGTGTGTGGGTGCCACAGGGTGGGAGGAGGAAAAGCACCAGGAAGAACTTGGCCAAAAGGAACAGCTTTTCAGGCTCTGCCCTAGAGTATGGCTGCGGAGTCTGTTCCTCAGTCCTGTTTCCAAAGTCCAGCAAATCTGCGCCTACAACCTTCATGATTGCTTGAGCCAACTCCTTCTAATAGATGCTCTTTGTGTGTATTCATATCCTATTAGCTGTTTGTCTGGAGAATGCGGCTAACATATTACATACAGAGTCCCTTCTATGTGACCTACTCAATTTAATCCACATAACGAACATGTACCATAAATACTATTGTCTTTCTTGGTTTGTTTGTTTGTTTGTTTATTTTGAAGATGGGTACACTGAAGCACACATCGGACGAATATCTGGACAGTCCTGCTAACGTGCTTTAGAGCTAGGGTGGTTTAAATGCACTCATTCTTCCTCCACATATATCAGCCCTCAGAGGTAGATATTATTTTCCTCATTTTACAAACCAGAAAGTTGAAAATGAGGAGAGATGAGTAATGTATCCACCATCGAGTAGCTGGTAACAAGAAAACCAATGCCTCTCTGATTTCAGATTTCATATTAACTACAGGAACAGATTACTCATTACAATGAAAAAATGTAGAATCTGAGCACAGTACAGCAACCTTTATATGATATTAAGTTAAAACATATTAACTACAGTGCTAATGGCATTACATATATATGGTTCAATTCTGATAGTAGCATAAAATTACAAGTAAAATTATTTTTGTTACTAAGAGGTTTCAAGGAGTGTTTATTGCCATAGGCAGGTAAACTTCAGAATCATTTGCATTCCGATGGGAAGACGGCATTGTATCTATTTGCAATCTCTGTAGAGATAAATTGTGATCTGGCTTTCCATTGGGAAAGAAGCCATTATCTATCAGCAATGTCTCCTGGATGTCTCAATTATTATACTTCTGACATTGAAGTGAAGACAAATAGGTTAGCTCAGCTGGTGTGGCTCAGGGGTTGAGCATCGACTCATGCACCAAGAGGTCGCCAGTTCGATTCCCAGTCAGGGCACATGCCCAGGTGGTGGGCCCCGTCCCCAGTGGGGGACATGCAGGAGGTGGCCAATCAATGTTCTCTCTCATTAATGTTTCTATCTCTCTCTCCCTCTCCCTTTCTCTCTCTCTCACAAATCAATAAAGAAAAGAAATATATATATAAGACAAATCGTTTAGAAAATATATCCTTTACAACTTCTTAAAAGTCTTAATGGGAAGGTTTTCCTGCCTTTGGGGTTGATCCGACTTGTCTTTGGAAGCTTCATTAGCTAATTAGTGAGGGGACCACTCAGGGATAGTAGATTTCCAACAATCCTCAAAACTGGTCCTTAAACTGGGGTCCATAGACATGATCTTAACATGTTTGCACCCTGGTATTGGATAATAAAATGTGTTGGGTTCTTGTTGAAGGTGGAATTGTGTTTCCTCAAAATAAAAATAATAAATAATAATAATAATAATAATAATAATAATAATGAAGTCTTACCCCCTGGTCCCTCAGAATGTGAGCTTGTTTGGAAATAGGTTCTTTACAGAAGTAATCAATTTAAAATGTGGATATTAGACTGGGCTCCAATCCAGTATAACTGGTGTTCTTCTGACATGGGGGAGATTTGGACACATAACACGGAGGGAGACAGTGTGAAGGCAGGAGAGAGCGTCATGGAAGATGGAGGACTGGAGTGATGTATCCGCAGGCCTAGGTATGCAGAGATGCTGCAGACCGCCAGAAGCAAGGAGAGGCAGGAGCAATTGCCCTGCAGGTCACAGAGGGAGCGCCGCCCTGCGGACACCTTGACTTCAGCTTCCAGCCCAGGAACTGGGAGACAAGAAAGCTCCGCTGCTCCCAGTCACCCAGTGTGCGGGGCTTTGTGACGGCAGCCCTAGGACACTCGTACAGCGGGGTAGATGTTTATTTCTCAGGAGAGAAGTCATACAATTAGATTCTCCAGGGGGCACTTGATTTGAAAAGAATGAGGAATCACTCTTTTTAAGCAGCTTGGAGAACCACATACATTGAAATCAGAACATTTTTATTTTAGAAAAGTCTTTCTGAGGCTTCACTCCAAATATCTGAGTCTCTCTGAAAGGGCTTAGTTGTTTATTTCCACAAATAGAAATGAATAATCTTACAATAAGTACTTTCCACAAGTTGTAGAAAGCAGCAGGCCCCCGAATAGGATTGCGAATATTTAGCAATTTAGCCACTTTTAACATTTAGATGATAAAGTCCGCATATATTCATCTTAGAAAAGTTGGTCAAATGTAGAAAAATAGAAAGCAAAAGAAAAACTATTGTCAGTAAAGCTCTTAACCAGCATTTACATGTTTGTATCTTGGATAATTTACTTTGGTGTAGGGCTAGTCATTTTATTCAACAGAATTGACCTCCTGGGGTTGATTTTCTGAAGAAAAATAGTCAGACAAGAAAAGCCTGCTCTCCAGGGGGCTGGGTGGAGAATGCCCCTGTCCCTCTGCCTGGGGACTGAGAGATGAACAAGGCCAGCAGGGCTCTCAAGGGACTGTGTGGGTAAGAGAAGGAAAGGGATTTTACAAGCTCTGGGTGTGAGGTAGATGGAAACAGAGAGAAAAATGTAAGAGATTATTTATGCAATTTTTATGGTGTGGACAGTGATCATTTTTGCCAGTTCTTCAAGAAACTCTAGTAAAGATCATTTCACACACATTCTTGCCCTCTTTCTGCTTATTTAGTTAGTACAAGACTCTCAAAGGAGATCCACTGAGTCAAAGATATTAACATTATGGGCTTCATACCTATTTTCAATCAATTTCCGGAAAGGTTATTCTAAAGTACACATCAGCATTGTGTTGAAGTTCTGTTCTCAAAGTGCCTTAATCAGCACTGAGAATGATCTTTTCTTTAATATGTTCCAATGTAAGAGGTAAAAATGAATTTCTGTTTGGATTTGCATCTTTCATTATCATTATTGCAGAATCTTTTATTATTGTTAGCCATTTTTATTTATTTATTTTACAGGGAATGCTTATTCATCTTTATTTCCTATTTTTCTCACTTGGTCTACAATTTTTATTTTTTTTTCTTTGTCACGTTTTTCTGAAAGTACCGAATCAGGCCTGCTCATGCAGCCATCAGATGCTAGAAATTCATAGACAACATCACTCCCTCCCAATCCCACCCCTTGAAGCAACATTTAAATGTGCAAATTCTTGCTCACATCTCCTGCGCTCACATAAATATATACAGCTTATAAACAGGTCTACACTTTGTTGTTGCTATTTTGGTTACCAATTTTACTACACGCCTTACTTTGTAGCTTCCTCTTTACCCTTAACAATTTATTCATACTTCTAGGTTAATTACTATACATATTTTTTAAAATAACTGCATATTATTTCATGAAATGAGTATACTAATAAATTCAAATAATTCCCCTCTCATGGATCGTCTAAGTAGTTCTAGTTTACTTGTTCACTTAGTCGTTTGTTTTAGGTCATGGTGAGAAATGCCAGAAACAATGAATGTATAGATCCACATGTACACGTAGCACACACATGCACACATACACATACAAGTCCTTGCACACTATTGCATTTAGTTCTGTAGCAGGGATTTTCTCATCAGAAAGCTGATGTGTTGAGGTAGCACGTACAAGCCCCAGAGGGTCTGTCTATTCTACATACAAATGGCAATGTACTTTACAGATATGCAGACATTTGGGCATTTTTATACTCACTAAAATCCGCTGTTAGTGTTCTGCAGGAAAACTTTTAAAAGGTTAAATTATGCAGTTCAATCATGTTGTGGATTTTGATTTCTTGCTCTGATCTTGGCATTTAAAATAAAGAAGACCTTGTTTGTTTTTTGAGATAAGAAGTTCTAAAAATACAAATAGCAGGAAGTCGGACAGAGGGAATACAATTTCCTTTTCATTTGGAGAAGTCTGGTTTTTTGGCTTTCTGTAGAACTTTGATATCCTGCAAAGTGGGGTAAATAAATGAAGAGTGTACCTAAAGTCAATTCCGTCTCCAGTTCCTTACCACTTAAATTCCAGTGGTAGGCAAAAGTTCCAATTAGAAAAAATGCACTTCTGATCCAGGGATAAAGGAAGGGCAGTATTTTAAATGTTGATTTTTCAAATAGGTCAACCTAGCTATAGTTTGAGTAATTTGGACTTGAACAATTTTAAACATTGAAAGTGGCCATTGAAAGAAAATATTGTTATTGTCGCAGAGATCTGTATGGAAGGAGGCCCCGTCCACGGCACAGCTGAATCAACCCCCCTGGAGTGCCTCAAATCTGCCATTCTTAACTAGAAGTGCGCTTACTTAAATGTCACTCGGGGATCTTGTGCAAATATGTGTTGGCTGAAATTCTGAATCAGCAGGTCTGAGGTGGTACTCAGCATGTATATTTTTTAAAAGCTTCTCAAATTATTATATGAGCCATTCTGAATTAATATGAACCACAGCTTAAAATAGGTTTCTAGAAGTCAGTTCCCTGGTTTATCTCAATCAGAATCATCTAGAGATGTTAAAAGTACCCATTCCCAGATTTTGATCAAATATGACCAGAATGAGGCTTGAGAAGGTGGACTTTGTAGAAACCCCTGCAGGCTGTAACTCACATGGAAGTTTCTGAAACACTGTACTTGCATAATCCGAGAACTGCGTTAGAGGATCATGGTTTCAATGTGTTTGTTTTTTTTTTAAATTGAATTTTGTTTTGTTTTGTTTTAGAGAGAGAGGAAGAGGGAGGAAGCGAGAGAGAGAAACATTGATCACAGGGGAATCAAGCCCACAGCTGGGCATATGCTCTGCCCAGGAATTGAACTGGGAACCTTTTGGTGCAAGGGGCAATGCCCAACCACATCGGTCAGGTCTGGTTTCATTGTTCTCGACCAGTCGTGGGTGAGCTGAGATGTAGCCATAAAGGCACCACCAAGGTCAATCACTTGTAAGATTTTACAGGCTGACATATTTAGTCAAGTTAATAACAGCCACATCTTTAAAGATGGAGGCAGTTTGAACATTGCCCAGTGTGAGCACCCTCATCAGTGACTTTTCTCCTAGTGGTCCAGCTGTCTTAATGTTAAGATCGTATCAGCATAGGCAATGGGCATCTTGGTTGAGATTCTTTTTGTTGCAAGTGAAACCAAAGCTACTGAAAACTATTCAAGGGATTAATTTAAACAGATGAAGAGAAGGCATTCATCATGAGACATTTCCTATATAGTGCGAAGGCATGGAGGAAAGCCAAACTGGAAGACAGAATTGAAGCAGAGCTGGAATGGCCACATGAGCTCTGTCTGCTCCTTTGGACCTAGTTTCACTTTTCTCTCTCTGCAGATGGGTCTGTTCTCCTCCAAGCACGTGGTAGAATATGGCCACCTAGTGGTCTTCATGCTTACACTCTCCAAGTTCTGGACCCCCTCGCAGCTACCTCTTATTCCCAGGGTCAAATCTCTGGGAGAGAGAATCCTATAGGACCAGTTTGGGTAAAGATTCCACCCTTCATCCAATCAAATGCTCACAGAGACTAGATTAGACATGTGGCTGCTGGGGCCACCCAAGTTTCTAAAGCTTGGAGGTTGCATTTGATTTATGACCTAGGGATTTGGAAGAAATAATGATGATAAGACCCAAAATAGTGTGATCAAAATGAATACTACATGCTTACAAATGCACACACACATATACACAATCACAGTTTATGTAATACAAGTGTGGCTTTGTTCTTTCAAAAACGTCTACTCCTAAGTGATCTGTAAACCATCTTTGCCAGGTGCCTAGAGGCCCAGTTAGTGATACCCGGCCCTTTGTTTCTATCCAGAGTTGTGATTTTTGATGCTGATTGCATCCCTGACCTAACACCAAATGCCTTTTAAATGCCCTGAGAGTGGAGATTTGGTCTAGCTTAACAAGTACAACTATCATAATGCCCAGCACATAGTATGGACTTAAAAGTAATTGGTTGAATGACATGGTTACAGAGGCTCCCAAATTTTATAAAAAATGCTTCATGTCTATTTAAGTATTTACCAGAAGAAATTCTTAGTAGCTGCCAGCATTGATACTATCATTACTTCTCTTGACATCTGATTGGTGGTAGGTTGGATTATTCTGTGCTTTACTTAGTTTCCCAGCGAACCTTTGCAGCTTGCCCCTTTTTCCTTCTCATTCAGTGGAGCTCCTCTGGATTGTTCCGGCATGTTCTCATGGACAGTCCTCATCATTCCACAGAGTTTCCAGAACTCATCTTTGCTCTCTCATGGACTTCTATTCTCATTAACCATATGCCCTGTTATCACACTTCTTAGCCCTCCCAGATTTCTGAGGTAGTGATTTTAAAACTATGAATTACCTGGGGATGCTATGAAGATGCAGCCTCAAATTTTAAAGTAATGGAGAGATGCCTGGCAGTCTGCATTTCTAATGAGCTCCCAGTGAATGCTGTTGCTGCTGGTCCATGTATTACAATTTGAATAGCAGCGTTCTCAGGACCCACCCCCAATTTAGCTCTCTTTCTTCAAATTAAAAAAAAAAAAAAGCCTATAATCTAGAAACTTCCTTCAGGATAGCCAAACAAAGCCTATTGTTTATCTTTATTGTTGAAAGTATTACAGATGTCCCTCCTTTTCCCCCATTGACAACGCCCCTCCCCCACAATCTTCACTGCATGGTTGTTGTCTGTGTCCATTGGTTGTGCATATAAGTTCTTTGGTTTATCTCTTCCTATCCCCTGGGCCCTCTTCCCTCTGACGTATGTCAGTCTGTCCCCTACTTCCATGTCTCTGCATCTATTTTGGTCGTCAGCTTGTTTTGTTCTTTATACTCCACAAATAAGTAAGATCATGTGGTACTTGTTTTTCTCTAACTGGCTTATTTCGCTTAGCATACTATCTAGTCACTGAATTCTCTCATTTCTCCTCCTTCAAATCACAAAATTTCTTCTCCTAATACGCTGTATTGGTGTTTTTTTGTTTTTTTTTTTTACTACCTTCTCAACTATTTTTTTAATTGGTGAAGAAAACGGCTAGTGTCAAAATGTTTTTCTGCCTTTTGATCAAAGACGTTTTCCTCTGTGGGTTTCCCATATCTCCCTCTTAGTTGACTTGAGACTAAAAGGGATTGAATGTGCCACTGTGCAGGGCGTGCAGACCACCTCCGCCTGGCAAGGGAACGTCAGACTGATGAAACTCCTCACTCCGACCACCTCGTGAACTTCGCAGCTGACGCACAGCATTAAGCACAGAAGACTGGTTCTCAGCTGTAGTGTTGAGACTCTGAATGCTAAAGAAAACGTTAATACCAGTAAAAGATACAAAATTTTGCAAATAGTTTAGTTTAAAAAAAAACTGTTACAGTAGATTCATGATGATGTCATTCCAATTTATTTACTCATTTGTTTTCTAAAGTTTTTTTTGTTTTTTTTTTGAGAATTTAGAAAGAGTGGGATTTTGTCTTTGACGCTAGGCTCATGCACATACGATTATCATTTTTCTGTCTTCCTGTTCCATATGGTTAAATATAACTGCTGTTCCGCAAGCACCAAGTAAGTTTCTTTTCTGCACTGCAATTTCAAATTATTTAGGTACAGTTTGGAAAATCCAGGCTATATCTGCATATATAACCCAAAAGGTAAGTCATTTATTTTTCTCCATAAATCCACCCTTTAAACTTCTGGGGTATTAGCAGAAGGTAGGTTTCCTATAGTTCAAGCATGCTCTCTCCTTCCCCAGCACGCATGCTTCCTTCTCTGCTCAATCAGATCTTTGTCTGACCGTGAACTTTGTGTCAGGCTCTGCTCACATCCCAGCTCATCCCAGGGACATCGCTCCTTTTTCATTTTCACTATATTAACCTACATTGATCTCTCCCACCACTGAACTCACAAAGTCCTTTTAATCAACGTTACCAAGTAGATGCTCAGTTGTTCTCTACTTAGCCTGCCTTTGTTAATCTTACTTTTCCAAATAGATTCCAAGTACACTGAGGATCTAAGTTATCCAGTAATGGATTTATCTATAGTGCCCAAGGCCCAGAACTAAATCTTGCTAGACACCTCATAGCTTAGAATTTATTTTATAAATATAAAGTGACTGGAATCCCATCTTTGAAAACAAATATGCAGAACACATAGCTTAATTTTCAACATGAGAAACAAGCTAATTAGAAATAAATTAACATGTATGAGGCCTTTTACTCAGTGCCATGTTCATAGTCTATACTCCACTCAAATTAGTTCATTCTTTTTTAGATTGTTCATTATCTTCAGTAGAGAGTGAGATCATTCAAATCCACTGATTTTAAGAAATTCTGAAGTCATTTCTCTGACTCAAGGCGAAGAATTAAATGATGCAAAAATGTGACTGCAACTTCTATCCAACACTTTTTCTTTTTCCCATGAAGGTTAAAGATGAAATAGGGTTGTTTTTTTGTTTGTTTTGTGGGGGGTTTTTTGACAGAAAACTAAAAGTCCTTTATCTCTTAAATTTTCTTCACTGATTTAAAATAATGCATAAAGAAGGAAATAAAACCCTGGCCGGTTTGTCTCAGCGGTTGGAGCATCGGATCATGGACCAGGGAGTCCCAGATTTGGTTCTCACTGGGGCATGTACCTTGGTTGTAGTTTGTCCTCGGCCCCGGTTGGGGTTGTGTGGGTGACAGCCAGTCTATATGTCTCTCTCACATAGATGTTTCTCTCTCTCTCTTCTTCCCTCTCTCCCTTCCACTCTACCTGAAGATAAATGCAAAAATGTCCTCAGGTGAGGATAAAAAAAAAAAAAAAAAAGAAGAAGAAGGCAATAAGGCCCAGCTGGTATGGTTCAGTGTCGCCCCATGCACCAAGAGGTTGCCCATTCAATTCCCTTTCAGGGCACGTGCCCAGGTTGTGGACCCCATCCCCAGTGGGGGACATGCAGGAGGCGGCCAATCGATGTTCTCTCTCATCGATGTTTCTATCTCTCTCTCCCTCTCCTTTCCTCTCTCTCTAAAATCAATGAAGACAAAATTTTTTTTAAAAAAAGAAAAGTAAATAAAAAAGTGTACCTTCTCAATATGTGAAAGGGTATGTGTACTTTCCGTTACACAACTCAGAATCTCAGATGACCCCCAAGAAGTGGTTTCATGGTTTTACAACCCCAACATGTCTTTCAAAGGAAACATGAGTGTGGAAAAGAAAAAAGGGGGGCGCACAGTAGCTGCTTAACGGAAGTGTCACACTCATGACTTCTTAGATTGTCACTGCTGTATCAGAGGACGAGGATTTTAAGGGTATTTTATTTGCTCTCCTTCTCCTTCTTTTCCCTCTACCTCTGCTCTTCCTCCTCATTTTGGATTATTTTGGTTTTTAAGGTGAAGTGGTGACAATGGAACTTAATTGAATGTGACTATTTTCACATGTTTCACTCCGTGTCTATAATACAATTGATCACAATTTACCACAGCAGAGTTTAAGTAACTTTTAACTATGTTCTTAGCACATACCTAACCATCATCAGAACAAGGCACACTTGCAATGTTGTTTATTTAAACATTAAGCAGGGCGTATCTTTCAAATGAAGATTTCACTTTAAGTTGGTAGATGTTTTGAGTGGGACTTGAAGAAAACCAGGCCCCCTGGCAGACATGTGGCTTTGGGATAATCAATTCAACTGTCTGCAAACGCTCAAACTATCAATTCATGAACTTCCAGCCGAGCCCAAGTGTCTTGACTCAGAGTTTGTTTTCCAGATGACAGAATATTTGAATAAATTGAAATTTGTATATCTGTATAAAGATATTTTCACTCAAACTAACACTCTAGGTTCACAAAAATCCTCTTATTGGTTAGAGATGGGTAGCAGATTTTTTTTCTCAATTTTTATTACTTTATTTTTGTTACAGATGTTTCTATTTTCCCCTCAACACCCTCCTCCTTATCCCCCTCTCCCCCCCACCCAGCATTGTTGTCTATGTCCATTGGTTACTCATACATGCATATAAATTATTTGGTTTAATCTCATCTACCCCCCAACCCCCTCCTCTGAGGATTGTCAGTCTGAACCATACTCCTTTCTATGTCTCTGGGTCTATTATGTTCATCAGCTTATTTTGTTCATTATATTCCACAAATAAGTGAGATCATGTGGTATTTGTCTTTCTCTAATTGGCTCATTTCGCTTAGCATAATGCTCTCCAGGTCCCTCTATGTCATCTCAAAGGATAAGAGATCTTTCTTTCTTACAGCTGCATAGTGTTCCATTGTGTATATGTACCACAGCTTTTTTATCCACTTACCTTTTGATGGACACTTGGGCTGTTTCCAGATCTTAGCAATTGTAAATAGTGCTGCTATGAACATAGAGGTACATATATTCTTTCTGATTGGTGTTTCAGGCTTCTTAGGATATATCCTAGGGATCGCTGGGTCAAATGGCAGATTGATTTTTAATTTTTTGAGGAAACATCATATTGCTTTCCATAGTGGGGCACTAGCCTTCATTCCCACCAGCAGTGTACTAGAGTGTCCTTTTCTCCACACTCTGGCCAACACTTGTTGTTTGATGATTTGTTGATGGCAGCCATTCTGACAGGTGTGAGGTGATACCTCATAGTTGTTTTAATTTGCATCTCTCTGATGATTGGTGACATTGAGCATTTTTTTCATATATCTCTTGGCCATTTGTATGTCCTTTTTGGAGAGATATCTATTTAGGTACTCTGCCCATTTTTTAATTGGGTTCTTTGTCTTCCTTTTGTTGAGTTGTATGAGTACTCTATATATTCTATGTATTTTGGAAATTAACCCCTTATCTGATATATTGTTGGCAATTATGCTCTCCCATACAGTGGGTTCCCTTTCCATTTTGATGGCTGTTTCTTCTACTGTGCAAAAACCTTTTAGTTTGATGTAGTCCCATGTATTAATTTTTTCCTGTTTCTCTTGCCTTAGGCATTGTATCAGTGAAAATTCTGCTGCGTATGATGTCTGAAATTTTGTTGTCTACATTTTCTTCTAGGATTTTTATGGATTCACATGTCACATTTAAGTCTTTTATCCATTTTGAGTTTATTCTTGTGTATGGTGTAAGTTGGTGGTCTAGTTTCATTTTTTTTGCAAGTAGCTGTCCAATTTTCCTAACACCATTTATTAAAGACGCTGTCTTTACTCCATTGTATGCTCTTGCCACCCTTGTCAAATATTAATTGAGCATAATGTCTTGGGTCAATTTCTGGGTTCTCTGTTCTGTTCCATTGATCTATATGCCTGTTCTTGTGCCAGTACCAGGCTGTTTTGATTACAGTGGCTTTGTAGTATAATGTTATATCCGGTATTGTGAGCTCTCCTACTTTGTCCTTCTTTTTCAAGATTGCTGTGGCTATTCGGGACCATTTTTGGTTCCATATAAACTTTTTAAGTACTTATTCTAGTTCTGTGCAATATATCATTGGTATTTTAATGGGTATTGCATTGAATCTATAGATTGCTTTGGGTAGTATGGACATTTTAATGATGTTAATTCTTCCAATCCATGAACAAGTTATGTGCTTCCACTTTTTTTATATCTTCCTCTATTTTTTTTTCTTAATTTCTTTCAGTTTTCTGCAAATAGGCCCTTTACTTCTTTGGTTAGATTTATTCCTAGGTATCTTAATTTTTTTGCTGCAATGGCAAATGGGATTGTTTTTTAGTTTCTCTTTCAGTGAGTTCATTATTGGTGATTAAGAATGCTGTTGATTTCTTGATGTTAATTTTGTATCCTGCTACTTTGTCAAATTGGTTTATTATATCTAGTAGATTTTTTATGGAGTCTTTAGGATTTTCTATGTGTAATATCATGTCATCTGCAAATAATGACAATTTCACTTCCTCATTTCCAATTTGGATCCCTTTTATTTTTTCTTCATGTCTAATTGTTGTAGCTAAGACTTCCAGTACTATGTTAAATAAGAGTGGCAAAAGTGGGCATCCCTGTCTTGTTCCTTCTCTTAAGGGAAATGCTTTTGGTTTTTGCCCATTGCGTATGATGTTGGCTGTAGGTTTTTCATATATGGCCTTTATTATATCCAGATATGATCCCTCTATTCCCACATTGCTGAGCGTTTTTATCAGAAATGGGTGCTGGATTTTGTCAAATGCTTTTTCAGCATCTACTGATATGATCATAAAGTTTTTATCTTTCATTTTGTTTATGTGGTGTATCACATTTATTGATTTGCGAATATTGTCCCAGCCTTGTAGGAATGAGAGTTTTGTTTTATATTAATTTTAAGGCATAGAAAAAATTAATAAAAAGTGTGAATTAGTGTATGTATGTATACATATGCATACATTAGTATGTGATTCAATGTAAAATTAAAGACACCCATACCTAAATGCTACAGTCGTGGTAATGGAGTAATTTCTTTCCAAATGCTGCATCTTCTTTTGCGTGATTCTTATATCTGGATTCAATTTTTTTTATATCTGGGTTCACTTGGTATAATTTTCAGAAAAATATTAGAATTTTGCTTCTAAATATAGAGACCATTCTTATGTTCAAGTTGCTCCATATTCATTATCCCTTTTAATTCTTTCATTAGCTTTAAAATGTAGGCATTATCTCTGTTTTACAGATGAGAAAACTGGGATTAATAAAAATTTAATGAAAACTTTTAAGAATGTATTCGTATATTTAGACTTGACAAGCAAGCAAAGAGAAAGGACCAATGACATGCAAGGCTTCAGTCTTCAGAATAGAATGTTAAAACACACACACACACACACACACACACATCTATTGACAGCTTCCTTTTGTATTAGGATGAGTCTGTTCTTTGAATCAGTGCCTGCCAAGTTTAGTTGATTGACAGATAGGATGTGATTATAATTCTCCCTTTCTTATTGTAGTAAAAAGCTATATTTGGTTCTTAGGAAATAAGATACATTATTTTAATCTCTGATAAGTGGAAAACATGCCTTACATAATTAATCATTGAGGTATTAACTTATATAGTTTAAAGATTTTCTTAAATAGAGGGTTTGTTTTTTGTGTGTGTGTTTTTTTTTTTTTTTTACTATATTTCCTCGATCTATTGTGAAGGATTTAAACAGGTAGGAAGATGGATGTACTTCTGACATACACCTTCCCTTTCTTATACAAACAAAACAGAATTGGAAGTGGAAGTCAAATGATAAATATAATAATTAACCTATATAGTGCTTTTGATGCCTGCACTATCCTAAGCACTTTGCATATATTAACTTGTTTAATACCCCTATGAGGTAGTTACTGTCAGTACTTCAGTTTGTTAGATTTGACTTTGAACATTGTGCCAGAGGTCATACAGCTGATAAGTAGCAGAGTTACGTCTTACACCCAGCAATCTGACACCAGAATCTGTGCTCCTGGTATGTTCTGATACGTAGCTTCTCAAAATACACAACAATCCTCGCCTCCACCAAATCACCAATGGCCGTGGCTTTTTTTAATGTTAAACTGTTTCATTTTATTTTAGAGTAGCGAAAAAGAATGAGAGAATTCTTAACGATGAGAAATAATAAAGTATTTTAACTTGTATTCGTATGCTCTGACGCAGACAATATATTTCCTGACTTTTATTATACTACATTATGCTTCTTCTCATCAAACTCTTCTTCAATGTATTTAATATAACCAAGATATGTTTAATAATTTATGTGGTTTTAGCAAAGTAGTGATGAACTTATCTGTAGCATTTCTTGAGCACCTCCTATTTTGAAATTATATGGATGTAAAGAAAAGTTACAAGATAAAAGAATGGTTTAACAAATAAAGTTGAAAACTATAAAATCATTGAGAAAAACCAGATGGTTTTACTCTAAAAACCCAACATATATCTGCCCAACATTAAAAAACACACAAATAAATAAGAAAAAATTTTTTTAAAAAGCCCTCTTAGAATGAGAATAGCTACATGATAAATAAATTTGGAGAAAACTGGGAGAGATCCTGGGCTATGATGAGGGAATAGAAAATCAGTGAAAGTGAGTATCTCATGGTTCATTCAAAGCCTTAAAAATAGATGTCACAATTAAACAAAAATAAAAAACCTCCTTAGCTGATTGATAGACGATATGTCATGAAATCAAGAAAGGTTGAGTGATTCAAAGATCATAAGTATCATCAAACCAGCCAATCAAAATCATCTAATCATGCAATTTGAATTAACAACTCATCAATCACATGTCTATATGGAACAATTGCTAGTAACTGTAGAAGTCTTTTATTTTTAAAAAGTATTATTTTCTTCACTATATTCATGTGGTTTATTCTACAGAAAACTTTCTATTGCTTTAATTTATCAGATAATTATATCTCTATTATCTCACTGGTTAATAGGAACCTATTATCTAAACACTGTATCCATTTAGCCTCATTCTGCAGGAGGTAAGCTAGACTCATTTGAATGGTAAAGGGCCCACACAGGAACCAAAGGACAACATTTCATGGAACCAGCAATCCTGGCAAAATCAGATGATTTTCACCCTATATACATTGGAAAGCCAATAAAATGACTTTGAAATTAATTGGCTAGATGAGATTTAAAACTAGAATAAACAACCATCTCTGTTTGGCAGAACAGGGTACCTTCAGTGCTAAAACAGAAAATCTCAGCCAATAGGGATGAGCAATCACCCGATGAGCAGCATGCTCAGGTTGGTCCACCTTACCTGTGGCTGGTGGAAGCATCAATGCTATCCGCCCTCACCATGGGTCCTTGGCATAAAGTGTAGATGCTTCTGTGGCCAAGAGCCACCGTTGCCTTCCCATTCACTTAGACTTTTCCAGGCGTTGGGGTTTGTCATTACATGGAATTAGGGAAGAATTATATGGAATTAAGAAAGGATTCTGTGTGTTCATGGACTTGATATCCTCACTTGATATCACTTGATATCCTCACTTCTAAGTGAGGATGTACATGGTCATCGTTTGGCTGATAAGCAACACTAACTGACAAGTGTTTTCTCGACTTCTGGCTCCTTGGGAACATCATTTAGAATATGAGAACAGACAGTAAGATAAAGGAATCAGAGCACATACCATGACAAGCCTCTACATTATTAAAAGCTCATCTCCATGATTCATAGATTTTTTTGAAGTGTCCAAGGATCAAGACCTGATTCAAAGTAAGGCCAATTTTCTGATGTGTCATGTGGTGTGAACATGGGTCTGTGACTCCACCAAGACGGGAAGCACATGCAGGCACTTCATCTCAGATGAGTAGCTGTATAAACTTGTCAGGGACAATACATGTCAAATTAAGAAACTTGTTTCTTAAACTTTGTAAATTTATCTCCTTCGAGGTAAATGATTCTGTTACCACCATAGAGTCCAATAAATCCAATGTAGTGATGTGTTAATATATGCTGTTGATATCAGTACTGTTAGCATACTATGAGAGGCGAATCTTCCTATAAAATCATCATGTCAAATTCCCCAAACAAAGAATTTCTTGTGACTGCAAACAAGAGATGGGACCATTCCCTACAATGGCCATTGCTCGTTAGGAATGATCACATTAAAATGCTTCATATATTTTTTCAAGGTAAATACTTACAGCTCACAGAAGTGAAATAGAGCTAAATGTCCCCATAGTATCTTAGAATAGGTAAGTTTAATAAAAATGACAAGATTACTTCATCTCCCTTTGATAGCAGAAAACGTCTCTTCCATGAGATGATTGTAAATTGGTGGTTGAACATTATTCAGTTTGGAATTCCAAGGTTCTAGGAAATGCAGTTATATTCAAGCTTACGTGTTTCTGGAGAGTGACTAGAAGTCTTATTACTTGAATGTATAAATGGTGTCATTTTTTTATGTAGTATATATTTACATTTTGGTCTTGTTTGCAATCAACTTACAGTAACCTCGATTCCAGATCCAGAGTTATTATTATTAATACACTTCTATGTAAAAGTACTGACTATAAAATTAAGTGGGTCACTACTAAGACTATTTGACAGCCTTTTTCTAAATTCAAAAACACCACATGGCAATATACTTCCTGCTAGACAGCTGTCCCCATAAAAAATCTGCTCTCATAAGAAGCATCCTTGTTGACCAGCTGAATGACCCACTTGTGTCTGGGCAGAAATCCATTCATTCTGGGGCTGATACATTGCTAGGAGACAAGGGGAAAAATGCTCTTCCTACTCATGCTTTATAAATAGTAAAAAAAGGTATAAAAATTGGACTGCATTCATTTAAATCTGACATCCTCAGTAATCAATACAAAAACACAAACAAAAAACAAGTTACCAATATTTTCCTGAACATTTTACATGACAGCTTTTGTTTTGCTAGTGTATTTCTCCATGAAACTGATGTGGGAAGAGCTTTGCTTTCGCTGGGTTCTTTGTGAAAATAGAAAAGCTATACAGAATCCTTTTATGTTATTGTAGATCAGTTCTCTTTCTTACAGAACATACGATTTCTTTGCTCTCAAGGTAAATTAACCTTGAATAGATCCGATGAGGAATAAATGGATAAAAAGAAGAAATGTCAGTTCCATCTTTTTGTGAAAACAGGAAATGCACACTTCAGAAGAAGACAGACCAGTCTAAAAGCCGCTGTCAGAATTCTTCACTCTCCCGTGGCGACTGCAGAGCTTGCCCTTGGAAATGGAGTGAGGTGTTCCTAATTCAGAGAGTTATAGCAGCTCTGCTCAATAAAGTCTCTTAATGGAGTAAAATGTGAAAAATAACTGTATTATTTTCTCAAGATATATTCCATTCGCCTATTGCCTTTTACGAATTTTATTTTACACACCAGGTCCTTTTCTTAGGCAGAAGGTGATACTTCAATTCAAAAGGCCTAGATGTGAGAAAACAAATATCATGATGTGATTTAGTAGAAAGACAGTGAATAATCCTGACCTTGTTTTGATATTAGTTATTAGGAACGGACACTGTATTTACTAGTTATTTTCTCGGCCTAGTCTTCATGTATACAAAATTAGTTCGTACGACATCATAGGGTTGATGGTGACATTTAGTCAGAATATGTATCAGAACAAGCATTGTGCCTGGTTCAATAAATACGTGTTTGTCCTTGGCAGCTTGCAGTTCAAACAATATAGGAAATCTCTTTTTCTTCTTGATTTATTGAACCTGTCTGAATATGCTAACTCTTTAAGCCTATTTTCTCTTATTACCTAAGCAAGTAAATATTTCTTTTTTTTTTATAAATGCCTATACAATTATATCCAGTTAGACTCAAAATATATTTATTGCAGCCTGAGTTACATTGCAGTTTTGAAATCCTCTCCCCACAAGATGACCCCTATCTTAGAGTACAATAGTCAGGGTTTATATATATTTTTTGCGTTAAAAAAAACCTCACTCAGCCTTCATCTGGTGTAACATTTTGTCTTTAACTGTAAAATGCTTGTTGAGTGAAGAGAAGAACCACCATCAGTGGTCAGCTCTTAGCTTTGGCACAAGGTGTAGAGAGAAATAGATGAAGAGGTTTTCATGTGCTGTTTTACACCTCCAAATAATGTAATAACTATGCCTTACGTAATATAAAACATTAAAATAACCTGAAGTCAGTATAACCATACACTCCTACACTTAAACAAAGGATTATAGAGGGTTCTGGAACACAGTATAAATCAGGTGGGTGGCAAAGAAAAAGTTAACGAGTGAACCAAATGGAATGCTGGACGAAAAGGTTTCAGAGTGAAAAATAAATTAATGCCTTTGGGGTGGGAGTGCAAAGGGGGTTTTTATGTCTCTCCTTTTGGGGGGGAGATACAGGCATGAGCAATCATCAATATATTTTTTTCCAAGTGAAAAAGAGGCAAGATAAACGGGTGAGAGAGAGAAGCGGCCCAGGTCTGAGTAAACATTACTTCTTTTAATATTCACTGGGACCCGTCTCCTGAGGGCGCCACTTCCTCAACTGGGGCTCAGCTTTGTGAGTTTTCTGAGCAAGTTCTAGGCAAGTTGCTTTTGGTCGGGCCCTAGAACTCACTCTAATGAAATAACTTTCTTCGTCTTGTGTGAAGTTTCCTGAGCTCTCCATGGAAAACTCAATACATTTAAATAAGTGAATATAGCTTAGGGTGAGAATCACACATGTCAGCTGCTTTCCTGGGAATGCATTCTAACTGGAGCGTGTTCTTTCAGAGGTATTAGGAGCTCAACCTTTCAGTACTTATTGTCCCTGGAGCTTTCGCAGGGCCTTGCTGATTTTGCTCACCAGCAAGAGTGGAATGCGCAGTAAATCAGGTTGTCTCTCCTTAAGCCCACTTCTTGTGCTGTCTAACCGTTCTATTAGATTTGGAGACTGTGGCCTGGAAATAAAGGGACAGGAAACCAGGTACACGTGGAGCCCATCTGGCCAGATAGAAGAGGAGCTCCTGCTAGCCTTTCTGGGGATACTTACAGGGTGGCCCTAAATATGTTGATTGACATTCTGCATTTTCCTTGGGAGATTTTGGAAAACTGGCAACAGAAACCAGAAAGCAACTACTATTCTTATGACATTTTCTTTTCATTCTTTCTTTTTTCCCTTCCACACTCCCATCTTCCTAACTCCCTCTGGCTTTCTGTATGCTTTTATTTGAATCTGGTAATAAAACCTTTCACCAGATTTTATAAGGCAACACATTACTTCTTTATTCCGTGGCGTTTGCCAACTATTACAACAGCATTGAATTTAAGGCTCTTTAACATAAAATTGATCTTTAGATATGATGTCCTTTTCTCTCTGTATCTAAACACAGATTTGGCACTATCAACGTTATTAATCTACAAACATCCCTATGAATTAGTCACAGATACATCCTGATAGATTTGGGTATCTAACCTGACTGTAAGTTACAAGTGTTTTTCAAGACAATGAAGGTATGCTCATTCTGTGTTCCATCTCTAACTCAGTATTTGGAGATGATAACTATATTTCCAATGTTAAAACGGTTCTGTTATCCTCTGGGTAATGTTAGGGTCCCTGAGTAATAAATCAGACCTTACATTTTCTTCTTTCAACCCAATAGATATTTGGTAGGCATTGAATGGATCTTTAAAAGGTTATTTTATATCTTGATTACTTTTTTAAAGTGAATGTTCAGTGTGTGTGTGTGTGTGTGTGTGTGTGTGTGTGTGTGTGTTATGAAATTTAAAAAATGAGTTTTAACGTGAACTTGTTATTGAAGACATGTGTGGGTTGCCTTTCTCCATGGCAAGTGGGAGGGGGTCCCTATGATAGCTCAAGAAAAATCATTTTCTGAGACTCACATGGGATGATGAGTGATCTTTATTTGAGTGGAATTACATCTCTGGGTTTGTAATGTCCCATTTCCTTTGGTACAGTCCTGGAAGATATGCAGCTGGGGATTCAGCAGAGCTAGAAGTAAAGCCAGTGTCCAAAGTTTCCGTTCCATGGTGGAGTTGGGACCCGTATAGCATTAGGCTAATTGCAGGCCATTAGTTCATTGTGTGTGGGGTCCACATGGCCTGTGGGCCACGTGGGTGAATGCAGAAGTGTGAGAGCCCCACAGCCCAGGATTACGAACCAAGAGAGCAAACTCCTTTTTTAGGAGATTAAGTATCTCAAATCTGCCTGCACTTGCAGTGGTCACACCTGCTTTGGCCAAAGATCTGTTCCCAGGTGTGACTGACAGGCAAGCACTTTCCCTATTTCACTCAGACTTTACTGAGCATGCATCTAAATTCCAGCTTCCTGGCTAAGCTGCACAAATAGCATGCCCATAGCATTTGGTCTTCCCTTTGCTCTTTTACAGTTATTAATCACTAGGTTAAATTATAACAGTATCAAACTCTATAAATTAATAACTAAATGTATTTTCTAAAAATTTAAATTCTAAATGTGAAAAATAGTTCATTCTTTCCTTTAAAATTGCTATAAGTATATGAAGTTATGTATTTGTACTATTTTTTAATGTTATAAAATTTATAAAATCAACATAACCAATATAAACTTGAGTTATTTTCATCTTTAGCCAACAAAAAGGTTTTAAATTACATCAACAATAGTTATATTAAAAAATGATATAAGATAAATAGAACTCCTCCTAAGGCTTTCTATAATAAAGCATAACTTTGTAGATTGATGCCTACCTAACTTACATTGAGATTTATATTTTCTAAGAGAGTATTTTTGTCTATGTTTGTCATAGCTATCTACCATGGCTAAATATGTCTTTCACAATTACTACTCAAGATTAATCACTGTTTTTACCTTCACAGACAATAAAAGACAATTCACATAGTTTATTTCTAATAATAATTTTTCAGTGTCCATGCTACTGATACGGTTGTAATAAACCTCGTTATGAATAACTGGAAAAGAGCAAAGGCAAGGCCAAATAGTATAGGCGTGCCATTTGTGCAGCTTTGCCAGGAAGCTGCATTTTACACTCTGCAGGAAGCCTCCAGACTTGTAGGGGAAGAATAGACACATGCCCAGTGAAGTCTGGGTGACATAGGGAAGGTACTTGCCTGTCAATCACACCCAGGAACAGGTTATTGGCCAGAGTAGGTGTGGCCACTGTAAGTGCAGGAAAATTTGAGATATTTAATCCCCTACCAGGGGTGAGGAACCTTTTTTCTGCCAAGGGCCATTTGAATATTTATAACATTATTCGTGGGCCATACAAAATTATCAAATTAAAAATTAGCTTGCTGTATTGGGTCCGGCTAATTTGGTGAGGCGTGTGATGTTAGCTGATATTGATTGTGTGGCCCTTATACAGCCCACAGGCTGGACATTCCCCACTCTTGCAGGAATTCATTTTCTTGGTCTGCTCTCTTGCTCTTGTGTTTTGGGGACTCTTGGGACTCTTGTTTCAGAGGCATGCTCTCTTGGCTGCCCTGCATTTGCCCATGTGGCTCATAGCCATGCAGACCCCACACAATGGACTAGCCCAATGCTGTACTGGACCCAATTCCAACATGGAACAGAAACTCTGGACACTGGATTTGCTTCCAGCTCTACTGAATCCCTAGCTGCACATCTCCCAGGATTGGATTTTGGGAAATGAGACTTTGGAAACCCAAGGATGTAGTTCCATGAAAATAAAGCTTTCTACCACATCTCATCCTCCTGTAGGGACCTCCAGAAATGCTTATTCCAGTGGTACCCCAAGAACCCCACTCCCACTAGCAGTGGAGAAAGACCATCCACACTTTTCTGCAATAACACTACTATTGTCTAATATTTTAGATCCATCTTCTCTTCAAAGCCAACTAGAATTAGTCATTTTTGTTATTTTCACATTATTTTAGTGTTAATGCTTATTTTTATTTATCTACATTTATTAGTTTATTTAATCTTCAATGTCCTTGTATCATACTCCTTCATTCTGTGTCAAATTTCTTCTATTGAAGAATCTCCTTTAGTACTTGATTCACTGAGTGTCTTTGAATAATAAATCTTGATTTTTGCTTGTCCAATAATGTTTTACTTTACTTTTATTCTCTATTAATGTTTGTGGACTTCTAGTGACAATTTAATATGTTTCATGGTAGATCAAAGATTAAAGCAACAGTTGGGGACAAGGTTTAAGGACAGGATGTAAGTATTATGTATTCTGACAGGTAAGCATGGAGTAACATGTTCTGAAAATGTGGTTAAAGAAAAATGGGAAATTAAGAAAATGAAACTCATTGGTTGCTGTGTAGGTTATGGGTGGTGTTGGGGATATTTTATTTAAAATGGTAAAACCAAATACTAGAAATCTAAGTAAGGTAAGGGAGATGTAAGTTATTATAATCTATATTATTAAATTTTTACCACAAGAAAAGTATACATACTTCCTTGAATATAAAATATGTGGAGGGAAAAAGTAAAAGAAACAGAGAAACAAATAAAAATGTAGTAAATATAATATAAATAATACATATAAGATAAAATAACATGAGAGAGTTCAACTAAAATAATATGGTATGTAAATATATTTATAAGCCTACATGAAATGGATAATATGCTAGGCAAAATGTCTATGTAAGAAATAGATTGAATTATCACAGAAATCTACCTTCATAAAAATTCATCAAGTCTTGATGAGGGATTTTACAAAGCTTTTAAAGACTAATCATCCCAATATAATTTAAGATATCCCGGGAGTACAGAGGAAAAAAAAATTCTCAATTTTTTAAATAAAATAACTATAGCTTTGAAAATGAATCATGACAAAAATAGGACATTAAAATGAAAACTAAAGAACAAGCTTACTGTCCAGCCAGTGTGGCTCAGTGGTTGAGCGTCGATCCATGCACCAAGAGGTCACCGGTTCAATTCCCAGTCAGGACACATGTCCAGGTTGTGGGCCTGATCCCCAGTGGGGGGCATGCCAGAGGCGGCCAATTGATGTTCTCTCTCATCTATGTTTCTATCTCTCTCTCTCTCCCTCTCACTTCCTCTCTCTATAAAATCAATAAAGGAAAAAGAAAAAAAAATTTTTAAAAAGAACAAGCTTACTTATGAATATCAACACAAAATACTAAATAATTTATTAAAAATCAGAATCTAATGGAAACTTAAAATAATAATATATAATGGAAAAGTGTTTTTCTAACAATTCAAAGATATATTTTAAAAATGTTTTTATTGGTTTTAGAGAGAGAAGAAGGGAGAGGGAGAGAGAAACATTGATGAGAGAGAAACATGAATGTGAGAGAAACATCGATGTGAGAGAGAAGCATCAATGGGTTGCCTCCCATACACACCCTGACTGGCCATGGAACCTCAACCTGGGTATGCGCCCCGCCCGGGAATTGAACCAGCAAACTCTCAGCGCATGGGAGGACACTCAACCAACTGAGCCACACTGGCTAGGCTCAAAGGTATTTTGTATTTAGAAGTTTATAATGTAATTTACATCAATTGATGTGTAGATAACATATATATGATTATCTCCATGGATGTTAAACAGTGCTTTGACAAAATCCAACATCAACTCATGATAAAACACTTCAAAAAATAGAACAGATACTTTCTTAAAATGATTTTACATTAATACCCACATATGTGTGCACATATGCAGTCAAATATATGGATATATGTGTGTATATTCATATATACATATCAGAAGTATAATCCAGAGACTAAATGGTTGTGAGTGATTATCTATAGGAGTGGGGTAGGATAGGAAAGCCAGTGAGATCTCCCTGAACATATTTCTTTAAATAATTTTGGCTTTTGAACCATGAAAATATTTTACATAATAATAAAATAAAATTAAGTCATAAACCATGAAAAGGTCTCTTAAAACTGAATGACTACTCAAACAAGAACAACAATAGCTGCATGAGCCTGTATTTGAGATTGATATGCTCCTGGACTTTCACTCACTCACATTCCATGGTTACTGCTCTGGCCATGAGATCCCCCTGTTCACTTCTTGTACCTACGACATCACCTTTTCCTTTCAAACTTGGTTATATATTTAAAAATTTAAGAATATTTTGTCTAGCATTTCTATTTAAAGAAAAGTGTCATTATTAAATAATTTTACCAATTACTTAAACCCAAAACCTTTGATAATACATTATTAAGTAATTAAATTTCTCCCAGGAAAATTAAAAACAAAAACCAGACACACACACACACACACACACACACACACACACACACACACAAGTAGATGTGTGTTCTTGACCAATAGCAATTACATTTTAATTTTCCTTTCCTGAAATAGGAATGGGTTCAAGATTCTTAAACACACCTTCTTCAACAAGATTGCAAATGGCTTGATGGGAAACTGTGCTATCTACATTTCCCAAAAGTGATAAAAGCTGATTTTTTTGGAAGAAAAAAAATTTAGAAAGTAAAATCTCTAAGTATTAGTCGCAGTCTGGTGAATTTCTAACAGTGAGAACAGCAGGACTGAATGTAACTCTCCTGTGCAGCAGTAATGATTAACCAACTGGACCTTTGCTCTCTGCCACTTAATATTAGATATGACTCTTTAATTACCTTGACTTGTTGCAATCCAGCATGAGCTAATATCTACAAAGAAGACCAGCATATAAGATTGCCTTCTTTTCAACAAATAATAATCGCAGCATAAAAAGTTCCTGGCTCAGTATCAGGCCATCTTGGACTCTTGTGTACCCTTACTTATTGTGGAGACTGAGATCATCATGTTACCAATCATTCATTTACAGTCAGGTTGGCTCAAACCATCCACATGTTCATTTATTGATTCTGTCTCCTTATATTTCCTAAAGGATTATGCTATGTTACTTGGTGCTTGTTTTAGAGACAACTAACATTATAGAGACTGGAGAGCAGAATGAAACTCATTTACTCCCCAGGCTACATATTTCCAAAGTTGAAAAGCTAGGTAATTTAACACAAACAACACTAATCAACATAACCAATATAAACATGCAACACTGACACTAGAGAATTCAACACATACATCACTAATCATAACAGCTAATGCTGATTGAGCATCTTCTGTGGGCTAGCGGTGTTTCAAAAATGGTGCAAAATAAGATTCATTTAATTCTCCCAATCACAGGGTTTGGGTACCATCCTTTTTCATAATTCTACAATTTCTTGAAGTTCCATATTTATAAGTGACCATATAATTTAGGGGCTTCAACTTTGAGTTCATGCTTTTAATCACACCTTACCACTTATTCCTAGTTCACTAATTCCTGGTTTCATCATTTGTATTTAGTGAGAGAGGTAAAGAGGAAGTATGTACTCATTCTTTCTCTCTCATCATTAATCAGTGTGAATATTTACACTTTATACTTTCTTTTCATAAAGGAACATTCAACCCCTTGGTAGGGGTGGGGAATGGCATGAGAGAGAATTGGACTGTTAAGCATGTGTCATGGTACGTTGGGAAAAAATGTCATGCTTTTAATTGCTGTGCTCAAACTCAATGAGCAAATCCCACTTTTAACGTCCTGAGACAAACTGCATGTTTTAACCCGCTTGCTGTGTCATGTACCTGTTACTGGAAAAATCACCTTGGAATTACAGCAGCAGTTGCTAGAGGAGCATTCCATCCGCCTTTATAGGGAAAGGCGGATGGTATAAATCACCTATACCATCCGCCTTTATAGGGAAAATGCTGTTCCTTAGTACAAACCTTTGAGTAAATCCTTGAGCAATTTCAACTCAATCCTGCAGACATGAGAGGCTGATTAAACATCTAAAACGTGGGTTCTTCCTCTGAACACCTTTGAGGGCCACCCTTGATAAACAGTATCAGTGGATTCCACACAGGTACAGTCACATGGCAATGAGGCATTTCACAGCTCGCTCTGCTCTCTGCCAAATGCTTCCAAGGCCTGATTTTTTATATATCATCTCTGGGCCTCCTTGGAACAGACTCCAGCAGTTGTGTCAGAATGGATGGGGTTTAATGATGTTCAGAATTGTTTCATGGCCAAAAGCCAGAGACAATGATCCTTAACCTGGATGCAGTGATGATCCCGGACTCCTGAAGGGAAAAAGAGGGCACTACTTTGTAACATATGCTTTCTGTTGTCTACCAAATCTCATGCTTTTGTGGGTGTGAAAATAATGGTATTTATTTTTGAACGGCTAAATGTTTGTTGATAGTTATACCTCCCCAAACAAGGTGCATCCTGGCATGTATTTGGAAGATATTGGGAGTTTTAGGCACTTTTTACATACTTTGGGGGTAAATTTGAATGTTTAACTTGAGGCTAACAGTTTGGAACAGGAGAACGATGGTATTTGAAGAATGATCTAATTACTACTTACTAATAAAAAGAGATTTTCAGAGAGAGATTATTAATACTTAAGCTGTGGTTTGTGTGCATTAAAATTAAACTAATTAGTAAAGTTTATTTTTTTAATTTTAGAAAGTCTTATAAAAACATTGAGGTTGCAGGCTATGCTCTGACACTTTTAAACATATATCTTAATTGTATAGATTCAGAACATGTATCATCAGTAGCATTTAATTCACTGAAATTTCCTGAAGACATTTAACATACTATTTTTGCAATAAAAATAGTGCCACTTAATTTCACACTTTCAGTAAAATTTTATATGCTTTCGTTTGCCCAGAACACAAAATTCATATGATACAAAGTTACATAGAAAAATTGTTAATCAGGTCATCGTGGCAGCAATACACCTGTGCAGCAGCACTGTTTAAGAAGCTCAAATGAAGTAATCAGCAGAACTTTGCATTGCTATTTGCAGTATTGAAGCAAACATCAAACTACATTTTTATACTTTTTATGGTGGAGTACAGGCCTTGTCTTGGCACAAAATGAACTCCATTACTAGTTATGTTACATGGTGGAAAGTTACTGCATATAAATACACACACACACATATAATGTATGTGTATACATATTTGATATTAATTACAGAAATATAAATACGTTTAGAAAAAATATCTGTGAAATACCACAAAATATTGGCAGTTAATGATAGGTGATGGCACCTTTGAAAAATTTTTCAGTTTCATATATTATTCTCAGGTTCTATAATGATTCTATATTCCTTTTATAATAATGTTGATGTTAGATTTTTAAAAAATCCTCTCCTGATGATATTTTTCCAGTTATGTTTAGATAGAGTGGGAAAGAGAAAGAAAGAAACATCCATGTGAGAGAGACACATTGACTGGTTGCCTCCTGCACAACCTGACCAGGGGACAGAACCGCAACCGAGGTACGGGCCGGAACCAAGCCGGTGGTTCTTTGGTCCATGGGCCGACGCTCTAACCTCTGAGCCAAATCGGCCAGGTCTAGATTTTTAAAGTGAGTTTAAATACAAGGCAATTCCTTATTTTCATTATTGAAATATGAAAAGGGATGATTTTTTGTCCACTTAAATATGTAAACATTTAAGAATGCAGATGAAATAGTCACTAGTTCATTCATAATATGCATGTGTTAATAATGTACATAAGAACATATATTATATAATATAATTTGGAATGTGTTTCTATTGTTTCTGATCATGAAACAAGTTTTTTAACTTATTAATCTGAATCCTGAACATGAGTGCCATCAACTTAGATCCACTTTCTGACTTCACAGTCGGTCACTGCTGTTCCTAGAGCATTCCTTTTTTATTTATTTAATTTTTTTGAGATGCAGCACTTCAAAAACTGTATGGTGTTGCTACTGAGAATGTATGCCCATGTATATAAATTCTCATTAGCAGGCTATTCTGACATTTCCCTGAAGTTGTATATTTGTGTTCAGCACAATGTAAGCCCTTATTCTATTTCTTTGTAAACCTAGTAAAAGAGGTCTAATTAAATTGACATCTCATATGAAAGCCACTCCCCCAAGAAGAGTAACTGGATAGTTACCCGTTGGTGAACACATGGTCATTCAAAGAGAATGGCTTGCCTGGAGAAGGCATGGAAACTCTGCTTCCTCTTCCCATACCTTGTACTGGCATCTCTTCTACCTGGCTTTCCTGAATTACATCCTTTTATGACAAACCAGTAATCTAGCATGTAAAATGTTTCCCTGAGTTCTGTAAGCTGTTCTAGCAAATTTATCAAATCCAAAGAGGGGATTGTGGGAACCTATTATTTATACTGCTAGTCAATCGGAAGTATAGGTTAAAACCTGGACTTTCAACTAGTGTAAAAGTCCAAGGAGGGGGTCACGGGAACCTCAGGTGTATAGGCAGCGTCAGTCATAAGCACAGGTGATAACATGAGCTTGTGACTGGCATCTGAACTGGGCTGGGGGTTGGGGAAGGGAAATCTTATAAGATTAACTCTTAACCTGTGTCTCCTGGTTGACAGCATCACAATCAAGTTACATTGTAGGACATTTAGCTGGTGTTCCAGAATTGATTGGTGTTGTGTGGGAAGACTCCCACTCATACACACACAAGCTGAAATTGGGTCCAGGAACCAAAAATAATTACAAATATATGTATTATGTACATACATATATGTGTATGAATTGTTCAGAGGAGTGACATACATTTACCAAACTAATGATAATTAGTATATTTTTTGGCATTTATTTTCTCCATATGATATTTTGTTGTCTGACAGAAAGGAATTAAGAGAGACAAATGTTGTTTTAAAATTGTGCATTGATTAGCATGATACTAGATTTGTAACATTATTAATATTATAGAAAGCATTCTTTTTTCTTTCATTTTAGAGCACCCTTATGACTTTAATTTTTGTATTTTTAAAAGGAGACAGTGTCATCAAATAAGAGTTTAAATTTTACATTTTATACATGTAGAGTGTATAAAATTTGATTTTAAAAATAAAATTATAGTGAACTTGAAATTCTTGGAGGATCACTGAAATTTGTAATATGATTTGTTTTCTCACAGAAATAAACAATGCTCCAAGGGGAAAAAAATAATTAGGGCTGAATTTAATTACCACCGTTAATTTACTGGTGCAAGAAATTTCAATAGATATTTAGAATCTTTAAAAAATGCACAGCCATTAAATAAGCTAATAAAAAATTACAGTGTTTGAGCCCCTTAATCATTAATGCTCAAACAATAAATGTGATTTTTCAGAGAAAAATGTTAAAATTATTATTTAGAAAAAAGAAAGGACTCTGCTATAAAGACTACAATATAAGATGACTCACTTATATTTTAAGGGTACTTTTAAATAAAAGAAGACTCTTTGTCTTCCATTTTGGCATAGAACAATGCAAATATTTTTAATCTATAATGCACATATGCTGTATTGCTTTAGATTATTCAAGTTTTCCATTGAGGTCTAAGAAGGCAGATGGGTCTGATGAAACTCACAAGATGAGTTAGAATTGATAAGTAGTTGTTGAATAGTGCACACGTGTGAACATAAAAGGAGTGAAAGGCCAAAATGACACATGATGTACTTGAAACACGAGAGACACTTAACATACATGAGAATCCAAATGTAAGAAACACTAAATGTTCATCAGGCATTAAATATATCTGCAACATCTAAGGCAATGAATATTTATGATATACTAAATATACATAAGTCATGAGAGCTACATAATAATCAAGAGGTATAATTAAGCTTAGTGACGTTCCTTCTGGTGCCAAGTGTCTTCTCCCCAAGAAGCATGTAAAATCCAGAGTTGCTCAGCCAGAAGAGAGGACCGCTGTGGCCTCAGAGACTCACCTTGCAACTGTCAGATAGAACGTGTGTGTATCAGTGGTCCCAAGCACTTCACACAGTGAGATAGGAAGGACATCTAAATAGTGCATGTCCCAGGATTTGCATGATTCCTCTGCTCTGCTTATACCATATCCTATGTGTATTAACTTAGTTCATCTCCTTTTTTTCTTTTAGATTTTTGCAGTGTGAATTTCAAATGGATTTAATAAATCATACAACGCAAGCATTTCAATTCAGTCTATTGAAAGTTTTTTTCTGGTGTCTCTAGGACAGCTTGCCAGATAGTATACCTGAACACCACTGTTATCAAGGTATTGCTTCCATGACAAAAGTAATTTGCACTTCAGCTCAGACTTTACTATAAACAACAACAACAACAACTTATTTTATAAGACAAATATCAAAGATGGCATTTCACTGAAATATTTCTTTATACTTGAAAATAAATCAAAACTTGGCTCTGCAATATTTTTTTCCCATTGAAATGTAGGTATTAGACTTAAGAAAATTCAAGCTGTCTGGAATATGTTCACTGTGGGGTGTTTCTGAGGGTGAGGGCTGAAGAGAAATAAGACCCTTGGGGAATCACCTTATAAAAATGTCCATTCAAATGTAACTTAACTCCAAAAGACAGTTGTGTGTTTGATATGGGAACTTGAAGAGGGAGAGAGATCGGGATGCATCCTAAATCTCTAGGAAACACAACCTCTCATTTTTGAAGGGCCTGTCAGTAGGATTTAAATTTACAATTAGAGAATTCTACTTTGGCTTTTATTGGGGTTTTTTGAGAAGACTAATTGAGATTCCCTTGGGGAAATTTTATCCAGTGAGTATCTCCACCTCAGTGACAGCACTACATCAAAGGTATCACAATTTGCACTCTGATGGGATTGGACAAGAGCCTTTGTTGTTTGTAAGCGGAGGTGGTGAACTTGGAATTTTGACCTTTCAGAAAACACAAACCTGTACAATTCTAGTTCTTTTTCTACTAAAAATGTAAATAGACTTAACATATTCACCCACGCTGACCTGACAACATGTCTGTAAATGGGACTAAAAAAAAAAAACATTTATAGATTGATGTCTTCCTATAGACTTTGGATTCCAATGAATTTCCTGAAAGTTTTAAGAAAAACCTCAGAAACTTCTGTTACAGGAAGTTTTATAACTGTAGATCCCCAAAGCTAAATTCTCCTAATTCACAGAAGAATATTTTTATAATAATCTCTCCCACTTACATATTTATTTCCATTCCAACTGATATTTAAGAAATCTTATATGACTAAAATATGTATTTGGAAAGTACAGAAGAACAAAAAATGAAAATAGATCTACCATCCAATATTTAAAAAAAATTTTTTTTTCTTTATTGCTTTTAGAGAGAGAGAAAGGGAGACGGAGAGAGACAGAAACAGAAACATTGATGAGAGAGAACATCAATTGGCCGCCTCCTGCATGCCCCCCACTGGGGATTTGGCCCACAACCTGGGCATGTGCCCTGACCGGGATCAAACCAGTGACCTCTTGGTGCATGGGTCGACCCTCAATCAGTGAGCCACACAGGCCGGGCATCCAAATATTTTTAAAAGAGTTATTGTATCTATTTAAAGACTTTTATGCTGGAGATGTTTGTGTGTGTGTTTTATTTATGTGTATTTTTCTTTATTTTATTTTTAATTTGTTTAAATAAGATAACAATTTAAACATGCTCCCTGCTGGGGATTGAGCCCACAACCCAGGCATGTGCCCTGACTGGGAATCAAACCGGCAAACCTTTGGCGCATGGGACAACGCCCAACCAACTGAGCCACACCAGCCAGGGCTCTTTATTTTATTTTTGAGTAATGTATACATTGTCTTGTAAACTGTTTTTTTTTTTTCATTTAATATAGTATTAATGTGCTTTCATATTAAGAACATTTTCATCAATGTCAATTTTATCATGTAAATGTATTTCAATTTTTTGTGTAAATATATTATTTCAATAATTTATAAAAATAGAATTTGAATGAAAACCACCACTTTGCAAAATTCTAGGATTATCTACTTGACTCATAGTTTATATGAATTGCTGCTCTCTGCAAGGTTATACTTGATGACCTTGTGCTGCCTCTAATCAATTTTGAATAATTCCAAGTTTTTATATTAAATAAAAATATAATGAACATTTTAAAGGATAATATCCTTGGAAAAATCATAATAATGTGCTTAGAATGAATTCCTACATTTAGTAGTGCTTGAACAAGGAGGAAATATTGAGCCATTTGATATATGTTAATCAATTGTTTCATAAAGGACAAATTAATCTCTCTTTCCCAATGTGTGTGATGTGGCCTTTTCCTGGAGCCTTATTGGTATATCATATTGTCATTAAAATGAGACTTCATCAGCTTAAACTGTTAAATATTATATAGTTTCAATTTACATTATTTATTCTGTTTGGATTTTTCATGTGGTTATTTGTAATTTTTATGTCTTAAGGAATCTTTCATTGATAAATTTTGGCCATTTTGTCTTTCACGACATTTTTAAAAATCTTGTTCTTATTGACTCTTAAAAGTTCTTTATTCTGCCCGGCTGGTGTGGCTCAGTGGTTGAGCATCAACCCATGCATCAAGAGGTTGCTGGTTCGATTCCTGGTCAGGGCAAATGCCCAGTTTGTGGACCAAACTCCCACTGGGGGGCATGTGGGAGGCAGCCAATCAATATTCTCTCTCATTGATGTTTCTATCTCTCTCTTCCTCTCCCTTTCTCTCTCTCTAAAAATAAATAAAGAAAAAAAATTTAAAAAAGAAAAGCTCTTTATTCTGAAATGGGTTTACTATATATGTTAAAATATGTTCCTCAAATTTCTAATTTGCTTTTTAGTTTTTTGTATTTTTATATAGTTCAATTGACACACTCTTTAATCTGTTTATCCCTCCTTTTCTGCACATCAGTGTATACACTTATTGTTTTTTTTTAAAACCAACATATACCTTAAACTGCTCTTTATGAATTCATTTTAATGCTTGATTGGTCTCCTATGATCCAGCCGGAATCAACTTCCTAGTCTTGTTCTTGGTATTGTATTTGATTTCAATAAGCATGTTAAGAAATTCTGTGACTCCAGGGTTTATTTCTTTTCACACTTGTCTCCTTGTTTAAAATGTAATCATACCTCAAGTGTTGTTGTATACATTCTACTTTACCATCAAGATCTTCAATAATATTTTTAGGTGATTTATTATCTCTTGCTAATAATAAAAAATTACTTGATCAATAATATTTGGGGTTTTGTTTTGTTTTGTGATTCCCTCAAATATGAGATATTACATTAAGTTTTCATCATGTTTAATGTGTCTAACTTTATTTCCTTGACTACTTTTTATTTATTTACTATTTGTATAAAATTATTATTTAGTTTTTTCTTATATTTTTATAAGCTGTGACATTAGAAGCTTTATCTTCATATATTTCTATGTTCAATCGTTCAAAAAAGAATACACTTTACTAAATGCGCTCATAATTTTTTTTAAAAATAGAAGAATAAGTTCAATAATTAGATTGAACTCCAAAAATGATTATCAGGGAATTTAAATAATGAGTAGGGTTACTGAATAATAGTTGAGCTTTTGAGGAATTCTCAAGAACAGCTGAAATTACCTAGTTCATATGTTATTCTTTTGCTCTTTTTATCCTATGATAATTATTTTTGCCACTTAAAATTTACATTTCTATATTAATTAATTCACACAACATACAATAATATATGTAGTTGTATATTCTCTGGGAACTTCCACCAAAGAATTTTAAAATGACGTAAATGTTAATAATTACAATGAAATAGTTGTTTTCTAGGGTGTGCTTATCCCACACCAACTTCTTTTTTGTAAGTATTTTCTTTCTGTCGTCAAAGAAAAATCATCTGATCATCTAAGATAAATATTATTATCCCTGTTTTTCAAATTAGAAAATTGAGGATAAAAAAAAATGTGAAGGACTTGCTTTACAGAGCCTGGAATCCAATTCTAATGACTACATTTCCCCCCTGTACATGGCCTCTGTTCTTGATTTACCTTCATTTATGTTGCTCAGGAGGCTTTATTTGAACTATTTATTTATTTATTTTTGGTACGTGCTCCTAGCGGGAACCGAACCCAGGACTCTCTGGTCTGCAGGCCGACGCTCCAACCGCTGAGCCAAACCAGCCAGGGCAGGAGGTTTTATTTGAATAAATATTATAATTAACACTTTCCATTTATTTCAATATATTTCAAGGACTTTCTTGGTGAATCTTATTCTAGAAATGATCTCAAACAACTAAAGTGAACGAGAGCTGTATATAAAAAACTTATGAATTCAGACCCATCCACAAAGACAATCTAGAAGCACCAGAGAAAAATATCATGATAATGGACTGTCTGGTTGAGAATGGCCCTTATTTTATTTTCTGATGAGGTCTCAGTTCACTTTGCCCTGGAAGATACAGCCTTAGAGAGTAACTGAAAGTATGGCTGTCACTTTGGCTTTAAGTCACTCTCACTGATATTTCTATGATTAGAGGAGTATAAGTGAAAACTTCCAACAGTCATACCTCTGAATGACCTGCTTTTCAAAGCTCTGAATATTGCACTTTCTCAATTGGAAATCCATTAAATTGAGACCAAGGTAAGTGCATGCTGAGTGAAATGATCTGAAAGCTAACAAGATAATCAAGGGAATCAGAAGGGTCCCAAGGCCTGCTGGAATGCCATTTGGAGGCAGCTGAATTTGTTGTTGTTTGTATTGGAATTCATCTGGTACAGTAGGAACAATGGCATTTATTTTTGAGCATTCTTTTTTTGTTCAATTAATATATTAGTGGCATTTCATGCTAGAGTTTCTGGATGCAAATAGTCATTACTTCTCTATTTCCTATTGTTAACTTAAGCAGTTCTCAAAACTGACTGGTCAACAAAAATATCTGCAATCATTCATCAGAAGAATGCAGATTTCTATACTGTTCACTAAGTCCTGGGGACAAGATAAGAAGGACTTCAGCATCAACAATGAAATTTATTTATATATATAAAGAATATTCTGCCCCTTATGAGTAATTAAAACTGGGGAGGGGAAAGCCTGTGAAAACATCACACACACACATACATATGTACACACATACACAAACGGTCCCCGACTTACAATGGTTTGTTCGACTTACCATGTTTTGACTTAACAATGGTGCAAAAGTTACTCACATTCAGTTGAAACAGTATTGTGAAGTTTTAATTTTGATCGTTTCCCAGGCCAGCACTCTGCAGTACAATATTCTCTCATGCTGTTGGGCAGTGTAAGGGAGCCACGGCACCCAGCCAGCCTCACGATCACTAAGGTAAACCACTGATACTCTGCACAGTGGACTGTGTCACCAGCATTTTTTGGGTATTGCATTTTCTATTTTCACATCCTACAATGTCTACAAAACTCCCACCTATATCTCCTGTTTCTGATGTGAAAAATAAAGAGCAAGACAATTACCCTTGAGATAAACTCAAGATAAGTGCCCAACCATAAGCTAATGTAAGTATTCTGAGCACCCTAAAAGTTAGTCTAGGCTAAGCTATGATGTTCAGTAGGTTAGGTGTAGTAAGTGCATTTTTGACTTCTGATATTTTCAATTGTAAGTTGAGGAGCATCTGTATATAGCTTTTCAGCTTCATTCAACAATTTCTGAGTATATGCTAAATGAAATCTACTTCAGGTATAAAAATATCAACTGGCTTACAGACTAACAAGGAAGACAAACAGATGTTGTTTTTTACAAAAAATAAACATGAATTCTACAAGCAAGGCATGAGTCAAATGCTGAGGAATCACAAAGGAGGTAAGTGGTTCTGTAGCCCATTGTAGCTTGAATGGTTCCTGTGTAGCAAAGATCTTTGGGAGAACAACCTCAACATATCATAGGGAATGTTAATTTCTCAGCACTCTGCTTCCCTACATATGTTTGATAAACATTTAAACATTTTCCAGAGGGTTTTCTTCACAGACGTTGAATATCTCAACATTTGATTGATTTCTAAAGATTACGCCTTTTTAGCAACAAGGATAGCTTCTGTTTCAATAAAAACAAGACAAACAAAAACTATATAGCAAGAGGTGCAAAAGTAGGAGCTTTCTTGGATTGGCTAACTCACCAAAAAGATGATGTCAAGGCCAGTTTCCCCCCATTTCCATCATTTCTATTTGTGTCTGGAAGATGACTGCAGATGCTTTGAAGCTTCTAGCATAATAGCCAAAGAAGGAAATTGGCAAGAGAAAGACAGAGATGAAGGCAAATCCAATGTTTCTCTCTCTCTTTTTCTCTCTCTCTCTCACAGGTTTACCCAATTTCATTTGCACCAGTGAATCAATCATCTACAAGCAATAATTGGAGAAGGGGAATCAGATGGTCCGATTCATCAAGGTGGATCCTCTGTGGTTGGGGAAAGAGAGAGGAGGTGAGGGGAGTAGCAATCTTCCCTATATATATTGCTAGTTGGACTTGAACATAATAAGGCTTCTCTTAAGAAAGATGGGAAAAATTGCATTTAGATAGGCAAGCAAGAATTTGGATTAATTTGGATTAATAAATTCTAAACCAATATCTTTGGCTTTTGATTGATCTTCATCAAACAAGGAAAAGTGAATTGGTAACCCCAAATAACAGATTTTTAAAAATAAAGGCTTTATTTTGAGCTTTGTGACGTTGCAGCTGAAGTTATCTTTACATTTGTTATTCTAGGCTGACCAAAGTTCCTTCAATATGCCAAGAGCTAAGGAGGCATGGCTTAAAAAAACCTGCTGAACAGAATAGTGGACAAGTAAGAACTGTATAGATTACTAACTAATTCATGGCGGCTCTAAAGCAATCTACTTTACAGGCTAAAGTTTATAGATGTAACAATACTTTCATAAAAAATTCAAGAAACATAGTGTGTCCTGCCTGCCGACATCAATATAAACTAAAAATGTTAATGAGAGGAACTTCAAAATGAAATAATCCTGCTTTAAAATTTACATATATGTGAAAAAGATAACCCAAGGAAATAAATGATTTTGTTCTTAATTTGTTTATTGTATAATTCCCTTCAAGTAAAAAGCCTGTTCAAATTCCATTAATTTGGCAGCCTAGGCTAATGCTTCAGGAGTTTTTGACTAATTCTGTGTGAGCATTAACCTGTACATTGAAATTAATGGCAGTTTTCAGTGTGGATCATGCAGGAGCAAGACCTATTAAATCCTGAGCATCATGACAGTGAGGGTTAAAGAGACTATTGAAAAAGAGAGGAGACAAGGAGTGGGTGGCCCAAGTGTGATTTATTATTAGTAATAAACTTGGCCAAGAGGCCAGCAGGCCCGAGAATTAATCTCACCCAAGAGTTCACAGTGACAGTTCTCTCAGAGCTGGTTTTTAGCAAAGCCAAATACTTCCTGAAGAGCCAAAGAGAGGTAAGCTCCGTACAAAACATGACCAGAGAAAAGTAGGTCAGTGGGTCAAATGCTGAATTTTGAAGAGGGAGACAACGCTGAGGAAGACGTATGGCTTGGGGATGCATTGTGATTAAACAGCATCGATAATACTTGTGTTATGAATATCACATGCGAATACCTATCAATGGCATGTCATCGGATGCAAAGAAGGCTTTCATAAGTGTTTGGAGAGCGCTCACTCTGTGCCTACCTGTGTTGGAGGCGGGAGCATTGTTTTTGTCTCACTTACCAGAGTCTTTGTCTGTGATCAACCTCAGGTTTAAAACCAGTGTGAAAAAGAATGAGAAGCTGAGTCCATGTAAACAAACACTGATACAAGTTGGTACTTAGGATGGCAATTTGTTCCCTGTCAGCACTTCACTGGCAATTTAAAGTTTCTTTTCTGTTGGTCTTGGCAAGGAGTGAGCCAACAAAAGCTAAAACAATAGACCAGAATGGGTAATGTATTATCCTTCATTGTGTCACTATATTTGTTTTTCCCTTGAGGTAGCCAAAGCTTCTGCAAAGGCAGGGATTGCTGAGCACTTGGTAAACTGTCTACACAATGCCCAAATAGTTGTTGAAAAGCTAAACAAAATGATGTATTCGACTAGTTTCTGCCTAAGGACAAACTAGTGTTTAGCTAATCTTTACTATCAGATTACTCCCAGAGTAGAATCAAATCAATTAAAAAACAAAACAAAAACCTCTGAGTGCAATATACACATATTTCCCAAACTTATTTAAAACAAGGATTATAACTGATTTTGAATTGTATAGACATTACTTTAACTCTACATATTGAGCAAAACTTCCTTAGAGCAAAAAGAAACAATGTATAAATAAATTAAGTCTGTATTAAGTTGAAAAGCCCTCCAATTCAGTCATTTTTATTTTGAAAATTATTAATCAGATGCATGCTTACTATATAAGGTTATTTAATGAACATAAATATCTTAATTTTTATAAGACTAATTGTTGAGTAAAATGAATAGCACATTCAATATTTTATTTAAAAATTTTTTTTTCCTGTTATTGATTTTTTTTTTTTTTAGAGATAGAGGACGGGAGAGGGAGAGAGAGAAAAACATCCATGAGAGAGAACACTGATTGGCCGCCTCTTGCATGCCCCCCACTGGGGATTGAGCCCACAACCTGGGCATGTGCCCTGACCCGGAATTGAACTGGCAACCTCTTGGTGCATGGGTCAACGCTCAACCACTGAGCTACACCGGCCGGACGCACATTAAATATTTTAAATGCAAGTATAGTTGAGCATGTGTTTTTTTGTTTTTGGGGAAAAAAAATTTTTACTCAAGTTTTCTTTGGCATACGATATATAAAAATGTAATTGATGTTGCAATAGGTTCTTTAGATTGTGTATGGATTTTAAAATAAAAGGAGAGTATATATAAATAGAGGCTCTATATATTCCTTTTATTTGAAAATTTTGTTTTTAGTTAATCATGAATTGGAGTCCTTAGGTACTTTATTATAAGTCCCCACTGACTTCCATGAGGTATGAACTTATCCAGACTGTCAGCTATGTTAATAATAAAATGCTCAAAAGTATACTGAATCAAAGTTATGATTTAATAGGTATGTAAATCAAGAAAATGCAAATTGATAAGAGTAAGATTTCCTTGCTCGGGGTTACTTATAAAAGGCCCTAAGTTCAAACTACCCTTTTTTCGTTTTCTGAAAGTTATCATAATTAACTAAAAAATCACAAGGAACACTTTTGGCAGTGGTTTAAGCCTATTTTTCAGATATTCATCACACATAATGAGCTGAGGGATTTTTCTCAAATGTTGCGATTAATATTCACCTTTGCGTGAACCTTCTGCTTAGACAAATATCAAAAAAAGAAAAATTTCAGGAAATGACAAAAGAGTGTTTTTTTAAGTCCCTGGTTATGGGGATATTAATTGTATCAACAAAGTGATCGTCGGTGACATTATTCCTCAAGGGACACTCATGCTCGCTGACTACAGGAAAGCTTTCAAAGACCCAAACCTACTTAGCGCAGAGAAAGACTTGCTGGAAATTCTTGGCTAATAGACAGCTTTCTCCCTACCAGAAACTTGATTTTTCAACACATCTTTCTAACTGATAGTACCTTCAGAAATACCTGGGTGTGTCCCATTGTGGAGGTTCAAGAAGAGTGAGTGCAAAATGCCCTTCTCAAGTGCCATTGCGGCTGAAACTTACCATTTAGTAAAGTGTATTTACTTCAGGCTAAGCCTTACCCTTTCTAGGTCTGCATGTAAATCCATTCAGGAAATTTTCCTTCATTAAACTAAAGGGCCTGGGAAGAGCAGGGTTTGGGGGAAAGAGGGTTAAAATGCACTGAAAATAGGGAGGGGTGGCTTTGTAGGTGCTTTCTATATTGCATAGTTTTGCAAATAGCTAATTCATAATGAAAAGACAAAATAGCACACACCTATATCATGACCCCATATGACAGGCAATGCACAGTTAGAGCAAGATGACATGGTAAAAGCAAAGTGAGATTAAACAAATAGCTAATTGTTGACTCTCATTTGTTCTATATTTTAATGTAATCTGACTAATATGAATTAAAAATGCATGTGATCATAATACATTTTCTAATTTTTTTTCTTTCTATATTTTTACACTTGTTCTGATCCCATGTAAACAGATACTTGACTTTTCTTTCTTTTTTTTATCCTCACCCGAGGACTTTTTTCCATTTTTGTTCAGATAGAGTGGAAGGGAGAGAAAGGATGAGAGAGAGAGAGAGAGAAACATCGACATGAAAAGGATACATTGCGTGACTGCCTCCTGGACAACCCCAACCAGGGCCGGGGACGAATTGCAACTGAGGTACCTGCCCTTGGCTGGAATCGAACCCGTGACTCACTGGTCCGTGGGCTGACGCTCTAACCACTGAGCAAAACCAGCCAGGGCTTTTCTTTCTTGTCTTAAAGAGAAGTGCATGATTGTCCGGCCGGTGTGGCTCAGTGGTTGAACAACGACCCATGGACCAAGAGGTTGTCAGTTCGATTCCCGGTCAGGGCACATGCTCAGATTGTGAGTCCAATCCCCAGTGAGGGGCATGCAGGAGTCGGCCAATCGATGTTCTCTCTCATCGATATTTCTATCTTTCTCTTCCTCTCCAATCCTCTCTCTCTAAAATCAATAAAGAAGGGGAAAAAAACTTAAAAAAAAAAAGAAAGAGAGAAGTGTATGGTTGAATGAAAACTACAAATTTGCTAAAACACTCTTACCCTGGCAACCTGTGTTATATTTAATGCTTCAACCCATGGACAAGGTCAGAACAAGTTTCTTAGAAGAAGGATAAAGAAATACAAGGAGAGAAAAAGGGACTAAAAGAGACTCATCCAAGCTAAGGGAAGACAGCAATGAAGTAAACATCCATGGTGGGCACCCATCCCCTATTCCCTGGGATTTCTTCAGGAAGTTCGCAAGCCTGCAAGCAAGAATATTTTATAAGCAGCTGACTTCTACTACCTCTGCTTCAGCTGCTACACAACTATTTCCTCCCTGACACCCAGCTGAATCTACAGTGGAGTTCCTCTGATTTGGGAGCTGACTACAGAAAGTAATAAATTGGGTCTGGTGTGCAGAGTGTATTGTGTGGCATGCGGCTACTAAATGCACATGGCTCCTGAAGTATTGCATCTCTCTTCAAGGTTGCTCCTGAAAGTCAGTGGGAAGACAGATTCTTCCAGTTGGCGAATGTCAAGCAAAATGTTTCACTGTCCATTTGTTGTGTACGGAGATATAAACGGAGGTATGGATGTACATAAGCACATAAGCAATCAGTGGCTGATTGTTGGATGGGTGTTTTGGACAAGTAAGAAAGTCTTAGAAGGCTCAAAGAATATGGGGTCAGAATAGGAGTTTCAAAATTGTTACATTTGAATGCTAAACACACACACACACACACACACACACACACACAGAACCTCACTGCAGACAGTACACTTCATAAACTTATAGACAAGTTGAATCTCTATGAATTTAAATTATTTTCCTCTAGCTACTCAACTGCTTATTCAAAGGCTCGTGAACAAAGCATCTGTAGCAGCAGCAATGGAATTTATTCATGTGCTCAGAAGCATGGATTTCCCATTATTATGCTTGACTTGATAGGTCCTACTGCTTGATGCAAAATGCCTTCGGCAGTAACCAATTCTGAGATCCCAATGTCATACAAGGTCCTGGGATGACCAACCAGCCACTTGGTGGCAAACTGATTTCAGTGGAATCCTGGAGTGGGGAGACATTTTCCTCAGCAGGTTTTCTTTCTCCCTTTCTGCCTTGCTCTGCCATTGCTGCTGTTTGTAGAGTTGTAAAATGTGTTCAGCCTTCACTATAATATCACGCACAATATTATTACAGGTCAAGGAACGCAGTTTAGCAAACTGTGTTAGTCTAGCGACCAAGGCCAATGAGATTCACTAGTTATTATGCACCCATTTATCGGAAACAGTTGACCTTATAGAATGGACATTGTGACTATATTTTCTTTAGAAGATATAGTCACAATGTCAGCTCTCAGATACTGGTGCCTGTGGTTGAGATGCTTTCCATCAGGAAGCACTGTATATACTTGAACTAGCTCTTATTGTGACCAGAGTATATGAATCTAGGACTCACAGAGTAGAAGTGAGAGTCTAGCTACACTGATATCCCTAATGACCAATATGCAAAATATTTGGTGCCTCGCTCCACGGTTATGGTCTTTACTGCATTAGTATTCCAAGATGAAATGCTTCTACTAAAAGAGTAAAACAATGCCACATTCATTTGGAATACCACATGGCCATTCTTTCTTTTTCTATCCTCACCAGAGGACATTTTTGCATTTATTTTCAGATAGAGCGGAGGGGAGAGAGGGAGAGAAACATCAATGTGAGAGAGACACATCGACTGGTTGCCACCCACATGACCCCAACAGGGACCGGGGACAAACTGCAACTGAAGTACGTGCCCTTAGCGGGAACCGAACCCAGGATTCTCTGGTCTGCGGGCTGACGCTCTAACCTCTGAGGCAAACCAGCCAGGGCCACATGGCCATTGTTTACAATGGGTGCACACACAAACAAAAAAGCTTACAATGTTAACTAAGGTGATTGATTCTAAATGTTAAGGGAAAATAATGATAAGCTGTATTTTACAAGTAATCAATCACATAAAATGCAAAATAATAATTTTGCTAATTTCACTTTTATTTTTTAATTCATGTCTCTATTTTCTTTTTTAATTTAAATTTTAAATGTATATTTTAGAGAAACAATTTTGTATTGCTTCGTGAGAGAAAGTTTTGTTCTTTAGAGATTCCAATAGTGAGAGCAGGAAAAAAAATGAATGAGAGCTAGAATAAGAGGATTGTCATAAAATGCATTGTTTTGCATCATGTACAAATCTCAAATGGTTTTTAAAAATTTCAGCTTTATTGACTTATAATTTACAAATCACATTGATAACATTGTAATATATTTAACGTGTACATTGTGGTGGCTCAATTGTAGTCCAGCTAGTATTCCCAGAGCACAGTCAAACTGTAGCTCGGAGAGTATTCACCCCTGCTGAATGTCCTCGTCTACTCTCTAGGGGGTAGTTTTTGCCCCATGATTCCAGCACTGCCCCCATAGTATATCAGAATAATAGACAGCAGTCCTATTACATAATAACAAAGATGCCCATCTTTTTTTTTTTTTTTTCATTCTATGAAGGATATCAGCTCCATATCAGTCGTAGATGTTGAGATGTTGCAAATAGCTTCCAAGTTTATCTTTTATAAGTGTTTCTGGAACACTTTTTTTTTTCTTGAATTCATCAAATCAACCTTTTTTCCCCTGCATTTTGCCTCCTGACACTGAAGCTCTGTTTCTAAACTTTTTACCATGAAATTGTAGAAATATTCGTATATATTTTCTACTAATATTTTGCTAAACCACTGCATTTCAGATATTTAAAAAATTGCCATATAATGCATAAAGCAGACAGCATGCCAACACCACTCCCCCCACTGCAGCTTTACTCAGTGAAACAGATCTGAGAATAGCAACAGGGTCAGAAATCAATGTGGGACTGTTGGGAATCCGGTTTGTCAAATCACAGCATAAATAAAAGTCACTTCGGAAAGACACTCTGGATCAAAAAGCTGGTTGTCCAGTTGTCGGCATCAAAATATATGATTGCCTCAATTCCTACTATGAAAATATAAAGATCCACTTTTTCTGCCCTATACGAGATAGACCGTCCTTTGTACTCTGGGGAATTCGAGTTGTAGGCGGAGAAGCACACATGGGGGCAGCTACTGCGGTGGGTAGAGGAACGACTGAAGAGACAAGCACAATAAATCATTTCCTCTGCGTTTACGTAGGACAGAGTGTGCGTCCGCATGTCTGTCTGTCTGTCTGCCTGTCATGTACAATGTACTCACATTACTCAGCTTGGATGTGAAATCCTCAACCCATACCATACCATTTATTGTCGTTACCAGAACACCATACCTCTGAACAAGAGATGGGGTAGCATCATAAATATTTTTGTTGTTTGGGATGCTAACTTTTTTTTTTTCTTTACTTTTTCATTGGCTTAGCACTTGAGAAACAAGAAAAAAATTATTGTGAAGCTTCACTAAATATCAGTCCCCAAAAGGCTTTTTAGTCTCAATTACTAGATATTTTTTTCTTCCACAAAGAAAGAAAAGTAAGTAGTTCTGCTTCTATGTATAACCTCCATCAATAAACACAGTAATACAAACTTCTTTACATCTTAATAATTGCCAGGCTAGATTAACAAGCTGCTAATGTTTTGATTTACAAATTGGAGGCCCATTTGGTGTGCCCGGCCTTCAAGAAGATTGAGCTGTCTCCTCTATTCGCTGAAAGTAAGTAAATGACTGTTTATTCATTCCCTTGATTAGAAGGCTGCCCTCCAGCCAGATAAAAGAGGTTCCATAATAAATGTGAGACTCCCATGTTTTGTTTTGCTTTCTGAATTTAGTGCCAAGCATTAAAAGGAATTGGAGATTGATTTTTGTTCGGGGACTAGTGCCAGATAAAACAAGGAGCGAGCAAGCAGACTCGTTTGTAGACATGAGTTCTTTTATAATGAGGAGAGGATTTGCGTTTTAATGGAACGGCAACTGGGTTATTCCAGGTGTGTGTGACGGTGTGTGCATGTGTGTGTGTGTGTGTGTGTGTGAGTGTTTTCCTGCCTCAACAGTTCATTCATTCTCTCTGATTGTAGGTAGCTGTTGCCAAAGATCAAAATAAAATGCATCTCACCCAGTTCTGGAGTCATTGAACCAAAAACTTCAGTTGAATTTTCATGTATTGAGACCAGCTCTGCAGCAATACTGTGGGGATTACACACACACAATGAAACAAAAGAGATCTCCATAGATACATTATGTATGGGCATGCACACACTTTTTTTCCTTTTCCTCTCCTCCTTCCCACCTTTTGGACGACTGTCAGGCTCCCTTTGCTTCATACCTTTGTCATGTGGCATCTCCCTCAAAAAACAGTCTCTTCCAATTCACCCTCTCTCCTCTTGCCTTAGGGACCATCTTGTATATCCTTTGACTTGCAATGGAGCTGTTCTGCTTTCTGAGTCGCTGACAAATTGGCCAATAATGGGAGTAATGGATGCAGCAGTCTCTTGCTTCCCTCTGAGCAATTTACATGTCAGGTCTAAAGTGTCTCCTCTCCAGAATCCCAGGCTCAGAGGAGTACCCAGTTGCAGCTACTAATGGAGTTGCTAGTCCAAGTGCCTAAAGTCAATGGATCAATAAATAAAATTATCTAAGTTGCTAAGTGTAAGTGCTGCACTTTGATCCACAGAGACAAGAAACAGGATAGACTGGGAAAGGCAAAAGGGGGGAGGGGAAAATGTAACCGTGGCTTGATATTTGACGGCACATTCTCCTCTGTTTCTAACCAGAAGACTGCTAACTGGATGCACCAGTATGCATTGTGACTTCAAATGCACGATATTTTGATGTTTGCGGTGTATTTGACACCTAATGGGGAGCGAAGAGAGTGTTCAATGCCATGACATGGATTTGCTAGCAATTTTTTGTGTGTTCGCTAGTTAATTCAGCCAATCTCATGGCTTATTCACTCAAGGGAGATGGATGTCTACACTTTTTTCCCTACCCTTGGTTAAATCTATCTGCAAAATCACCAAAGCCTAGAACTTGCATCATATTTCCTCTTGACTCAAAGGAAAATGGTCTGATGTTCTACTCAGATTACTGAAGGTACACGAGCCATGATGTAGCTCTGGTGTGGACTTTTACAGGGAGGAGAATGCTCAAAGTAGGAATTCGGTTATTCATTTAATCATTTGCTAGTTCAGAGCATAAAAGAGAACAGAGATGAAGTGGTGGGGCACTAATGGGATTGGGGTTTTTGTTTTTCTCCATTTTTTTAGTGGGCAGTGCCCACATTGTTGTAGAACAGAACTATAGCGAATGCATCTCAAGTGATTTTGTTAATTTTATGAGCCTTCATGGTTCATGTCTTATTACTTTATCGCTGACATTTATGACACACACCCCTGAAGGCTGGGATTCATTCACTTCTTGTTCTGTAAATGTTTCTGGAATGTCTACTGTCTTCTTAGTGAACAAGACTAAGGTTACAGTGAGTAACAAAAGGCAGACATCCCCGCTCAAAAGGTGGCAACTTAGAACCAGGGGGATAATACACAGTGGCATCTCTAATTATTTAAAACAATGCCAGAGCCCGGCTGGTGTGGCTCAGTGGTCAAACGTTGACCCATGCACCAAGAGGTCGCCGGTTCGATTCCCAGTCAGGGCACATGCCCAGGCTGTGGGCCAAATCCCCAGTGGGGGGCGTGCAGGAGGCGGCCAATCGATGTTCTCTCTCATCAATGTTTCTATGTCTCTCTCCTGTCCCTTCCTCTCTCTCTAAAAATCAATACAAGAAATAAATAAATAAAATAAAATCCTCACCCAAGGATTTATATTAAAAAAAAATAATGCCAGAAATCATAAATCCAAAAATGAATGAAAAGCACATCCTGCCATGATGGTTAACCGTAAATATAGCTCTACACAGTTATGTACAGAAGTAACTACTTAAAAATAAATACCGTGAGCTATAATCACAAGGTATGCTAAGACCAACATTTAACTCAAATTATCTAACTTTTCCTGTATGCCTGAATCTAGTTTGTGTATTTATTTTCCTATTGTTTTACCTCTCCCTTTCCTTACTGATTACCTGGTCTTATGAAACATACATATTGATTAACCTAAATGATCTGATTTTAGCAATTCTTTGCCAACTGTCACAATTATTCTTTTTTAGAAACTGTTCAACTTATCCTTTATGTCTCCTAATTAATAAACTATAGCAGACAGATTTATTAATACATCATTCCTAAATGTTTATGAGACTGTTATATGACAAAAATATCTTTTTTCCGAACTTTATTGGTTGAATTCAACCTCCCTATTCAATCAAGTAGTTAGTGAGCCTATGGGGGAGGGGGCATTATATATATAATTATTCCCTAACAACTTCAGAGGTGTCTACTTAGAGCTCGAAAGAGTACAGCTTTCAAGATGTCATCTTTCTTTTAAAATATCAGCCCAAACGCCTTCTTCTGGAAACCTTTACCTAGCTTTCCTTACCACATTCTTATTAGTGTTTCCCTTGCACAATTTGGAAAAAGAAAATGCAACACAATTCAATATGAAACACAATTCAATTGGATCAGTTTTTGTTTTTGTTTTTGTTTTTATAGGATGCAATATGTGATCGATTATAAAGTCTGGGGGAAACGAGATTTGCGTAGCTTTCCTCAGACTCTGTCGCCATGAGGAGAATGTCGCTGGGCTGAAGTCCCTCTATGAAATGGCGAGTTACAGTTCTCTGAAGAAAAACATATTACACTGGTGGGTCACTGTTAATAGGACACGATTCACACTCATTATTGGAAATCATCCAAGGCCAGTAAAGATCCTTTGCTAACAAATGTACTATAGAAACTTAAAGGAAAATCTATTTCTCAGTAGTCTCAAGTGAGATGTGATTTCTTGTTTATCTCTTCAGAACTTATTTTTGCCATGACATAGAAACTTAAAACATGTATTTTTATTTGTTTTGTTTATTTTTTTAGGTCCTTTCCCATTTAAGTGTGAGATATCAAATCTTTAAAGGAAAAATAAAAGAGTGAAGGTAGAAGGGAAAGAAAAGAAAAAAGATACTATGCCCGGCCGTGTGGCTCAGTGGTTGAGTGTCGACCCATGCACCAAGAGGTCGCCGGTTTGATTCCTGGTCAGGACACACGCCCAGGTTGTGGGCCCGATCCCCAGTGTGGGGCATGCAGGAGGTGGCCAATCAATGTTCTCTCTCATCGATGTTTCCATCTTTCTCTCCCTCTCCCTTCTTTTCTTTCTAAAATCAATAAAGAAAAATAATTAAGAAAGAGAAAAGATACCAGAACAAGTGGTTTCAACTGAGTTTAAATTTTTTTTTTCTTTATTTTTGAGAGAGAGGAAGGGAGTGGGAGAGAGAGATAGAAACATCGATGAGAGAGAACATCGATAGGCTGCCTCCTGCATGCCCCCCACTGGGGATTTGACCCACAACTTGGGCATGTGCCCTAACCGGGAACTGAACAGGCAACCTCTTGGTCCATGGGTCGACGCTCAACCAGTGAGCCACACCGGCCGGGCTCAACTGGATTTAAATGGTGACATATTTATAGAATGATGGGGGCGTGTTGTCTGTGTGTCACTTAGACTCAGTTTCTATAAAAAGGGCTTTCAGTTTTCAGAGGGAGGAAAGAGGACATGTCTGACACACTGGCCCCTAGAAAGACACATTGGAGCTTTGTTCCTGTGGAGAAAAGTATTCATGATAACCCGTCATGTTCAGTGCATCAACACTGCTCTGTAATGACAGCAGAAGCCAGGTCATGTCAAGGAAATGAGAGAACATGAGCTGATTCAGACCTCATCACCGAGCAACCTGGAGATTTCTCTCTGGGCAGAGCCGGGACACGCGTGCTGCGGTGCTCCGATGAGCTGGTCGAAGTGCTACCAAAGACATTCTAATGTGGCGATTGATTTAATGTGAACCATTTCTCCCCACAAGTCGGAAGTCCTAGTAATATACGTATATATAAGGAAATAAGAAGACTGTCTTGTCAAGTGCTGAATTCATTGTTGCAGATTAGTTACTGGTTTAATGACATGGCTAGCTGTCATTTTGACTCGATTATCCAGGTGGATGCCAAATAAATTCTTCACCCTCTCTTCCCTTTATGTCTTAGCCATCTCTATGAAGACCTTAGGTTTCCCTTTGAGATAAGGGGCAAGCACGATAGTGTGAACCCTTGTCTATGTTCTTCTTGGAACAACAGGATCAGAACACTTATGTTGAAGGTAACTTTGCAGAACATAAGTTGATAGATTGTATGTATCAATTAGTAATCCACAGTTAGGATCTGCAGGTAAAATTATTTAATGTTGTTATTGCTGGTTGTTTTTTTTTTAAGGAACATAAACCTTCAGTCATTAAAATCATGAAAGCTGCATAATAAATGATCTTCCCTGTTAAAAATAAGTGAAAGACATATTTTTGGAAATAATCATGGACTGGCAATTCTTGTATCACTAAATTACAAAAGTTATTCCAGAAGGAGGGGACTTCATCATTCCTCCTTAAGCTCCTGGCCACTTACTCCTCTGTGACCTTGAATTAATAATCAAGAGAGTGGGAGCATTTTTGGAGATACCATGTAATTCTTTCATTTGGGAAGACAAAGCACGACCTAAAGTGTTTCAACACCTCTGCCTGGACTGTGCTTTTCTCCTGCACACCTCCTAGTTTGTCGTTTTGGTTTTCCAAAGGCAAACCACATTTGGAAAGCTGGTGACCCCTTTACTTTTATATATTGGTATACAAGTCCCCACAGAACTGTTATGTTTAACTGTTATTGCAGATTGTGTTTTATAGTAGCCCAAGGTTGTGTTAAAGAGGGTGTTTTTGGTCTTTGACTTGAGCATGTTATCTGAAATGTTATTTTACTGATTCACAAATGCCTCACAAGCTGAGAGTTTTACTATCCATGTCACCAATAAACCATATTCCTTATCAGACTTCATTATAGGTTCAAGTCCTGGGCCAGAGATCTGGCTAAAACTGAGGCAGGAGAAATATCTATTAAATGACTTTGTTTTTGTAACCTTGAGTTATATATTATATGGATACCTACTCCCTTTATTTGACAAGCTCCTGTGGATTGTCCAAATAAAAAACTCAGTTTTTGTGAAATTAAAAATACAGAGATTTGCCTGGCCGGTGTGGCTCACTGGTTGAGCGTCAACCCATGCACCAAGAGGTCGCCAGTTCAATTCCCGGTCAGGGCACATGCCCAGGTTGTGGGCCCAGTCCCCAGTGGGGGGCATGCAGGAGGCGGCCAATCGATGTTCTCTCTCATCGATGTTTCTATCTCTCTCTCCTTCTCTCTTTAAAATCAATAAAGAAAAAAATATTTTAAAAAAATACAGAGATTTAACTCTTTCTCTTATAAGTTTGAATCAGAGAAGCCAAACTGTGAAATAAACTACCTGCCAACTATCTATCTATCTATCTATCTATCTATCTATCTATCTATCTATCTATCTATCATCTATCTATCTCATACCAAATTAACCTAACAAAGAATATATGACCATGGCATATATTAGTTAATACATACTTCCTCTATTTAGAGAGTTCTTGATAATTTACATAGAGCTTTGAAATATGCTGTCCCAGCTGGTCAACACAACGATTCTATGAGAGATGAATAGCACTAAAGCTGTATCTTCATTTTACATTTGATTAAAAAAAAATATAGGAGAAAAGATAACCATTCTGTAGAGATAACATTAGTAGTAAATGATGGAGCTCTAGGTCAAATACTATCCTTCATCAGAAATTTTTTGCATTCATAAGCTGTGGATTCAGGAATCTTGACAAACGTAGTCTCTGTACTGCTTTATTCTTACAGCTTTATTTTATGAAAGTTCATCAGGAATTCGAATTCACTCCTTTAGAAGGAGAAGTGCTTTCAGTCTCACTGAGTGCAGACAGTAGTCACCCTCATCCAGACGTTCACAGTCCGAGCCTGCAGTTACTGCTTATTAACATTGTTTCCCAAATTTTTTCATGTCATGGTATGCATAGAAAATTACATTTATACAACATGAAGGAGTAAATAGAGGACATTGAGTACATCAATATGGGGGTTTGTGAAATAATGCATTATTTTAATTTTACATAATTAAAAAACACACAAAATCAAAGGAATATGGGAGATACTAAATTTTGAAATTTATAACATTTCCAATAGAGTAGTCTCAAAATTTTAAATAAGAAACTTGAGTTTGTTTTCATGAAGAGATTACTTTTTATTTTCAAATTTAACCTGAAAATTGATCAAGATATTTAGTGATTCCTCCAGTTTCTTAAAACCTTATTTTAATATAGTTCACACACAATATTATGTTAGTTTCAGGACTTTGACAACATAGTTATTCAATATCTCTATACCTTATGAAATGATCATGACAATTCTAGTGTCTTGTTACTGTACAAGGTTATTATGATATTGTTGCCTATATTCTATATGCTATTCATTACACCCTTGTGACACTTATTTTATATTTGGAAATTTGTACCTCTTAATCTCTTTTGCCGCTTTCACCCAGCTCCCTGCCCACCTCCCCTCTGGCAACCATCACTTTGAGTTCTGTGCCTATGAGTCTATTTTCTTGGCTTGCTTATTTGTTTTGACCTTCAGATTTCACATGTACGTGAATCATGCAATATTTGTCTTTCTGTGTCTGACTTATTTCACTTAGTATGATACCCTCTAGGTCCATCTATGTTGTTGCAAATGGCAAGATTTCAATCTTTTTTATGGCCGATATTCCATGGTATATATGTAGCACATCTTATTTATCATTTGTCTACCAATGGACACTTGGGTTGTTTCCATATCTTGGCTATTGTGAATAATACTGCAATGAACATAGGGGTGCAGATATCTTTTTGGATGAGTGTTTTCAACTTCTTCAAATTAATTCCCAGAAATGGAATTGCTGGGGTGTATGGTAGTTCTATCTCCCATTTGTGTGTGTGGTTTTTTTTTTTTCACTGTCTTCTTCAACAGGAAATTTTATTCACACATGTAGATGGTTGCAAATGGCAAAAAATAATTTATTATATTGTGCCAATTGAAAGAAATTTATCTGTAAACATTAACAAGATTTTTGGCAGTCAGTCTCTAAATTGTACTCCAAATCTATAATCATCCTTTAAATCTATCACTCTTCCCTTTATGTTATTAATACAGAAAATGTTGAAATGTCTTGTAATAAAAATGGATTTGAAATACAAACATGTTTACATCATGAATTGTAAAATATTGATAAAATGTTTCTATTAATTTTGATAATTATTTTGTATGATTCAAATGAAAAGACTAACTAAAAAATACCACTGAATATTTTAGCCACACTCTCCCCAAATTAAGTTTTCTTAAAATATATAAACTGTATCAAAACTTGGTAATGTATTTCATGCAGTTTTTGCAATTTAAAAAAAGTATGTTTATTCAAGGTGTTAAATAATTTCACTTCAATTAGCTGCTTTGGGAAAGCAATAATTATTCTTTAACAATCTGCAAAATGAGAATTTTTCACAATAATTATACACAATTGTTAAACAATTTTTCTTAGCTCGTAGACTTTTGACAACATATTTTGCACATCAAAAGCACTTCAGATGAAACAAAAGAGAGTCCTATTCTTATCCTAGTTATTTGCATAACGTTGAAGAAATATAGTGACCTGGATTTCATAGAATCACTATCTTTTTTGTAGTTGTTGCTAATCCTCACCCAAGGATATTTTTCCATTGATCTTTAGATAGCATGTAAGGGAGGGAGGGAGAGAGAGAGAAACATCAATGTGAGAGGGATACATCAATTGCTTGCTTCTTGCAAGACCCCAACTGGGGAACCTGCAACCGAGGTATGCACCCTTGACCAGGAATCAAACCTGTGACCGTTTGGTCCACTGGCAGACACTCTAACCTCTGAGCCAAACCAGCCAGGGCAAGAATAGCCATCTTTTAATATCATTCAATATAGATCTGAATCTACAGGCAGACCATGATCTGTAAGTCTTCCGTGTGAATTAAACAATGTATTATGTAAAACCCAGACTTCTCAGAATAATTATTTGTTAATGCAACCATATAATTTATCTTCCAACACAAGACACTATTGTGAGTAAATGAGTGTTATTAACTACACTTGGCAACGACAAGAAGTATAAACAGGAAAGGTCCTGGGCCAAATTAATATTAATTTACTAATATGGCTAGTATTACTACTATAAGTGTATTTAAATCTTATAACTGCCTATGATGTAGGACATACTGTACTCTCCATTTTAAAATTCAGGGTGCTAAGGCAGAGTGCTTAGGTAGTGTGCTATAGCTTAAACAACAAATAAATGGCAGAGCTGCAGTCTTTCCCAGGCAATACTGAGATTTGGGTGCATTGATGTGGGCCTTGGTGATGGCACTTGACTTGTATTCCTGCTTCTGTGCATATAATAAATGTGGTCATTTAAAAAATATATTTATTTCCACTTGAATATTTGTCCTAAGTAGTTTGTTTTGATATTCCCAGGAAGAAAACGTACCATTCTTAAAAGCATTTGTCTTCATGGTCTCTAACCAGTGCAATTTGTTTTCATCTTCTGAGTTAGTATGGTTTTTATGTCATTGGACACGTTAGCAATGCATTATTCAAAATAGTATCTTTCCTATTTCTTTGCTTCATTGGTCCCCAACACTAGCTTGGAACATTAGTTTACGCAAGGTAGTAATGTAAGCCACTCTGGAAGGTGTGAAGCATTTTGGGCTTCACAACGGCTTGTGTGATTTTGTGACTACCTCCTTCAGTATGATCCCATGCTGCTGGAACCAATCTCATGAGGGTAATTGGTCTCTTATTTTGTACTTGCAGACCCTTGTTTAAATGACTGAAAAACTCTTTTTTGTCCCACATAGATACTTGGTTTAGCAAGGTGTTAGTGTAATTGCTAGCAATAGTGTGTATTGTTAAAATATAACTAAGAAGAAAATGGTACAGCCTGAGGTAGAGAATTTTAGGGACACATGAATGCAAATGTAAGATAAACTCCATTGTATTACCTAATTAATAACAGACTTTGGAGACTATTCTATTTTTTACATTGCATAACTTTACAGCTTCAATCAAATAGTTGCTCATCTTTGGAATAAAATAAGTATTTGTGATAATATTACATATATATACATTCACTTAAGGGAGTTATTGGCCTCAGTGGCTTCAGAACACTGGTTTTTCATGTCTTTGATACCTCATGTCCATGTCACATCCTGTGGCACAGTTTTGAGTTCAGCCAGGAGATAGTTCCATGGGGAACTCAATGTAATTCATTCATGCAGGGCCACTCTTCAAGCACCACAGGTTACCTCTTTGTGTTCTGCATCAGAACCTTCTACAGAACTAAGAAAATCACCTAAACCAAGCCCAAATGCAGCCAAAAAGCAAAGAAGAATCAATGCCATGCAGAAGTCACCAGCAACCATAGGGAATTGCCAGCAGGTGGAGAGATGCCGCAGTTACCCTCTTCCTCTTCTGGACAGGCAAGAAAGAGGCCTCCTGTGGGCTTCTAGGTCATCTTGGAGGAACCACTTCCTTGTAGCCTACAGAGGCCATTGGAACAACATGACTTCATACTGGTTTGTCTCTTCTTTTCATCTCTATACTCCCTCATTCCTGTCTCTTTCAATCACCTCTCTGACAATTTCATGTGCTATAGTCCTTGCTTTAAACACTGCTTTTTAAGGGTATCAAAAGAAAGCAATATAAAGTAGATGATTTTAAGAAAACTTTAAGTTAATTTGCATAAACACTTTTAAAGCATCAAGTAGGGGATTTGGAAAATGTAAAAAACTAAAAATATGATTTACATGCACATAATCAAAATGTACTAATTAATTTCTGAATTCTGAAATATCCAAGTTCTCTTTATTGAGTGTTTTGCTCATTTAGACAGATAATTGAATTTTACTGTTTTTGGATTCTGCTTTTCTATCTACTTACTTTGCTAAAATATCATTATTTCTAGTAATTCTTTTGTAGTTTTTTGGGATTTTTGTGTAGAAAACTTATATAATTTGAAAATATAATGTCTGTATTTTTTAAAAGCATACTATCCTATTTCCTCTTAAACATTTTTTTCTTTATTGATTTTAGAGAGAGAGGAAGGGAGAGGGAGAGAGAGATAGAAACATCGATGAGAGAGAACATCGATTGACCACCTCCTGCATGCCCCCCACTGGGGATCAGGCCCATAACCTGGGCATGTGCCCTGACCAGAAATGGAACCTGTGACCTCTTGGTGCATGGGTCGACTCTCAACCACTGAGCCACACTGGCTGGGTCCATTTCCTCATTTCATAGAGTGTATGAAATTACTGATATTTTAGGATTAAGTTTTTAAAGTATTTTTATATTCTAAGCTAGATATCAAGCTCGTTGAAGACATATACCATGTCTTCAATGATTTTTGTACCATTTTCTCATAGTACATAAAAAAACACATTTTATACATATAGTAGAAGAAAATGTTGTAATCATGTAAATGTAATAGTTTTCTATTGCCAACAGTGAAAAGTCCAGGATCTTTACCTTACAATTCAGAACTCTTGATTATTTGCCTCCAAACTATTTTTCTATAACAGGTAAATTTAACTATGCACAATTACACAATTATGGCTTTACATTTTAAACTGTGCCCTTAAATTGTTAGCTGAATGTTTTTCTCCTCAGGTGGTTGAGGAAAAAAAGAAACAAAACAATAGAATGTCAATATTGAACCATATTAATAAATATCTGGTGATCTCTTTATTCTCTTCTTTTATATGTCAAGCCAAGTATATTCATATATGACTTAACAACCTTTAATTCTATGCATTTTCAATAATCCCAAAGTAATAAAACGAATGTGAAGGATGGATAGATAATATCTTCAGTCATAATACCTATCATCTATCTATCTATCTATCTATCTATCTATCTATCTATCCATCTATCTGTTTTTATTTTTATTTTTATTTGAATAGGAAGCAAGTAACACAAGTGAAAGATATATTTGGGGTCCACCAGTTCCACTACATATTCAGTCTTAAGCTAATATTTCCATGTAGAAAACAAATCTATAAAAGAAATCTAGATGACAGATAAGTATTTAAGGAATTATCACTCCATTTACTTTATTCTAAATACTTTATCTAGATGAAAAGAAGTAAGAGAGATAGAATAAAAACTTGTTTCAACAGATATTGAGTTTGAATATTTTTCATTTTTTGTCCTGTTGTTGTTATTTACTTCTTCTATTATTGTCACATTTGTTTTCAAAGTATATTGCTATAACAATTCAATATTTTAAGAATTAATACTTTGCTTTCATTACTTTGTTACATTATTAAATTACCTTTCTGGAAATTAGAAAAAAATTATATTTCTAATAATCTAAATAATATGAGACTATTAAATCAACCTGCACTAATATCACTGTTGGAGTTTATATTGATGATGGCTATAGGTAGCTACAACCAATATCTGAAGATTTGTTTTATAATTAATACAATTAATGAGTTGAAATAATTAGCTACATTTTAGTAAGCTAACTATCTACTACAAATTAAAAACAACAATAATACTCTCCATGTCCTTCCATGTCATCTCAAAGGGTAAGAGATCTTTCTTTCCTACAGCTACGTAGTATTCCACTGTGTGAATGTACCACAACTTTTTTATCCACTCATCTACTGATGGATACTTGGGTGGTTTCCAGATCTTAGAGACAACATGGAGGGACCTGACGGGTATTATGCTGAGTGAAATATTCTAGTCAGAGAAAGACAAGTACCACATGATCTCACTGATTTATGGAATATCATGATCAAAACAAGCTGGAGATCAAAATAGATCCAGAGACATGGAAGTAGGGAACAGACTGACAAACACCAGAGGGAAGGGGGGAGGCAGGAAGAGATAAACCAAAGAACTTATATGCATATATGCATAACTGATGGACACAGACAACAGTTTAGGTAAAGCAGGAGGAGGGTAGGAGCTAGGAGGAAAGAATCAACGGGGGAAATAAAAGGGGTCATCTGTAATACTTTCAACAATAAAGATAAAAACAACAACATGACCAGCTTTTTCCTGACACTTTAAATTTAGCAAATTTGATAACTTTTTTATGTACCCATACCTTCTGACAATTTCTTGATCTTTATTTTGATATTTTCTCAATTTATGATTGAGGCTTAATTTGCTTAAAGAATAAAGATCTAATCTGCTAGTTTTATAATTATGGAAAAATACAACTAAGTGTTTTATACTTATTTTGTAGTTATATACTATTTGACTGTGTATAAACTAAAATTGGGACAGAGAGACCAATTATTGGCTAATTCTTTAATAGCAACATAACACCAAAAATATAAAAGTTTTATTAAATGTGAAATGTGTTATTGTTATTAATTTTCTATAACACTGGCTTCCAGAGGTTATCCAATATTCCTGAAGAGATGTTATTTTCTAAAAAAAAAATGTATTCAAACAGTAATACTCAAGTTTTATTTCAATGTTTAATTCAAGGGAATCATCAAGAAGGTATGCAGAAAGAAAACACAGAAGTCTTTACTATTTTGAAAGCTTAATAAGGACAAATCTTTTAAGGAGACTTTTCTTACACTTAAAAATATAGGCTGCATGCTGGAATCCAAGCTTGTCATTACTCTCCACTCACCAAATAAATAAAACATTACAGTTATATACCAGGTAAAAAATAATGTTTCAAAATACTCTGAACAAAGTTAGGAACTTAAAATACCTTAAAAAGCACATGTAAATTTAAAATTGCATGTATAAATTAGCATAAGAAAGTTCAAATAACCATCAGAAAAATTAAGAAAAACAAGAAGAAATGTTCATAACCTTCCACATAAGAAATATACACATTTTAAACCACCACCATCAATGCTCTAAGGTTATGTATTTCTTAAAATGCATCCTGTTTGTGTATCATGAAGGAAGACAAGATGTATCAAGATGGGAGGGAGAATACAGTCCCATTCAGTCATGAAGATTCCATAATGCATCTCAGGAAAGAAGTATGGAGACGCCCTGTCGTTAAATGGAGTGAGCGTTGTAAGAAAGGAAACCTCAGACATATGTAATTTCATTAAGCAACAGCCCAAAACACAAATTAAGATGCGGCAATGGCATGCCATTCTTTGTTAAATGTTCCAGGGAACTAGATAGTAAGAATGCTAGGCCTGTGTACAAGCATTTCTGTCTTTACATAGGCATTTCCTTTACCTTCTTGTCTAGTGATGGAAAAGTTGGAGGTCAATGTGCTGAGTGTAAAATAAGGGTCATTGTGCAGAAAAAAATCCTGGGTAAGAGAGAGAGTTTAAAGTGTTAGAAAACTACACAGTTAATGAGGAGACAGAAAAAAAATAGGTAAATCTAAACTTTAAATTTTAGTGACAGTATATTTTTGTTTTAATTTGCTTTGTGAACAGATCACCAGCCTATACAATTCATTCCACTGGAAATCAACACACACACAGATACACATTTTTAAAAATAACCCTCAGCGGATTTCATGGTGATTAAAGAGATAGATTGATGTCTTGAGAAAAATGGAGGAAAAAAATGTGTTAGAAGGGTAAAAAGTTCAAGCTCTTAAGAATTCCAAGTTCCCGGTTCCTATTACATATTTTATTATGATAATTTTTTTCTTTGTGTAACTGTATTCAGGCCCCTATAACCTCAGCAGTTTGAAAGAAAAGGAAAAAGAGGTGAGCTGCCATCAGAGAGGAACACCTCCCCTCACCTCATGTATACACCCCACATCCAACAATGCTTCATAACAGTATCAGCTCTTAGATTGAAAAAGAATAGATTTAAGTTTTTAAAAAAAAAGCCTATTTCAGTGTGTCTGCTATTAAAAATAATCTTAACGCACTTGAGATAAATCATGAAAACATTCCAAACCTTGTTATTCCTATCTTAGTGACCCTTTCTGTCTTTGATCCAGAGTGGAGATTTGGCAAAGTGCTTACTAAAGACAGGGACACAAAGAAAAACAAACCTGTTGTCACAGATGCAGCCTGTTTGCCATAACATGTGCTTCCTCACATATGAAATCATCAGGTCTGTATTCACATGTATACTTTATAGTGACATTTACACTTTCCAATTTTAGTAGCTTATCATTTATTATTAATTTCAACTTCTTTTAACCTGGCAATTGGGATTCTTGAGTACCATTTAACCATCACCATTTAGAGTAAGAATCTGGGTTATAAATATTATAATTCACATGTCCAAAGATTTGAAATGTCTTTGGAGGTCAGCAAAAAGGTAGTTAGGAGTTCATAAGATTATTGTAAGTGCTTGCCTCAGTATGGACAGTAAGGCACATTCTTCAGTTGCTAGAAACTGGCCCATCAAAGTGTTCCCACATTTATCACTGAAGGAACCCTACAGGGACAGTTGAAGGAAGTGAGACAGTTTTAAAGGATGGATCTTATCATATAGGTTCTAGCATTCACAGCTGGGGCTGACATTCCACAGTGAATTCTTCCATTCAGTTTTTAACTTCTGTTTTCAGAAGAAACTTAACCCGAGAAACCGTTACACGCACACACAGATGAAAAGTAGTCATTCAGAGGGATTTTCTGAGTGTCCTTTGGACTTAAGGAGAATTTTTGGTGGAAATTGAAAAGTTCGCTATTGCATCTAAAATAGACTCTTGCCTCTAAATATGTGTTACATTCCAAGGAAGCCAATAAATTTAGATGAGCAGCTATTATATCTAATAAGAAAAGCTTTAATATTAAGTAGAGGGAAAATATGTACTGAATCAGATACGAAGAGAAAAGTAATAGGGATCATTTACCTACAAATAAATGTTATGTTACAACAAAGGAGTTAGGAGAGAAATAATAAAACTATAAAGATGTTTAAGAAGTTTGGTTTATACGACTGCACAGCATCAGAGGCAAGTTGTTCATATATCAACATTACCAAACAAAAGAAAGTTAAGATGGTGTTAAAAGTAATGTTATTGAAGCTGACTATTGACTTGGGACAAAATAGAAGCAAAGAAAATACATGACTGCAGTTGTTTAAGTTTTGGTTTCAGATTTAAGCGAAGTCTGTGAATTTTTGCCTCACAAGTGGGTAACGAAGGATGTAATAGCAGCCACTCTTTTTACATAACGAGGCAGGGGGCTGCTTAAATGAATGAAAGGCTTTGCCAGACAAATAGACCAAAAGGGTTGCCAGGAAGTGTATGTGTGAGAAGGTTCCCCCCAGCCCTCGGCTGTCTGGTGTTTCTTCCATCAGTGGGATATGGCCTTTGGTTAGAGAATGTAGTAGACGGCCAAGGTAATCATTCCTTTTACACGACAGGTCATGTTCTTCTTCTGCGCACACAACTGTGCCTGCCACATTCAGGTGATAACTTAAAGTAAATAACATGTAAACCAAATTATTCTAATTAGTAAATATACTTATGCAGAAATACCTTATAGACTCCATATTGATTTTCTGGCTAATAATAATAGGTGACATAATTTGTTCTTAAAACTTTCTGGCAGACTTGAATTTCTATAACATTGATTAAACTTCTGACCAAAATAAAAATTAGTTAAAAATTGCCCTGGACGGTTTGGTTTAGTGGTTCCCACTAAGGGCACGTACCTCGGTTGCAGTTTGTCCCCTGCCCTGGTTGGGGTCATGTGGGAGGCAACCAGTCAATGTGTCTTTCTCACATTGATGTTTCTCTCTCTCTCTTTCCCCCTCTCTCCTCCCACTCTTTCTGAAGATAAATGCAAAAAAAAATGTCCTCGGGTGAGGATAAAAAAAATTAGTCAAAAATTTATAACAAAGTGATAGCTAGAAAAAAAGAAATTCAGTGAAAGACATCCACTATGAAATAGTCAACAGAACCAAAGCTGTTCTTTGAAAAGATTAACAACATTGAAAAACTTTTACTGATAATTAATCAAGAAAAAGGGGAAAGGGAGCAAATAAGCCATTTGATTCACAACTATAAGATATGCAGCCATTACAAAAATAATAAGAGGTATTGAAAACAACTTTTTTGCCAAAAAATAACAAGAATAAGAGCTAGAGGTGGAATTTGAGTACAGACATTCAGAAACCAAGGACTCCACTGTTAGAAAGAATTTGGACAATCAACAGCTTTAAAAACATTTATTTTCATAATTGGAAAAATATACCTCTAGAAAATTCTAAGCAATCAACAGTATATTCATTTAATACCATGTGAACAAAGATGTTCATTTATCATACTCAACTCAAAAGAGTTTTTTACGTCCAAATACGGAATAGTGAAATAGATGTTGATATTTGCAGTTATTACTAAGTCACCAGTAAGACAAAATTTGCGAAGAGTTCTTATCTTAGTATGCCATTTACATGACAATTGTAGTGGGAAAAGCCAGAACACCAAAATGAAAGCACAGCCTTGTGTCAGCCGCACCACAAATGCACAGGTGGACGGGAAAGAAAATGGTAACAGTATTTTTGTCTTGATGGAGACAGAAGATGATTTCTTTTATGTCTCTGTATTCTCCATCTACTTAGCAATCGTCTTGTTTTACACACATTATTGAAACAAAAATAAATATGCCACTGAAGCACTTTCAGCTTGAGTGTTCTAATGGAGGGTGATACATAGGAGGGGGGGCATTTCTGGACCCAGGAGCTTGCCCATCCATTGCCTGGTTTCAGGTTTGAACAAGCCGCACACCTGCATTCTAGGACAGAGAAAGCTGAGGTTCAGAGAACCTGCTGGTACACAGGGATGTTCTGCAGATCAATTAGACAATGAGCAAAAGAAGGCTTTACAAACCCGAACAGCCCAAACGAGATAAGGTGCCCCTGCATTCTGGTGAAGTGAAAAACGTGCTGTTGAATGAAATGCTCGTGATCTAATGGCCCAGAAAAATCAATAGTGTGTTATTTTAAGCTCTATCCTTGACTTATTTCCTCCTCAAAGAGCAACTTCAGGAAGGAAAGTTAAGCTTCCTGTCCTTGACTTTCCCCTGTTGAATAACATGGGTAATGTTCTTTATTTCTGTGAAAAATGATTTGGGATCAATGCATTTAAAAGGGTTCCGTTCAGAATGTTATTACTACCACAGAATGACATATTGCAGCTCACAAGATTTTAGGAAATGACATATCCAAATTATCTAAAGGTCAAAACTCTAGCACTAAGCAGGCCTGCAGTTTCCTTTCTTCATTTGGGCCAGTTTCCTTCATGGCGATACTTAATGTGATTCTGTTACTGATCCAGAGGATATTGGGTTAGGTATTAAAAGTAAACTTTTATTAAATTTCTATTCAGCTTAAACTGATAAGTGCCTAGTTAGAAGGTTAAACAAGCACAGAAAATCACTCTATAAAAGAAACTTAAGTCCTGGCAAAGGCACAGAGAAGAGGGAAAGTGGGGAGACCCCGTTCGCCGGCTCCGAGGGCAGTTTTATTAACAGGAAGCAATGTCAATTGTCAGGGCTAAGTGGATCTTTTGATTCTTTTTTTGCTAATGATCTTCTATGTTATAGGACCACAAGGCCAGGAAAAGTGGAACTCTTTTTTTTTTTTTTTTTAAGGACCCGATAACTATTAATTCAAATGCCTTTTATTTATTCATGTATTTATTTTATTTATTTTTAATCCTCACCCTAGAACATTTTTTTTTTTTTGCATTAATCTTCAGATAGAGCGGGAGGGAGAGAGGGAGGAAGAGAGAGAGAGAAACTTCGATGTGAGAGAGACACATTGAGTGGTTGCCACCTGCACGACCCCAACCAGGGCCGGGGACAAACTGCAACCGAGGTACATGCCCTTAGCAGGAACCGAACCCGGGTCTCTCTGGTCCACGGGCCGACACTCTAACCGCTGAGCCAAACCGGCCAGGGTTCAAATGCCTTTTAAAAATATATATTTAAGTGTGGTCGGTGTGGCTTAGTGGTTGAGCGTCGACCCATGCACCAAGAGGTCGCCGGTTCGATTCCCAGTTAGGACACATGCCCAGGTTGTGGGCCAAATCTCCAGTGGGGGGCATGCAGAAGGCAGCCAATCGATGTTCTCTCTTATCGATGTTTCTATCTCTCTCTCCCTCTCCCTTCCTCTCTCTCTAAAATCAATAAAGGAAAATAAAGATATGTAAAAGCAGACCATGAAGGCAAGTTCAGCCCTATCCCATATCATCTGTTGTGATTCTCTTTTCTATATCAAAACAATAATCACCATTTGAATCCTCAGTGGCAATTACTGCTTATATTTCTTGGGGTTTGTTGTGTTCATGGTTTTACCGAGTTTGTCTCTGTGACTATTAACATAAAAAATATAAACGATTTGTTATAGATATATTAAAAATCAGTTGTTAAAACAGTTTTTTGAAAGGTCAAGATATATTCTATAAGAGAATGAAATTTTTAACATCCCTTGAATGCCCTAAAACCCTATTCTTTACTTTTTAGTGAACGTGTACATTTTATTGCTTTTACTGGTAAGGGGGGTGGGGAAGATACCACAGAAATGGAATCTAGGAAAATCGCTTACAGTGAGACCAATTTTAATACCATTGCTAATAAAGTTCTCTCTATACATATGGGCCTGATCCTTCCAGGAAAAATGAGAGTAATTCTTCATTTTGTCTAGGGATTTTAACTCTTTCAATACCCTGGGGCACTATACAGTGCATTAAATTATACTAAATAGCCCGAAAGAATTAACACACTTTCCAAGTCAAGTCTTTTATTTCTTTCTGCTGGGTAACATCAGGCCATTGATCATATTAGAAGGTCTAACCAAGTCCCACAAGGCACTTTCCCTTATGTCAGAGCTAGCCAGGTGTGATGGTTTCCTTTCTTCAACTCCAATAAACTTTATAAGACCTATTCAGCATCACTCAACTAAATCATATAATGGCAAATTTACAACTCATTGGCAGTAAATGATCTGGTCGGTTGTCTCTACTGCTTGCTAACTAAATATTAAAAGGAAAGTCAGCTCACCCAACATTCACCTAAAATTGTGTTACTTGACCTTTCTCATCCCCAAATATGAGAAAACCTTCATGCCACACCATATTTCCCTTAATTATGTCTTTCCCCAATTGGTCTTGTAAAATGGGGGAGCCAGTCAAGCTTTTTATCCCACCTCAGGGGGTCGAGAGAATAGGAAACCTGTCACTAGTTCCTTTCACCTCACAGGCAAAACTCCTTCACCCAATTAACTCAGACCAGGTGCACCCTCCAGTGAGCCTGAGGAATGCACAGAGCTCACAGCCCTGCTCCCATCTTGGCAGAAGGGGAGCCCAGCCTGCACCTGATTAGCAAGCTTTGCTGGGGCTGCAAAAACTTGGTAAATGAATATATTTTCCCCCCATGAAAGCTGGGGAAGATGGATGCTGCACGTAAATAATGACTGCCCTGTGCATTAGCAGACCTATCTTTTATAGAAACCAGCGTATCCAGGCAGACACGGGGCAGCCACTCAAACGAATTCGCAAACGTGAATTTGCTATGCTAGCCTTTTGGCCCAAGCTGCCTTCAGCCTACTCTGATGATTATTGAGGGTGCAGGACTAAGTGTTTTGTATTTTTAAGAATAAATATAAACGTATTGAGATGAAATTGATGGTCAAAAACACCAGCATGAGGGAAGAGAACAAAATTTTTAATTCCAAAATTATGAATGACTAGCTCAAGTATCAACAGGCAGTGGTTATATTGGAGGATGCTGGAGTCTTAAAGACTTAGATCTGAAATCCTGACTGAGTTATCACCTCGCTAGTTAGATATATTTGCATAAATTCCTTAATCTTTGCCTCAATTTTCGCATCTGGAAAATGGGAAAATAAATGATAATATCTACTTTATAGGGCTGTAGTAAAGATTAAATGGCATAATGTCATCATGGTTTAGAAGACTGGCAGGCACACAGTATGCACTCAGTAATTGTGTGCTCTTGTGATTATTGAAGGCATTTAGCTAGTGAAAGCAGCAAAATAATCAAATGAAAAATATTTTCTTACCCCAAAGGCGAGTCTGTTTAAATGAGAAGCAAGGGCTTTGCCTAATAATTTGGCACCAACTGGCTGGGATCCAGGACATTAAAAGGGAATGGTTTAAAGCTGTGATTTTCAATGTGTAGTTAACTGGGTCCTAAAGCAGTTTTGGGAGGTGCCTTGTGGTCTGAGCTGGGGAAGGGAAGGAGGCAGAGTGAGCATTGAGCCGGCAAAGTATCTCACTCCCATTCCAATGAGGGAGTATGTTTCTTTTGATGTATTTTATATTTTAGAATTTATCATACACTTTTATTCGAAATGGCAAAGCTAAAGGTTTTAAAAAGCACACACTATAATTTGGAGGCAACTTCTGCAGAGATTATATATGCCTTTCCTTTGGGTTATCTCCCCAATACTTCTTAGGTAAACACTGAAAATGCCCCCACAGAGAGGGATACTGTTAAGTATTAATATTTCAGCACTCACTTGCTGACTGATCATTAGGTGATCTCACGACTTTGGATCCACTGGATTTCTTTAGTTTCTAGTAAGGCTTACACACTACCAGGGGAAGGAACAATCCTAACGGATCACAAGTTCCATGAGACGTAGTGGTGCAGACTGTTCTTTGTTGGTGAGGTCTACAGGATGCTTAAACCAATCCTAACTAATCAGTCCTTAGCAAATCAAAAGAGTCTGTAATTCCTTAAGAAAGCATGTGTCCAGGAGTTTGCTGAAATCCTCATTTCCAATGTACGGTTTTGCAAGAGGGTTTTAAGATCTCATCAGTGGAGTAAACCCACATAATACCACATAAGCTTTGTTTTTCTTTATGAAAATCCCTCTCTCTATTTTAGTGTCATCTGCTCATTGTCTCTGTGACTTTGACATTACTTTCTAAGAATTATAGTGGCTATGAATTGATTCCTGCTGTTACCCGAGGAGATTAACAGTCAGGCAGTTTGGAGTGAACAAATAGTGAGTTCAGGTTTAGTGAAGATTTTAAGTTGAATCTGGACAATGTAAGTTCAAAACTATATACTGTTCCTTCCAAAAAGTAACCTGAGCAACCCCCCACCGAATGGCTTTGTCTCAGCCTGAAGTAGTCCACGCCGTACAATCCAGCAACCAAAAGTACTCTGAGAATTCCTGTCTTTAGTTCAAACTCTCAAAAATTTCACAAGGAATTTAAGTTTTAAATTCCACAGCAACATTGTTGAAGATCTTTTGTCTTCCATTCCTTCTTTTTACCTGTTTCTCTGAGTATCTTATTGGCCAATCCTCACCCCTGACTCATTCCACTCTCTCCTCCAAACCTTGAAGTGTTTGCCACATTTCCTTTCCAGAGATGGCACCAGTTCAGCCCCTTCTCTCTCTTCACATACCTACCACATTAGAAATGGACATCGTCTACGATTCTATAAGATATCTGTATTAACAGGATATCTCGCGCTTTCAGAGAAAGGTATCTCTTATTGTCATGTTTAGATTTGGGGGAACTCAAATGTATAATCTACTGTTTGGAGGAAAAGTCAAAATACTGGAAGAAATTTAATAAAAACCAATTGAAAGCATTTTTCATCTGTACATTTCTTACATCATTTTATAAAACAGCCCCATCCTGAGTCTTTCTTTATATTAATTTTCCATGTTAGTATATCATACTCCTCCTATTTCCTATTCCAAAAAAAAAAAAGTAATATATAATTTTATGCCATTTTATAGCCTTGGACCTATAACCCAATAAATTGCTGAAATTTTAGAGACTATTAAATAATTTTTGCCAATTCAGGTATATAAAAAAATATACTTTTTCTAGACTGGATTTTTTCCCCACAAGAAGTTGTTTTAAAACATTTTTCATTAACGAGCGAGTGTTTTTAAGTATAACTTTTCCAATGATTTTTCCCCTAATAAATCAAGGGGAAAATGAAATTAATAAAAAAAAAATGTACTTTTGAAATGGTCCAAGTCATATATGTGAGTTTCCTCAATAACATTTTTAAATGTTTTTTTTTTAATGTCCACTACTGCAAGAAGCACACGATAGAACAAAGCAAACCCTTCACAAACCCTTGTGGATATGGAATTAAGTATCTGTGGGTATAAAAATGAGTGATGATGGAGAATTTATGAAGTCTAATTCTTGCTTACCCTCTTACCCAACTGAATGACTGCAACGAAATGTGTGTAACATTTTGAGTTAACCTTATTCTCTGGATTTTAGATAATTACTTTATAAAACTGGGATAATACTGGCCATTTTTACTAAATAGAATTACTGTCAGGCTCAGTAGACATTATTTAAAATATAGGAATAAAAGATACTACCTGAGTAGTGGTGGCATGTCATATATTCAGAGTAATTAAACCTGTGTGTGTATATACACACATATCTACACTTAAATGGTTAATACACGTTTTAAAATTCAATGCAATTCATTTTGATATAAGCTTTGATGGGGAAAGGTAATCAAATTAAGCCCCATTATTTCTGTATACCTGGCTTGTCTAAAATGGTAGCCACTATCTACATGTGACTATTAGGCACTGAGATCTTTAATTTTTTATTTCATTGCAATTAATTTAAATTTAAACACCTCAGTTAATTGAAAACTTTTAAGCATGTCTAGAATGACTTGGATATGCGGATTTACTTTTCAAGTGCCAATTTTGTAAATTCTAAATTCAAATAAATATTTCAGATGATAATTTAGCATGTAAAATGAGATGGGCCGAAATAAAAAATATTCAATGGGTTTTTAAGACTTTGTATGAGAAATAGAATGTAAAATATCTCATTATTTTATATTGGTTACAAGCTGAAAGATGATAATATTTTGGATATATTGGGTTAAGTGAAATGTTTCCTTAAAGTTAATTTCACTTTTTACAATTTTAATGTTGCTACTAGAAAATTTTAAATTCCCTATGTGACTTTCATTACATTTCTTCTCAACAAAGTTGCTGTACATTAACAGATGAAATCAAGTTGAAATGAATATAAAACTCAGGCTTTAAAAATCAGAAAAAGACAGCATGGAACTTGATGAGTTGTATAAAACAAGAAAAGGCAAATTATTGCTTTTTGTATTTCTTATTAGAAAGCCTATCAGATCTGTTGTGATTTCTTGATACCACAAGCATTGCTAACACAATTTAGGTGGCGTAGGATGTTTTTATTGTATTGACCTTAGATTAACAACTAAATTAGCCCCAGCCAGTGTGGCTCAGTTGGATGAACGTCCTCTGATGCACACAGAGGTCACCAGTTCTATTACAGGTCCAGGCACATGCCAAGGGTGTAGGCTCAATTCCCAGTAAGGGGCATGCAAGAGGCAACCAATTGATGTTTCTCTATCCAATCAATGTTTCTCTCTTTCTCTCCATTTCCCTTCTTCTCTCTCTAAAATCAATACAAACATATTTTAAAAATAAATAAATTAAAATATAGAATGGATTACAACGCCTCCAACCTCCACGAAATACATATGGGTGGTACATTCATAATAGTAAAACTGATTTCTTAAAAACACAATAATTTATATTGCTTTTTTCTTTGAAATATATACATTTTAAGCATTATTCTAAATTAAAATTGACTATTTGAATGATATTCTTCAATATATATATTTTATTTTTTCAAAAAATCTTTATTTGCAAGCAACAGATATTGGTGTTAGGATATAGTGATACATAAATATTTAAGCTTAATGACCAAATGGATCTTATATAGATCAAGATAATTAAAAATAACTACACATGATTAATAAATATAAATAGAATATAATAAGTCATTTTAAGCAAAGAAGTAATGAAATTGAGGAACAGTTTTTTTTAATATACTTCTATTAATTTTTTTAGAGAGAGGAAGAGAGAGAGAGAGACATCAATGTGAAAGAGAAACATTGATCAGCTGTCTCCTGCACACCCCCCTGCCCACCACCACTGAGGTTTGAGCCTGCAACCCAGGCACATGACCTGACAGGGAAATAATCCCAGACCCCTCAGTCCATGAGAGGACACTCGATCCACTGAGACACACCAGCCGGGCCAGGAAAGTTTCTTGGATTGCACCAAAGAGAGAATAACAGGTGAGAAATTAGTCATTGAATCTGGGCAGGTCTCTCAGAAAGATTGACTACAAAAAAGTTCCATGAATAAATAAAATGCCTGAGGAAAGATTTGGAGGTCAGTGTAGGATTTGTACAGATGAGACTTTCTAGAAAGATCTTTAAAATCATGCGAATGACCAGTAGAAAGTAAGGAAAAAATGATGTGTGGAAGTAAGGGAATAACCAAAGCACTAGGGTTTCTTAGAATCTGTAGCCCAAGCAGAGACATGACCTTTTTCAGTAGCAGGGACACCTAATGTATTATAAAGGAAAGGAAGAAGAGAAGTTGAACTTAAATGGAATGGCAATAAGAGGAAGGAATTTCCAACCAATGAATATGGTTTAAAAATATAAAGCAAGATTATTTGCAAAGGTCTCAAGGGCTTGAACAAATATGAAATTGTTACCTGAAGGCACGAAAAAATGAGCCCACTAGAGAGAACCAACAGGGTTTCTGAGCATTACTTAGGACACATTTGAGGATTATTTACAAGAATTTATGTAGAAGCCTGTTTGGTTGTGTGATTATTTATTTCATGCCAAACATGGTGGCTCCGGTTTTGGTATGGAGAAAGTAAATAAACGGTCCATTCAGAATTGGGATTTTACCAATGGAGGAAGCAACGGGAGTGATTATAATGATGGGAAATGTCAATTACATTGGAGAAGGGAACAGAATGAAGCCAGGAGTGAGAAACGAATTGTGGGAAAAGAAAATACAGATTGGAGCTGTTGATGTCCCAAATGATTTTGACAACGGAGCAATCCAATTCTAAATATAGAAAATGCTAGTTTCAAAGTGGAATATCTGCGATTAAGAATGCGACGTTGTCTGGTGTCTGATATATTGAAATAAGGGCATAACCATGGGAGGTTTTGGCTAAAATTGATTGGTCCTGGAAAAGAAGATGCCAAGACTCTGATAAGTATGTTTTGATTGCTTTACTCATGAGGGTATTGGGTGTCCCTGAGAATGATCAAAGGAGTTTTAATTTTTTTTTTTTTTTTATCCTCATCCGAGGACATTTTTTCATTTTTTGTTCAGATAGAGTGGGAGGGAGAGACAGGAAGAGAGAGAGAGAGAAACATCGACGTGAAAGGGACACATCGAGTGGCTGCCACCCGCACGACCAACCAGGGCTGGGGACAAACTGCAACCGAAGTACATGCCCTTAGCGGGAACCGAACCCGGGTCTCTCTGGACCGCAGGCCGATGCTCTAACCGCTGAGCCAAACTGGCCAGGGCCAAAGGCGTTTTAGTGGAAAAGACCATGGGGTGAAGAAACTGAAATCTATATGAATGAAGGGGAGTGATTAACACATAGTAAATGATAGAAATTAAGAAAAGACAGGGAGAATAGTGTATCTTTATGGAGTAATTTCAAACATTGGTATGAGCAAGAGGAAAGAAAAGTAATAATCTAAATGCAATGACTCTAAGGCAGCAGGATTATGAGGGGAAAATAGTCTTTAAGAGAATATCAAGTTCATGTTCGGGCAAGCTTCTAGAGGAGATTTTTCTGGGAAGGTGCTGAGGACATAGGAGTGCCCTGAATATAAAATAGGAGTTCCAGAGCATGCATTGAAAGGTGTGTATGAGAAGAAAGGCAGCCCCTGATGGGTTAGACTACGGACAGAATAAAGCAGTATAGGAATGCAGGGCGGGATCAGGCTGATTGCTTATTCTCTGAGATAAGGATAGCAACCAAAACTGATATGCAAACCCCAAACACCAGCTTTGCTAGCATAGCAGCTTGAAAAGTGAATAGTATTTGAGGCTTCAAAACTTCCAGATGGGCTCATGGAACTACAGCTTTTAGGGATGCTTTAAGTGATTTTCTTGATGATTTTAATCCGAGATAAAATTATATATGTGTAACATACTTAGCAACATCTTACTTGTTTGTATTCTCCCCCCCCCTCCATATATATATATATATAATTTCAATTATATAATACAGTGCTATCAATTATAGCCACCATATTATATTTCAGATCCTCAGATGTTTATTCATTTCATTCCTCTTCCTCAGGCCCTGGCAACTGTTTTTTACTCACTATTTCTATGAGTTTGACTTTCTTTTTTAGATTACAAGTATAAGTGATACCATGTAGTATTTGTCTTTTTTTCTGTCTAGCTTATTTCACATTGCATAATGCCCTTAAGGTACACTCATGTTGTTGCAAATGGCAGAATTTCCTTTTTACTCATGTCTAAAAAAATTCATATATATACACACACATATATAACCTTCTTTATTCATTCAATTTAGGTCATTTCCATATCTTGGCCACTGAATATGGGAGTACAGATATCTCTTTGGTATACTATTTTTATTTATTTGGAAATACCCAGGAGTGGGATTGCTGGATCATAAGGTGGTACTATTTTTCATTTTCAAGGAACCTTCATACTATTTTCCATATTGGCTGCAGCTATTTACATCTACGTTCAATGGTGCACAAGGGTTCCCTTCTCTCCACGTTCTTGCCAGCACCAGTTATATCTCTTGTTTTTTGATGATAGGCTTTCTAAGTGGTGTGAGGTGATATCTTATTTGCATTTCCTGATGATTAGTGATACTGTTTTTGAAACCAGGTTGCTTTTTTCTTTCTTTTTGCTATTCTATGAGTTCTATAAATATTTTGGATTTAAATCCCTTATGAGATATATAATTTGCAAATATTGTCTCTTAAGTTGCTTTTCATTTTGTTGATGGTCTCTTTTGCTGTGAAGAAGCTTTTTAGTTTTGTGTAGTTCCACCTGTTTATTAGCTTTCATTGCCTTTGATTTTGGTGTCAAATCCAATAAAATCATTGCAAAGACTGATGCAAGGAGTATATCCCTATGTTTGCCTCTAGAAATATTATGGCTTTAGGTAGTAAATTTAGGTCTTTAATCCATTTTAGTTCATTTTTGTGTATGGTGTAAAACAGGAGTCCATTTTCATTCTTTTGCATGTGGATAACCAGTTTTTTCAATAGCATTATTTAAGAGACTGGCTTTTTCCCATTGTATATTCCCTTTTTTAATATGTTTTATTGATTTTTTTTTTTAGAGAGAGAGATAGAAACATCAATGTGAGAGAGAAACATCAATCACCTGCCTCCTGCATGCCCCCCACTGGGGATTGAGCCCACAACCCAGGCATGTGCCCTAACCAGGAATTGAACTGGGACCTCTCAATCCATGGAGTGACACTCAATCCATTGAGCCACACTGACGAGACCTCACTGTATATTTTTGATGTCACTGTTGAAAATTATTTGACCATATATGTATGGTTTTATTTCTGAGCTCTCCATTCTGTTCCATTAATCTATGTGTCTGTTTTAATGTCAATACTATAGTATTTTGATTACTATAGCTTTGTAATGTAGTTTGAAATCAGAACATGGGATGTTTTCAGTTTTGTTCTTCTTTCACAAGATTGGTTTAGTCCTGCCAGTATGGCTCAGTGGTGGAGCATCGATTCATGCACCAAGAGGTCACTGGTTCGATTCCCAGTCAGGACACATGCCCAGGTTGTGGGCCTGATCCCCAGTGGGGGGCATGCAGGAGGTGGCCAATCGATGTTCTCTCTCATCAATGTTTCTCTCTCTCTCTCTCTCTCTCTCATTTCCTCTCTCTCTAAAATCAATAAAGAAAAAAAAAGATTCGTTTGGCTATTTGGGGTCTTTTCTGGTTTTATACAAATATTACAATAGTTTTTATTCCTATTTCTGTGAAAAACACCATTGGACTTTTAATAAGGATTACATTGAATCTTTAGATTGCTCTGGATAGTATGGACATTTTAACAGTATTAATTCTTCCAACCCATGAACATGGAACATCTTTCCATTTAGTTGTGTCCTCTTTCATTTGTTGGAGCAGTGTCTTATGGTTTTTAGTTTACAGATCTTTTACAGCTTTGGTTAAATTAATTTCTAGCTATTTTATTCTTTTTTATGCAAATATAAATGAAATTGTTTTTTCTTAATTTCTCTTTCTGATAGTATATCATTACTGTGCATAGATACAACTGATTTTGTATAGTAATGTTTGAATCATGCAATGTTGCTAATCCATTTATTTTAACAGTTTCTCTTCTCTCTCTCTCTCTCTCTCTCTCTCTCTCTCTCTCTTTCTTTCTTTCTTTTTTGGTGGAGCCTTCATGGTTCTATCTATACTATTATGTCACCTGTAAATAGAGACAATTTTACTTCTTTTCCAATGTGGATGTGTTTTATTTCTTTTTCTCGCCTAATTACTCTGGCTAGGACTTCCAATACTACGTTGAATAAAAATGGTGAGAGTGGGAATCTTTATCTTGTTCCTGATCTTAGATGAAAGCTTTCAGCTTTTTACTGTTGAGTATCATGTTAGCTGTGGGCTTGTCATATATGGCCTTTATTATGATAAGCTATGTTCCTTTTCTACTGAGTGTATCAAAACTTTGTACCATCAATGAATGATGAATTTTGTCAAATGCTTTTTCTGCATTTATTAAGATGACTGTGTGCTTTTATTCCTCATTTTATTAATGTGGTATATGATATGGACTGATTTGAAGATGTTGAACCATTCTTGCATCCCTTGCATCCCTATAATAAATCCTATTTGCTCAAGGTGTGTGACTCTTATATTATTAAACTCAGTTTTCTAATATTTTGCTAAGGATTTTTGCATCTATGTTCATCAGGGATGTTGGCCTATAATTTCTCTTTTTTGTGTGTCCTTGTATGGTTTGGTATCAGGGTAACGTTGGCTTAGTAAAAACGAATAAAGAAGTATCCCCTCCTCTTGTATTTTCTGGAAGATTTTGAGGAAAATTTGCTTTCATTGTTTTTATAATGTTTTGAAGTTTTCTAATTTTCTGTCTAGATAATTTATCCAATGTTGAAAGTGAAGTATTGAAGTCCCCATTATTACTGTATTTCCGTTGACTTTTCTCTTTAAGTCTGTTATTATTTCCTTAATATATTTAGGTGCCCCTATATTGGGCATAAATATTTCTAAAGGTTATATTCTTTTGTTGGATTGACCCCTTTAGGATAACATAATGGCCTTATTTTTCACATTAGTCTTTGGGTAGTCTTTGGGTAGAATATATTTTGTCTAAATATTGTTATCCCTCCCCTCATTTTCTTTCTTTTTTTTTTTTTTTTTGGTTTCCATTTGCATTGAATAATTTTTCCATTTCTTTCCATGCACTCTGTGTGTGGCCTTACATCTGAGGTGAGGCCCTTGTAGGTAGCATGCAGTTTGCTCTTGTTTTATTATTCATTTAGCCACTATCTGTCTTACGATAGGAATAATTGGCCCATTTACATTTAAAGGAATTATTGATAGATATGGACTTATTATTGCCATTTTATTAATTATTTTCCAGCTGTTTGTAACATATTAATTCCTCTATTATTCTCTTGTTTTCCTTCTTTGTGATTTGATGGGTTGTATTAGTATGCTTATATTTCATTTTCTTTATATTTTGTGTACCCAATATATGATTTTGCATTGTTTGTAACATGAAACATTTTATATTTACAGCAGTCTATTTCAGCTGATAACAACTTAACTGTAAATACACAGTAAAATTCTACACTTTTACTTTCTCCCTTCCTCACTTTATGTTTTTGATGTTTCAATTTGCATATTTTATCTTGTGTATCCATTAAAAATTATTACATATGCAAAAAGATAAATGTCTTACTTTTTATCTCACTAATAATTTCAGTATTAACTCCTGAAATTCTGTCACTTAGCAGGAGCTCACAAGTATTTTTACTTATGTAAAACTCATATACTTTAAAGTACAGAGATAATTTGTTTTCTGTGGTTGTGGGCATTGAATCACAGGGATCTTAAGTAACATTTAAATAACGGCAGAGTTGGGACCACTCTCTAAGATTCTGGGTTAAAAGAGTGTCTTTTTCTCTATCACACAAGGCCACCTTCTTGTAGATTTCATTTTGAAAATTGCTTATTCATTTCCCTTTTTCTCTTAATGTGTTATTCAAGGTAAATGGCTTCTTCTAAAAAAATGTGACTTCAATAAAATCATATGTGAAACATCTGTGTCTGGCACATTGTCCATAGAATCATTTCAATGGGTTTAAACTTTTAAAATCTCCAGGCAAGAAAAAAAAAATGCTGGGATGAATGACACACTTAAAATGAGAAAGTTGTGCAGTGTAAGCCACCGTGATTCTAGTGAGGTCATGAGGAAAAAATGGGTGCCATGTTTAGCCACAGCAAAGTGAACGGATCTCATGCCAACTTGAGATGCTTATACATTCCCCTTAAAATGTTGTGGTTAACTTCTCCAAAGAATGTGAAAGTTGATTTAAATAAGTTTCCAGAAACTGAACTGTTTATTCCAGCCTCTCCAAAACGCTTTGATATGTAAATCAATTTGGAAACAAAGATATTTTTGTCTCTTAGTGTTTCCATCCTCTATATGTGTTAAATGGCAACCTTGGGATAATTGCCTTTGATCTAAGAAATAGGTCTAATGTAGATTTTGTGAAGGTCAGTTTAAAATGAAGAGGTTTAATTCTATCCAATCAACATGGAACACATTTGCATTATGCTGGGCATGTGAAATAAGAAGATCTGGAAACAGACATAACATTGGTTTAAATCCCTGTCTGATATTGTGGCCCACGTTAAGTAAATGGACCTTTGGAGTTTTGATATCAATACCTATGAAATGGTATCCTTATTGAGGTAATCATGATTACCTTCTGGATTTTGAAGGAATTAGAGGTCACACACATAAAACATCTAACCCAGTTCAGACTAAGAGCAAGTACTCATTCAATGGTAGTTAACTAATCTGTTGCAGGAGAAATCAGTGAGCCAGATTTCTCCAGCACTCGTGGAAATGGAGCTCTTTCAGTATCTTCAGAAAATTAATTTTCTAAGACTCACACAGGAGAATGAGATGTGTTAAAAGATTTCATTTGCATGTAGTTACATTCCTTGAGTTGTAAAGTCTTAGTTCCCTAAGTCTGGTCCTGAAAAGGGGGCAACAGTGGGTTAAGCAAAGCTAGAAGCAGGGCCAGTGTCCAGAGTTTTCTTTCCATGTTGCAGCCAGGTCCAGTACAGCATCAGGCTAGCTGCAGTCCATCAGTGCATTGTATAGGTCCCACACGGCCGTAGGCCACATGGGCAAATGCAGAGCATGAGAGACCCGCAAGCCAGGAGTCAGACGCAAACAGAGAGACAGAGAGAGAGGGAGAGAGAACTTCCTTTTGTTCAGGAGATTATATATCTCAGATTTTGCTCTTTTGCAGTAGCTGCACCTATTCTGGCCCCTGACTTGTTCTCAGGTGTGACAGACAGGTAAACACCTTCCCAGGTCACTCAAACCTTACTGGGCATGCATCTAAACTGCCTTTGTCCAGTTCCTTCCTCCATCAGTCTGTGGGGAATAGACCTGGAGAGTGTTAACTTGCAGCTTTCTGGCTAACAGTGTAAATGGCATGCCTATATCATCTAGTGTTGCCCTCACTCTTTTCCTGTTACATAATAACTGGGTTATTATAATGGTGTCACTTTTGCATTTCTGAACATTATTATATGGGCCAGGAGAGTGCTTCCTGCTGGATATACTAAGAAGAAGAAAACATTATCCCTGAAAGAGGCACAAAATAAAAAAAGCTTAGAGTACAGTGAAAACATGAACAATTCTGATATACTGTGGTTCTCCTGTGTTTGTTTGAGGTCTGGCACCTAATAGGCAATGATCCTTTTTCCTTTCCTTTCTGCCAGGGATGATGACCTTCAGCCAGTACACACAAGGACGATGCTTCTGCTTTATGTGGCTGATATGCCTCCGTCACACAGGTCTTTAGATATTTTGTACCTTACTCTTATTTTGTGCCTTATTTTGGGTGGATTAAGACAAAAGACACAAATATTCTCTGACATATGCTGAAAATATGCAGACTGTTTTTCGGTCCTGTATAATTTTAAGTTTTGCTTTGAGTACAAAGTCTCATTCACATTTCTTAAAAATTAAATGAGTTTTGATGATCTTAGAATTTGACCTTCTATAATATAGACATAGATAAATCATATCAGGTCTTTACTCCTCCAAAAAGAATGTTTTCTCCTAACCTGGAGGGGAAGTCATCTTGATCAGTTTGAACTTACTCTTAGCAGATTTTCCTCATTCTGCTTTGTGAAATACCATATGACCAGCAGCTGTGGTTTTTTTTAATTTTTAAAAAATTTTAGCTGTTTTTTTTTTTAAACAAGCCGATTTCACTAAAAACGTCAGTGTTGGCATTTTAAAACAAACAATGAAATTAAAAGTTTGACAAACCAGGAGATATATGCTTTGGATTTTTTAGAAACAGCATCTTTCACCAATTCCAGTCAACCTTTAGTTTTCATAGATGTCAGTAACAATTGGTTTTGTGTGCTGATTGCTTAGTGTTTATCAACAAAATATAAGTGTTATGATTACCGATACTTTTCATTCCTAATCCCACACTGAGGCTGTCTTATTGACTAATGATAGCTAACTCTTTGGGGAAAAAGTCTCTAAGATACCTAAACAAGGCCATGAAATATCATTTATTTAAGAAGTGGTATACAATCCGCTCGGCTGTAATGTTACATGTTTATTTCTAAAAATCACCGTGCTGTGCAAAATAGCACAATAAAATTCACAGAGCAAAATGGAGTTGGGGATGTCATCAGTGGCCTTCAAAAGTTAGGAATTTCATAAAAATGATAGCAAACACATGCTGAATAATTAGGAAACCCATGACTAGGGTAATGAGGAAGGCACCTTACTTTGGACAAAGATCTGGAGTTTGCCCATGGAAGTTGCAGCTCATGAGTCTTTGTGAAGGAGCAGAAGGAACTTTTCTGAAGTCAGATGGAAAATCAGAGAAATCCTATGCCCAGATGTGGATGGGTGTGGCTCAGGTACGTGGTGAACTGAGGTGGGTCATCGATGTTTGATTTGTGTACAGTTTGTGTCTTCCCTTGTGCTGGGTTCAGCTGGGTGCCACTGTCTGGGTTCCTGCAGTGTTTCTCACGGATGACGTGGTGCATAAGCAAACGTGAAATTTCCGTTATGCTCGGATTGTTTTCTAGTATATCAATGGCATGAATGTAAAACCTGTTTTCAAAACAGTCATTACAGCAGAACTGCTGTATAATCATCTCCCAAGTCAGGTTTCTGAAAGGTGAGCACTTTGAATGTGTCTGCATGGGAAAACATTTCTGATGTCCTGCGAACACTCCTGCTCTGGTCGTGTAGAATCCTCACCAAGCATCCAGACTTGGACTCAAGAGGATTTTATTTTATTTTTTAAATTTTTTTCCCTTTATTGATTTTAGAGAGAGAGGAAGTGAAAGAGAGAGATAGAAACATCGATGAGAGAGCATCAATTGGCTGCCTCCTGCATGCCCCCCACTGGGGTCTGGGCCCACAACCTGGGCATGTGTCCTGACCGAGAATCCAGCTGGCGACCTCTTGGTGCATGGGTCGACTCTGAACCACTGAGCCACACCGGCTGGACGAGGATTTTAATTTGATTACAGTGATGATTAAAAGATAAAATGTATGAATCTCCTTAGAGAAAGCCTTACACATAAAACACACAATTAATGGTAATTGCTCTGAATGTTATAATACACTATTATGTTACATGTACGCTGAGTTTATTGTTACTTGAATGTAAATCTCTGGGATGTTTTTAAAATAATGAATACTTTCTAAAGCTCATATTTGTGTATAGTTCTTGTTTTCTTTGTATTAAGCAAGTCTGATTTAAGGATATATGTTCCGCTTATACTTAGGCCCAGCACACTACAATGGATGTGCATTTTTTATTGTTGTTGCTGTGGCTGGAAATTTGCAACTATCATAAGGTGAGTGAAAACTGTGGTTATTGTCTCATTAGGTTCCCAATCTTCATGGCTTTAACATTATAGATGTAAGTGAAGGTTGCTCCTCAGAAGTGATTGTAAAATTAATCCTGAGAGGGCAACTGGAGAAATGCCTAAATTATCTCTGGTTTCCACCCCCATGGTCTGCTGATGACCTCAGAGAAAGGGGAACGTCACACCATTGGAAAGGATCAAGTTTACTCTGGAGATTGCTCTGGTCTGGCAGAAAGTACGGTGTCGGCCACATGTAGATAGATACATCTCTGGCAAGTGTAGGGAGGTATTAAATTATTACCATTGTTGTTATTCTCTCTTTTCCCCCTTCATTCTTGTTTTCAAATTTATTTTAAATCATTTTGTGTTCCTTTCAAGCAACCTGCTAAGAGATGGTAATGCTGATGTGAAAACTGACAGTCTCTGAATATAGATCTTTTTTCTTTCTTCCCCAGAGGAAATAAATATATGTCAAAACATTTTTATGATGATTAGAATATGAATGAAAAGTACAATAATGAAAATATGTTTATTGCACTGATGTGGCACAGAAGAACAATTACAAGTCAGATGGAAACAGACAAAAAGTTTCCAAAAAGTGTGTCACGAAAAGCAGGGGAGGGGAAAGATAATGAGAGGCAGAAGGGCCAAGCCCTTGAAGCAGGACATGCCTGCAATCAGATCCGTAGTTCCCTGTAGTTGAGTGAGGCTGGAGTGGGGCAGAGTCAGCATCTCAAGAAGAGAGCTAGGACTTGGCGGAAGAGTACCAGGCTTTTCAATTCACATCGTATCTGGACATGAGACTCCCTCATGTCGAAAATTACATTTTATGCTTGGCGGATTGGTGTGGGAAAGGCCTGTCAGGAATATTCTGTATTTATTTCTTTTGCATGAAAACAGCAAATATCTTGACAATAAAATAAACGATGAGCTGCTCAGTGTCTACAATACTAAAAGAAATCACGTTATCCCTGGAGAAATTTAGGCATATTGATAAGATGGTGAGTCATGAAGAAGTTTCCAGAGCACTGGGAGAGGAAGCAAAACTCAGGATGAGGGTCAAGCCAACATCAGTATCCCCCACCCTGTCCTAATTGGCAATACAGAGTTTTCTAAGCCCAAACTTTGGAGGCAGTTTATTTATGGGACTTTCTGTTAGGTGGTGTAGGTAGCATCCTTAATTCAGTTATCCACATACCTGATGTTTTCCAGTTATAACCACTATTAGAATGGACTGATCCCTTAATTATTGTGGGGTCCCCACTTGTCTGCTTCTCTCTTTTCTTTCCTTCTAATCTCTCTCTCTCTTAAATATATATTTAAATACTCAGAGACTTCACAATATTACAAAATATAGTAAAAGAAAATCTTTACTTAACCGTACTGCCTATTTCACATCATGCAATTTATCTCCTTTGTTCCACACTGTCATATATTTTTTTCATGATTAATCTTCATTCACTGCTTCTTCCTCCTAGTCACCCAGTGCCCCTTTTAAGCCCCTGCTATGTAAATTCCAGGTCCATATTTCTCCTGAAACAGATCCTACAGAGACCTCAAATGGTTTTCTTCTTGCTAAATCCAACGACCTTTCTCCCCGTTCATGTTCTTAATCTCTGGTGTATTTCAAATCATTTAGCCATGCTCCTTTGATATCTCCAAGACAACTGTGCAGTGGGTTTCATTCTTCCCCTCTGACCATTGCCTTGGCTTTAAATACTATCTCTTTTTGACAAATTGCTCTATATATCAAAATCCATCTACGTCAAAGCTTCTAGTACTACATTAAATACCAAAATGGGGATTATTAGACAACATTTCGATATTGCAGGGATATATATTTAATTTTGGTAAAAAGTATTACAAAATCAAGTTTTAGGGTAGTATTTATGAACTTAAGAAAAAATAATAGCTTATCATTTCAAATATCAGATACTTTATAGAGTTTCTGTATTAAATTATCTGACTTAAGGTTTGCAAAATGCTTAAATCAATATTTGACATGTAGTTGGTAGATATATTTTCATATGTTAACAACTGATTTTTGTTAATAAAGTGTTTATGAAACTTGGCATGACCACAAAATCAAGTTCATTTTTAATTAAAAATGTTTTCTTAACTCATGGAATTGAAAAGTTTCCGCTATATTTTCTTTGTAATACTATGTACAATTTCTGTGTCTGGCTGCATTTTTGGTGTGTATATTTTCCCATGAAAAAAATGCAAAACTGAATACTTCCTAGTCTAAATAAAAGGCAGGGCCGATGGAAAGCACCTAATCATGGATTTAAACAAGTGTGGTCAACATTTTCTCTGAAAATCTAGTTTTCCACATTTTGAATCAAATTGCTTTATTGTAAATAATTAATAGAGGTTTTATCTTATTTGCCAAACTTTGCAAATGGTTTGTATTTAGAGTACGTGTTATTTATAGCAATTAAAAACATTTATTTAGCTTTTATAGAAGGTATTTAAAAATAGTGAGCCTATTAATGGCAATACAAGATTTAAGCTTATTAAATAGATAGCTGTACCATTATCTTATGAAATTATAGTGAGTGGATCCAGAGATCTTTATATACCAAGTATTAAATTGTGAGCCCACTTCCTGTTTATTTGCTTTTCATAAAAGTTCTCTTCATTTTATTTTTTTATTTTCATCAAAGCTTTATCTTTATATCCCATCCCTTTGAGTTATTTCTAAGTAGCGTGTTTCAAACACATCATTCTTCAGTCTCTACCTGGATCCTATTACCCTGTAGTATTATGGTCAATTCTGACCTTCGTACAATGAGAGTGTTGAGGCAACGAAAACTAGCTGATCTGGTAAAGGAAAGATCTGAATGATGAGGATGCTAAACAAAACATTCCTCAAATAAGAAATGAAGAAAACAAACACACTTTTTATTCTGGAAAAGAAAAGAAGGATACACACATAAAAGCTGTTTCCTCATGTTTGAACAACTGCCTTTTTTTGGGGGGGAAAATTTTTAGATTCATGTTATATTGTTCCAGAGGACAGAAATATAAGTAGTGGGAAGCAAGATATCATTAACACTCAGAACTAAAAGACAGTAATGCCCTCTCAGAAGAAGAATAAAGTCAATCAAAATTACAAGCACAACTTCATATGAGATTGTACAAAGAATTTAGGAAGAGTTTCAGCAAATACTTTCAAAGTAACTTTGAAACATCTAAGACATGATTACTCTTGGAGCATTGTTTAAATTGAGCATTACTCTTCTCATAAAATCTTCAGTGTGAGATTGTAATTGCTAACATAGCAGGCGCCTGAAGGACGTCTCAGAAATGATTCCATGATAGTACCCAAAACAAGTGTAAACGAGCCCTGATATCTTTGCACTTATAATATCACATCTTGTATATAGTCTCTTCCCCCTGGCCTGAACAAATCTGTATGTGGAGGTCACTATCTTCCCCTGGTATTCTTCAAAACATTGTTACACAATTTCTGTGAGTAGCAGACCTGACTGAAAAATTGGGGATTTGAGCCATTTCACGTTACTAGCATCCTTACTTTTTACATCCTTTAAGAATATTTGGAATCTCTAGTGGTCACCTTTCTTGTCAATCACAAGCCTCATCCATGTCACTCATGCCCTTTCATTCTCTCAAAGGGTTTTTATTGAAACTGTTGCCTCACCACATTGTGCAAGGTGGATAATCTCTCTGCTTGCTACTCAACTCTTGGGTGACAACCCACTCAAATCTTATCAATATGTAGTATCTAGATTTATGCCATTTACTGTGGGTCTTATCTTTTCTTTTTTAAATTTTTTTTCTTTATTGATTTTAGAGAGAGAAGAAGGGAGAGGGAGAGAGAGAGATAGAAACATCGATGAGAGAGAACATTGATTGGTTGCCTCCTGCATGCCCCCACTGGGGATTTGGCCCACAACTTGGGCATGTGCCCTGACCGGGAATCAAACTGGCGACCTCTTGGTGCATATAGGTCTATGCTCAACCAGTGAGCCACATAAGCTGGGCTGGGTCTTACCTTTTCTCAATACAGCCTTTCAAATTTGATTCCTTTTCATTTCTTCCTCCTCCAAAACTTTATGTACTTGGAAAGAAATGATAAGAATTGTTCCATGTGACATTATATAAATGATGGCAACCTTCTCACTTATTTTTCCTCAGAAAAGCAGTTATACATCTGAGAAGATAGCCCTATTTGCTATTTCTTAAAATATTTATATATTTGTTTTATATAGGTATGTCCCTTTTTATCTGGAATGAATCAATATTTACCTATTCAAACTCTATTCGACTTTCAACCTTGACCAAATTCCATGCTCTCCAGGAATTCATCCAAATCACTCCAACCCACATGGATCAATCATGTGTTGTTTTTTCTAAACATGTATACCCTTTTGATTATATCTTTTGAAAAGTTATTTCCTATATATTGATACTATATTCCCAACTAAACTATAATATCTTTGATTTAGTAATTTAAAAAAATGAGAACTGATACTGAGAACTGTGTTCATGTAGGCATTTATGCATATTCCCAAAATACTAATAGTATTATTGCTGTTAAGAATTTTTTTCTGGGATGCTTGGCTTATTTGGAGCTGAGAGTCTTCCTGCCATATCCTTGAACTAGGCTTATTTTTCAAAGTCAGCTGCAAGAGGCATATTAAAATTTCAAATAAAAATTGAAGTTTAGACTTACTTGTCAAATCAGAGGTCATTGATCCTAAGAGACACAATACTTAGATTCTAGTTCTACCTAAACCTGGTAATCTTGGGCTATTAGAAGATCAGTCTTTCTAATAATACATTTTCCCTTCCCACTTAACCATCATGATAAATGAACACATTTTAATAACACATATTAGTCTTATATACAGAAGCATCAGCATGATTCATAAAAATGAATTATGGGACTGAATGCCACCATTAATGATTTTCTTTCTTACGCCCATGTAGTTCAGAACATTTTGATTCAGTTAACTGTGTATGCTCAAGATTCAAATAATTTTTTTCTCTGCCTGAATCACATTTTAATAATCTCATTGTCATGGTCCCTATAAAATGTTGGCTTTATTAATCCTGCTGTAGTCAGTACTAGGAAAATAACAGAATGTGGGTGGCATTCAGGCTTTGATCTGGACTAGATTATCAATTTATGGAGAAAGAAGTCAGTCTATAGCTGAGATAACAGCATAAATAGAGCAGGAAAATACATCCATTGGGAAAAACTGAATAAGGAAAGTCTTTCTCCTTTTAAAATGGTTAGACAGCCCTGGCCAGTTTGGCTCAGTGGTTAGAGCGTCAGCCCGTGGACCAAAGAGTCTTGGGTTCAATTCCAGTCAAGGGCATGTACCTCCATTGCAGTTCGGTCCCTGGCCCTGGTCGGGGTCTTGCAGGAGGCAACCAATCGATATGTCTGTCTCCCGTGGATGTTTCTCTCTCTCTCTCTCTTGCTCCCCCTCCCACTCTATCTGAAGATAAATGGAAAAAGAGTATCCTCGGGTGAGTATTTAAAGAATACTCTTGGAAACTATAAAATTCAGAATTATTTAAGATATCTTTAATTACTCTTTGTTTCTTTCTGTGTTGTGAGTCTCAGATGAATGTGAACTATAAGAATATGATCCTATAAATTCAAGCTCTCTCCTGGGAAATCAAGTTAACTGTTCATGTTGATTTTTTTCCTGCCTATATCTATTTAGATATGGTTCAAATTTGCCCCACAAAAGGCAGTTTTGGTGCTAAGGAACTTCAACTTATTTCAAAGAAGCATTTTTAAATGATCATATTTTATTCTCTAAGACAATCAGGTTAGATATTTGTGATAACACTATTAAAACTGTGAAATTTAAGGAGTTCTACTCTTTGAATACTTCAGGCCACATTTTAGGCTGAAGTGAGGAAGAAGAAAATGGCCAATAAATAGCTCCTCAGAACCATTCATTATTCTCTGAATAATATCTATTGTGTTGCCTTTAGATAAAATATTTGAGTTAGGGAACCCCTCAAAAGTATTAACATTGTGAAGTATGCAGCATTCCAAATTACATGGCTGTAATTCCTCTAGACATTAATAAAAATTCTCAATGTATTTTAAAGAAATAGCCTTCTATAATTTCTTTTTATTGCCGTTCCCCCAACCCACCAAGTCTAAGTATTTTTTAAATCCTCATCTCAGGATATGTTTTATTGATTTTATAAAGAGAGAGAGAAACATTGATATGTGTGAGAAACATTGATCTGTTGCCTCCCGTACGCAACCTGACTGGGAATCAAACCCACAATCTTTTTGGTGTATTGACGATGCTCCAACCAAATCAGCCAGCTAGCCAAAGGCATGTCTAAACATTTTTATCTGCAGGTAAATATACATAAAAGTTGTAAATGTTATTTATTCTTTTGAAACTTTGAAGAAAATTTGCAACTATTTCATTTCACCCTTCCAATCATACATCTGCTATTCTAAGCAAGAAATTAAAAACAAAGCAAAACCAAAAAAAAGCAGCAAAATGAAATTTTGTTGGAAGTAGTACATGAAATCAGTACATAGACAGTCATTGAAAGTATATTTCTGACTAAAAGGTTGTTAACTGCTGCTACTTCATTCAATCATTTATTTACTTATTCAGAATTAATTGAATATTCTAAGGTCAAGGATTTTATTTGGGAAATATGTGGGAATAAAAGATGACTATGATGCATTTTTCACCATTGAGAAACTTAAATTCTACTGAGGAATAGATGCATATCACAAATTAAATTGCCATATGATAAGGTAAAGGATGATTTATTAATAAAGATTGATGAGTATGAGAATATGGAGGCATGAAATTGCCTGAATGGGAAACACATGATTGAGGACACATGATTGAGGATGCCAGGAAGTTCTCTGGAGAGGATCATGTGTTTATTATCATTTCAGAATCTAGGACATTGAAATAAGTTTTTCTTAGTGTGGGATGGAGTGATTGTTGCAGTGATATTTCTATGGTGAAATTTTTTAAATAGAATTTTTTTCTATATAAATTAGAAAATTAGAGTACTTCTATGAAACTATATATTTGTGACAAGCATATATTTATATGTATACACACATACATGAATAACTATACATATCTATATATATTAAACTATTGGAAAAAATTTATGTTTTCACAATAGTTACTGTTGTATTTTTCATTGGTAGCCTTAGCTTCTAAAACACCAAACATTCAGTGCCAAAAATATTATTTAAAAATCACGAATTATATTAAGTTAAAGTTATGTTTTTAAAAAGTATCCAATCACAGCTTCCAGTGAAGATGGTGGTATAGGTGAATGGGATACTTTCTCCCTCCCACAACCACATCAAAATTACAGCTAAACCACAGAACAACCATCATTCACAACTGCCTGAGATCTAACTGAAAAGAAGTCCTATAACTAAGGCTACAAAGAAGAAACCACATCGACTGGTAGGAGGGGCTGAGATGTGAATGGGCTGATCTCACACCCATGTGTGGTGCTTAAAAATTAGGAGGGATATCTTGGCTGAGGAGCTCCCTTGTGAAGAGCGAGAGGTCCCAGCCCCACACCAGGTCCCACCGCCCAGGGTTCCATTGCCAAGAAGAGAAGTCCCCATAACTTCTGTCTGTACAAAAACAGTGGCTGAGGGAAATGGAGGACTCTGGAATTTCATGTATTCCTGTTAAAAGACCCATGCATGGACTTTCTCAAATTCACTTGCTCTATGCTCCAGCATTAGGGCAGCAGCTTGAAGGGCACCAGGGGCATACAGGGAGGAACTGAATTGTCTGGCATCAGGGCAAGCAAGAGCTGGAAGGTCATTCTCAGACAGAAGTGCTAGCAGAGGCCATTGTTGCTTTTCTGAGCCCTCCCCTCCACAGAGCTGGTAGTCAGGTGCCATATCTGAGTCTCCAACAACTTGGCTAACATTCTTCATCTAGCCCTGGTGATTTCCTGAGACTCTGCCCCACCCAACTTGCAGGCCCACCCAAACTGTTTCAGTGGTTTTTCCATATGAACTGCCTATCTTTCCTAAAATCTCTAAAAGAAGCATCATCAGGCCTTAGAGGGTCCTATACTTATTGCTAAGTGGCCCCAGGCCTGGTACTAGTGGCAGCCAGCCTTGTTTTGCAGCTTGGCCTCACCTGGGCAACTCTAAGCACAGCAAAAATAGCAGACATCTGCAGATCACATTGAAGCTCATACCAGGTGGATCCAGGAAGAACACAGGTGATGGCCAACCTTGGGTTCTACCTCCTGGGAGGCCCCAGAGCCAGTGTGCCTGGTGGAATGCTTCATACTATGCCTAAGCACCACCCAACCTACTCCACAAGGGACACACGCAAAGGGTGGACTTAGAGGGCACCAGAGCCCCACTAAAGTAAGTCCTGCTCTGGGGAGTGGGCCCCTGAACAGCTGATCTTCCATGGTGGTCACAGCCAGTCTTCGAAACCGATCAGCCTGGGGATACACCTCTCCTATTGACATGCCATCAGCAATCAAGACTCAGTTAACAACAAGAGAGTATACAAAGCCCACACACTGGAGCACACCTGGAGTACACAATCTGGGTAACTGGACAGGCTATGCCACCAGACCCTATTGAACACCTGCTCCATAAGGACACTCTACCAAGCCCTGGAGATATAATAGCTCTACTTAATAAAAACAAGCACACATAGACTGCTAAAATGAGGAAACAAATAAACATGTCCCAAATGAAAGAACAAAGTAAGACTCCAGGAAAAGAACGAAACAAAATAGAGACAAGCAATATACTAGATGCAGAGTTCAAAGCAGTGGTTATAAAGATGCTCAATGAATTTAGGGAAAGAGTAGATGAACTCAGTGAGAACTTTAGCAAAAAGATAGGAAACATAAAAACTAAGCTAGAAAACATAAAATGGAATGAATCAGATATAAAGAACACATGAACTGAAATGAAGATTACATTAGAGGGAATCAACAATGGAGTAGATGAAGCAGAGGTTTAAATCAGAGATTTGAAAAATAAGAAAGCAGAAAACACTCATTTAGAACAGCAAAAAGAAAAAAGAATCCAAAAAACAGGATAGTATTAGGAGCCTCTGGAACAGCTTCGAGAGAACCAACATTCACATCATGGGAATGTCAGAAGGAGAAGAGAGAGAGCAAGGAATTGAAAACCTATGTGTAAAATAATAATAATAATAATAATAATGACAGAAAACTTCCCTAACCTGGTGAAGGAAATAGACACAAGTCCAGGAAGCACAGAGAGTCCCAAACAAGATGAACCCAATGAGGTCCATACCAAGACGCATTGTAATCAAAATGCAAAAGATAGGACAAAGAGAGAATCTTAAAAGCAGCAAGAGAAAAGCAGTTAGTTACTTACAAGGGAACTTTCATAAGAGTGTCAGCTGATTTCTTAACACAAACTTTGAATCCCAGAAGGGATTGGCAAGAAATATTCAAAGTGATAAAAAACAAGGACCTACAACCAAAGCTATCATTTAGAATGGAAGGATATATCAATAACTCCCCAGACAAGAAAAAGCTAAAGGAGTTCATCACTATCAAACCAGTAATACATGAATTGTTAAAGGGTCTTCTTTAAGAAGAAGAAAAACAACAAACAAAGATAAAAAATATATATGAATAATAAAATAGATAAATACATATCTATCAACTTTTGAATCTAAAAAAATAAACAAAACAAAACAAGTGAATAAGCAGAACAGAAACAGAGTCATAAACACAGAAAACAAACTAATGGTTGCCAGATGAGAAGGAGTTGGGGGGATGGGTGAAAAAGGTGATGGGATTAAGAAGTACAGATTGGTAGTTACAGAATAGTCACAAGGATGTGAAGTGCAGAATAGGAAATATAGTCAATGATATTGTAATAACTATGTATGATGTCAGATAGGTACTAGATTTATCAGGATGATCACTTAATCATACAATGTCTAATCACTGAACACTACACCTGAAACTAATATAATATTGTATGTCAAATGTAATAGGGAAAAAAATATTTAGAGTAAAAAAATTATCCAATCTCTAAGACAATACATACAAGATTTGATTGGCAGTATAATTATTTGGAGAATTCAGTGTGACTAAATTATATAGAACTATCACAAAATTAATTTAAGGCACAAAGGTGCTATTGATTGGTTGCCCTGGATAATTATGGGTTAAACAAAGGCTTATTAGAAAAATGAACATATTACAACCCTAGGCATTTATATAGTGAATGTATTTAGATATATAGAAAGATCCCTATAAAATGATGTTTACTATAAATGATTATTAGAAAAATTTAAAACAATCTAATTATCCAAACTTAAGGATTCAGTAGAATCTATGATTCTACATCTACTTATCAAATTACATTTGTTATTAAATATTTCATATAAAATTATTAAATGTGAAAAATATTAACAATATAATAAGTAAAATAACATATAATATATTTAAAATAATAATGCATTTATTTCCAACATTTTTTCAATAGTTTATACATAATAAATTTTGTTAAGGATGATTTTCATTTTTAAACTTTTCTTGTATTTTATAATATAATAAAATATATATACTACTAATCAATATATATATATATTTTGAGACTACATTTACTGGGTACAGTGAAACAAGGAAGAGCTTATTTAGTTTTTTTAAAAATAATTTATTGTTATAGTTTTAGTAATGTAACCTAGTGTATTTTCATGGAGATGTCCTATTAAAAAACCCCATAATTTAAGGAAATAATTGGAAACAAGGTGATGGTTAAGATATCAACTTATGAACATAGTTGTTGGACTTCGCTAAAAAAATCTGGATTAAATTAACACTGGTGTTTTAACATTTCAGAGATTCTCTTAAATGCTTCTGAATAATTTGTTTTAAAATTTTAAACAATTATTAATGGATTTGCATTTTGTAAAGCTTCATGTATATTTAATTATGTATGTTAACTTGTTATCAATCCTATGTAGTTCTTCTATTTTAAGTGTAACAGAGTCAAGAGGATTTGCAGCTGGATTTGTTCCTAGAGGGCTGATGGGTCCTTGAAAGGTGTTGCAGGGCCATATAGCTGTTTTGTTACCAAATACCAACCAAATCTTTTTTAAAGTAAAGTAGAAGTAAGTACCTCAATAACTGAAAATTTACCTCCTTGCTGGGCTGTGATGATTGGCCACAGCTAATATGTTTAGTGAGGAAAGACTTGATGAAGATGTTGAGTTTTAGATGAAATTTTATGAGAACAAGAAAAAAAAAACTAACATTTATTATCAAGGATCAACGTACAGAATTCCATTTGATCACCTTTTTTCTAATAAAGACTGGCTTGTTGTTGACCAAAATATTTTCCCCCCTCTGGTTTGAAAGATATACTACTTTATTCACTATCTTTTCATTTAGTTGAGGTCATGTGAATGAGTTATTACTCACTGAATAGACTAAATATGATGCACACAACTTTTACACCTGTATGATACAAACTTCCATGAAGTTTTCAATTTTCTTCTGCCTGTAAGGTATTTGCAGAGAGCCTCAGTGACCTAGAGATCAGCAGACATGCAGTATGAAAAAAGTCAGTGTCTGTGAGTTATTATATTTAAGGATGCCCAATGAAGAACCATAATAAATTGTTCTTTGAGTAACTTATGTCAAATCATAGGACATTTAGGGATTTGTTACAGCAGTTAGCTTATCCTAACAAGAATTAGTACCTTCACTCAGAATGCCCGATAAGTAAAACTTAAAACATGTGATACTGGCTTATCTTGTAGGAAGCAATCAGCAAAAAAAACAAAACAAAAACACAGAAAACTGCCTTGAAAGATGTCTTATAGACAATAGAGCTACTGAGTATAGCTCAGGGTAAGTCATTGGAAATAATTAGATTGATGCTGTGTTTTGATGATTATTGGCTTTTGAGTTAAGATATAATAACAAAGAGATGCTCTCAGGTGAGAATTATCTGACTTTGAACAAGAGATTTTTAAAAAATAAGTAGGAAAGTCCAGAGATCAAGAGACATAAAACTTTGGAAAAGACTATTTTTTGGGATGCCAAAGAGTAATATCCAAGACTAAAATAGGTCATGAGTTCCAAAGACCTAAGATTTCTCAGTTTAAAAAAAAGAAGTTAAATGTCAAACATCTGTTCATGAGTGCCACCTTCCCACCTAGGTTTAATTTTTTTAAAAGCCTCAAGATAGTCAATGTTAGCATGATTAAATAAATTGGCTTTGAGAATTATATCTAGAAAAGAAGTTTGTGCGAGGTTATTGAAATGACAGTTAATTGGATTAAAACATCCTAAGTTTTTGAAGAAGTTTTATTTAAAAGAAACAATAAACCCAGGCCCTCTACTCTCTCCCAAATCATCTGATTGTTTCAAGCATTAAAATAATCTTTAAGTTCCAAAATTAGCAAAGCAAGAAGTAGACTAGGTAAGCACTACAGACCTCAAGTAGGCTGTATTCCCTAATACTTATTTTATGGATGGTCATGGATGGTATAACCACATAATTTATTGCCAAAACCAATGTTTTGAAGAATAAAAGGGAGTGCTGTTATAAATAATGCAGAAACACACCCACACCCAAGGATGCTCTGAGCAATCCCTAACAATGGAAAATAACGGAAGATGAAGAACATACCAGAGGTAAGACCCAGGGACTGCAGAAGACAAGAGACAATGGTGTGTCTCTCAGAGAGCAGATCTGGTCTAATCAAATAATTTTTTACACCTCCTGGGTAGAGGATTTTTATATGATGATCCAACAGGACTGTATAACTGATATGGACCAATGTCTGCTGATTTCTCCCAATCTTCCTTTTTCTAATTGAGGAAGCTCACTGCTCCCTATTATTTGCTCCCTATTCTAACGTTATTAGTAGTGTATTATTTTAGTTTTTATGTCATTATACCATGAGTAGTGGTGTATTATTTTAGTTCTTATGTCATTGTACTATGAGTAGCTACTAAGAACTATATTTTCCTGGACTTTTAGCTGGGTACAGTAAATAAAAGCATCTTTAAGTTGGCTCCGTGGAGGAGAAAATGTGTGTATTTTATGGTGTGGGGCTGAGTAAAATGGATATTTTATGTCCTAAGATACAGATCATGGCAGAAAGAAGTCGGCTAATTGTTCACCAAATATGTCTCATTCTCCCCTTGGGATCAAGGTAGACTCTGTCACATGCGGCAGGTTGACTGAGTCTTGGCTAATGGAAGAGGAATGTGAGTGATACTCACCACCTCTGGGCCTGGCCCCTAATGCTCCTGCATGATTCTCCACATTCTATTCTCCTCCTATTTCCAGCTGGATGTGGAGGTCTAGGACAGAATAATAAGGGCGTAGGGTATGATGAAGTGACAGATGGAAGGAGCCAGGGTCCTCAAATCACCATCAAACACCTGCACTGATGTGTTATATGAGTGAGAAATGAGCTTCTATTGTGTTAAGCCTCTGAAATCTGGGAGTTGTTTCGAAGACCATTTAGCTGAGCCAAACAAATGCACTGGCTGAGTGACCCTACATTCCACGTTGACACACTGTTTCAAGTTAGTCATCTATAGGATGAAGACAAACAATAATTAGCCATAAGTGACTTAATTCATAGGAACATTGTGTGTCAAACTGTTAAAGTAAAATTGTTAAAAAGCACAGAAAACAAGGAATAAAATGAGAGGTAGGAGGTATATTTCCAGTAGACGTAGTGGTAATGGCAAAATTCATTGAAAACAGAGACCAATGTGTTATTGGAGATTGATCAAGATCTTGTCTGGAAGGCAAGCATATTGATTGACAACAAAGCCTAATGATTGATTTCCTTGGCTGAAGAGTGCATTATTTTTTCTAACAAAATTTGGTGATTTTCTTTTTATTTTCACTTGATGTATTGGTTGTTTCCCACAACTTTCCTGATGAATTATGGGAGATTAAAATTGAATAAAAGGGAAAAGTCTTATGCCTGTCTAAGTGAAAGATCATACATGGAAATAAGTGTTGGATTAAAGTGAAATGAGAGAAGGAGAGAGAGAGATGACTACACCTCTCTAAGTATATGACAAATGAATAGAACCTACACAAATTAGCATGGGCAGTGTTTGCAGAAGTGTGGACATGTGCACAGCCTCTAGTGAATAGGGCCCTCTCTGATTTCCTGTTTCAATAACTGTAAGTTGATTGTCTCTCATAGTTCCTGATGCATAGTAGGAAAATCATAGGTACTTGATGAACTAATGGAGAAAGAATATTTGTTACTCCCAATTTATGTTAACTGATAACTTTGAAATCTTCTTTTCCACTTAAAAAAAAATGACAGCACAGATATATGAAGCCCCATTTAGATTCTAACTACATTTTGGTAGGTAAGATATGAGTCTTCAGAGTTTGTTTTTATCACACATGACACTTAGTGTATTCTCATAAATAATTGTTAATGGATTATTCTTTTTCTTTAAAGTGCCTCTAATTGATCTAAAGGTGCTCAGTAGTCCACTCAAATTTTTAAAATGGTAACTTGAGGAGATTATTTATTATCATTGACTGATTTTTAGGCAAAATGTGGCAGGTGGTGAAGGCAGTGATGGGAGGTAGGTGGATATGCACAGAAATGAAGACTGGTTCTGAGATGCTGCCTTGAAAGAAAATTGCACCTTAACTCTGTCTAATCCTTTCTGTCTTCTCCCATTTGTCTTACTTGGGTGTCCACCCTTCCACCACGTGTCTGGCAATTGCTTATAGCCAATATTTTGAATGCTCTTCATCTGCTTAAATCATTTTATCCTATAACACACTTGCCCAATTAGTGTACTTAATGGTTTCTCATTTACTCTTTCATTTATTTATTCACTGTTATGTCCTGAATTCTGTGCTGCTGGCTTCAGGTAATCTGACAAAGTCTAGATTTTATGAGACTAAATTTATGTATTTGGCTACATTTGTTTTCCCTGCCCTTGTTTTCAGAAACCACTCTGTGATTTACCTAGTCCCTACCATTCCATCCTGATCTATCAATGTACAGGTACTGACATGACACGTGTTACCTGCTAGGAAAATAATTCCTTGTATTGTGTTTGCTGACTTTACTAAAGAGGTTTTTAGAGACACAAGAGAGACTCTTCCCTACATCTGAACTCATGAATGATGAAGTGGAGTGATTAACTGGAAAGATAAAGAAGCCTCTGCTTCCTCCCACAGCCTGTCCTCAGAGGTACATAGACTGTGTACTTAAAGAATAATATAGTATAGCCCTGGCAGGTTTGGCTCAGCAGTTAGAGCGTCGGCCTGCGGTCCAGAGAGACCTGGGTTCGGTTCCCGCTAAGGGCATGTACTTCGGTTGCAGTTTGTCCCCGGCCCTGGTTGGTCGTGCAGGTGGCAGCCACTCGATGTGTCCCTTTCACATCGATGTTTCTCTCTCTCTCTCTTCCTCTCTCTCCCTCCCACTCTATCTGGACAAAAAATGAAAAAAATGTCCTCGGGTGAGGATTAAAAAAAAAAAGAATAATATAGTATAATTACTATTAACTGAATGCTCACTCTGCGATGGCATTGTAGAAATGCTTTACATGGATTTTATCCATGCCTTACAATAACCCAAGAGGAGATGCTCTGTTATCCTCGTTCTACAGGTGAGAAGCACTAGGCAGAGAAAGGTCAAGCAGTGAGTAAGTGGAGGAATTGTTCAGACCCAGGTCTCTCTGATTCAAACGTCTCACGTTATCTGGTTTCCTCACCGTAAAACAGCTAATGTGTTTATGTTGCTTTACAATTTGCTAGGTCCTTTCTACCTGTTCTCTAATTCAACCCACGTAGTAATTCTGTGATGAAAGCACTATTGTTCTCCCTATTTATAGCCCAGGGAATTGAGGGTCTACTGTGTGATTTGCCCAAGGTATCATTGCCTTGGATTGGAGATTAAGATTTAATATTATGTCTTCATTTCTCTGCCTCTCAGTCATGACTGCACAGAGAATTTCTAATCAAATCATGTACACACACACGTATAGATTCCCAGTGGCCTTATTCAAATAAAAAATTCTTCATCGTTACATAAGTCGTGAAAGCAAACACCAAGCTAATGAGATTTGAACTGAGAACAAACACGGGGCAGCTATATATTCTGCTAAATAAAAGAAACACAGGGAATTACAAGAGGTCCTGCCCAGGAACTTCAAAGGAAATGCGCTATCCTTATTAAGAGCTTTTAATGCAAACTTACCCAATACAGAATGCCTGCTATGGGTATTTTCTATGCCACACTCATGCATACCATTGCCCACTAGTCAATCTGAGACATAAAAAAATAATAATGGAAATTTCAGGTGTTAAATTAGTCACCCTGGGGCACTTCTACATAGTCCCTTGAATGCAGTAAAGGAAATATATGGAATGTGACAAAGAAAATTAATTAAAGTAGGCAATAAAGACTGCTGAGTTCAAACAAATTGTGGGCCTTAGCACATACCACTTCTATACCTGCAGGCCAGACTTCATGAAATCCAGACAAGCTAAAGCATGTTTTTATACTTTAATGAGGAAAGGAGGTTGTCATGTTACTTAGTTATTCAGAAATGTATAGTGACCACCTTGCATTTGAAAATTCTAAGAAGGAAAACCTATTGAAGTCTTATAGCACTTGCTTCAGCAAAAGCACCAGAGTGCTCAATCTGATTCCATCTGGGAGTGTTCAATGAGAAATGAAGTTATTAAAAAACATTTTACCAATTGTCCAAAGAGAAATAACATAAGCTTTAGCGTTAGTTGTAAGAGAGTTTTTTTATTCAGATATTTTAATATTAGTCTGGGTTTCTAATTTTTTTTCAGTCTCCTTCTCTTAATGCTGTTTTAATCTTGTTTTTCTCCATAATAGTTCTATGTCCATCTCTTAGAAATGGCCAGAGGGTTCTTCTATTTTCTTTGTGTGACTACTCAAAATTGCTCTCTGTGGGACTTCCCCCTTTAGGTAAAAACTTACTACCCCTTTATCATTCATCCACATTGTTTCTTTGTAACATGAAGGGGCATGGTGGACCCCAAACTCTATGGCTACCCTCTGTTTTCCATAATCTTTTTATCCCATTTTAAACTCTTTACCAGTTTCCCTAACCTGCTTGGGGACCTGCCTGCCCCTGTATCTAAACCTCCTCTTTAGACTCACTGACAACCCTCCATCCACGGTTTCTTTAATTCTTTTGGGGGAGAAAAATATTGAGCTGTCACTTTCAAAACTGTTTCTGTACATGAGCAAAGTCAAATTTATATCGATCAAAGTGACAGGCTTGCAGAGCCAACTAAACTGAAACATCCATATAATTTATGGCTTGTTATGTTTGATGATCAACAGACATTTTAATTAAGTTTGAGGTTGAAGCTTTTAAAAACTTCTGCTGGAATTTTATCACCTCCAACACATAGAGCCTTGGCTGAAAAAAAGAGATAAATAGCAGAATGGATGCTGTACATATACATGGATAAGGATGCAGGTATTTACACTGTTTATGTAAGATGGGTCCGAGAAATAAAATACCAAGAATGTCCCATCACCTCATAAAAGACATCTGCAGAAACCTTGTCTATAAAGAAAGTTTCCTTACTCTCCCCTGAGCCAAAACTCATAGATTCTTAAAGTCACAGGTATACTAGTAATGGGAACTGAGGAGTAATTTCCATAAATACAGAGCTTTTCTCATGCACCTGCCCGTGGAGTAATTTCTCCAGGAACCCTTTGGAATGACCTCATCTGCTGAATTGTCACAGGGTAGTACCATGGGCTGGGGCAGAACAGAGCAACGCACCTAGAGCCCATGGTTTTCAAGTGCTCATTGGCCCTCTGGCTGCACCCATCGACCTGTGCCAGAGTCAGAAGAAGCAGAGGGCCCTTAGGACTATTTCATTAGCAACTTGAGTCTTCTTGATGAAAAGACTGGAGCAAAGACCTAATTTTAAATATGACTTCAAAGTTTTAAATATAGAAAAACCTGCTGAAATGTGAACGTTCTGTTGTTCTACGAGGCAGTGGGGGCATACACATATTTTAAAGTGTATAAGCTTTGTTACAGCTATGAATACAGGAAGCACAAGCTTTCCCCGAAATCCTGGTGTGTTCGCTTGCTAGTGCTGCCGTAACAAGGTACCAGAGGTTAAGTGGCTTCACAGAACTTTATTTTCTCACAGTTCTGAAGGGCAGAAGTCTGAGTTCAAGATGTCAACAGGGCTGCTTTCTTCTGAGGCCTCTGTCTTTGGTTTGTAGATGGCTGACTTCTTCCCGTCTCCACATAGTCTTACCTCTGTATGAGCGAGCCCCTGCTGTCTCTGAGTCCAAATTTCCTATTGCTATAGGACAGCAGTCAGATGGAGTTGGGGCCACCCTAACTGCTTCATTTTGCCTGAATCATCTCTTTGAAGACCATCTCCAAATACAGACACATTCTGAACTTCTGGGGGATTAGGGCTTAAACACAATACTTTAGGGGTACACAATTCAGCCCATAAACCCTGGTACAGTAGAAACTAAAGTTCATAGGAAGATGAATTATCATCAAATAAAATGTCATTTTTCTACAGAAAATTTCATATCTTGAAAAGTGTTATTAAAAAATGTTGAAAACCTGTCCAGATCACCGTTGAGATATTTGAAAATAAAGAATACACAAATGCGGAGATGCGTTATTTTGGCTACCTAGAAAAGTTGAAAGCACATATACATGTTTTTCATTGTTTAGTTTTAGCCTTGAAATAGTCCAGTGATTGCTGCTATTATTGATGTGCTGGCTTTTGTTTGTTTGTTCATGTTGAGAGAGCCAGAGGGTCAGAAAGGTTGAATTGCAGAAGAGCTCTTTTTGGAAGATATCTTTATCGCTTCCTATTTTGGCTGGCATTCTGCTGGTTATCTTTCACACTGGCTCTGAGGACTCCCACTCTATGGGATCATTTTTGTAAAATGGGCAAAAATTATACTGATACTCTGTTTAAAAGGCTATATTATGTGTCACAAAAGTAATTCTCTATGATATTTGGTATGAAACTATTGTGCTAGTTTCTGAAAATACCCATATGATTAATTTTTGTAGTATGATTTAGGAATGCTAGTCGATTCTTGACAATAGTCAGATACCGAGATTTCCAGTTGCACCTGTCACTCTGAGTCTAAATCATACAATAAGAGACACACAAGGAAGTACACTGAACTGGAGCTAACTTCCGGGCAGGAAAGAGGCATCTTTAACTTTGTTTTTTTAAGCACATGTATGGAGATAAGACATACATTTCTATTTAAGTCACACAGCATATATCTCTGCAAAAATGACTAATTTATTATTAAGGAGGAACAGCTACAAAGGACTGATTTGTGTTGGTTTCTCTGTGATGAAAGATGTTTTATTTCTCTACAATAATGTTCTTTCCGTTTTATTACGATCAGTGCCAAAGGTATCAATGTAGTACTTGAGTGTCTATGTACATGAGCATTCTTATCTGGCAGCATTTTTATTCGAGAACTCCCCAATATAAAGATGAAGGAGCACCCAGGGTATCTATAACAAGATTTTATTTTCAAATTTTCAGTAACATATCTCAATCTTTTCCTTCTGTGACTCTTTTGAGTAAAGTTTCAACAGGATTTACATAAGAAATAAAATACATCTTGAAATCAAAGGAGATTGAGAGCCTCCAAGGACTAACTATAAACTTGAAAAATGTTTTGGTAGTACTCAAAGACGTAGTCTAAAATGATGGTGAATTTTGAGATGAATTACGGTTATGGTGGAAACCAACACCTCAAGAAGGATTTAAATAATTAAGTAAAAAAGACCACATTAAAAATGCTTTTTTATAGGGGTGGGCATTAAATAGATGTTCATATGGACCTGTGATCATCTAAAGGTTGCTAGAATGTTCTGCAATGCAATTTTTTAAAATTGTATTTTTCCCCAATACTGTTCTTGTCCCCTAAGTGATTATCTACAAAATGATAATTTTCTCTTTAGGAACAATGATAATTACCAATTAAATCAACAAAATGTTACTGTTGTAAGGTCTATAAAATATTTGTTTATTTTTCAACTGAAAAAGTACAGTGTGTTTATTTAAAATAGTCATCGTATGGCCTTGCAGAGAGTAAATTTAGAAATATGTCTTCATCTAGCCTCAATCTTTTTCATGCAAATTAACCCATGTTAAGTTTGCAAATGTACATGTCAATATATATAACCTGCATAATATCTCATTGTCTGTTGCCCTGTCTTCATATGACAAGGTTATAGTCAAAGCTTTATCAACTTACCAAACACTAAATATTAAAATTAATTTAGCATCTTTGCTTCAGTCTTTCATGAAAATAGCAAGTACCATTTATACAATAAATCAAAATGTTTTAAAACATATTTATTTTTTTTCCCCAGGCTCACTCTCCATGCATCTGATTTTGCCTCACTCAAGTTCATACTAATGACTGCTTCCCAAATCCAGGCTAAGCTGGATTGCTGTTATCTCCCTTTTTCCCTCTTCAACTCAGTTTTTTGTTAGCAGAGTAGCAGCTTCTCTGTTTTCCTTCAATAGTTCTGCCTTTTTGTTACTGAAATTCTATGTCTCAAAGGAGGATCAGGAAGCTGGCCAAGCATGCACAAATCTTTCTTCCTTGGAGAGGGGAAGAGGGAATACATAGATCCCAAAATGAACGCATTCCTTCAAGTTTGCCACATTTTCTTCTTTGTGCACATATAGATGTACATGATTTATCAAGTATACCTTTAAATGGTATTTCTAACTTTAGGTATTCACAACAAAGAACATCATGTGGAAATGAGGTTATTGGACTTAGAAAGAAGTAGTAACTAATAATTTAATTTATTGAAGAACAATCTCACCCTTATATGCTTAATTTTCTAAAAGAAAAAAGAACACATTAAATTTTCAGTAACCTCTAGGTCAGAAATGAAAGAATTTTCATTAAGAGACAGTATCTTCAAATGAGAAAACCTTTGGGTATATTGCTCAGCTGATAAAACAAGTTTCTGATGAATAAACAGAAAACAGAAGTTGGAATTGAGCCAGATGTGGGATTTGCTGGCAATAGACTGTTGGGAGAAAAAAACAAGTTCTTTGTAGTGTGAGTGCTGTGTTGTCTGGTTTGTTTAATTTTTGAAGTTGACACATCACACATTGTTGAACTGACAAGCTGAATGAACTTGAGTGTAGGGTAGAAACTACTAATAAGCCAAGGGCTCTGCCCTCACTCATGAGTCATCAGTGGTACGAAATAAATGTGGATCAGTTTGTCTGGAATTTCCAAACTTGTCTGGATGTTACAGACATGTTGTGAACAGTGCCATGTCGTCTGAGAAACTTAAAACAATGTTATTTTAAAGCAATATGCCAAGAATTGAGATAATGCAGACTTATATTCATATTTGGACAAAGTGACATCTTAATGAGACCAAAGCAATATGTTTCAGACTATTGAAAGCTTTGAGACCTCATCACACAGAGCAGTCATTAGGAACAGTGTAACTCGTACCGCAGAATGAGATCACATAGAGTTAAAGCCATGTAGCAAGTCTGGTAGAGAATCAAGGAAGGAGATAGGGTTGTATTCCTCAGTGCAACATTTCAGGTCACTGGAGTATAATGTAGCAAAACTATAATTGGATTAAGCTTGTGTTGCTGGAAGGAAGGAAGGAAGGAAGGAAGGAAGGAAGGAAGGAAGGAAGGAAGGAAAGAAGGGAGAGAAATTTACAAATAAACTCAAACTGAGCCTAATTAAATAATGAGATAGATTACTTGGTGCTGCAGTGAGAAACTACATCCATAAAGGTGAAGGAGAGACCCAACGTAATGGAAACTACTTGAGTGAATTAACGCAACATTTTCATTGTATATTCACAATCATTTAGGGAAGAAGTTTATTCTTTGGTCTCATTTGCAATTATCTTTGCTTTAGAAATCCTTCTGCTGATGAATCATATTGCCCATTTATGGTATTCAGCTTTTATAAAAACATGAAATGTGAGTCTTAGAAGGGCTCTTGAAGATCATCAACAATAATTATCAAGGACAAAGTAACGACTGAATTGAATCCTGGTGAGAACTGCTGCAGGAATGTCTGAATGGAGTTAGTCAAGAAGCCAGCTCCAATATGCTTATGGAACTGTTTTGATAGAGAGAAAGAGAAGAGGGGGTATGGGAGGAGGGAAGAGATAAACCACAGAACTTATATGCATGTATGCATAACCATGGACATAGACAACAATGCTGGAGGTGGAGGTGGGGGTGGTGGGATCAGGAAGAGGTTATCAATAGGAGGAAAAAGGAGAAACATCTGTAACAAAAATTAATTAATAGTAATTTTTTAAAAAAGAATGGGATTGACTGTCCTAACCTGATTGACCAGTCTTGGAGCACAGATTTTTAAGGATACAGTTAAAATCCCTGTTAACAATTTTTTGGTTTCAAGCTTGGGAACTATGACTCAAGTATAGATTAGAACAGATTATGGTTAGAATTTGCATAGCCATTAGCATCATATGGATTGTAACCATCACTAGCAGGATTTAGTTTTTTCATACAACTTGCTCATGTTATATAGAAGTTTGCCCCAAACTCCTAAACCTAATTCAAACTGAATGTTTAAAGAGAATGTTCTGTATATTTTTCTCTAAAGTGTAATTTATCTTTGCTAATAAATAATATAAGACACTAGACGTTTGTTAGCTCATCAATGATGATAATTTTAATTTCTAAAACCCAGGCTATGGCAATTGAATAAATTCAATGGCAAATCACATGTGTTTCAGACCTCTTTTGCAGGAAATTTCATTTGTAGGTCATCTTTTCCCCCTTTAAAAATGTTTTCTGTCCATGACCTCAATAATAATCTTTTTCAACTGTAGCTCACCAGTTATTCACTTTCTAAAAACCCCAGGTGTTCATTTTGGAGGTGATAGCATTGATTGTGGGGAAGTTGACACCATCTCTGTCTTCTGGGGTGGTGTGAATGATGTCAGGTTAGCCAGCCAGTCCTTCCATCCCACTGGTCACTATGCTGATTTCAGGTGCAGGCATGAGATCTAAGTCAGATGAATTACATCGAATCTCTTCTCTACCGGACACGAAAGAGGAAGCGAGGGCTCTAGGAAACCCTGCATCTGTCCTAAATTTGGACTAAGATCCAGCCTTAGGAAGAGATGATACTACAGAATGCAAAAGAGTGAAAGAACTGGGTTATTTGATGATATCATTGCTCCGATTCTTTCTCTTTCCATTGCCAAGTAATGGTATGAATCAGGTTATTTCATTTATGCTGACGGTAAGTGTCCATCAATGGTTAGCATAATATTGTTATTTGTATTGGTAATCTACTTTTCAACTCATGATAAAGGATTTCAAGCACACATCAAAAAGGTTTTTAATATGAAATAAAAGCTAGTGGCTATGGGGAAAGGCATAAATATAGAGACAGTTTATCACCGTGCATGTCTAAACAGTAAGGAGGTTGGTTGGACTGAAGCTAAGAGTTTGCATTGAGGGATATTAAGATTCAGTGTTGTGCAGAGAGAAAATTGTGTTTGTACACATGATGATGTCTTGTTTATTCATTTCAGTTGCCTTCTTCTGTGGATTGAAGACCAAACTGTATAAAGGGAATGAAATGTACATTGTACTAGCATCTTGTTTGTTTTTTCAGCTAAAGTATAATGTTCAAAAGGACAAAAATAACTATAGACATTTACCTATTGTATTCCTCAAAGCTAGCTCAGTACCTGACATTTACTAAATATCTAGTTTAAATAATTAAATAAAATTTAATGTAGTGCCATGCTGTGTAGGAAAAAAATACATAATTTCTGATGAAATTTAAATCATGGGTATTTTTAAATAATGTGATGGCAGTATATCATTATTCTTCCTTTCTATTCTAAGTGATACCCATATTATCATGTTTTAATGAAGTGCTCATTTGTATGGGGACTGTGTACATAAATGACTAGGTCATATAGATGATGATGATAGATAGATAGATAGATAGATAGATAGATAGATAGATAGATAGATAGATATTATAATGATTAATTTTATGTGTCAACTTAACTAGGCCACAGGATGCTCAGATACTTGGTTAGACGTTATTCTGTGTGAGCCTTGAGGGAGTTTCTGGATGAAATTAGTATTTGAATTTGTAGACTGAGTAAAGCAGATTGCCCTTCCTAATTAGTGGTTTTCATGTGATCCACTGCAGACCTTAACAGAACAAAAAGGCTGAGTAAGTGATAATTCTCTCCCTCTCTGCCTGACTGTCTTCACACTGGGACATTGGTCTTCTGCCTTTGTACTCAGACTCAGACTACAATTTACACCATCGACACTCCAGGTTCTCAAGCTCCTTTGGAATGGGGCCAGAACTATGCCATCAGCTCCTGGGTCTCCAAGCTTGCTGACTGCAGATCTTGAAACATTTCTGTCTTCGTAATCACATGAGCCAATTTCTTATAATAAACTTCATTATATATGGGTGTGTGTATGTATATATATATATGTATATATGGGTGTATGTATCTATCCTTTTGATTCTGATTCTCTGGAGAACTCAGATTAATTTAGATAGACAGATAAATAGGTAGATAAATACACAATTAATGGGACTATCTGAAAGATGTAATAAAAGAAATGTTAATATTAAATTAGTAATGTAATGTAGAAAGTTAATGAGGCATACATGTCATGGTTGTGAGTACAAATATTTCTGTTTTCTTTCAAACATCTACTCTTTTTTCTATATTTATCAGTATACACTTCATTAATTTACTATTGTATTTATTCAATTTATTCAACAGTCATCCATCTTTGAGTCTCCAATGCCTACCAGGTTAAAGACACTTGACTAATAAGACACCTTAAAAAGGTCATTCACCTGTAGTCAAAGACAACACAAACACAGACGATGAAAAAATCCATGCTAAGGTTAGTTTCCATGAGCTCAGGAGAGAAGAAAGGGTGAAGCAGGCTCAACTTCTGGGAAAAGACGAGCACTTGTTAACACTCACAGGTTTCCTGCACTTTTTAGCTGAAGGGGAAAACAGAGTACATAGCATCTTCTTGAAATTATAGTGCTTTTGCCTGTGTTTCTAACTCCAAAGCTACTCTCTGAGCTTGCTGCACTTCTTTTGTAATAACTAGGCAAATGTGAAGAGCACGCCACCGCATTGAAAATGTTTTATCCCCTCAAATCAGAAGACACTCACCTCTTGCTTGAAACCAGCACTGCGTCATGATCTTTGCGCCCAGTCTATTGAATCCTAGCTCTTCAGGGTAGAAATTCTGCACAATTTACTGAAGCTTTAGGCAGGGTTATGTTGGCCTAGCAGTTAAATAGTTATGTTAGGAATAAAAAAGTATTTAATGGTTTATTGGAAAGTCAATGGCATAATGTGTGAGGTGCCTCTTTAACAGTATACTAAAAGTGTCAGAATTCCATGCAATTTTCCACACATAAAAATGGCATAATATCCTACAGGTGTCAGCCATTTATTTCCACTTGCTCTGCTCATTAGTAAAGTATTTCAATACATAGTCTTCTATATATTAATCTGGCATGTCCAAATGAATAGCAAACCTAAGCAAGCAACTAAGTAGGTCCTAAAAAATTGTATATTAAACACTAAGAACTTATAAAAATTTATCTAAAGTGGTTCTATTTGTTGTGGTCAATTCCTACAGCACCAATTCACTGTGTTGATTACTTCACTGTCCACTGTGGAATGTAAATTCTTTGTGTACGATCCATATGTCCCCGGTAGATAAATTCTCTTTGGATCACTGCCAAAAAAATAAATAAATAAAGAGTGCCTGAAAGTAATCCAGAACCCTTTAAGAATAAGGTCATTATTTGTTATTTTAATGGTAATTAATTTCCAGTAGATGTGTACTTTCAGGGAATACATGCTACTATGATGGTGGACATGGTTCGTGCAGTTCCCCAAGTACACACGAAAACATAAAACCCCACAAGAGTGCCCTGACTTGTAAAGTTTGTCCACAGTTAAAAAGTTTCCATTTTTTAAAGAAATGACCTTATAGTTAATTGTAAAACACATATGTACCTTGACATTTTCCATATTCAAAATGTATACATTTTGCTTTGAGTAGACATATTTATCAATATATTTTAAGATACTGATATATATGTGTAGTGTGCATTTATATATAGATAGTAAATATGGTGTGTGTATAGCTATATATGTTTTCAGACTTACAATATCTGTTTATTTTGCACATAGAGCGTATTAGTATACCCTTATAGATCAGCGTAAGGGTATACACAATGTCAATCATATGTCATAAGTTGTCATCACAATTCCTTTGTGTAGCAGAAATATATGGGATGTATTTGTTCTCAATTATTAAGTTAAACAACTTAAATGGAGGTTACGTATTTCCTTTTATCTCTCTTAATTATTTTTTTTCATTTCTACAGAACCCACAAGAATATAGAAAAACAGGGAAGCAAATCTAAGCATGTATAAGTGATATACATACGACCTGTTCTTTAAACTTAGTGTCACCTAACTTCTCCGAAAAGTTTTATCATGAGAATAATAAAGAAATGACATCATTACACCTACCAGTTAGTAGATTGTTAGCTATGCCTTCAGTGACCAACCATTTATCTCAACTCCATAATAGATTTATTTGCAACAGAGAAAAACAGTTGTGATTTTAAGAGATCATCCTGCTCTGAGGTTTCAAGGGTATTCCTCTGTTTTTAAGGGCCCACAGTCAATAGGCCAAATTATAACTAAATGTTCTAGTTAGGGTCATGTTCCAGATTTATCTGATTAACGTTCTCAATTATTAAGTTAAACAAGTTAAATGGAGGTTACGTATTTCCTTTTATCTCTCTTTATTATTTTTTTTCAATTACAGTCAAAAGAATTTAAGGGGAAAAAAAGATACTTGAATAATTCTGTGCATATTTACTGATCCCCTCTTGGAAATTAGGAACCCATAAATCTTATCATTTATTTGGGTTGGAAATAACATCTTCATTTAATTTCTACTGATCTGTTTATATTTTAAAGAATACAATTATTCAATTATAATTTTTAAAAAAACTTTCAAAATTACCTTTTAACCTCATTAATTAGTTTCACCCCTTATCCTCATTAGTCATTTCAAGAACTTACTGAGAAGGGTGCAAATTTCCTTTTACTTCTGTCATACTTAACCCAGCTCATATTATGCTGTGGTATTCATTTGTAAATTTCTAAGATTAACATGTTTCCCACCTGTTTTTATTAGATATTTGTAGGTCTTGTTTTCTGTTACATTTTCAGGCATTCTAAGGTAAGGCTGCTAGATGGCTTTCTGCTTTCCTGACAAATTTGAAGCAATCAGAGGAGAGTTCCACAAGCTCACACCCCTCATCCACCACCTTTCCTGCTTCTCTGAGAAGGTGTCCCCATTGCCCAGAGTGAGCTGCCTTTGTTCCTGGTTGAGACTACAGCTTCCTTTCTTGTGATGTCCATTCTTGTTTTCTCTAATTTTTCCCCTCCCCTCTTGTTGAACCCAAACCAAGTTGTTATTCTATCCTCTACTTCACTCCATTCCATTCCACTCCACTATTCCTTTTTAGGTCACCAGTAGCTTCCACATAGCCAAATCCAACAGGTAGTTAATTTTTAGTCCTTATCTTGTCCTCCCAAAACTCATGTCCACCCATAACCTCAGAAGGTGACCTTATTTAAAAATAGAATTTTTGAAGATGTAATTAGATGAAGTCATACTGGATTAGAGTGAGCCTTGATCCAATGACTGGTGTCCTTATAAAAAGAGAGAACAGAGACACGCTGGGAGGAAGGCCACGTGACGATGGAGGCAGAGGCTGGAGCTATGCTGCCACAAACTAAAGAATGCCAAGGATTGTGAGTAAACACCAGAAGCTGGCACAGGCAAGAGAGGATCCTCCTCTAGAGTTTGTAGAGGGTGCATGGTCCTGCTGACACCTCAATTTCAATCTCTGGACACCAGAACTTCACAGAACAACTTTCTGTTGTTTTAAACAACCCAATGTGTGATAATTTGTTGAGGCAGCCCCAAGAAGCTGATGTAGTCCTTATTTTACTGAACAATAGTAAAATTTAATTGTTGCTCATTCTCTCCTACTGTAAACATTGAATTCAGTTGGCTGCCAAGACACCACATTCATCTGGTTTTTCTCCTCCTTCTCAGGATGCTTCTTATCTGTCTCTTGATCCTTTTCATCTCCCTGACCTCCAAACACCAGAGTACACTGTGGCTGAGTCTTTGTACCATTTCCCTTTTCTAATAACATTTCCCTTTGGTGCTGTCACCCAGTTTCATGGCTTCAAACATCATCTATCTGCTCATGATCCCTACATTTACATTGTCAGTCCACACTTCCACCTGAACTCTATATGCGGCTTCCTTCCTAATGTCTCCACATTCATATCCAAAAGGCAACTTAGATATCGCATGTCCCAAACTGATCAATCAATCAGTAAGACTAACTATTCTATGTTGTATTCTAATCAATAGGGAGCACTTACAGTGTCTCTCCAACTAGTAAATCACAAAAAAAAATAATAATCTGATTATACCGTTGATTAAATGTCTTGGTATTATTTCTTCATCAGCGTTTTTGTTTAGAAACATGAAACATGGACCCTAAAAATAATAGTTCATTTCTGTTATTTCTATAATTCACTTTTTCACTTTAATCAATAGACGAATATTATCTTTAAAGAAATCCTATAACAAAAGAGACAGTTTTATTAATTTAGTAGAGAAAATTTAAAATAAAATTTATATACTATCTTAATGAAATCATTTATTTATTTTTGTATATTTAAAATAGAAGTTATAAACTATCTTAATGAAATCATTTATATGTATCTATATATTATATTTACCTGAGTAAATTTTTTTGAAGAACATAATCCCACATTTAAGGCAAATAAAAAACTATAGACTACCCTATGTTGAACTTCAGAATTTCTCAATAATACGTAAATATGCAAAAACAAGCAATATTACTCAAAGTATCCTTTAAAGACAGATAAAGAATAAAAACTGATTATTAGAAAGGTTTCACATTTTCAGACAAACTTTTGAGGCGTATTAGAACTCTCTGTGCTCCTTCAAGCACTACCAGGAGATCCCAGGTGATTCTTGATGGGGAAAGGACCTACATGAAGGGACATGACTAACAATTAATAATAGTAATTGTTAAAGGAGACGCTGAACACATGGACAAACACACACATTAATAAAAAAGTGGTAGAGGGAAAAAGTTATAAAAAACATCTTAAAATTGAGAAATATTTAAATGGATTATGTACTTGTTTAATGGATTGGGGGTTCCAGGAAATGTAATGTTTTACACTGAAATGGTAGCATATGGGAACTGAATGATTGTGGACACAGTAGACATTACAATTAACCTGGATATGAGCATGCTCATGATGGGTGTTAGCCAGTTTTGTAGTTGTTAGAAACATCTGATAAATACATGAATGGGAAAAGAAAGTAGAGTAGATAAAAACTAAACAAAGGAAATGCCTCATGTAATAGGCCAATGACTGAGTGAGATCAAGTAAGACATCCTTAGGTAGCCAAGAAATAAATGGGTGACATTTTAAATAGAGGTGAAAGTCCTGTATTTGTCAAAGTGGACAGGAAACCATGACCTTCTACTTTAAATTTCCAGCCCTGACTCTCTGCCTTAACATTAGACTTGTACATCTAACTGCATATTTGACTTTACTGCTTGGATCTGATATCTCAAACTCAGCACATCCAAATTGTTACTCTGGATCCCTGCCTATCTCTCACCCTCAACTTTTTCAGACATGCTCCAAAATGCACTCAGGTACACAGAGCAAAAATCCGTTATTAATTTTGTTTCTATCATCATATCAGCATCTCCTTGATTCCTCTGTGTTTTTTAACTGCCCTATTCTGCGTCATTTCAGGCTGCTATAACAAAGCACCATTGATAGATGGCTTAAAAACAACAGAAATTTATTTTTTACAGTTCTGGAGGCCCAGATCAAGAAGCTAGCAGATTTTGTCTTGGTAAGAACCCCCTTCCTGATTCAGAAACAATCATTTTCTTTTGTGTTCTCACATGGTGGAATGATCTAGGGAACTCTTGGAAGTCATGTTTATAACATTAAATCCATACATGAGAGCTCCACCTTTATTACCTGATCACCTCCTAAATGCCCCTACTATAAATACCGTCACACTGGAGATTAGGTTTCAACATAGGAATTTGTGGAGATACAAGCATTCAGTCTATAGCAGCCCTTAATCCAAATAATAAGCTAGTCATGTGAACTTTGTGTTTTTTCTAAATCAAATAACTAATCTCTGTCTTCTCTATCATTATGCAAACCACCATCATGTGTCTGTTGGAATATAACACTAGAACCTAATCTGTCTCTCCCACTTAAATATATATTTTACATAGTCCATTGGGAACAGAATAATCCTTCATACATATCAGTCATATCATGTTATTTCTGCCTCATAACCTCCAATGTCCTGTATTGCATTTATTGCAAAATACAAACTCAATCCTGGGTCTGCAGGTTTCTGTGGGATCTAGCCTACCTTGCATTCCTCTATGAATTCCATAGCACCCTACTAATTGTTCCTTGTTCTCATGCTCTACTCTTCTTCTTTTTCTCAAGTAAGCCAAGGTTCTTCCTACTATAGAGATTTTGCCTTACTTGTCATGCATTTAAATCTTACTGTAAATCTTCTTTAACTGTTTCTTGTAATTTAGGTTTCAGTTTGTTTTGTTTTTAATCTTCACCTGAGGATATTTTTCTATTTATCTTCAGATAGAATGGGAGAGAGAGGGAGAGAAAGGGAGAGAGAGAGAAACATCAACGTGACAGGGACACATCAGCTGGTTGCCTCCCACACAACCCTGACCAGGGCCGGAGACGAACCAAAACCAAGGTTTGTGCCCTTGACCAGAATCGAACCCACATCTCATTAGTCCATGGGTTGACACTCTACCGCTGGGCCAAACTGGCCAGGCCAAGTTTCAGTTTTAATATAACCTCATGGAGGTCTTCCATTACCATCTGATTTTAGTCATACTGAAATTCACTTACACTAAGATATTTAGTGTTATGAATATCATAATTTACTTAAAAGTGTCAGGTTGCACAGTTTTATAATACATATTTGTCAATTATCTTGAGCTTTGATTATAAGGACATTACTAACTTAATCAAAAATTTACATTCCTGGGGTGGTTTAAATCTGTCTTTATGGCAGAGAGCATATACTTCAGGGTGAACTACTATAAGTCTTTCAGCTATAACACTGATAAATTAGATTTTATTGGTAAAATTGATGCCTTTTTAAGTAGAATGATGAATGTTTAATATGGAGTCTTATCAGTAAAGTTAAAGGTACTAACCAAGAGTGGTTTACTTAAATGCCTTATACAAATTCAACACTCTTGCATGAATTGGGTATCAACCTAGAAAAGTCTGGAAAATGTACCTTTGGGAATGAACCTTATGAATTAATCAATAATAGTCCATTCAACCTCTGAATTTGGCAGCTCCCCATTTGACTTGGTTCTAAAGGGAACACTTCTGTAATGAAAGCTCATTAAATTTATAACAAATTTTAATGGAGATTTGTAATATGTTTCATGACTGATTTGCTAAAAAACAAACAAACAAACAAACAAAAAAACTAATAATTGACAGTATAGAAGCAGCAATTGGTCTGGAAAATGTTTATCAATTTGCAGGTAGAATAGCTAACTACTGTCCTTCTCAAACAGATTAATTTTCTTACTTAGTAAAAAACATCCAAGACTTGTGTTTCCTACAGTAGTCGTTTCTCCAAGCCTTCTACCCTGTGACAATCAGAACAAATTTAAAAGTCCAAACTGGTTTAAACTTAATTATTCTGACCATTGCAATTTTTCCTTCAGGAAATGTTGAGCTGGCCTTTGTGGGAGGGTGGGGTTAGTCCCCGAGAGAGCCACTCCTTTTCCTGCTTCTCATCTCGAGGTGACAAAAAGACATACTGTGTGAAGAGAAAGCACTTTGCATCCCTGTTTCAAACAAGAGTAACTTGTCTTCAGTGACAATATCCTCTGGACTCTGTATCACACACTTTTCCACCAAGAGCTTCTTGTCTTACTGCCGTTTGTAGGTGAAATTTTTGCCAAGTCTAACTCAGAGACTGCTCAGCATCCGCTCATGGCTGGCTGGCTGGCTAAGCTGCTTGCGGGCTAGAGACCCTTCCAAGATGGGCCACATTTTCCATATCACTGCTGACTTGGTTTAAGCCTTGCCCTGCATGCTTCCAACACTTGCCTTATCACCTCATGATGACACAACAGTCTCCATGAAGGGGTATCTTCCATTTAACACAACATTAAAAAAAAAAAAAAAAGAGAAAAAAGGTTTTCTTGAGAAAGTTACACCAGAAAGTTACACCAAATAGGACATGCTCCAGGTAGGGAGAAGAGACACTAGGAAAGAGAAACTCTTTCCTGAATTCTAACAAAAGAGACTTTAAGCCACAGACTCAATCTTTTCCTTTATAATGTTCCCTTAATCAATAAAGTCATTTTCCGTTCTTTAAACTGAAACACTGGGAAAATAATGCAGAACAACGTATTTGAAGGCATGGCTCCTTTCTCATTCTTACCTCTTCATGTTATCATCTCCTGAATCATAGACAGAATTTTGGCTTGCAGAATATTTCCTCCCCATGTATGATAAAGTTATCTTACATGACAAAAGAGACTTTGCAGATGTAATAACCGTTATTAATTAGCTGACCCTAACATAAGGAGATTATTTGGATTATCCAAGGGAGCCAAATGTAATCATGTGACCCATTAAAAACACAAAAAGAAGGCAGAAGAAAAAGTGAGGAAGACAGCAAAGTGAACGTCAAAAACATTGGGAGCACAAAAAGGCCTTCACCCATCATTTCTGGCTTTAAGGATGGGAATGGGGGCATTCATTAAGAAATTTGTGTGGCCTCTAGAATCTGAGAAGGGTCTACAGCCAACAACCAACAAGGAAATGAGGATGTCACTTCTATAACCACATCGACAGAATTTTGTCAGCAAACAGAAGGATCCTGGAAGCAGATTCAGCCTCATTGTCCCCAAGGTTGGAGTGTAGCTCTGATAGAACTTTGATTTAGGCCTTGTAAGACTCTAAACAGAGGATCCAACCAAGTCTGCCTGGACTACTGATTTTATAGAAACTCTGAGATAATAAATTTAGGTTATACTAAGCTCAGGTTTTGTAGTAATTGGCTAAACTAACAATATAAAATTAGCTAAACTTTAGTGAACTAGAATTATATTTTCTATACTATAAGAGAATTGTAATAACTGAATCCTAAGATTTATTGTTGACATTCTAAAGATGAATTTGCAAGAATCTGAAACACTGTAAGGATTATAGTTGAGCACGAAAAGTATTGTCTTCCTATGAGTTTTAGTCCCTTCTGTCTACCGTTCATGTATGATAACTATATTTCATAACTACCCTGCAGAGATTCTGCACTGAGAAACAATTCAAAAGAAAATATTGCAAGTTGTTTGCTGAATATTGCTAAAAAAAAAAATTCACACAATTTCCAGTAAAGCTTTTCTTCATCTAAAATTAATTTTTTCCTTTGCTTAAAGATCCAGGCTTAACAATTCCATACACCAAGAGGGCCCTTGAAGATCACTTTATTTTTCCTCTCTGATTCCCTATGTTGAATAACCCCAACGTGTAATTTCTTTATTTAAAATTTTAGATTAGTTGCCCAGGTGGTGTGGCTCAGTGGTTGAGCATCAACCCATGCACCAAGAGGTCCCCAGTTCAATTCCTGGTCAGAGCACATGCCCAGGTTGTGGGCCAAATCCCCAGTGGGGGGCATGCAGGAGGCGGCCAATCAGTGTTCTCTCTCATCGATATTTCTATCTCTCTCTCTCCCTCTCCCTTCCTCTCTTTCTAAAATCAATAAAGGAAAAAATGTTTCTAATAAATAAAAATAAAATTTTAGAATAGCTTTAAGAGAATCCACCTTTCTCATTTTAGTTTAAAGATTTAATAGATATTAACTATACCCAGTGCCTTATAGGTCTCAATGAGCTTAACTTCTCTTCTACTCATGAATGTTCTACTTCAGAAAATGCAAAAAAAAAATAATAATAATAATAATATATATATATATATGTGTGTGTGTGTGTGTGTGTGTGTGTGTGTGTGTTTCATTAAAATATGTGAGTATAACATTATCTGAGAGTCTCTTTCCATATGTCTGTCTGTCTATATGTATCAATCTTTATAGCTCCTCCAGCTTTACCCTTTATCTTAGTTTGTTCACAGAGAAAATATTTTAATTTGATTTTTACATTTGTTTGTACAATAAGTAACAAGATTTTACAAACTCCAAAATAGAGAAAGGTAAGGAATGTGATGGATTCCTGTACATATTACTACTGAAACTTGGTGATATGAGAGTGAGGAGTAGGGTGGAGGAAAGAAGGATAAAGGAAGCATGTCTCAAACATCATAAGGTAAATTTATCAAGCATCATCGTTATTTTATCAATATCTGTACATAATGTTGATTTAGAATCTTATTTAACAACAACAAAAATAGCATGTTTTTTTTTCCTGTCATACTCTGTATAAGAATCTTCCATGTATTATAACAGCTGTCCCTGAAAGTTAGAGTGTCAATAGGTAAATGATAGCAATTCGATAGTTAAAATAGTGGTTCATTAAAGAAAAGTGATAACAATTCATTCAACTAGTGTGAAGTAGTGGGAATTGAACCCAGGGTTTTGGAAACACGGTGCTGTACAAGGTATTTATTTTTCTACTATATTGCAACAGGATGTCTCTCAGATACTTCTACTTCTTTAGGTTCCCATTACATTTGGTCCAAGTTCTTACTATTTAGATATCTACACTGGTTTCATCCTGGATATTTACCATCATTATCTTGACACTGTTATTGAATTTGTTATTAGATTAACATTCCCGAATTACTCATTTTATTTGTTCATTTCTCATTCAAAAACAAAAACAAAAAATTCTGGCTCATAGTAAAGCCAGATTTCAAAGATCAAATTTCTGTGAACACTTAAGGACCCACTATCTGTATAACATAACAATAAATGCTAAGAAAAAGAAAAGCACTAAGAGTCCTCTTCCTTTAAATAATGGACAATCTATTGGGACAGGTGTTGAGATGTACGAACATGAAACTGAAACACTACGGAAGTCTATTAGTGTTGACATATGGGTAGGCAAATTTACAATAGAAAGAACTAATTTGGGGTGTTAGGAATGTTTGAAATGGTTATAATTAGAATCATTCAGAAGACTATAATAAAAATAAATTGGCTTAAATCAGACCATAATATATTTAAATAGTTGAATGGGAAGAGTACAGGATATTTGAGGGATGACAAATATACACAGATGAAAATTAGCATGAGGTTTTCACATTACAGTGGGTCCCTCCCAAAATCAACCACCATTCCATGGATAATTGAGCTAAATTAGGGGAAATTTTGATATTTGACATCAGAAGTTAACAGTTTATCAAAGTCATGGAGAGCCCTGGAAAATTTGTGAGCAAAGCATCATCATACACATGCAGGGTTTTGAATAAAGAGATCTGATATTAAGGTAGAGGACGAATTATTTAGGGGGAAATGGGAAGTGAGAACAATAGTTAAGTAGTCTGAAATAAGGAATGGAGGATGCAAGCTAAGGGAATACAATAAAAATATGAACATTGACAAAATAAATTCTTCTACGTGTGAATTATAGTTTCACTTAGACGTGCTTGGGAGTTTAAGAATGTGACTCCTCTTTTCCTGGCTCCATATTTAATACATAGCTGGCACAAAACTGGAGTGGGAGGAGAGGGAAGAGATAAGAGCATAAAGTCATCCCAGCCATTAATCTCAAAGTACTGCCCTAGATATCTGGGTAGAGGCAGCACAGAAAGCGATTTACTTCAGCATCACTGCATTGGTGGAAACGTCTGTACGAAACCACACCTTGTGAAAATGCGTTGACTACTACCAACTTATATTTAATTCTTCTTGCACTTCTGACTCTTTCTGATTAGACGGTAAACACCAGTCAAACCCTTTCTCTAACACATGCTGATTAGATAAAGAAAATTAAATCATGGTTATGGACGAGTACTGTCAAATATCTAAAATGCCAAAGGAAACGTTAATTTACAATGATTTCCTGGATATAAATTTGGATTTACTTAAATGGTCTCTTATCCTTATGTTATATTATTAACCAAGGCAAGTATCATTCATTTGATCAATCCACCTGTTTTCCGTGCTGGGAACATAGCAGTAAATAAAACAGTATACCTGCTAACCTAAAAATTTATGTAAATATGTTACACACGGTGTTAAGATATTTTATTCATTCACATACAAAAATGTTTTGCAAACATGGAAAGCTCATCTGTGAAAAGCATCTTCCTTACATAGTGAGAAAGATCTGGGCTCCTTGTCAGGTTGGAATAAATCAAAGGACCCATGCTTCCATTTTAGCCTGAAAAGCCTTTTTTTTTTTTTTTTTTTTTTTTCCCAATTTAAGAGCCTACATCATGAAGGATACCCATTCTGCACCACCCTGCTTGGCTTCCTCATCCCATTTCTCTGTGCATCTGAAGTCCTATGGTGACATGGGGGGGAAGCTAATATTTCTACTTTTTAGTCTTCAATGCACCATCCAAGTAATCTTTGACTAGTCACATACATTTAGAAACTTTCATTAACTAATCTGAAGGGGAAAATGTAAGAAGGAAATAAAGAAATGTTTAATTGAGATGGTGAGATATGTAAAACCACCTGGCATCATTTTCGAAGTCTAAACATGCATTGAACATTTTTACAAAAATTTTAATAACTAATAAGAAAGCCCTGGCCAGGTAAGCTCAGCTGGTTAGAGCATTGTCCCTATATGCCAAGGTTATGGATTTGATCCCTGGTCAGGGCACTTACAAGAATCAGCCAATGAATGCATAAGAAAGTGAAACAGCACACTATTTCTCTCTCTCTCTCTCTCTCTCTCTCTCTCTCTCTCCCCCTTCTTCTCTCTTTTTCTAAAAAATCAATCAACAAATTTTTAAATGTTAAAACAAACAACTAAGAAAGAGAAAACTGTATTTAAACAAAAAAGACATGTTATGGAAAAGAAAAGAATGAAAAGTTAACCTTGAAAGAAGCTGAAAGTAAGGAATTCAAATGTATTTCAGTTTGGAGCTAAAATTTCCTGAAGGTGGACAGAGCCCCTTCCACGCATATGATTGACCAGGACAAAACTTTTCCCTCCACTTTCTCTATCAGTGGTAGAGGAAGCCTTTAGGAACCGTTGAAAGAACAGCTAGAACAGATCTGTGAGCACAGCGGGTCCCCAGTCCCAGTTACTATAGTTGCCCTCATTGTTCGTACTACAAAGGCAGTGCACTGTGTTTTGTTTTGTTTTTTTGAAGGAAATATATTTACCATATGTTTCCAATAGTGTAAAACACACCGGCTGGCACATCTTGGGCATTCAACATATGTTTTTGTGATTGATTTCTACTTCATACATCCAAGAAATGCTTATGAATCCTCTTGAATGTTTTGCCTGCTATGATGCATTATAGATGCTTGATAAACATTGTTTCCTCTTTGTCTTCCACGCCCAAAACCAAAATAGTCAAGATTTTCCTTGCTTTGAATTAACGGCCAAAATGACGTCATTCAGTAAATACTTGGGAGTAAACTCAGCCAAAACTTTAGATATGTTCACATCTGTACCCACACGCGTAACAAAGAACTTCACTTTGCCTGAGTATCACTGTGATGTTACGGTAAGTGTTGGTACAGGACATCAAAAACTCACCTGGTAAGTCTGCTGATTCATCAACTTGATTTTCTGCATGAAAAGAAGAATTTGGGTGTTTTCCTCACTCTGTAGAATACATTTAGTAACTTTTACGTCAGGCACTACTTTATTTTAAATTGGATCAAAGAAGGAGAAACAAAAATGAGTTTTGCAAATAAGGGAAAATAACCTTTTTTTTTTCCCCCTAGGTCTTTTCATAGTTTTACCTAAATGTTGCATTGTTCATTCCCCTCCAGCAGGGCCCATGAACTCCTAAAGATAATGAATGAGGAATGGAGGCTTGTTGCTCAGATCCTCTGGGTGGAAGGTGTAGAATCTACGAGCAGAATGGGGGATCACCTGCACTGAGGTTCTTTCTGACGCTGTTCTCTCTACCAGAGGCTCAATGACACTTCTTTCCCCCAGATCAGGATACCACAACAGGTCTAAGACCTCTGATTGTGGGTTCCCCAAACTAAGAACCAGTGCATACATATCTTTACCAGCAGAGAAAAGCACAATTGGGGGTGGAATTAGAATTGTTGTAAAAATACTCTCCTGGGTACAGGATAATTATTGACTGAGGTGGCATTAAATGTCCCTGTGTTTATCCCCTACTGTTCACTTCTTGGGAAGGACTGCTATTTAAACATAAATCTCAAGCAAGATTGAGAAAGTGACTGTAGTATATAATTTATTTAAAACACTTGCCACATCGGAAAGATTTCCCTTTGCAGAGTGCATCCTGATGTCTCTTGTCAAGTTCTTAGGACAGTAGTGCAATTTCCATGTTCTATCTTTTCACGTGCTCTTCCATATCTATTCTGATCCTGAATGAAGTGTTAATCTTTCTCTTGTTGTTCGAAGTTTATGTTCAACATCTTTCTGGAAAGAATATATGTAAAATTGCAGGGGCCATCATTAAAAACAGTTTAAAATTGATGAACTTTAAATGCAACAAAGTTCTTCTATCTTGTAAAGTTTTAATTTTCCAGCCATCCATCATATTCATATTCCTTATTTCTACTGTGACTATAGCTGTATCATAAATAGTCTTTGTTTTTTCAGCCCCTTGCATTAACATTGAGGAATTGAAGACTAATGGAAATAAACGTCTGTTTCTCATGGAATTACAGAGCTGGAATGTGATCCCACATCTACCTGATTAACTACTATTGTATACTGACTCTTTTTTTTTCTTTTTTTTTTATCCTCACCCGAGTACATTTTTCCATTTTTTGTTCAGACAGAGTGGGAGGGAGAGAGAAGAAGAGAGAGAGAGAGAGAAACATCGACGTGAAAGGGACACATCGAGTGGCTGCCTCCCGCATGACCCAACCAGGGCCCGGGACAAACTACAACCAAGGTACATGCCCTTAGCGGGAACCGAACCCGGGTCTCTCCGGACTGCAGGCCAATGCTCTAACCACTGAGCCAAACAGGTCAGGACTGTATACTGACTCTTAAATATCTGTTGAGTATCTTCATCTGAATATCACACAGCCACTTAAGATTATTATTATTATGTTTAATCTTTACCTGAGGATATTTTTCCATTGATTTTTTAAAAATCTGATTTAGTTTTTTCCCCTCAATTTGTATTAATTTATTTTTGTTACAGATGTTTCTCTTTTTACCCCCTAGACACCCTCCTCCCCATCCCGCCCCCACCCCCCAGCATTGTTGTCTATGTCCATTCGTTATGCATACATGCATATAAGTTCTTTGATTCATCTCATCCATCTCCCCCACACCCCTACTCTGAGGTTTGTCAGTCTGAACCATACTCTTTTCTGTGTCTCTGGGTCTATTTCATTCATCAGCCCACCTTGTTCATTATATTCCACAAATAAGTGAGATCATGTGGTATTTGTCTTTCTCTTATAGGTTTATTTCGTTTAAAATAATACTCTCGAGGTCCTTACATGTCCTCTCAAAGGATAAGAGATCTTTCTTTCTTACAGCTGCATAGTATTCCATTGTATATATGTACCACAGCTTTTTTATCCACTCATCTATTGACGGACCCTTGGACTGTTTCTAGATCTTAGCAATTGTAAATAGTGCTGCTATGAATATAAGGATACATATATTCTTTCTGATTGGTGTTTCAGGCTTCTTAGGATATATTCCTAGAAGGGGATCACTGGATCAGATGGAAGATCAATTTTTAATTGTTTGAGGAAACACCATACTGTTTTCCATAGTGACTGCATCAGTCTGCATTCCCACCAGCAGTGTACTAGAGTTCCCTTTTCTCCACACCCTCGCCAGCACTTGTTTGATGATTTGTTGATGGCAGCCATTCTGGCAGGTGTGAGGTGATACCTCAAAGTTGTTTTAATTTGCAGCTCTCTGATGATTAGTGACGTTGAGCATTTCTTCACATGTCTCTTGGCCATTTGTATGTCTTGTTTGGAGAGGTGTCAATTTAGGTCCTCTGCTATTTTTTAATTGGGTTCTTTGTCTTTCTTTTGTTGAGTTGTATGAGCACTCTATATAATTTTGTAAATTAACCCCTTATCTGATGTATCGTTGGCAATTATGCTCTCCCATACAGTGGGTTCCTTTTCCATTTTGATGGTTGTTTCTTTTGCTGTGCAGAAGCTTTTTAATTTAATGTAGTCCTATGTGTTCATTTTTCCCTTGTTACTTTAGGTGATGTATCAGTGAAAATTCTGCTGTGTATGATGTATGAAATTTTGTTGCCTACATTTTCTTCTAGGATTTGTATGGATTCACGAGTCACATTTAAGTCTTTTATCCATTTTGAGTTTATTCTTGTGTATGGTGTAAGTTGATGGTCTAGTTTCATTTTTTTTTTTTAGCGTGTAGTTATCCAATTTTCCCAACACCATTTATTAAAGAGGCTGTCTTTACTCCATTATATGCTTTTGTCACCTTTGTCAAATATTAATTGAGCATAATGTCTTGGGTCAATTTCTGGGTTCTCTGTTCTGTTCCATTGATCTCTATGCCTGTTCTTGTGCTAGTACCAGGCTATTTTGATTACAGTGGCTTTGTAGTATAACCTGATATCCAGTATTGTGATCCCACCTACTTTGTCCTTCTTTTTCAAGATTGCTGTGGCTATTCGAGGTCTTTTTTGGTTCCATATGAACTTTTGAAGTATTTGTTCTAGTTCTGTGAAATATGTCTGATATTTTGATGGGGATTGTATTGAATCTATCGATTGCTTTGGGTAGTATGGACATTTTAATGATGTTAATTATTCCAATTCATGAACAAGGTATGTGCTTCCACTTTTTTATGTCTTCCTCTATTTCTTTTTTCAATGTCCTGTAGTTTTCTGCAAATAGGTCCTTTACTTCTTTGGTTAAGTTTATTCCAAGGTATCTTAATTTTTTTTGCTGCAATGGTAAATGGGATTGTTTTTTTTAGTTTCTCTTTCTGTGAGTTCATCATTGGTGTATAAGAATGCTGTTGATTTCTTGATGTTAATTTTGCATCCTGCTACTTGGCCAAATTTGTTTATTAAATCTAGCAGATTTTTGATGGAGTCATTAGGGTTTTCTATGTATAATATCATGTCATCTGAGAATAATGACAGTTTCACTTCCTCCTTTCCAGTTTGGATCCCTTTTATTTTTTCTTCAATGTGATTGCTGTGGCTAAGACTTACAGTACTATGTTAAATAAGAGTGGCAAAAGTGGGCATCCCTGTCTTGTTCCTGTTCTTAAGAAAAATGCTTTTAGTTTTTGCCCATTGAGTATGATGTTGGCTGTAGGCTTTTCATATATGGCCTTTATTATGTTGAGATATTATCCCTCTATTCCCACATTGCTGAGCATTTTTATCAGAAATGGGTGCTGGATTTTGTGGAATGTTTTTTCAGTGTCTATGGATATGATCATAACGTTTTTATCTTTCATTTTATTTATGTGGTGTATTACATTTATTGATTTGCAAATATTATACCAGCCTGGCATCCCTGGGACGAATCCCACTTGGTCATGGTGAATAATTTTTTGATGTATTGCTGGATCCAATTTGCTAGTATTTTGTTCAGGATTTTGGCATCTATGTTCATCAAGGATGTTGGCCTGTAGTTTTCTTTCTTTGTAGTGTCTTTTTCTGGTTTTGGAATTGGAATTACGCTGGCCTCATAAAACGAGTTTGGAAGCCTTCCTTCTTCTTGAAATTTTTGAATAGGTTGAGGAGAATGGGTGTTAATTCTTCTTTAAATGTTTGGTAAAACTCCCCTGTGAAGCCGTCCAGGCCTGTTTGCTGGGAGAGTCTTGATTACATCTTCAATTTGAACTGTTCTTAGTTGTTATTGGTCTGTTTAAGTTTTCTATTTCTTCCTGGTTCAGTTTTGGGAGACTATGTGTTTCTAAAAATTTTTCCTTTTCTCTTAGATTGTCCAATTTGTTGCCATATAATTGTCCATAGTATTTGTTAATGATCCTTTGTATTTCTGTGGTGTCAGTTGTTAATTCTCCTCTTTCATTTCTGATTTTGTGTATTTGGGTTCTCTCTCTTTGTTTCTTGGTGAGTTTAACTAAGGGTCCATCTATCTTGTTTATCTTTTCAAAGAACCAGCTCTTTGTTTCATTGATCCTTTTAATTGTTTTTTTGGTCTCTATGTCATTTATTTCTGCTCTGATCTTTACTATTTCTTTCCTTCTACTTGCTCTGGGGTTTTCTCTTTGTTTGTTTTCTAGTTTTTTAAGTAGTGAGGTTAGATAGTCAATTCCAAATTTTTCTTGTTTCTTGAGGTAGGCCTGTAGTGCTATGAACTTCCCTCTCAGAACTGCTTTCGCTGCCTCACATAGATTTTGTGTTGTTGTGTGTTCATTTTCATTGGTTTCCAGAAATTTTTTAATTTCTTCCTTGATCTCCTTGGTAACCCATTCATTGTTTAATAACATGCTACTTAGCCTCCATGTGTTCAAATGTCTTTGAATGTTCTTGCTGTAATTGATTTCTAGTTTCATGCCATTGTGATCTGAGAAGATGCTTGATATGATTTCAGTCTTCTTGAACTTGTAGAGACTTAGTTTGTGTCCTAACATGTGGTCTGTCTTTGAGAATGTCCCATGTGCACTTGAGAAGAATGTGAGTTCTGCAGTTTTGGGGTGTAATTCTCTGTAGATATCTATTAAATCCATTTGATCTAGTGTATCATTTAGAGTCTCTGTTTCCTTGTTCATTTTTTGTCTAGAGGATCTATCCAGTGATGTCAGTATGGTGTTGCAGTCCCCTGCTATGATTGTATTGCTGTCGATTTCTCCTTTGAAATCCTCCAGAAGATTTTAAATATATTTTGGTACTCCTACATTGGGTGCATTTATATTTACCAAGGTTATATCTTCCTGTTGGATAGAGCCTTTCAATATTATGTTGTGGCCTTCTTTGTCTCTAGTTATGGCCTTCATTCTGAAATCTATTTTATCAAATATGAGTATCACTGCCCCCGCTTTTCTTTCCTTTCCATTTGCTTGGAAGATTTTTCCATTCCTTCACTTTCAACCTATGTGAGTCTTGTTGTGAGGTGGGTCTCTTGTAAACAACATATATATGAGTCATGCTTTCTTATCCATTCAGCTGCTCTGTGTCTTTTGATTGGAGCATTCAAACCATTTACATTTAAGGTTATTACTGATATGTACTTATTTACTTCCATTTTTATTTATTGTGGTTATATATATATTTTTAATTTTTGTTCTTTATTGATTTTAGAGAGAGAGGAAGGGAGAGAAAGAGAGAGATAGAAACATCGATGAGAGAGAACACCGAATGGCCACCTCCTACATGCCCCCCACTGGGGATTGGGCCCACAAACTGGGCATGTGCCCTGACCTGACTGGGAATCGAACCGGCGCCCTCTTGGTGCATGGGTCGATGCTCAACCACTGAGCCACACTGGCCGGGCTATTGTGGTTATATTTTTCTTCCTATTTCTTCTACTGATTACAGCAGTCTTTTTAACATTTCTTGCAGGGCTGGTTTGGTGCTAATATATTCTTTTAGCCTTTTTTTGTCTGGGAAGCTCTTTATTTGACCTTCTATTTTGAATGATAGCCTTGCTGGATAGAGTAGTCTTGGATTCAGATCCTTGTTTTTCTTGACCTGGATTACTTCATGCCATTCCCTTCTGGCCTATAGTGTTTCTGTTGAGAAGTCAGCTGATAGCCTTATGGGGGTTCCTTTGTAGGTAACCTGTTGCTTATTTCTTGCTGCCTTTAGGATTCTCTCTTTGTCTTTAATTTTTGGCATTTTAATTATTATGTGTCTTTGTGTGGGCCTGTTTGGGTTCTTCTTACTTGGGGCTCTCTGTGCTTCTTGAACTTGAATACCTTCTTGCTTCACCAAATTTGGGAAGTTTTCTGTCATTTTTTCTTCAAATATATTCTCTAACCCTTGCTCATTTTCTTCTTCTTCTGAAACTCCTATAATGTGAATATTGTTATGTTTCCAGTGTTCCCACAGCTCTCTTAAGCTGTCTTCCTGTTTTTTTAATTGCTTTTTCCTTTTGGTTTTCTGATTGGTTGATTTTTTTTCTTCCCTGTCTTCTAATTCACTGATCTGGTCCTCAGCTTCCTCTACTCTGCTGGTTAGTCCTTCCAACGTGTTCTTTATTTCTGCTATGTCATTCTTCATTTCCACTTGGTTGGTTTTCAATGTTTCTATATCTTTACTCATGGTGTTGATGTCCTTACTCATGCTGTTGAGCTTCCTCGAGATCATGGCTCTGACTCTACCTCTGATAACTTGCTTAACTGCATTTCATTTATCTCATCTTTGGTAGAGTTCTCCTGTTCTTTCATTTGGTATTTGTTTCTTTGTTTCACCATTTTGCCTATCTCTGTGTGTTTTGGAGCCTGTCAAATTTCCCCTGTGGGTGCTGGTGTTTTGCTGTTTGTGGCTCCCTCTGCTGGGTTTGGATGAGCGTGGAAGAACTCACATTAAACATCACTGTCAAGTCTTACTTTCCTGGGTAGATTTGCAAGCCCTGGAAAGGTTCAGTTATCCTCTAGCTTTTTTCCTGAAGGCTATTAGTCTCAGTTACTTGATGAGCCTTGGGTTGTAGTGCTCAGCTGAATGAAAACTCCCTCAGGTGTTCAGAGTAAGAGGATTTCCAGAGGGTAGGGCAGATGCTGGTTGTTAATGAGCCTCAACTTGCATTTCTCTGGCCCAGCTGGGTTGGGTTAAATCTCTGACATAGGGGTTGCTGTTTCTCCCCAGAGCTCCGGGAAGGAGCTCCCCGAGCAAGATGGCTACTGTCTTGTGAGGGCATGACTCAGCAAAAATTCTCAGCACCCTCCAAATCCTGGGTGTCCCCACACAGTTCCAGTCCAGCCTGCCCTCCCTCTGCTAGAGCCCAAGGTGAGTGGCTGTAGCTAATTTTATGCTCTGTCCCGGCCCTCTGTGCTGTGGAGCCAGCTTGTGATTTTAACCCTGAGGGAGCTGCTCACAGCTAAAACAGCTGCTGTCTGTGGGCTCCCAGCCCACCCTCTCATGCCTCCGCAGACTTACCAGGCTTGATTCAATGTCCTTTGTTCCTGTCCCTGGTTATATGGGTCCTCTCCAGCCACTTTTCTGTTGCTTTTTCCTGACAATTTGTCTTTATTTTAGTTGTAATTCCAGTTTGGTCCTGGGAGATGGTCTGTGTAGCTTCCATTCACTCTGCTGCCATTTTGGCATCCTCTCCATTGATATTTAGATAGAGTGGAAGGGAGAGAGAGAGCGAGAAACATCGAAGTGAGAGAGACACATCAATTGGTTGCTTCACACACAACCCCCACCGGGGCCAGGGATCAAATCTGCAACCCAGGCACCTGTCATTGACTGGGAATCAAACCCATGACCCTCTGGTCTGCAGGCCGACACTCTTACCACTGAGTCAAACCTGCCAGGGCCACTTAAGATTATAAAAAAAATAAACAAAAACCACAAAATCAATTTTCCTTGTTTTCCCATCATACTCCTAAACTTATTGTGCCATCTTGTTTCCCAATCACAAGCATCACCTTTTACCACATTTTATCACATTACCATTATAGGAGATCCGGGGGCCTCCTAGTTTCCTTCGTATTTCTTATCCTCACCCAGTAGTTGTCATTAGTAAGTTTTGAGTATATTTATTTTCACCAGCCAAAGAACACCAGGAATACAACTGAAGTCAAACCAACTTGGTCCTATTACTCACTGTCACACACACACACACACACACACACACACACACACACAAGTAAGCACACAACATGGGACCAATGGGAGGGTCACCATAAGAAAGAAGGGGCTAGTGCTAGGATTGGGGCTGGTATAAGCTGACTTGAGGAGAGCTTCAAGGAAGCATGGTTTCTTCTGGATTGAGTAAAGTCAGAAAGCAGAGATAATTTGGTGACATCATCTTAATAATTTAGGAAATGGAAAGAATAAAAGAGGGTTAAAATGTAATAGGTTTAAAAAGTGGCACTCAGATAAGCTAGGTCAGCACTATCTGGGCATTTTTGTGGTTTGCACAGTCTGCTTGTTTCTGTCTATGCTCAGATATGTTTGTGGAAATGTCTTGTTTTGGTCCCCGTCCATTACAGACACATATGTTACTTTGTAATGACAATGGCCAAGCTGTTGATGCGGGGTTATACTCTTTAGCCCTCGCTTGCTCTGGTGAGCATGTCATTCTGATCTGTCTCCCTCACAGACACCTTATCCCTCCAGATGGATACCACCCACTAAGGCTGCCAGGCCGCCTGGTGTTTTATATCTACCTGTCTTTGATAAGAACTTCCTTTCTCATAGAATACATATATGTTAGTACATTCTTCTGAAAACCATCCTGTAATGATCCTTTTTCTAAATGATGCTCCTGCCCCTTGATACCCCTGAATAGCAGTAAGAACATAAACTCTATGAGAATGTGGGTTGTATAATATTATGCTCAATGGATATCAATTGAATATGTAAATAGATTTGTACAAATTGTTTCTCCAGAATCTAGCAGAAATAATGAACTATTGGAAGATATATTTTTTTTTAAAGGAGTGACCAATGATTTATTGTGTACTTGTGAGGATAAAAATTGAGGCAGAAATGAATAACAAATACCTTGCCTTCATGAGTTCATATCAAATATTAAATTGAATGTCACTAAGTCAAAATTAGGTAAATTTAATTAAACTCAATGAACTTTAGTATTGTAGAGAATTTTCTTTTTTGGGGGGGGAGGTGATGAGAGGAGGATTGAAAGAAATAATAGTTTAAGAGGACAATCATGTGAGGCCACATTGCTGTAGTGAGTTCATGAGTGCACACACAAATAGATTTTCTATTGGTTTTCAAATTGTAATGCTACGAAACAAATATCTTCATGCATAGAAAGATATATGTTGGTTTTGCTCTACTTCTGCAAAAACAAATGAAACATTCAATCAGGCATTATTATTTGATTAACCATTTCTGTCATTTTGATCTTTAGGATCAAAGAGAATCGTCACTTGGGAAAGTGTACATTTTAAGTTCAGAGCTACATGGAGAGAATCATTTGCTTTATAATTTGAGGTGCAGGGAATTTCTGTGCAGCACCTAGAACACTTAGAAAATAAATAAATGGCAATGACTACATAGACATTATCTAGAGGTCTCCTGACAGAACGGCAACATGGGAAAACTTGTCAGCTCCATTTTCATGGGGTATTGGAGGCAAATATGGTTAGTCTTTCCTTGCATGAGCAATTATAAAACCTGGCAAACACAAGGGCAACATTTAATTTGAATATCAGTATTGTCAGCAGATCTTAGTTGTTCTTTCTCACAAGATACATGAAGTAAATTCAGTGTTGTTGGGTAAGAATTTTCAGAGAGTTTGCAAAGAGTACCACTGATAACAGTTGCAATAATCTAGTTATTATTAAAAGGAAAAGGGTAAAGGGGAGGTTAGATGATATAGGCATGCCATTTATGCAGCTTTTCTGGAAAGCTGCAAGTTAACACTCTTCAGGTCTATTCCCCGAAAATTGATGGGAGAAGGACTGGACAAAGACAGTTTAGACACATGCCCAGTGAGGTATGAGTGACATGGGGAGGTGCTTACCTGTCTGTCACACCTGGGAACAGGTAATTGGCTAGAATAAGCATGGCCAGCCACTGCAAGGGCATGAAACCTGAATACATAATCCCCTAGACAAAGGAAGTTCTCTCTCTTGCCTCTCTTGGTGGTAGGCCCTCCTGGCTCTCTTGAGACTCCTGTTGCCAAGGGAGCACGCCCTGGCATTCACCTGATGGCCCACAGCATGTAGGCCCCATACAATGGACTAAAGGACTGAATCTAACCTCATGCCACATCAGACACAACTCCACCATGGAGTGGAAACTCTGGACACTGGCCCTTCTCTGGCTTTGCTACAGCCCCAGTTACCCCTCTTTCAGGACTGGCTTGATGGAAATGGCACATTGAAAACCAAGGAATGTTATTGCAAATAAAGTTTTCCACCACATCTCATTCTCCCATGGGGGATTTTGAAAACGCTTATTTCAGCAGCACTTCAAGAACCTCGCTCCCAAGAGAGAGGGAGAAATCTGCCCCCCTGATTTCTCTGGCAACACCACCATGTGTAAAATGTCAATGTAGATTGCTCTTATTAACACATTTTAGTTCATTTTCTTCTTAGAAAACCATGAAAAGTAGGCAAAGCAAAGATTATCATCCCCAGTTGACAGATGAGGAAACACACAGCTAATCTCTATAGTACCACGGAATACGTCACTAACAGATCTCAGAGCTCCTTCCTCCAGAGTGGGTACAGTGCTACATAATCCTTCTCAACAGAGTACTCTGGGGAGCTATTCAGTATTGTTATCAATGATGGATTTATTTTCTCAAGAAGTTATAACTAGAAGTGAGTTTATGCCCTCTAAAATCTCCAAGGTCATGTAGTTATAAAATATTATAATTTTAAAAGTAATCAGGTATATTTGTGAGGAAGGATGGGGCAGGGCAGGACTGGGAAGGAAGGGGTCGATGGGGCAAAAAAAGGGGGGGCATCTGTAATACATTAAAAAATAAAGATAAATAAAAAAAAATAAAAGTAATCAAGTATGCGGTATTCTTGGGCCCCATTCCATACTTGAAAATATTATTTGATATGCATTCTATTCTAACTTATTAAATAGTTCTTATCTTGTTTTTGTAAAATTCTTAAGAAAAATGAGCTGAGAGACAGAACTGACATCTTTGAACACTATATTATGAGAGATATTTTGTATTTTATCTAATATCAACAGTGAAAATATCTTTAATGTGTGTGGCTAATTGGACAGTTTTATCTTGAAATGGTTATACTTGAGATTATTTTTAAAGAATTTTTTTTTTAACAAGTGCTTCAGATTACTACAATTCTTTTAAGTTGATTGACCATGGTCATCCATTGAATACTGATCGTAGCAGAAAAAATGTGATATAATTTTACTATGAAATCATCTCTTTTGTATTATTATACACATATGCACATTAATCAATATCAATTGACTATACACATAAGTCTGTATACTGGTGTGAAATACAGAGACAGTATTAAAACTTATACGTTAAAAATTATAATTTTTATAGATTATTTATTTTATATGTGTAATTATCTTGTAATCTGCGTAAACATAGATGTTGGTGATATCCACCGCACTCTCATCGGGCCACCATGCATGGAAATTAGGTGGCCATATGTCTTGTCAAACGCAGGGCTCAGGTGTAATGATGAGCATATTTTTTTATTTTTCAACTTCATTACTTATGTCTCATATAGAAAAATGTTCTCTACGGTATCTTCTCATCCTATTTAGCACTGTTAGTTTTAAGCCAACTTAATACTTCTCAGTGTTTAGAAATAATACAACGTTGTAAAAACAACACATTTACAAATGTTTACAGATTATAATTGTTGCAGTGCACAGCCCTGCTCTATCTCTCCAGAAAAGCTGACAAGTTAGTAATTTAACGTAAATCTGAGTAAAAATGTCCTAATGGCTTTTTGGAATTTAATTAGGCAGACTTGTCCTAAACACCACATAAACAAAATGTCAACTTTTAAATGCCATCAGCAAGAAGGAACATTGTGTATTTCTTACACCTAGAGGGGTAAGGAAAGCAGAAGATCCATTGCAATGCTTGTCAAATTGAGGCTAAGCCATCCAGGGGCCCCATGTTCCCCTTTGTAAGTATTTGTTTTTAATTTAGGCTTCCCATTTCAATGATAATTTTAAAATGTTGTAATAGCTATAGTTTGGATCATCTTGACGACTACATTATAACCTAATACTGATGCTCAATTTCAGTACCATTTTGCAACATTGTGATCTTCCTTTACTTTTTTGTATTATATTTTCATTAATTTATAATGATAGCAATAGTTTTAGCTTGAATTCATATCTGGCTGCCACAGGGATTGCCTATTCTAATGTTAAAACAAAAAAATGTCCATCTCTTTCAGCACAAATATTTTGAAATCTTATATAAATTATACAGACAAAAAAAATCAACACATTTTCCAAGGGAAATGTGAAATTAATTTATTTTTTCATTGAATATCACTGTAAGTTATTTAATAAGTAGAAACTCTGATTTAGTATCATGAAAAAATATATTTTCATGATACAATCAGGGTATATTTATCAGGAAACTTCAATTGGAATACATTAAGAAAAGAAAGACCCAAAAATCTTCTTTTTAAAAAAGAAACAAAAGATCGATTTGTTTAAAGCTAAATCTAAATCCAAATATAAAATGATAAAATATAATTTGTTCAGTGTAATTTAATATTTGATTTTGTATTGGCGAAGATACAACATTTAAGGATTATTTAGAGTGATGATAATTTAAAATCTTGCATATTTTTAAAGTGACATTACAAAATAAATAGGCAAGAGTATTTTCAATAAGGATATTAGGGAAGAATGGAAGGTAGAACCCAATATGATGTTACTAGTTTCATTAAAATGCAGCAACATTTAAAATAACATAACACACAAATGAAAGCACACATCAATGGAAAGTCAAAAATAGATACAATGACATGAAAGCTCAATATGTATGAAAAAGTAAGCTTTAACAACAAGGGAGTAAGAAAAGATTATTTGTAAATGATGCCAAGTTAACTGAATAACAAATTTGATTTAAAAATTTATAAAGGATGAAATTTAATCCATTCATTGTATCATCCTTCTAAGTAAATTGTCAATGGATTAAAGAGCTTTACCTTAAAAATAAATTATAAGAGGAATCAAGACTGGCCAAAACAAAATAGAATACATCAAAATTGGGACAAATTTAACTTTCTCTGCTTTGTAATGATGGAGATATCCTCCCATAAAATTTGGAGAGATGTAAGGTATACAAATTCGGAAGTTCTACATAATTAAAACTTTAAAAGTACCAAACTGTTTATATCTATTCTGCATAGACTTTATTCACTCTATAACATCAATCTACTAATAAATACAAGGGCACGTACGTAAAGAGACAAGTCACACCTAACTTAAAAAAATAATAATAATAAAAATAAAATAAAAGCAACTAAAACCACACTTCAGATTTGTTAAGTAAATATTATTGAAAAATGAAAAGGCATTACTGTGAGTTTATGAAGCTGATGTACTCATCTATGGCTCTGGGCATGGTAACTTTTAATAAGCATTACATAGTGCAAAACAGAAGTCCTAACAATGGTCATATTTTGTGATTAAGGAATTCTATCCAAGGACTTTATCCTAAGCAAAGTATATAATGTGAAGTTGTTCATTGAATGATTATCTACTGTAGCCTCAACTTACATGACACCATTTCCAAGAATGTATAAATCAAGTCACATGTACACAATACATATTAATTCAGCAACTATGAAAACCCAAATAATGATATAATAATCAAAATTAAGTAATCTATCATATACCAAACTTACCATTATGTAAACATGTATAAATGTTTTAGACAGGATGCAATAATAAAAGTTGTTTTATGATTGGATGATTAGATTATGGGTAGTTTATAGCTATATTTTTGAATTGATGTTACAGTTCAAAAAAGACTCCTTTTTAAAATTAGTATTTTTCTCCATTCACCACTTTTTGCACAACAAATTAAAATGAATTCAGATATTGTTTCCAGAATAAAGTAGGAAATACATGTATTTTCAGTCTTATGGCAGTTTTTCTCTGTCTTTGCTTTGATCTCTTTGTGTGTGTGTGTGTGTGTGTGTGTGTGTGTGTGTGTGTGTGTGCGTGTGTGTACGCGTGTGCACACATGCGCGCGCCTGTAATTCCTTTGCCATTCAGTCAGCTAATCTTCAGAGAAATGTGCATTGTTTTGGAGGATGAGAGAGCCTCAAGGAAACAATGTGAGCTGTGCACTTTCAACCCTCCTGCTTCCTGCTGCTGCAGCCTCACTGTAAGTGATGTAAAGTGGCATTATCTTCTTCCTATCTTGATAGATACCAGATTGAAAGAACACCATGTGGTCACCAGGCAATGGATCCTCTCCTTTGTTCTGTTTAACCTAAATCGCCAAATGACAAACTCAAGAGGCTGGAACGGGCTCAGCTCTGAACCTCCCCTGGGAAATTGCCTCTGCCAAGATTTTACATACCAGGTGTTGAGTCCTGATTGTTGGTTATGTATTTTTTGTTTTGTTTTGCTTTGTTTATACCTCTAATGACAAAGCATTATGCTTCAGCCTTTTTTAACAAAAAAAAAGATTAAAATAAATTATTGAAAAGTGTTTGAATCTAATATTTAGACAGGAACACGTCCCACCCCCATTCCCAACATACACATTCTGGAGAAACTGAAATTCCATCATAGGAGGCTGACAAGGAGACTCCGTGGGCTCATTTGTAAGGAGGTCCTTTTCATTTCATTTCACTTCATTTCTTTCTTTTCTTCCAATAAGCGCTCTGCCAAACTCGGAGACAGGCTTTCGTGATAAGTCGGTGATCAGAGAGAAAACCCTGCTCTCACATTGCTCACTGTCTGGTGTGGGGGTAGGGGAGACAGACAGATAAACAGAGAGCCACAAAATGATGTGGTGAGTGTTCTATCACCGGTGCGTACAGGGTCCACGGTGCAGAGGGAAAAGAAGTCCTAACACGTTCTGAGGCTTCAGGGGATGGAAACTGTCCAGAGAAGCCTTCAGAGAACCATTGGACGTCTTTGAGACATACAAAGGAAGAAAAAGAAGAAATATTAAGAATGATGAACGCTTGAATGGGTGTTGGCTGCAAGTTATTTTAAAACAGTGTACACGGGACAGGTAGACTAGAGGTAATGGCTGTTGTCCGAACTTGACTGTGAGATTTTTGGTAAAATTACTGGTATTTCCCAGCACAGAACATGTGTCTAGCATGCAGAAACATAGTATGCTTTGGATAAGTAATTGACTGATTGAATACAAGAATGACAGCCCCTTCCTAATCTGAGATAAAATTAAAAGCCAAGCCATGAAAGGCTCACTTATAATTTTCGTTTCCTTCAGGCAACCAGGGATAGTGAAACCCTTACGGCTGTGATGCTGGGTGAAGAGCAGAGTCTAGCGCTTTCCTATGGAGGAGGAGGTGCTCTCACTCACCTGAGAAACTGTGTGCCCTGACTCGTTCCCTTCCATCTGGAAAGACTAAAGCTGCTACTGAACAAGTGAATAGGCTGCTTGTTTTACGTGCCAGGAACACTCGGTCCCTTGTTTTCACAAGGACTTTGGGAACCAAAAGTTGTGTTTGTAATGAATAAATAGCTGTTCTTGATAAGGAAGCCAGAAAGTATTTATATAGGTTGTAGCAGGTGGGTTATAAAATGGCCATATAATGCCAGTCATATAGAGGAGTAGCTTCTTTAATTATAAATGCACTCATTTAAAAGACATACCACAGAGCATAAAGTCTAACAGTAAGCTGCTGAATTCAATCCAAGTGGAAAAGTATCAAGCAACAGACTTTTATAAATATATAATATCCACCAATTAAGCAGAAAAAAATTTGATTTCTTGGAGAGATAGTATTTCTAAAAGAGAGAAGCTTCACAACATATGCTTTTAGCCATAGGTTAAATTAACAACAGTGTAAATTAGAAAATTCAATGTATTTGATTTCTGAGATCTGTAGTACATGTATATCAAGAAATTAACATATAGGTGTGCACGCGCACACACACACACACACACATATATGCTATAATACATATAACGTCATATCTACCTAAACGTCAGATCTACCACAGTAATATAAACTTTAGGAGGAGGGGTTTGCCTTGATATTATTGAAATTAATCCTAGGCAATATATGTTGAACAAGTCTTTTAAATATCATGTCAAAAATATACTTAATATTCATCTTTATAAAATCAATATATTAGAATCATAATATGTATAGTCATTATAACTAATAGCACTTCTATATTTTAATTTTGCTAATCAGAGCCTATGAATTAATAGGGTTTAATAGTGTTACCTGCACTACATAAATTATTATTCAGGCAATTGATTTGCATTAAGGAAGTCAAATAAAGCTTAAATAACCTACTTTATCAATGGGAATTACAGTAGTTAAGCCCAGGTTTCATAACCCTGGTCTCAAGTAATAAAAATCACACTAAACTAACGTTTCTCCATTTCTATAATTAACCTCCAATGTGCAAATACAGCAGGCTGGACAGCTATCCAGCCTTAAGAAGTCATCTGATTATTGAACTTTTTATCACTTGAAAACACAATCCAGGATAGAGATAAAACTGAGAATGGAAAATTAATTTTTTATCAAGTTTGAAGCTCATAGAATCTCATAGATACTGAAACCCCAAGCTTATTTAAGTTTATAAATAGAAAAAGAAACTTGAGCCAAGAGCAATGCTAATGCTTGGCAGCTTTACCATTGTTTACATATTCATTAAATTTCATCAAAAGTAACTGGACTTTCAGTGTCACAATTTATTTCCAACCAGGAACAAGTGTTTTGAAATAATATCTCTCTTGGTTTACCAAATGTTATCTCTTTGGTCTTACTAGAAACGTATGCCTATTTCTTATTTCTGATGTGTAAAGAGGAACACAGCTGATCTGCCCAAATATTTGAAGAGATGAGAAAAAAAAAATCCTGGAAACCATGTGTATTTACAATTGCTAAGAAATGTAAAGATTGAATCTATATAAAGGTTATTTCTGAGTCTATTTATTTTATGGACCTTAAGTGCATTCAGTATAAACCAGACAGAAAATGGAATCAACAATATAAATCCAGAGTCTAACGTGTTCAGCAATGTGGGAGACATACAATGATGCTACTTTTTTGTTGCATAAGCTATTCCCACAAGACCCAAGGGGAAGAGCAGCCCTGTTAACACACTGCTCCTCTGGTGGTGAAGCTAGCTCACTATGGGAACTAGATATTTGTCTTGAAAGACTCAGAAATCACCATGGTATGACTGATATTGGACATGCTGCTAGAGTGAGAACTGAATTTCACCTTTCAAATGAGAACTCTTTCAGTTTGATTTATTATTTTTTTAATCTAGAAACTGGACATCTTTCCATTTGAAAGCAAAGTAAATACAGCAAGCAAGGCTATCTTGATTGGAAACGTCACATTAAAAAACTCAAGTAGAGATTGTTTTAATCTCCCTTTTCTCCCCAAATGTCAGTGGATTGCTCAGAAGGGCAAGGCTCAGGGTCACCACTTTCTTGCCATGGTCCAGAGCCCACTGGCACCTGACCAGCAAAAATTCACACCATAGATTGTTATGTGTCATGTTCATAGTTGTGGTGGTCCATCCTGTCAAAGAGCATGTTTGCTCAGTATCAGAGAGAAGACCAAGGATGAGTCAAGCTAAGGAATTCACTCCTTCTCACCTTCAGTATATTATATGACATTTTTTTCTATTGTTTGAGACAACCTAATTAAACCTAGTTAAAAGGACTTGAGATTCTTAAAAGACGGAAAGATTTTACCGAAAAGGTTAAGAGAAATCAGGTATGATGACATTTACACATCTTTGGAAGCACTTCTAGAAAAGCTAAGAATTCCCGTTAGATCGTCTATCAGAGTAGAGTAAACCCTTGCTTTAATCATCCCAGTGAAATGCTCTGTTTACCTATTGAAAGTGTCATTTCTGGGTTTTCTATTTTAGGCTTTGGCAAAATGCCAACAGGGGAAAAAAGATGAGAACAACAAAAAGTTTACTTTTTCTCTCACTTTTTACTATCTAAAAGAAGCAGCTGTCTGCTCTGATATTTCATTTATCTACCATCACTCAAATAGAAATTTAAATAGCCTCTCTCTTCAGAGTTTCATTATCACGCTTCCTCCCAGAAGGATGCTCAGTACATATGCATGTGTAGAACTTAAAAAGCAGAATAGAACAAAATGGAATTCATAAACTAGTCTTAGTCTGTGACTGAAAACAAAATTTCTAATTGCTTAGTTTTATTTCATTGTAACTAATTGAGATATTTTTGCCCCCCTCTGCCCGCCTTGCTTCCCTAGGGAAAACATTCCACAGCTGGCATTAGGTTCTCTTAGGTTATAACTTCCGATCTTTAGCCTAAATGCTCTTTTCCTAGGTTGTGGTTTTTTTGTAGTGTTGAACTTTCTTAACAAATATATCCATTATTTCTCTTTCTCTGTGATGTAATTCGCTATCTGGCACAATTGTAGTAGTTGTGCTTGTTTTTTCATGATATTTTCCCTTTAATATTACTTTTTTATCCCTAAGATATGTACTCTGTAATTATATTAATCTGAACTCATAAATCAAGCCTGTCAGGACTTTTCATGTTTTTATTGCTCTTTTCCAAATTCCATTTAAATCTATATCTGAGTCCCCCAAACAGAGATTGAGCCAAAATTTCAGCGTATTTTATTTTCATAAACAGTGTTATGTTCAATGGCCTATTGAAAGTAAAAGGAAAATAATTTAGTTAGTATTTGCTTTCAGAACAGAACAGAGACTTAAAATGAATGAGTGGAATTGATGAAACTAAAATAATACTAACAGCATTAATACTAAACAATACTAAAATGATAGAACCAAGCAAATAATGGTTATATACTTCATACTTCATAAAGACCTGATTTTGTCTCATGGATGAAAACACATTTCACACTGTTTTCTGTCATTCCATACATTCAATTCAACAATTATCTACAAAGACCCTTCTGTGTACAAGTTGTTTATTAAAAGATGAATGGTGAACTAAAGGATGAGGGATGGAAACTAACAATGGAAAATTGCATACTATGAGCCTCATAGTGTTCTCTATTAGGACTTATATCCACTATCTGAATATAATCCTGGAAGGCAGCTATCAGAAATATTTTCAAGTTGGGTAACCTGGCTTCAGACATAGTACACACTTTGTTCATCTAACTTAGTTACTTTCAGAGCTAAGACACAAAGAAAGTTTAATAAGAGAAGAAAATATTATTTAGCAATCATTGAACAAATAACATGTAGCGGTATCAATTATTTAGAGAACACTCTTATTTTCTAGAAAGTTAATTTCTTAATGCCACAACTAATAAGCAATGGCTGGGTATAATTCTTCCCATAACATTTGTATAGTTAACTTTGTTGAGAACCAAAATAAATGAGCATAAATAGATCAACATTGTAACTACTAGTTAACATTGTCCATAATAATGCCTTCCAAATTACCAATCAATAATCACTTGCACACTTGAAAGCCACTGAAGCAAAATTGATCATGCTGCAATAATTACCTATATGCAGACAAAAATTCCACCTGTTTGTCCATTGGGTCATGACCTCAGCATTAGATGGTGACATGGATATTGCAAGGCTATAGTATCTCAAACTGAGAGTCATTCTACAAGATAAATCTAAGCAAAGCATTGTCAAGAAAATATAGACCTGTGCAGGTCATGCTTCTGGCTTAGAAATGGCCTGGGCTCTGGGAGAATAATAGACTTTTCATAGAAGAATGACCATTTCCCAAGGAAAACATAAAGCCATTATTTTGCTTTTTAAATAAATTCCAGGACAACCTTCTCATTTATTGATCAATGTATATTTATTAATCCAATGAGTATTCATGAAGTTACTACTATTTGTCAGGCAGTATTTTAAGAGTGATTTACACATTCCCTCAGCTAGATTTGTAAGTTATTGTTTTTATCTATCCCATATTTACCTATTATTTTTGAAATTTTAACAACTTTGCTTCTCATTTGAGCCTGTGTTTTAATGTTACTTTATTCTGAATCTATTTTATTGTTGTCAACATGTATTCATGGAAAATGGGAATGATTTAAAATAAATAGAGCCCCAAAGAGTTTTTTAAAGAAATATTCTCTTTCAGATATAGTACTGTTATTACAGAAGGTATCTATCATCTTATTTTATACTCCCATTAAACACATTACGCAGTTTATTCATTCTGTCTTTTGGCTCATCAGGCTCGCTCATGATGACCACTAGCCTGCTCCATCGGCCAGTGTTTTGCCCCTGTTGCTGTTCTTCAGAATAATATTCCTTAAAGTCAGAAGTACCATGGCATTGAGAGAAGTTTACAAAGGCTTTGAGTTATGAAAGCATCATCTGAATACCTATATATAGCATCTCATTAAAACTACTTTACAGGGCTTCCGATGAATTAAAAAACAATACCACACCTCTCTTCCCTACAGTAATAAAGAAACAATAGTATCTTATTTGAAACAAAACAAAGTTTTAATATTTGGACTGTGTGTACCTCTGTGCATTTTAAATCCATGAGTATACGGTTTTATTTAATGTGTGTACTTTTAGAAGATACAGAGTTCTCTCTGTGGGTGGTGCATGAGAAGTATTTTTTCTTGTTAATTTATCTACTCAAATATTTATTCATTCACACTCACATATATTGAACACTACTATGTTTCAGGAACCACTCTGGCTCTGATAATATATAAAAGAGATAAACAGACAAAAATTCCTGTTTTTATGTAACTTTTGGTGGGAGAAGATAAAAAAAACTAGCAATAAAATTAATAAATAAGCACATGGTTTAGTATGAAAGGAGGTTGTGAGTATTATGATAAACAGTGAAACCTGATAAGGGTTATTATCAGTGTTTGGGATGACAGTTGAAATTGAAATGAAGTTATCAGGATAAGATTCATCAAAAAGGTGACTGAAAAACATCTGAAGGAGGTGTTTATGATGAGAAAGTTTATGATGTGCGTATCCAAAAAGCAAGAATTTTTTAAAAAGCAGAATAAGTGTTGAAGCAAAACTGGTCTATTCAGGGCCATTGTTAGTATCTTGATTTTCACTCCAAGAACAAGGTTTCTCAACATTAGCATTATTAACATTTGACCCTGTTGAATCTTTGTTTGGGGACACTGTGCTATGTACTGGAGAGGGTTTAATAGTATCCCAGGCCTTTAACCTCCCTCTGCCCATAACAACTCCAGTTGTGAACACCAAAAAGGTCTTCAAATATTACATGCTATATTCTACAAAACAGTATTGTCCCAATTTAGTAACACTGCTGTAAGTGGAATGGAGGAATGTGTGAGTTGAATAGAGTCCCTGCCAAATTCGTGTCTATCTGGAGCCTGTGATTGTAATGTTATTTGGAAATAGAGTCTTTGTAGAGTAATCAAGTTAAGGTGAGGTCATAATGGATTAAGGAAGGCCTTAAATCCAATGACTGGTGTCTTTATAAAAAGAGAAGGACTTCTATATTCAAAGGCACAGAGAAAACACAATATAAAGGCCATATGAAGATAGAGGCAAAGATTGGAGTGATACAGTCATATGCCAAGGAGTGCTGAGGATTACGGGCAACCACCAGACACAAGGAAGGAGTGCTTCTTAGAAAAGTCACAGTCCTGCTGACAACGTATTTCTGACTTCAGCTTCCATAACAGTGAGAGAATGAGTTTCTGTCATTTTAGCCACCTAGTTTGCAGTGCTCTGTTTTAGCAGCTTTTGGAAAGAACACAGAGGCTGTCATCAATGACTGCATAGAGGGGCATTATCAGACCCAATCTCTGTGGATGCAGTATAGATAATAGACAGTTTTTAGATCAGGAGGGATATAGAAACAAAACTAACTGGAAGTTCAATGCAACATTTTAAACACAGAGATGTTAGGACCAAAGAGAGATCACAATGGAGATGACAAAAAGGATTTGGACCCTTGTATACTTTGAGAATAAAGGAACATAGTTTGCTGATGGACTGAATGGGAAAGAGAGCAGTTAGGAACAACTCCAATGTTAGACTGAGTACCCAGAAGATAGAGAAAGCTCTGCATGCATCATTTGGAGTAAAGATTGGCAGTTTGGTTCAGGAGTGTTAAATGTGAGATGGTTATGAAATTTCCAAGAGGAGCTATTGAGGTGGTAGTTTGATATGAGTCAGGATTTCAAGTAGAGATTCATGCTGGGGAGAAACTGAAGTGTCATTGCATATGAGAGGTATTTAGAGTAATAAGACTGGGTCAGAAAACTAAGGGAATGTGTGTAGATGGATAAGAAAAATTTACCTTAAACTTAAGAGGCCAGCAAAAGAGGAGGAATCAGCAAATGGTGATAAAAAGAGCAACCAGTGAGATGTGAGCAGAATGAAGAGATAGTTGACTTTGGCAAACCAGTCTTTGTTGCTTATTTCTATTACATAAAAATTCTATTATAAATGTATTTTAATGAGAAAAGTCATAAAAGTTGTTTTTAATTGTACCCCAGGAAGGTATCAATACTTATATTTCAACTTTATATGCATCAGGTCAAAATGTATGTGATGAAACTTGGTAAAAATAATTGAAATTGCAAAGAACTTGAATCTTTGTATTATTGGACTAGAAATAGAAGGCTTGTTCTCAATTAAATTAGTTTAGATATGTGTCTGATATTTTTCTCAGCCTAGAAAAGATATTTCTGCATGAGAAAAATGATACTAGATAAAATCACCAGAAACTTCCTATGGTTGGATTTCCCATTTTGTGTAAGCACAGACTTTGGCTGTGGGACACCAAAGAACTCCATCAAAAAAAGGGGAGGGGGTGGCAGAAAGAAAAAACAAAAGAGTTAAACATTTTAGTGGATATTGTAGATCTTTATATTCTACAGAAACTAGGTCTAGATATCTGAATAACTTTTTCACTCCACGTAGAACTTTCAGAGAAAAAGTAGGTCTCTGTTTGATCCCAACTTGTGCTATGGCATCAGTCAGTTCTAACAAGAAACAGATGAACTATCAACAATAGGTTAAAACAAAGAGGGTTTATTTGCAAACTGGCTAATTTTTAAAGGTGTAGTTACAGGGAAACCAGAAGGACAAATACAGTAATCCAGACGTTCCATTCAAAATGTCCATGCGAACAGTAACGGCCATATTGGTAGACCTTCTTTCTGAGGGTCATCTCCACAAGTCTGAGATCCTCTATTCTGCCAATGACATTCTAATAACATGCTGCATGATTTTAGACTGAGTGAGCAATCTAGTAGCCTAGACGAAGAGACAGAAAATAATTAAAATTAAAGGTTAATGTCACTTTTTATAGTAAGTTGGCTCTTTTAAACAGGTGTACAAAAATGTGGCCTCAAAATCTGGTATATTTATTAGACATGGAGACATCAGAAAATACCATGCACAATGTCAAGATGGAGCCTTTCCACTCAGGAAGACGAATTTTCGCATGGGGTCTTCAAGGCACCTGGCCTTTCCCAGTGAAGTTGCCAGCCTGCATGAGTTCAAATGACTTGCATTTTAGTTGCAATTTCGTTTTGGATATGAAGTCAAATTAAAAACTGTGATAAAATGGCAGTAAAATAAAAATACAAACCCATGAATGAGTAATGTATGTTTGTAACCATGCATAAGGTTCATCATCTATGTGAAAACTCTCCAAACTGATTTTAAGAAAAATTAAGAGCTTCTATTATTGTTTTAAGAACCAAAGAAATTAATCACTTCTCAGTAATAACCTAGTGGCATAAAACAATAATTATTTTCTTTTTACAAGATGGTCTTATATGAACCAGAAAATGATATCCATCTGGAATGGCTGGTTTTTGTGTTTTTTTTTTTATACTAAAATATATTATGTTCTTAAATTAAAAAGTAGTAAAGGTGGTATTTGCATATCAACAGCTAAGCTACCAGAAATTGATAGAGCCATTAAGATCTTGCACATATTTTGTGCAATAAAAGGGAGAAACCTTAAATTGTATGTTGATTCCCCAAATTTAGTGCCATTTGGGGGAAAATCAACATTAATATTTGTAAGAGTTTGATGAAATTGGATTGTCACATGTGTGAAAAAATAGTTGCCTGCAAGGATTTTATTGAACTATAAGCTTAATATATTGGTTTGTGTGCTTAGTCCATTGATTTGTTTGCTGGGATAATGAATGGTTTCCATATGAATTGAAAAACTTTAGGAAAAAGGTAATGGTTTGCCAGTGAATCAATATTTAGAAGAATATATTGGTCATTGGTACACTTCCACATTGGTTTAATGCATTAGCTTGGAACATACTTTATGTGTGTATGCAATATGCTGATTTCTTTATTAATTCCATGGTTAAAGAGTGTAGTTGTTATGAGCCTTTCTTTTCAAAGGACTGAGACTTGAAATTGAGTTAAGAGGTTAAATTGCTGTTATCACCAGACTATAAACTTGTGATAAATATAAACGTGTGCTAAAGGTTATCACGTCTAGTCACAGGTCTGTAATTATATTTCAACACTCAGCATTTGCACAGATTTTAGAAGGCAATAGGAAAGTCCATTATTTATTAAATTCAAATTCCTGGAAGTAAAAAATTATTACTATATGAACAAAAACAAGCACAAAAATACATTCAGTACTAAATCCATTTAGCAGCAATAGGAGTAGTGAGATGGAAGAAACCATCATGGTTTTGGAAAGCAAATGCCAGGTTCTCAGTCTTACCACCAGTGCACTCAGGAGTTCTGTATTTTTTATTGTCGGTTACCTTAAGTTATTTCACCTCACCCTCAGTATTAAGATAGTAATTGCTACCTGGCCACCCATAGACCCGCTGAATGGATCAACACTTGCACAGGAGGTCTGTAAAACTAATGTTCTAGGTGAAGAGTAAAGGTTGTTTTATCCAGTTCTGAAGCAGGATTTCATGGGTTCATTGTCCAGATCTGTAACTTACTAGGTGTTTCATTATTTTTACTTTTTCACAGATCTGAAATACAAGTCATATACCATAAAATTCACACTTTTAAAATATGCAATTCAGGTTTTTATGTTAGTAGATTCACAGAGTTCTGCAATGTACTCATTATCTAATTTCAGAATATCCTATATACAGAAAGAAATCCTGTATACATTAGGAGCCACTCATCATTGCTCCTTGCCCCACAACCATAGAACAACAAATCTGCTGTCTGTCTCCATGGATTTGCCTATTCTGGACATTTCATACAAAAGAAATCACACAATATGTCATCTTTTGTGATTGGCTTTTGCCAATTAACATAATAGTTTCCAAGTTCATCCATATTATAGCATGTATCAGTAAGTCATTCCTTTTTCTATTTCCAAATAATGTCCCATTACATGGATATACTGCATTCTGGTTATATATGTATAGTTGATGGATATTTAAATTGCTTCCACTTTCTGGCTACTATTAATAATGCTGCCATAAACATTCATGCATATGTTTTTGAATGCACATATGTTTTCTTTCTGTTTCTATATATATAATGGCTGGCTCTTATGGAAACTCTATGTATAAGATATTAAGGAGCTGACCAACTGTTCCAAAGTTGCTACACCATTGTAAAATTCTACCATAAATGTATCAGTGTATCAGTGTGTAAGGATTCAAACTTCTCTACATCTTTTCAACACTTGTTATTGTCTTCCCTTTTTATTTTAGCCATTCTACTGGGTGTGAAGTGATTTTGATTTGCATTTTACTAGTGACTAATAGTGTTGAGCTAATTTTTGTGTTCTTATAGACCATTCCTACGTCTCTTTTGGAGAAGTGGATACCTAAACCTTTTGTCCAGTTTTTAATTGGGTTATTTACCTTTTTATTGTTTAATTGGAAGAGTTCATTATAGTCTGGTTACAAATTCTGTATCAGATATATTATTTTCAAATATTTATCCTATTCTCTGGATTGCATTTTTTAATTTTATTATTATTTTTTTAATATTAATTTATTTTTGTTACAGATGTTTCTCCTTTTTCCCTCATTGACTCCCTCCTCCCCCTCCCTCCCTGCTGGATTGTATTTTCACTTTGTTGATGGTGTGCCTTGAAGCACAAGCCAGTTTAATTTTTATGAAATCCAATTTATTTATATTTTTACTTGTAATTTGATGTAATATTCAAGAGACCACTGCGTAATCTAAGGTCATAAACATTCGTTCCTATTTTTTCTAAGAGTTTTGTAATTTTAGCTCTTACATTTAAGTCCATAATCCATTTGCTGGACATTTTTGTCTTAAGAGCCCAACATTATTTTTATGTGATTATCCAGTTGTCCTGGTACCATTTGTTGAAACAATTATTCTTACCCCATTGCAATGTCATTGCACCTTTTTCCATAATCAATTAACCATAAATGTCGTGATTTATTTCTGAACTCTGAGTTCCATTTCATTGATGCATGTGTCTATCCGTGTGGCTGTACCACGCTACCTTGTTTAGCACTCAGGAAGTTATAAGCGAAAGTGTGGTTGCTCCAAGTTTGTTCTTTTTCAAGAATATTTTGGATAATCTGGGTTCCTTCATTTCTATATAACTTTAGAATCATTTTGTTTTAAAAAAAAAAGCAGCTGGAATATCGATATTTTTTTCTCACTTTTGTATAGTCAATGATGCTTTTTAATGATGCTTGGATCACAGTAAGCATTCTCAAATTAATAATTAAATAAATTAATGTATAAGTACACCAAGCTTTGATCTAAAATAAGTCCAAAGAATAAGTAATCTAATCATTTCTGAGCCCAAAACATGCATCTTCCCAGGAATCCTTTCTTTGATTTTATGCCTTTGCTTTTATTTATTCAGCCTGTTGGTTTTTATATGTGAGAGTCCCAAAATATGATTTATTTTTTATTGCTAAAAATCGTATTAAATTTGCTTGAATAAAGATAATTTATTGGGTTTGTTTGGAGATTTCCATGTTTCTACAGTATCCATTTCTCTGAATGCATGGTTTCTTTTATCAGCATCTTCTCTCTGAAAAACAGCTTTCTCTACTTTGGTGTGAACATGGCCACTTGACTTTCCATGACTTTCAATTCAAAGTCTTAACACAGATTAATGAGAACCTCGGTGTCTAAATTCTAAATTTCTGTGCAGAAAATAGAAGCGGCCCAACAACCTTGGTTGATCACTTCAGTCATTCTCCCCTCGCCCACTCAATTGTGGCTGGAGATCATCAGGGTGATGTAACAAACATAGTTCCAATGCTCGGAGAATGAGATATATATGACCTTGAATTGCACTCCAAAAGAAATGACAACATCTAAACCTGTGACTTTGTGAAAGGAAAGGGAAGAAGAAAAACATTTAAGAAATAGTAAAAGAAAAGCTACCTTAGTAGTAGTTTGAGAAGATACAAATAACATCTACATACGTTTATCACAAATAGTGCTATAATAGCTATTAAAATAAACATAATGATTTCAGGATCAGTGATTGTTTGCCCTTCCATACTTTGGATGTTTAGATAAGCAGTGATGAATTGAACTAGCCTAACGTTTGAAGGCTCAGGATCTATGTTGCAGTCTTACAATAAGTAGCTCTGTGGTTTTGGCAAGTCATGCCATCTTCCCGCAAATTGACCCATCTGGGAAAAGGAGTTTGATTTCAATTCCTTGAACTATCTCCGGTTTTAGTCCATCTTATCATTGGCATAAACAGGGGAGTTCTTAATGATGGGAATGATAACAGCAAAACACAGTTGGTCTGATCATGACACCACCAAATATAAACTTTGTTTCTTTAAAGCAGAGCGATGATATGGGAAATTTATAAGAGAAAAATCAATCTTTGAACAGAACACATACTTTAAGTAATTGAAATCATTCCAATAGCACAAAGGCAGCCCTCAAGCAACTACACACTGGAGAATGGAGCACAGCATTTTCAAATGACATCATATATACTCAGTGCTGCTTTTACTTTAAGTGATTTTCAGTGTATGCAAGCAGAGTGTGCAGCTTATTTATCATAAAGCCAAAATCCATACAAGTCCTTCAAATGTTTCAATAAACTTATGAAAAAGTATTTTTCAAAAGGAAAGCCAACGAGCAATTTATTTTTCTCATGGTTTGAAATACGTTTAAATCAAATTTGAGGCCATGATTCTTTGTAGACTCTCCAGACACTGTGGGTTCTCCTTGACACTTTGATTACCTTCGAGAAATGTATTTATTTGGCTGGATAAATAACTAGAGTTAGGGAGAAGTAAGTCTAATTTTAAAAGAATATAAATTTGGAGGTATCACCCAACTCTCCCTAAATTCAGACGAAGTTAATTTAAGGCACATGTATTCTGTCATGTGGAGAAGATATATCATAATTAGTATAATATGCATTATACTGGAAAGCCAATTACATTACTCTAAGGACATGCCATTGGATTTATCTAAAGTAACAGAAATGCTCAGAGTTAATTAAGTTTGTCTTAAGCTAACAAGAAATTGTGTCATATTATAGGAAGATTTTAGAATACTAAAAGGTCAGTCTCTATTATAAAAAAATCTGCACATAAATGTTTTATGAGGGATTGGCATGGAATAACATATGAACCAAACCACAATCTGTGCTTAGTCCTCTAATTGGATTTTTTAAAGTTCTATATTTTAATTAGGATGGTTTCAGCTGTAGGTAGCAGAAAACCAGATACAAGCTTTCCAATTTAGTGATGCATATACTGGGAGTCCAGAGGCAGCCCCTGCCTTGTATTTGGTTAAACCAAGTGGTCTCTGATCTTCTTCTCTGTGATCGCAAAATGCTGGCAATAGGTCCAGGCTCCTCAATACTTGGTAATTCAGGAGAAGAGACAGCTTGTTCTTAGGTGTTTTCTTCATAAAGGCAAAGAGCTGTCTTTCCCAATATTCTGTAACAAAAATGTCCCCTTTATTCTTGCTTGAATTAGGTTACATTACTATTTTGAAATAGTACTTGAAATCAAGTAAAAAAAAAATTTAGAGATGGTTACCTTAGACCTTAATGCTTAAAGAAAAATTGTATGGCATAAGGTTGGGGGAGTGAATTGCCTTCAAAGCATTCTGGTCCTTGAAGAGGTCAGGGTCAATATCCTGAAAGCACAAATCTCAGTGTGAGTGTGAAGGGTGAGGAGTATATGCCTACATAAGTTTGGAAAAGTTTAGAAAAAGAATAATTAGGAATTTTACTGGGTAGAATACAATGTCTACCATATTCTGTAAAAAGAAAAAAAAAACTGATATGAAAACATTTGATAAAGGCACACTGAACTCAAGATTTGCTTTGATCTCCATAGCAACAATAACAATTAAATCTATCCTATAAAAATATCCCAAACACCAACTTCTGTATCTTCTATATTCCACTTAAGCACTATATATAAAGAAGAATGTGTTCAACTGCATTACAACTGATCTTTTCAGAATGTCAAATCATAACTTGCTCCTACCTCATATGACCCTATATGGATATATATAGGTCTAAACTACCAGCTAAAGTTACTCTTCTAGTTAAGCCTTTACCCGTATTTTCCCTCGTATATATGATGCTTAGTACACTTCTGAATCTTGCTCACATCATATATTATTCTCCATATACCTCTCTGCCTGTGCATATTCTAATCCTGTGTCAAACTGGTCCTCTCTGTGAAGACCTTCCTAACTTAGTATATATAGTCTATACTGGTGTCTTTTCTGATCTCCAAAGGCAACTATGGTCTATTCATTTATTTAAAATATGAGTAGGCAGTGTATTGATTGGCAGAAACTCTTAAATGCTCAAGGTAGAGACAGACATATTTCCATGTGGAATTTCTGATATATGTGTGTATATGTGTATGTTTGTGTGCATATGCCCTCCAATATCTCTCAAGTAAGTGGCAATTTTCTTAAGTGTTAGAGCTATTTCATAGATTTGTTTCTATTCCCACCATCTATGATTGATTTTTCCCTAAGGAAACACATTCAACAAGAAAGTAAGAAACATTAAAAAAAAAATTGTGACTTGCTTTTCATGTTTCCATGGCACTGGTAGGCAAAGAAAAAAAGTTAGTGAATTATTATTGCCAAGGTGGGATAGTTTCAAGTAATTCTGAGAGTTTAGTATATATTCTATGACAGTAGAAGTCCTATTCTTTGGAAAATGATGCTTTTAATTTAACCAAGTTGTAGATGAAACTATACCATGTGTCTGCTACTTTTCTGTCAGTACCACAGACTTGGGTCTGATTTCATATTTTGTATTTATTTTTTTGGTTAAAGTTGTTTTTTCCCTTGACCTAATATTGTCTAACGTTCTAATCAATGATAACATCCCTGCTAACCAAACATGTGTGTACACACACACACACACACACACAGAGTCTCTGACCAAACTATGGATTGCCTGTCAATTTGAAGGGAAAACCCCAACTGTATAATCTCAGGAGGTAAGAATTATGACCTTGTTCTTTAGTGCTGGACACATGATTACTGACCTTAGTACAGCCCCTGTATGTAATTGACACACCAATTTGAAGACGGTTCATTACTTCACAAATTTTCCTTATAGAAAGGACACTTTGCCTTCTTTTGTCTAGTCCCACTGGCTTCATAAATCATGCTTGTTCATTGCTTAGTTCCTGTCAGGTAAGAAATGAACATTTCATTCTCGATATATTATTCACTAGAAATCAGACTTCCTAAATACATGCAAGATTTACATTCTTGCATAACCGATTTCAAACGTATACTTACTTCTAGCATCTACATTTTATTCCATGCAATCTCAGACAGAAATAAAGGAGTGGGGTTAGGGATTCCCTCTTTTTCATGCTGAATTCTTTTTTATTTTTCCTGTCGGTCTGAGTGATGAGTTTGCTATTAATGAATTTGATTGACTAAGAAATGTAGGCAATCTTCTCCCTGATTTTGACAACTATAGCATAGCAATGCTGGATGAGAGGAAAATGAAATGTATTTCAATACTTTTAGTCTGTGATGATATATTTATATATATCTAGAGATGAGCCATGAACAATCAGGTTCTTGTAAGATAGATGAGGAGCAAAGAAAAAGTAGAAGGTAAGGAGTGAAAAAGGTAATTGAGTCATTTTACTTTGCAGATTGACTATCCTACTAGAAATGGACGCCTCTTGTTTGAATATATTTGTTTCTAAATAATTCGTGCTTAGTGCTTGAAAATTATGTAATCCATCAAGCATGGGAAAATACTGAAAAAAAAGGTTTATGCCATTTTACATTGTTGTGCATATTTCTTAGACTCTTCTCACCTTAATGTGCAGGTGTGCCTGAATATGCTTTACATTTGAACCTATGGGCTTTGAGGAATTGAAATATAATTTTGAGTACCCCAGTGATATTATGGTATTTACGTACAGACATTACATATAATTGGGCCTTTTATTGAAGAATAATATGGAATATTACAAATGAAACTTCTTCAGCTGCAGCTTAAAGAGGCATACTTAGGAAAAGTGTGATCACTCTCAGGGAAGTTTGATTTTTTAAAAATCATTTCCCAAGCATGTGGTAAGCTGGTATTATATTGGAAATGAATTTAATCTAAACATGCTACGGTTTATGAACACTGTCAAAGCCAAACACAACATAATGAAACTTCATTTTAACACACTCCCGTGTAATATTTTCTAACATTTACCCATTGTTTATTAGATTTATATAGCACCTATTATCTAAATAGCTCAAGACATGGTTCAAAGAATATTAAACTAAAGCCCTTTGTAAAGAAAACTCTCCTGAAAGAATTGGGACAATAGGAGGAACACCTAGAAAAGCCACGTGCACAGGAAAGAAATCACAGCCAGAACCGATGGGGCAATTTGTCTCCATAAAATGGTTTTTCATACTATATCCCCGAACAACGATACTTCACTTACACTGGATTGTGAACTCAAAATTTAGCTTGTTGAGATTCAATTTGGGTTCTCAGGGAACTTCCATGATTTCATGTGCATTTGTAAAGAAAAATCGAGTTTGCGATATTGAAAAGGAACCGTAGCTTCAAAAATCTGTAGTTTCCTCATTTAAAAAAAAAACTTATATTAAAACTACTTTGTGTTTTGCAATTATAGATTAGTTTTAGTATTTGTAACCAATTCTTCAGCTGTCATATTGCATGATTGTTGTCTTAAATTTACCTGGAAAATGCCTTCATTCTTTGAGGATGCACACAAAGCTTCCAAACAGTAGCCACGAGATATTTTTCTTAATGGCATTCAGTGCACAGTGTCCCTTTCCTCCGTTCTCTCCCAACGTGGGCTATAAGATCATATAATCTTAGAAGAAGATAATTTTAGAAAGGACTGCATTCAGAGTGTAATGCAATCCTTTATTTTGAAAATGAAGTTTTTGAGACTCAGAGGTTTAGATAATTTTCTCAAGATCACTGTCTCAGTTTTTCAGAGGGTTAGAACTAGATTGATTTCTAGTTTATTCATCTTTCTTCTCTAAAACAGTGCTTTTTATAAATTGCTATAATTTTTTTAAAAAATAACATTTCCAAGCACTCTGGGTATAAGTATTTCTTAAGCTCACATTTTTTATGGAACCTTGAGCATCTCACTTTTTAAGTCTCACTCCTTGTGATAAACTTTACCTTCCAGTGTGGGACATAATGTGACGAACCTTTTTTGTCATACTTTCACTGATGCTGCTATGCAGAGGGTTGGATTAGGGAGTTTAAATTTTCATGTGGTTTGTAGTCTTGTCATTAAAGAGGAATTCACCTAAGTTACATCTTAGAGCAAATGTAGCCTAAGTCAATGCCTATCTCGCACTGATAGAGATGTCTTTCACACCTCTGAGATCTGCCATGAACCTTGCAGATTAGTTATTCCATCCAACTATTGTAAATTACTGCAGAAGACCAGAGATGATAGTTGTCCTACTCAAGGTGACAGTTCATGTTAACAAGCACACTTTACTCTTTAGTTTTATACCTGAGCAATAATTTTGAGGTCTCTCAGACACCAGAGCTTAACTCTGGTTCTTACTAAGTGTTTGGTCTTGGTCTGGTTAATTAAGCATGTTAAGGTTAGGTTAACACACTTGTAAAATTGAGATTATGGTAATGCTTGGCTCATAGACTTGGGTGAAGATTTATTGATGGTATGTTTATTAGGCTAACTAGCACGATTCTGCAGTAGTTCTATACACATGCACACACACACACACACACACACACACACACACATTAACTAATGACATTATATCCTTTACCACTGTCTTACCCATGAGAATATTTCCAGGGATTTACTGCAAAAACTTTTGGTGAAATTATTTGAGAGAGAAAATTCTAGTATGCTATTAAATGGTGTGTCTTGCTCAGATTCTTCAAAACCATTCTCTTTAATTCTTGCTTAGATTTATATATGCCAGTTCTCCTCTTCTAGCCACATTCTAGTCTCAAAAACAAAATTGATCAAGGTATGAAATATACCAAGATAACTATTGCAATAATTATTTCATGAGAATACAATAAGAAAGTGTGTATGGTACACACTCTCATACAATTGTATGTGGAAAACAGCAGGTATAATCAATCCCAAATAGAAGGTCATCTCAAAGTCTTTCCTCATCTCTATAATGCAATACAAAATAATTCCACATGGTTGAGATTAAATTTTCTTTTTTTCACTTGGGAATGATTTCAAATTGAATGTCCTTATTGTGTTATTTTTAGCTTGAGATGAGATCTTTTGTTGTTATAGCAGAACTCAGTTCTAAATCATTTAACTATGAACAACTGAAGTGTTTAAGCTATATAAGTGCCCCCCCCAATTTACTTTCAGAATATACATAATGGCTGCTATTGTAAATTGGCATAAGAAGCTACAGAGATTGTAGGTTATGTCTCTAGACCTATTTAATTTCCTGTTTATGTAAATCTTATAGAATTTTTTGTTGTTGTTAATCCTCACCCGAGGATTCTTTCCCATTGATCTTTACAGAGAGTGGAAGAGAGCAAGGGGGGGGGGAAGAAACATTGATGTGAGAGAGACACATCAACTTGTTGCCTCCCGCAAGCACTCCAACCTGGGTCAGGAAGCAATCTGCAGCCTTTGATCAGGAATTGAACACACATCCCTGTGATGTGAGTGCCAATGTTCTAACCACTGAGCAAAACTAGCCAGGGTTAGAATTTTTTTAATAGAATGAGAGGAAGGGAGAGAGATAGAAACATCAGTGTGAGAGAGAAACGTTGATTGGCTGCCTCCTGCACGCCTCCTATTGGGGATGGAGCCTACAACCCAAGCATGTGACCTGACCAAGAATCGAACCGGGACCTCTCAGTCCGTGGGATGACTCTCAGTCCACTGAGCCACACCAGCTGGGTTAGAATTTTTTGTTTCTGTTTTTTTTTTTTTTTTTTCTTTTTTTTTTTTTAGTTCTGCTACCTATTACTCTGGTAGGAAGTCTATAATGTCAGGATATCAGCCTCACCAATGTATGAGTAGCATGTCATTAATTGCTGGTACTTTGGTTTTACTTGCTTAACACCTAAATTTTGACTTGTGTTTTTCTTCCCCGAGTCTCTGAATTGCTCCTACAGTCAGACCTCAGCTTTCTGGTTGTGGGATACCCAGTTTCTGTCATGACACTGTGATCCTTGACCAGCTTTTAGTCCTTGACTCTTAACCTGGTGTCATGGTTCTGTTCCTCCTGGAGCCCTGCCCTTTCTCCTTTATGTTAAATTTCATCTTTTCCTAGTTTATGTAACTGAGACCGCTTATCTCTGGGTAAAATGACATGTTTAAACACTTTACTCTTCATGGCAGTCTCATCATAATTTTACTAACAATGGCAGCACAGAATATGGGCTATGGTCCCCAGGACTGTGAGGTCATTGCTCAAACTAACACCCATTCAGTGTGTCTGTTCAGCTTATCAATATGGTGTCACACCATTTTTTAATGTCCACTCAAAGACTGTGGTGGCCAGCCATGGGCATTGAAAAAAATATAAAACTGATCAATATACTAAATACCAGTTGTATGCCAATCAAATCAAACACTCCAGTGAGGCACACCCATGACTTTATTAGTAAAGTATAGGCATTTATGAGGATAGCTTGAATTTATGCACAAAATTTTGAGGAGAAGAAGACTGGCCATGTCAAAATTTTGGAAATAGCATGTGACTTATTTCCTACCTCCTTTTTCTTCATCCTTGAAAAGGATCTCTTTCATCCTGTCTCACCCCCTGACCTCCTTACTCCTTCAGTACTTTACAATCAAAGTGGGATGACACAAATATCATTAGTTTCAACAATTTCCAATATTAATCATTATTGATTAGTTAACTGATTGCAATTTTAGTACTGATTACATTATATCCCACAGTCCAGTTGGAATGTTGGCTGGTAACATTTGAGCTGCCTTGGAACTTTGTTATTTTTTTCCTCTAAGACTATCTGGGTAGAAGAGCCAGTGTTAATTTATCTCGAGGTTCTGGAACAAGCTTTTGGAAATTCTCTAGTCTCTTCCCCTCCACCCCTACCCAAATCCCTTTATTGGAGCAATGCAACTGAAAACCTTTTCCTCACGCTCTTAAGCAGCAGCAACAAGGACTGTTATAATTATGTAGGTTAAGCATGTGAGTTGGAAAATTATTAGCATTATTTGCAAAGTAAACATCAGTTAATTATCATAAATGTCAGGCAAATACCACTAATCCTTAGTTATTATGCATAAGAATAACTGTTGAAATGAAAATATTATTTTAAACGTGTGTGTGTGTGTGAGTGTGCGTGGAGAGAGAGAGAGAGAGTGAGAGGTTGTATATACCATCAAACTGTGGTCACAGTGAATGGGGCTTTTGTATCTTTGTTAATCTTGAGTGTTAAAGAGTCATTAGATCACACTTAAAAAACTATAAAATTGTGAAGGAGTTGTCTTATTTTCCTAATAATAAAAATATGTAATGATTAAAAGTTTACCTAAGAGTAGTTGATAAAAACTCTGATATGATAATTACAGAAGTCTAAAAATATAAGAACATTCTGTTTTTAATGTGGTGTTGTATGTTTTTAAAAGAATAACACATAGATAAAAAAGTTTAAAATAGCTTTATCCTGATAGGAAATTAACAAAAATATGTTTTGTAGTCTTTGGAAAAAATCCATTCAGTGAATTCAGAGAGAAAATGCCTTCTTGAATTTTAGAATGACTCTCTTAATGTGTCTCTTTCCCCAAAATTTAATATTCTATTCTTCTATATTAAAAAAGGCTTTTAAAATATATGTTTTAAAACTTGTAAAATAATAATTCATACTATTTGCCATAATTTTAATACTTTTATTATACAATTAAATATGAAACATGTTATGACAGATTACAATATATAATTAATTCAGAGGTTAACAACATTTTAAGGATTTTAACTCTATAATTTCAATTATTTATTTTTTTGGTTTACTTTGATCTTTTGTAAATTTCCAAATCCCCTAAGGTTAAAGCAAATGTTGACTGTATTTACAAACTACTTCTCTATTGTGAAACTTTCAGGGAGTAGCATCTAACACAATTTCAAATCCTACACTTAAGTCCTTCCAATGCCAGTTCATTGCCAAAAGAGGTAACTAAAGTCATTAATGTATGCTAGCATAAATTCTCCACACTGCTGGGTCAAATGAGGTACTACCGTTTCTCTTGGCATTAATGTGCCTGAGCACTTTGGATGGATACAAGGCTTGTCCTGGTGATGGTGCCGCACAAAGCTAAAGAGGAGATGAACCAAATAACTTATATGCATATATGCATAACCAATGGACACAGACCATAGTGGGCTGAAGGCGGGGTGGGGGGGCTGGATCGGGAGGAGAAGGTCAGTGGGGGAAGAAAACAAGACGTCTGTAATATTTTCAACAATAAAGATAAATTTAAAAGAAAAAGAAGAAGGGCCTGAGCTTCCAGATTGGTTGCTGTCTTCCTGATGCATTGTTGACATCATCAGGGGTATAGAGCATCTTCCTTAACTTTTGAAGAAGCAGCATTTGTATAATTACACTTTGAATCATTGTTGAGGGGGCATATGAGTTTAATTGTTTCTTTGATTCTGTCTTCAGATGTAGTGTTTCTTCTACTAAATCACAGGTCATGAACCTGCCATAATGATCTGCTCTGAGAATGCAACTTCAGAAATTTTAGTGTGCAATGTGGAATACTAAACATCACATTTAACTCTAAACTCATTGTTCTTTTATGAGGTCTGTGCAAAACACAAAAACTCAACAAAAGTTAGTTTTTTTGCAAATCTTGTTTTGTCCTGCAGCACCTCAAGGTGGTTCAGTAGAAGTCCAAGCAGCACTTAAGCATGGTTTGTCTGGATTGCCCTAGTGATCAGTATCTTGATATTCCCTATGGGTCTAACATTCCAATGAAGATGTCTATTCTTACTTTCTTGGTGTCTGCCACTCATCAATGCTTACAAGGTTGTCTTCCACAGAAAACAGCCAGCTATGATTAGCACAAGTCTTCTGTTTATGTCTTGCAAAGGAAGAAAATTTATGAATAATTATGTCAGTGTGGGAAAATAAATGCCTATAAATCTAGGGGTGCTAAAACAAGACCAAGAAAGAGGGTGAGAGTGAAGACAGAGCGGCCATGGATACTGTGGGTGAGATTAAGGTATCTGGATCACAGTAAAGTGTATTCGCCTTTGCTTAACATAGAGTAGCTGTAAATCAGAAACTGGGAAGGGCAGATTCTCCTAGAAAACACTTCTTCTGCAAGGGATTAAGTGATCAGAAATCAGGAGAAAACTCAAAGCATCATGAACTGAAAAGGGAGTGCGGGGTGAGCAGGAAACAGCTGCATTACAGCAGACCCGGGAAACCTTGAAACTTCCCAAAGGAGGAAATTATCTCTCTGCATCAGGATGCTTGATGATGCTTAATGCAGAATGACTTTTCAGTTGGGACTAGCCTTGAACTCAGAAGGGGAAACAAGTAAATTGTAGCTTCTTAATTGCTTGTGAAAGTAAAAGGCAATCAGAACTGAGACCTGAAATGGCTGAAATACTGTGGTGAAAACCTTGATGAAGTAATATTGATACCCCCCTTTTTTTTTTTTTTTTACTAGATTGATGCTTTTAAACCATATTTATTAACTATTTAGTTATTCATTTATTCCTACATTAAAGTATTTACTGATTATAGAAGGGCCTCAAAGTTTTGCTATGTATATTTAGCACCTGCCATTACCTTAGTAATGCATTTTTTATCGCAAAAGTATTCAGGTAACCTGAGTTTCAGTTCCACTTTTGCCCACTGTGTCTTCCCCTTGGTTTTGTTTTCCTCGTGCGTAAAATGGGAATAACAATGCTGATGTTAGGGTTAAGTGGGAATTATTTGACATGATTTATATAAAGAGCTCAAGTGCTTTCCACATTCCAGGCACTGTGCTGTATAATGAAGAAACAGGATAATCTTACCTTTTTGAGTGGTTTATATTCCACATCTGTAAAATATTTTCTGGTTTGATTTCCAAATCACTGAAATTTTCCAGGGCTGCCTTTGCTTTATATCCACCTTCCCCCAGGAACTAGCTCAATATACAGTGAATAGCAAGTACTCAGTAGAATAAATTTGATTTACTCTGTATCTTTGTGAGGTAAAGAGGGCCTCTGTGTAATTTCTATTGTAACCAAACCCCAGAAGTCCAAATACATTATTATAATGCCTGAGGGTCACACAGCTAGATTATGGGTAAGGCCAGTCAGTGGCTCAGTCTTTGGATTCCTAACCTAATGGGTTTTCACCTACTATATCCAATCTACTAATTGTTAATTCTATAAGAAGATAATTCAGCAGAAAGAAAGAATTGATAAATCTGGGCTTTTAAAAAGATAAGCATGTTATCTTAGTTTTAATGATGAACTGTCATAGAGCACTCCTGAAAAAAGCATCTCCCAAAAGGGGATGCGTTGTTCAATCTGATGAATGAACATGCAGAAAATGTGTGAACACAGACTCTGTCTCCTCCGTGCAATGCCCTCTAGACCTCCAATTAGACAGTTTACAGTCTTTTATACAGCTAATGGGTGAAATTAGTAATGCTTTACGTAAAGTTCGAAAAGACAATTAGTAATTCACCATCGGGTCCTAACTGGCAAATACAGTTGAATAAAATATATTTTAGGCACCTAATACTTAGGCTATAAACACTATCATGTTTGTAGAAAATACACATGAATATATATATTTAAAATTATGTATCCCTTAAAAACAAAAGTCAGGCTGTTCTATCGCATTCCATGTGGCACAGACTGTATAGGGAGATGGTTTTAGGATTAGGTAGGCTGTGATTATTTAAATTGAATTATACTTTTATTTCACTAGTACTGAGGGAAAATGGGAAGAGAAGTGATTACCTTCTCTTCTTTTTTCCCCCATTAAAATGCAGACATAGGATTTGATCTGAAAAATCGAAGACACTTTCAAGCTCATTGAGTTCCTCCTCCCACTCAGTGCAGAAATGACCAGTGTAATAGTTTTAATAGGTATTTTAATTGGCTTTAACTCTTAAACTGAGTCTCTCCATAGCTGACTTATGTCATTTGCAGAGGTTCAAATGAACTCTTCTTCAGCATATTAAAAGTAAATTTGATTGGCTGTGATTTCTAAATGGTGGGTATGATACTGCCCAAAGAATCACATGGAATGTCTCATTTCTGTTTTTCCACATGGCTCTAATAATTAGAGAAAATTATTGTGTCTCATCAAAACTCTTTACATTGATGTTGTTTGAATTATTTTAACTATCCTTTCTATGATATGCCTTTCAGACATGTCTATATCTTAACCTGTCTAGCTAGGTATTAAATTCTTCTCTAAATTAGATCTGAACATAGTATTTCAGATTTGTTTTAACCATGTACAGACTATCATGCCAAGTTATCTTTTTTATTTTCAGAAATAATTCTTTTTTTAGGGGGGTGTACTTCTTTTTTTCCAATTAAATCAGCCTACAATAATGCTCACCTCTCAACAGCTATATCATCCTGTCTACTCTTTTCAAGCATGTAACAAAAGTTTCTGATAGAAAATTAGTGGCCCTCATTCTACAATAGGAGACTAAGTCTCCTGAGTTGATTTGTGTAACTTTTTATTTATTTCCATTACTTTGCATTTCTTTTGTTTGAACTGATTATTCCAGTAATGTGAGATTCAATGCACATGTATACTTCAGTTCAGAGCACATGCTCCACTGCAGTCTGCTGCCTGAGTTCTAATCCTGGTTCTGCGTATTTGTGGGCAAGGCAATTAGCATCACTAAATTTGATCATCTGCAAAATAAGAATAATAATAGTAGCTTCTCAATAATTAGAAGCTAACCAGTTAGCTCAGTGACTGACACATGAAAATTTCTGGGAAAAAAAAATCTTAGCTATTATTATTGTTGTTATTACAGTTACTACGTGCCATAGCAAATATAGCAATTTATGCAACTCTATAGCTACTATGTATTTTTTAAACCATAGTAAGAATCATGGGAAGAAAGACTGAGGATAAAATATTACAGCCTACCTGTACTATTATTACTAATCTCTTTAGGGTATTCTTTCATTTGAAAGCCCAACTAAATTGCCATTCAGGGTGAACTCTTCTTATGCATTAAATGTTGACTGCTGAGGATCATGATGTTTTTGAATTGTTTACATAAATAATATTTTTAAATGTGATATATATTGTATTAAGAAGTAATATCAAGTTCCTTAAATTTTAGCTTCAGAAATCAGTTTTTCCCAAGTGAGAAAACATCAGAAATAACATTTGTTACCAGTTTTGTTATGCTTTCCCCAATTTCACTTGTTTTTAAAAGTCACTAAACATTGCAAAAAAAAAAAAAAAAAAATCCATGCATTCACTCAACACACATTTTTTTTGCACTCCTGGTGTGGTAATGCAAGTTTCTCCATTCTCAATGAATTAATGGTCCATGAGACAAACTGAACATGATCTTGCATTTTAATGTTAATTTATGTAAAAATTATAACAAAAACATGAATAAGAAACAAACAACTTATCTTGGTAAGATTCTTCAGTTTCTTGATATCTGATTTTCATGAATGTTGGTATTTGAATTCAAGAGAAATACCGAATATTTTTCTACAAAATCTTGACCTACTATGAACTCAGCTCCTTTACAGCACCCTGTTCTCTCATAACATTTCTATGAAGCTCATTTTTATTAATAAAAAATTTAGATGCAAAATAATTTTCAATAATTTTAAGATTTTTCTGTCATCTCTTAATTATATCTGCCCAAAGACTAGACCCAGGAATGTACTTGAATTATAACATATTCTATAAAGGTCTACTTTATTCTTAGCATGGAAAGTCCTTGGAGGTTTTTGCTTAGAATTTTATTAAGAAATATATCATATGTAAAAGTCAACATATAATTTTATATGTGTTATTTCAAATAATAAAGTAACCAAACCCTTTACTTTTAAGCCCTCAGTTTGTCTATTACACTTTCCACTTAGAGGTACCATCCTGACTTGTGTAAATTCATAAATCACTTGCTTTTCTTTATAATTTTACTCCATATATTAAAGCCCCTAAATAATATCTATACACAAATCAATGTATTAGATATACTGTAAAGTTTGCATAATTTTGACTCAATGTGGCCAATTTTTGTAAAGTGAGTTTTGTTTAATACTTTGTTTTTAAAAAATTAATTTATGTTCCATCTTTAATATTGAAAGTTCACTTTAAATTTTGAAATTCCATTCTATTGATGAATTGAGTTACAATGCACTGCACTGTATAAATAAACCTCAGATGTTTTATGCATGATGATATGTGACCACATTTTATGCCTCTCTGGAGCATACATGTAAGAATACCTGGGAATTGAATTGTGAAGACTTGGTATTTTCATCCTTACATTACTAGATAATGCTATATTAATTTCCCTAGTGCTTGAATCAATTTTCCACAAGCAGTATATTATATCTTGCCTGACTTCACAGCCTTACCAGCACTTAATATTTATTTACAAATTTTATGAGTATAAAGTTACATCTATTTGTGATGTTATGTCAATGGATGTCCCCTAAAGCAGGATTATAGAAACTTACTAAAGAAGCCAATAATTTTTAATAAGTAAATAATTACCTTTTTTTTTTTTTTTTTTTTTTTAACATGTGGATGGGGAGAGACATTCTAGGACTGGATTGCACTCTTGAAATTTAGTAAAAGAATAACATTATTGATCACTAGGAGGCAAGAGAGAGCTCTGGGCATCTCAGGAACTGAAAGAATTTCAGAATACTGAAGGGTAAGGTAGGCAAGAGGCAAGCTTAGAGAGAACTGAACAGTATTGAAAAGAACTTGAGAACCATGTAAGGAGTTTGGACTTTATTTAATGACTAAATCTAACAAATGAAGGATTCTTACAGTGATATCAGTGGGAGAACTACTTATAATACTTGAACTATGGAGAGATTACTCAGGATACAGTAGGGGAAGTGGATTAGACTGGAGGTGGAGAGAATAGTTGTGATGAAAGATTAAAGTGGTCAAAATTAATATAAGATTGTTGGAGCCAGGAGAAATGGAGAGCTATTTTGAAGATGAATTTGTGAGAGAGAAGGGAAAATCAAGAATGACAGTCAGAGTTTTAGAATAAAATAGAGGATAAAGGGAGAACTTAACAGAATTATACGTAATTTCAAACATGTTGAAATTTCCCACGGGGATACCCCAAAGCATATGCACAGTAGAAGTGGGGCTGCTGCTAAGCAGAGAGACATAGACATTTTGCAATTACTGACTACAGACTGTGCAGAATTACTGGGTCTTAAATTTTTTTTTTTAATATTATTGAACAGTTTCCAATGGGGGAAGAATCTTACTTCAAAATAATGGATTTTCAAAAGACCAAGGTAAGCAAAAATAATATCTTCCTTAAACACGCACACACACAAACCTGTCTGGCAAGTTACTGGCTCTTTTACATTGAAGAAGAATTCTTATCATCACTGGTATCCTTGGGCTCGTACAAAGCGGAATCTGTAAAGGAAGATTTGAAGAAGTGATTGTCTGAGCTGAAGCCGAACTGACATTAACTTGAGAAGTTAAGAAGTATAAGTCCTGCCGGTGTGGCTCAGTGGTTGAGCATTGATCCACACACCAAGAGGTCGCTGGTTCGATTCCCGGTCAGGACACATGCCCAGGTTGTGGGCCTGATCCCCAGTGGGGGGCATGCAGGAGATGGCCAATCGATGTTCTCTCTCATCGATGTTTCTATCTTTCTCTCATTTCCTCTCTCTCTAAAATCAATAAAGGAAAAAAAATATTTTTTAAAGAAGTATAAGAACTAACTGCATGTGTGTAACATTTCTTCTTGTTGCTGATGGTTTCCAATAGTTGGCATGCAGATGGAGGACTCCTTAGGGACTAACTTCCTGGGACATGATGAAGCCTATAGATCTGGGTTCCTCAACAGCAGTACTGTTGGCATTCTGGGACAGTTACCTATTTCTTGCAGGTGCTGTCATGTGCCATGTAGGATATGTAGTGGCATTCCTGGCCTCTACACACCATGTGCCAATGGCACCCCTTCCAGTCATGACGATCAAAAATGTCTCCAGACGTTGCCCAAGGTCCTTGGTGAAGTCGATTCACATTACCTAGAGATGATTTCAGAACCACAGCTGTTGATACTTGAGAAGTGTTAAAGTAATGTTTCCAGTAATAGCAGTTACCTATGTCAATTAAGAGCATTATTTTTTATATTTTACCATGTTTTAAAAATTCTTATTCCCTTAGCCAAAAAAAAAAAATTACAAGGAGAGTTTTTGTTATCATTTTAGCTGCCAGCTGTGCTCTCAACAACTGGTAGCTGTCACCATCAAGAAGAAATGCCTGCCAAGACAGCGGTTCACAGTATCGCCTACCCTGTAGGAAATGTGCTGCGATGGCAACAAGTCGCTCTCATCTCTGTGGCCAAATCACATGAAGGATGAAGCCATCTCACAAAAACAGCTGGCAGACAGACACCTTCCTCTGGAGCTCATTTAACGGGGATGTTTCTGGTTGGAGGATGGGTCCAAGATTGATTCTTCACTGCTGCTTTGGACAGTAGGTTTTGAAGTTGGTGACACTATGTTTCTGCTAAACTAGAGATATTATTCCTATGTTTTTTCTTCATTTACTCTGTCCTGTTCTCTCTGGCATCTTGTGAATTTCTATCCCCCAAAGATGGAGAAAGCCTTGTGATGGCATCGGGGTTGCCTATCAAATAGAGTTGTGCCACCTGTAGTGTCAGTAGGTGTGTATGTGATTGTGTGTGTATGCTTTCCACATCAAGCTTAACAGTGTGATTTTACAGGTGCAGAAAACTAAGTAAGTATGGTAAATTAAATGTGCTTAGACACAGTCAGACTGCCTTCCAAATACTGATTTTTCCTTGAACTGCTCTTAAACAGGGGCGACCTGAGAAACACAGAATCAAGTATCCAGAGAAGTAAGTTGTGTGTGAATGATTATGTGCAGTGGGAAGGTGAAAGATGCTGAGTAAATAATGAATGAATAACAGGAATATGATTTTTCAAGCAACAGTGCGCAAAGGACTATAACAGATTACTTTCAACTATTATTTTTTGAATAAACCTCTTCAATATCTTACAATTCCCTGCCCCTAGATTTGAAAATCCAGCCTGTCATTAAGTATATTGCTTCTCCCTTACTCTTGTCTCATTCCCAACTACTGCAAGTACAACCACATTAGTAAATGAATAGAAAGTGCACACCAACATTTCCCCATAGGATAAAAGCGCTCAATATACTGTCATCTATCATGTTTGTTGACATTATACAAATAAAAATCTTACAAGATTTCCTGTTTTAAATTAATATTTTAACTTTTAAGAGTTTAATTATTAAGTAGTTGATACATATAGAACCTATGTCACATATATGTAAGTGATGAAGCATAATAACAAAATGAAAAGCGATGAACCCATGAGAAATGGAACATTACCGATATCATGGCGTCTAAACAGGTGCTTCTTTCCTTTCCCTGCCCCTTTCTTCCCCTGTAGGTAACCATTTCCCTGAATGCAGAGTATGTTTAATTTGACTTTCAAATTTCATTTGATGAAGTGGCAAGGGAGAGTTTTAGACGATCTCTGTAAAGCCAGACTCAAATACTCCTGATCATTTTCCAAGATCCTTCTATTTTAGCCTACTTCTGTCCAGGTCACCTCAGTCACCTTTTAGATGTGGACTCTAGCTCCATCACCCACTGGTGGACCTGATCCACTCTCCAGATTTGATGTTTTAAAATGGATTGAATAACCTTTATCCACTACTTTGTTAGAAAAATGCTGAACCCTGTGGCACTTTCTGTACCTGAAAATTTAACCTTTGCTCTAATTCCGGGAAAGAGTCATAAAGAGTCATGGGCACCAACACCTTTGACTAGCCCTGGAGTCAAACCCACCCTAGTACCCTCAGAGGGTGACATCACTGAAGTTAATTACTTTTAACTGAAGATCAAATAAGCATGTCTTTTATGGTCGGGGTTTCCTCCAGGCAAACCCAGTGCAACATGATTAACCTACGGTCTATTTGAAACCATGAGCTTGTTATTCAACAGCCGCTTCAAGAAAAGTAACCTATCCCCACTCCACAAATTCCAATCCTATCCAGCAATGGAAAGCTCTATAGTATAGAAATTTTGGAGCTGCTCTTATACAGATGTTTCTACAGAGCAAGGTGTGAAGTCTAAACCAAAACAGTAAATGTATGAAGATAGCATTTTATTAAGAATAACTATAATTGGAGTGCATTTTCTCAACTTTGATGAAAATGAACTCAATCTAAGGAATATAAATAGAATGAAATACCATCAGCTCACCTGCACTGGTCAATGCAGATCCTCCCAGAATACACTTGGGAGTGCCTTTCTAGTTCTCACTGTGACAAGTGATAGAGCTTCCCCTGCTCACATGGTGAAGGTGCCAGAACATCATTCTCGCTGTCAGAAACTTTTCTGGCTAATTTGTCCTTTTCTCAATGTTACACTATTACCCCTTACCAGACCATACTTTTTACAGTTTTAACTTTTCGAGATATTTGTCCTTTCCCAATTATTTCCCCTATGTACATATGTTTGCCCATGATCAATTTTTCTTTAATCTTCTGTTTAAAACTATGAGCCATTCAATTCTCTTTATCCTTTAGGAATGAATAACTTATAACAAATGTAGGATGCATATGAAAAATTTGAGGGGACTGGTCAAATATGTGATTCCTGTCTTATCAACTATCTTTTTTTTTAGTTATTGACAATATTACAGATGTCTCCCACCCCCCCATGCCATTTCCCCCCTCCACCCAGTCCCTCCACCTCAAGTCTTCCCCACACTATTATCTGTGTCCATGTGCATGTATGCATATATGGTCTTTGGTTAATCTCTTCCAGTCCTCTCTATTCCCTCCCCTCTGAGATCTGTCATTGTGTTCCCTGCATCCATGCCTCTGGGCCTATTTTGTTAGTTAGTTTACTTTGTTCATTAGATACCACATATAAGTGAGATCATGTTATATTTGTCTTTCTCCAACTGGCTTATTTCATTTAGCATAATAGTTTCCAGGTTCATCCATGCTGTCACAAAGGGTAAGAGCTTCTTCTTTTTAACAGCCGCATAGTATTTCATTGTGTAAATGTACCACAGCTTTTTTATCCACTTGTCTACTATTGGGCACTTAGACTGTTTCTACATCTTAGCTCGTATAAATAGTGCTGCTATGAACATAGGGGTGCATATACTCTTTCTGATAGGTGTTTCAGGATTTTTGATATATTCCCATATTCTCACCTCCACTGAAAAATATTAATATTGATTTGTTGTCTTTCACTATATATATTGCATAGCATTATATTTTGTTTTTGTTTTTTTTAGTTTGGTTTACTGACTTTTTTTCAAACACTGGTGTTTTCAATTATAAATGACTGGTTAGTTTATTTTCATTTGCATAATTGCTTTACCTCCACTTTGCAAATATACTTACAGATCTAAATTAAATTATGTCATACCAGAAAATGATTGGTTTTTAAAATGGAAATTTTGATACCTTATTATTAGAAATTGAGGGGTAAAGGTAAAACTGGTTTGCAAACTTCAAGGAGGCGCTAGTTGGTGCACTATGTTTTGTTACAGAAGTTTACAATTCTGACTTGTTTGCCATCACTGAAATGCTTTTTAAAAAATGCTGTTTGGGCCCAATATCTTAATATTCTTCTCTTGTTTTTGTGACTTGGAGTTCAGGTTTCAGTATTTTAGAAACTTCCCCAATGATTCAAAAGTACAACAGAGTTAAGAAAACTGCTGTATTATGACACCCATTTCCGTCGGTATGCTAATCTAGCAGAGTTCTACACTACACCGCCCATGGAGAATGTATCCCCTCACGACAGTCCAGCCCTGTGGTTCAGGCTGCACCCTTTGAAATCGGACTGTATGCCTTTAGAATTCTGAATGTATCAGATCTGCCATGTTGGAAAATTTACCTAAACTCTCAAGTTACTTAAGTGTGCCTCTGTTTTCTCAAACATAATAACCTGGACCTCACAGAGTTATTGTGGGGATTAAATAAAATAATATACAAACAAGATATAAACTATTTGGTAAAATACTTGACATATAATAAACTTTCAATGATCATTCCTCTTACTAGATTACCAAGGAGAAGAAAAACTCACTTAGATAAGTGTTTGAATAAAGTGATATGATTTCTAATATATATTTTAATATGTGTATACATATACACTATTACATTAATTATATTGCATTATGTTAATTCAATGTAAACAATTCATATATCTATATATCCAAATGGGAAAAATAAAAACCAATATAAATTATACAAAAAAATAGTCTAGAAAAAAATCTTTCAAAAGTAAAGGGACATGTATTAAACATTTATTATGCCAGGTATTATGCTATTTCTATAATGATAAACAGTGCAAGACATGAGATATAACCTAGGAAATTTAATTTGAAATGAAATGGCAAGTAGTGAAGCAAAAAGCTGCTTCTAACTGCAACACTCTCTTTTGCGTGAACTGCACTGACCTTCAGCAGAGGTGGTTTCCCAATGCACTATATAAATCCAGGGGCACTGGCTCCTAACAGAATAGACAAAAGAAGCACAGGCAGTGGAGAAAAGGGATCCCATGGAGAGATATAAATATACCCACTGTTTTTCCCATCATGTGGTTTTTCCACAGGAACAATGCCTAAAACATAAAAGAAAAATTAATTACAAGGAAATGCAGTCAGTCCAAGCTGTAGACTGTCTTACACAAAGAGACCGTCAAGATTAAATGTCCACACCAGGAGAGAGAATGAGTACATTAGACTGTTGTGGCAGCAGTAGTGGCAGTGTCGTGGTTAAGAAGGTGACTCTGCCAGTCCCTGGCAGTATTGCCTTAGGTATATCACCTGACCTTTATGCCCCATTTTACATACCTACCAAAGGGGCATAGTGTTTTGTGATGCTCAAATGAGGTGATCAGTTAGATGGTTAAAAAATTATCATCCTATTAGTAAGTGCTCTGTAATGACATATATTATTACTAATACATCTATAGCATAAAATAGTATGAGAGTGGTCTAGTATATTTTTATGATCATAAGAAAAGGGCTATATGATTGAATGATATAAAAATAGTTTAAAAGCCAAGCTAGTGTGGCTCAGTGGACTGAGCATCATCCCATGGACTGAGAGGTCCCGGTTCAATTCCCAGTCAGGGCACATGCCCCCAGTTGGGGGCATGCAGGAGACAGCCAATGGATGTTTCTCTCTCTCGCTCTCTAAAAAATCAATAAAACTTTTTTTTTAAAGTGTAAAACATTTATTATCTTAACTATGTGACTATCATGCCTGAAGGAAAATTGCAAAAATACATAACAACATGTTAACATGAGATATGTGTAGGAAGTGAAAAGATAAATTATGTTATTTTCTTTTTATCCTATCTTACATTTGTCTTTGTATTCTAATTTTATAAAATTTATGTTAATTTTATAAAATTTATACTAAGTTTATAATGAAAACAATATAAGATATGAGTGTGCATGTTTATATAGGAGTTTCCTTTCATCCTCTACTAAAGGGTTGGTATAACAATGATAGTGTTTCTTCCTTAAATATTTGGCAGAATTCACAAGTGAAGCAAGCTAAGTGAAATTTCCTCATGGATGGTTTCTAATTACTGACTAAATTTCTTGAACAGCTATACTGCAATTCAGATTTCTTAATTTTTTTTACTCTTTTGTATATTTCAAGGAATCTGTTGATTTTGTCTAAGGTTTATGTGATATTGTTCATAATATCTTCTTACCATCCTATTATGTCTATAAGATCTGTAGTGAACTATATTAAAAACATGTTTGTTTCTTTTTTCTTCATTGTCATTGGAAGTTTATCAATTTCACTGATCTTTCAAAGAACTCACTACTTTGTTCAGTGTTCTCTGTTTTATCTCTGGTTTCAGTTTCATTTATTTATGGTTTTAATCTTTATTATTAGCTTCTTTATGTTTATTTACTTTAAATTTTTATATTAGTTTCTTGAGTAGAAGTTTATATCATAGATTTTTCTTTAATTAAAATATATATTTATGAGCCCTTGCCAGTGTGGCTCAGTTGGTTGGAGCGTCATCATCGTCCTATATACCAAAAGGTTCCATTCCCAGTCAGGACACACACCCAGGTTGTGGGTTCAATTTCCAGTGAGAGTACATACAGGAGACAATTGATAGATATCTCTCTCTCTTCCTCCCTTTCTCTCTCTAAAATCAAATATATATATATATATATAAAGTATGTATATATATAGTGAAAAATGTCAAATTAGCACTGAAGTAAAACATAATGCTATTAATGACTCCCCATTAATTATCACCCAACTTCAGTGATCATTAATATATTACCCAATCTGTTCCATCTACACTGCCCAACAAATGCCCTTGCTGGTAATTTTTTAAAGTCCTGTTGAGGTATAATTTAAACGTCAATCATCTATTGCAAATGCACAGAAAGTGATTTTTAATAAATGTATTAACGAGTTGTGAAACCATCACCACAATCCACTTTTAGACCATCTTTGTCGTCCCAACCTACATTCCATATGGGAGTCAATCTCCATTCCCACACCTAGCCCCAGGCAACCCCTGATCTTCTCTTCTAGAATTTCTCTCTTCTAGAATTTCAGTTAAATTGAATCACACAGTATATAGTATTTTGAGTCTAACTATCTAACTTCCTTCATTTAGCTTAATGTTATTAAGATGCATTCATGTTGTAGCAAGTACCATTTTATTGCTAAATAGTATTCTGTTATCTATATAAACCACATTGTGTTTATCCATTCACTAATTGACGGACATTTGAAGTATTTAAGGCTCTTGGCTCTTACATGTAATGCTGATATATATATCCATATATAAGCCTTTGTGTGGACATATGTTTTGATTTTTCTTTTGTTGATATCTAAGAGAGGAATTGTTGAATTATATAATAAGGTTATGTTTAGTCTTTATTTGAAGTGTCAAACTTCCATCATTTTATATGTCTTGGAGTGATGTATCTAGTTTCTAGTTTCTCCACATTCTAATCAATACTTGTTAGTGCCTATCAATTTTATTATAAGCATTCAAATGTGTATAAAGTGGTATCTTACCAAAACTTTAATTTGCATTACCCTAATGATTACTGATATTGAACATCTTTTCATGAACTTATTGGAAATTTCTATATCTTTTAGGGAAAATATCCATTTACATATGTTATGAGTTTAATTGTGTTCCCCCAAAAGATATTTTGAAGTCCTAACCCCTGGTACCTGTGAATGTTACCTTATTTGGAAAGAAGGATTTCCCCATGTAATCAAGTGAATAGAAAGTCATATTGGAATTAGGAATGACCTCAATTCAATGCAACTGGTATCTTTAAGAAAAGAAGAGACAGGCAGAGAGAATAGCATATAAAGACACAGGCACAGGAGGGAAGAAAACTTTGTGATGACAGAGACAGATACTGCAAGGGTGCAGCTGAGGAATGCAGAAGACATTCCACCTTTGTATTTTGCAATGATTTTTTTGAAGTACACACATTTTTGTGTGTGTGTGTGCATGTGAATTTCAATTAAAAAATATATACATATATATATTTACTTCTATGGCTCCTGTTTTGGTGTCATATTAAAAATTGTTTGCATAACCCAAGGTCATAAAGTTTTTCCCTGTTTTCTTCTATAAGTTGTAAAGTTTTAGGTTAGAAATAGAGGTCTCTGGTCAATTTTTATGTGTGGAATGAAGTTAGAGACTAAATGAATCCTTTTATACAAGGGATTCCTATTGTTCCAGCATCATTTGTTGAAAAGTCCCCCCATTGAATTCCTTTGTCATCTTTGTTGAAAATTAGTCGGCCATAAATGTAAGAGTTTATTTCTGGATGTTAATTTTGTTCCATTGATCTTATGCCTATCTCTAGAGCAGTTCACTCATTGTCTTGATTGCAGTAGCTTTAAAGTAAGTTTTGAAATCAGGTAGTATAAGTCCTTTACTTCGTTCTTCTTTTCAAAATTGTTTTGCCTATTCAGGGTCCTAATTATTTTATAAAAATTTTAGAATAAGCTTATAAATTTCAATAAGAAAGTAGCTGGGAATTTAATAGCATTTAATTCACTCAATAGAAAAATTTGGGAAGAGCTGCTCTAATAACAATTTAGTTTCCTATCCATAAACATAAAAAGTCTTTCTAATTTTTTTAGATATAATGTCTCTCAGCAATATTTTATAATATTTAGTGGACATATCTTACATTTTTTGTTGTTGATTTGATTGTTAAACATTTTATTCTTTTTGGTGCAATTATGAATAAAATTTTAAATTTCTATTTAAATATTGTTTATTGTTATTAGATGGATATGCTATTTATTTTTGTATATTAATCTTGTATATTGTGACCTTGCTGAACTCATTGAATAGTCCTAGAAGAAATTTTGTGGATTCTTTAAGATTTTTAACATTCAGGAGCATATTCACTCAGAATAAAGACAGTTTTACTCCCTTCTTTTTAAATGGTATGCCATTTATTACTTTTTCTTGCCAGATTTCTCTGGCTAGAAAGAACCTTCACTACAACGTTGAATAAAAATGTCAAGAACAGGCATTCTGTCTTGTCTTTGATCGTAGGAAGGAAAGATTCAGTCTTTTATGATGAGTTCTGATGTTTACTCTAAGTTTCACAGTTATCAGTTGATATTTTCCTTCAATTCCTGGATAATTGAGAGTTTTTACCAGAAATGGGAGTGAGATTTTTCCAGTGTTTCTTATATATGTGTTGAAATAATTGTGTGATCCTTGTTTTGTAATTTGTTAATATGATATATTACATTAAATGTAATCTTGCCTTCCTGATATAAATACCCTTTGGTTGTGCTGCATAGTACTTTTTCTGTATTGTAAAATTCTGTTTGCTAATGTTAACTTAAACGTTTTTGCATCTATGTTCATGAGGGTTATTGATCTAGTTTTCTTGTGATAATTTCTTATGATGCCTTGTTCTGGCTTTGATAGCATCAGACAAATACTGGTCTCATAGAATGAGTTGTGTATATTTCCTCCTTTATCTTCTGAAAGGTTTTGGGAGGACTGATAGATGTTCTTTAAACATTTGATGAAAATAGTCAACGAAGTCATCTGGAACTAGTAACACAAGTAAATTAGTAATTAAAATTCAGAGGGAAGAATTTTGATTATTAATTCAATTGTGTTACTAGACTCAGATTTCCAATTTCTTCTCTGGTCAGTTTCAGTAATCTGTATTTTTCCAAAAAGTTCAGGATTTGGTTATAACATATGAAAAAACAGTGCATAGTTTTAAAAGAACAAATCTGGAAATTAAGACACCAGGGTCCCGTCTAGCTTTTTCTCTGATAATGTTGGTAAATCATTTCATATCTTTGGGCAGTTTAGTCTATTATTGCCTTAGAAGGAAGTAACCAGATAATCTTTGAGAGACCAACAATAAAGAGATTCCTTCCCATTAGGAACAGGAGAATGTTCAGTTAACCAATAACATATTTAGTTGTTCACTTCTGGATGATTTAGTTAGAAAGTTCTTATATTGTTTATATGTCATTTTTTTTCCACAGATATTTTGTTTTTGTTCTATTTGTTGATGTTGCATATTCAAGCTTTGGAAATATTTACTATAATATGTTTCCTAGCCCCATTCTTTCTAGGGTGGAAGACCTGGTTAACTAGGGAAACTCATTTGAAGAGCAAATATAAAGTTTTTTGATATTTAAAGCTTACTGGAAAGTCTGTGATTAAAGACAAAGCAATTTGGCCTTCATTGAAACTTTTTTTTTCTCATCACACATCCACAAGTTTTTATCATTTGTAAAAATAATAAGCATCTTTGGAATTGTGAGATCATTACCAATGCTTCCAGTAAATAAAGCCATTAAATTTATTTAACTCTATTCTAGATTTCTTAATGTAATAAATCAGTGGTCACTTATGAGATATAACCTAATCTTGAGTCTTTCAAATATTTTTCTCTGTGATGACTCATAATAAGAAATGCATGTCATATCACAACTTAGAACACACGTGCACGCTCGCATGCACACACACACATCTCCCCTTCAATAGTCATAGACGTATAAATGTTTCTAAAAGAATATTTGGAGAATATACAAGTGCACTTTAAAATTGCAATTCTATTTCATTCAATTTGGTTTTATTTGGAGGTAGGGGTGGGAATTTCCCATACACTGATTTTTATCACTCACCGTAGGTTCTAACTCACAATTTGAAAAATACTGTATAAGCTAATGTAAATGGCATTTAAATTATGAACCTCATAGAGCTCAAAAGTAAGTCAGCCTTACTGAGGGGTGTTACACTAAGTATTATTTAGAGAGCTGTTCAGAGCAGACTAGTAGATGGGTCATTAGAGACTTTTAATATGCAGGAAAATTTCAAAGATGGCACATTTGCTTGAGTGATGTATCAATACCACACACCATTTTCCACACCTACCCTCCTGTGCATTGTCCCTAATAAAACTTGAAAGGTGAAAATATAAAATATAGATATAGAAATATATAGTTTTTACAGTCAGAAAAAAACTAAATTTAAATCTAGGCCTCATTTATTCAAGGTATGGTACCAGGTATACCTTAGTGTTGCCATAACAAAGCACCACGTGGACGGCTTAAAGCAGAAATGTATTGTCTTACAGTTCTGGAGTCTAGAATTCCAAAATCAAGGCGTCAGCACTGCCATACTCCTTCTGCAACTGGTAGGGGAAGCCTCCCTCGCCTCTTTCTGGGTTCTAGTGGTTTTCTGGCCATCTTTGGCACCCCTCGGTTTGCAGCTGTATAACTCTCATCTCTGTCTTTGTTATGACATGGCGTTCTTTCTGTGTATCTCTGTCTCCACATGGTTGTCTTCTTATAGGGACACCAGACATTTTGGACTAGCATCTCACCTTTCTCCACATGACTTCATATCAATTAGCCACATCTGTAAAGACTCTGTGTTGAAATAAGGTTACATTCTGAGGTTCTGAGGTTAGTACTTCAACATATGTTTTTTGGAGGAGACACAATTCAACCCATAACAGTAGGAAAGTCATTTATCCACACTCTGTCATGTACTAGATTTTACCCATCAAATATCACAGTGTTATAAGTTATAACTTCACTGTCAGGAGATTCTGAGAGAGGACAATTGATTGAAAAGGAAAACAAATTTGATGGCAAGTCAAAAACAGTGCATTTTTATTTGCTATACCACCTGAGAATGCATGCCTGGCTTTCCCACTCAGCAGCATCTCCAGTGCCTCTTTTGAACGCATGATCTAGTTGCTTTCAACTTCAAACTTTGACATAGAATCTCCTGTTTTCCTCTCTCGTCTTCTTTGGAGGTAAATAATTCGAATTCCTACAGTCATCAATTCCAGCGTAACAACCCTAGCAGATCACTGTTGTTTTGCTGTATTTGCAAGAATGCTGAGCTTTGGATTAAAAGTTAAATTTTTAAAAAAAAGGAAAAATCCATCAGCTGTGTGGCTTTCCCCTGCTGAACTAGAGACCGGAAAATAAATGTTTCACCTTCAATGACCTCCATTGTCCTGACTTCACAGAATCCCCAGTGGGTGGCTAATCCTTTGGAACAATACAGTACAGATGTTTCACATGATAAGAAGGCTAATTCCAGACCAATCAGAGCCACTCCAAATGTCAGCTCACCAAACTAAAGTTAAAATATGGGGCAAACAGATGCAGCCTCCACAGGCTGGTCCCTTTATAGGTGAGGTCATCCTACAGCAAAGGGAGATACCTTTGCTTTGTTTAAGGCGATGGCAACTTTCTCCTTGATGTGAATTGAGTTTCTCTGGGTGTTCTCTTATATTTACTCTGTTCACTACTTTCAGAGGTTCCCTCAAAATAAACACTGCTCAGCATCATCTGGGCTTTTGCACTCCATCTGTCTGGTAGAAATTACTGCCATGAGTTTAAATCTGAATAATGAGTCGTTCAATTGCATTCAACCATTAGGAGCAACGTTTTGATCAAGGCAGAGAAAAGTCCCCAATTTCCCACTGTGAGATAAAGGATATTTTTTGTTTGTTTGTTTAAATAAAAAATTTTGCAAACCTTCTAGAATTATCCAGATAAATGCTAAAAGTTTATTTTATTTTTAGGTTTGTAGGAAAAGTAATTCTAATAATCTACCAGTCTGTGAAGTAATAGTACAAGTGTAGTTAATATAATAATAATATAATAATAAATTAGTATGCTTATTTCTTACATATATTTTATTTTACAGCTTACTATTTCACCTATATGTTGATGTTTTCTTGATTCTAAGGACATAAACTAAACAGCAGTTTGTGGGGAGGGCTAACCTTTTTTCTCTTAAAAAAATAGATTATGTTCAATGACAATTCAACTGAAAGATTTTTTCAATTTGCAAAATATTAAAAAATGTGAAGAATCATAAATACTACGGTTGAAAAAATGCAGAAACCCCAAGTAATATATAAAAATGTCCATATTGTAGAGAACTAGAAAATAAAAATTAAAAAAAGAGAAACATCTGTAACAAAAATAATTTAAAAAAAAGAATGCTATTAAGATGTCTTAGGATACAGATTATTTTAAAACAAATTCAAAGCAATGGTTAAAAAATAATAATTGTTTTGGAGATGTAAGACAGTAAAAATAATTTATATAATTCATGAGATGATTTTATTTTCTTTTTCTTTGTAAATCTAGGTTAGCTTTAAACTCTGTGACTAGGCCCCTTGCCAGCTACAAGACATGGAAAATCATCCCCCAATTTTCCTGGTGTTGGAACCAGTGGAGTTGCTGAAGTAAAGTAACTGGAAGCCCCAAATTAGGGTAATACATTATCTTTTTATTGCAATGGAAAAAATTGTGGCCTATAACAATTTTTTGGATGAATTTCTGGGTTAAAATAAGGTAAACAATAAAATTGTGTCTCCCTTGTGGGGGTGGGTTTTGCAGACTAATTATCCTCCTTGACCAGCATTTCTCTTTTGGTTCTTTCTTACCCATATCAGCACAATCTCTTGCCTCCCCACCTATACCAACTAAAAGTTTTATTTTGTTTTAACTCTCCTTTGCTCTTCTTTTAAAATTTCCTGTTTTTGCTTTTACTTGTTAAAGCTTAACATTGGGAATGTATTTAATAAAAATAAATAAACGATGTGTTTAAATTGTTTATCCCATATTTTTTTTGGACAATAATGTGTATCTGCCTAGGAGTTCAATGACTTCTGTGGCACAAAGATAAGCTATTTATCAACACTGCTATTTGGACACAGAGGACCTTATCCAGGCTCTCTCTTCCTCCATCTTTCCATCTGTGTCCATGTGTCTATGTGTCCATGTGTCTGTCTTCCTTCCTCTCTTTTTCTCTCCCTTTCACTTTTTATATCTCTTTTCAGATCTTCCTTCCTTCTTTCATTTTATTTGTCCAACATTCTTTCTTCTTCTGTTTCTTTCTTTTAGGCTTGAATACCTGAGGTAGAAAGAATATTTTGTAGTACATTTAAAATTGAAAGTAGTTGCACACAAAGCTCAACTTTTCTCCCTAAGTCAGCTCAGTTATGTAATACATTCATCATTATGGTATATCATCTTCTCCCCAAACAGAACCTTATATGAAAAGGTTTTAATTTTGTTCTTTGCATATTTATTTGTTTTTATTCCATTAAAAATTAACAATATTAGGATTTTATTAAAATGTGTAAACTGAACTACAGGTCAAACTTTACCAACAGAACTGTGCCCAGCTGATTAATAAGTTTGTTTTAGGTGATTTTCTCAAAGCTATCTATATCAAGCAGCTGAGCAGTTAGTAGACCTCAACATTTACAAGATGGTAGTTCAGCGAACATGTTAGCTTGAAGAAGATAATCCATGTTTATGTTTTTTTCCAGGAGAGGTCAAGGCTTCCTTGTTCTTAGTTTATGATCAACTTATGTACTGGCAGTTGAAAATAAAGTAGAATAATTTAAATCGATGGGCTTAATTTTTAGAATGTTCCTTTGGACAGCTCGCCCATTAAATGTTGATGTGGTCTTTACCCCTGAAAAGGCCCTTATGGAACGTGAATGATATTTTTAAAGTCTTCATTTGGCTACTGACTTACGTTATTACAGTATTCCCATAAAACCTTAATACTAGTCTTTAGGGGAAAAAATGAATGAGTATCCATGCCAAATTGATATTAACAGCAAAAGAACATCCAAAAGTGAAAGAAGTTTAGAATCTTTGGAAAAGAAGAAAATACTTTTTAAATATTAATAAACATTTGGGGATAAAGATGGGAAGAAAACTCAGTGCTCAGCACCAATTGGCCTTGTAAAAAGGACAGATAATTTAGCAATCTACAAAGTATGTCTTAGATATAAAACCTAGGAGATCCATTAGGGCTTTACAGTGAAAACTGGTGGTTTAATCACATTATATAACATTACTTATTGTATGTAATATTGTATATAATTTGTAACATTAATAGTAACTCATTAATAAATGGATTGAATATTACTTTAAATTAAGTCAAATTCATGAGAATTACATCAAGACATTTTTGCTTTTCTATTTGATGAAATCCTTTCCTCTAAAAATATGTTGTATTTAATCTGCTCTGAAGGGTTATCATGAATTTCTTGAACTATTTCATAATTTGGGTTTTCTAAATGTTAAGCTAATAAGAAAACTATGCATGAAGATAACAATCTGAACATGTGTAGGCTCATCCATCATACAGAAAAAATCTTTAAATATTCTGGGAAATTTCTGCTTAGAGCCTGAGTGAGAGGGAAAACTTATTTAAAACAATAAGATTTTTCTGGTCACGTGCCATATTTCCTGATCCATTGTGTTTGGCACCAGGAAACAACTTGGCATGAGCCCCTGAAAAATCCATCAGCAACTGTGTCAACTTTATCACTTCCTGAGCTCATGCTTGCAGGAAATGGATACAAAAACAATGATTTAAAAGGGGAAAATTACTCTTTGACATTTGAAAAATTAAAAAACATACATTCAACACTTGCTTGCTATCTCCTTATTGTAAATAAGCCTTCATCTAGGAAATAAAATTAGAAATACATTACCGATTTCCCACTTGTTTGTTGTAAACGCTTTTTAAAAGCGGAAACATTATATGAATTTCAGTCTGTATGGAAAAGGTAGAAAGAAAAGATTGATGCAAGTGATACACACCAAACTCGGAAACACTATCAAGGTGCTGCCAGAGAGAAATAGTCATTTTGCTCCTTGTATGGAGAGGTAATAGGTGATCAGAGTAGATAACCAAATGAGAATGAGGATTCACACAGCAGAATGGCGTGATGACAGAAACTACTCTTCATTGTAGATTTTAAAGGAAATGGAAATATACAAAGTGTTACCTTATACTACCTCCAAATGAGAAAAAGAAATAAGTAAAAGGTCATTAAACCCATCAAGTATTGGTGACCTGATACTTGTATCTATTTTAGCAGGACTATAAAACAGACTCATTCCTGGTCCCTTTCTTTCAGTATCCAGCTTGGCTACTGGCTGCCCTCACCTGATTATTTACAATATTTGCAGCTGAGATACTAATGTGACCACTGCTAAATATGCATTCCCTAGAAAATAGTCTTGGCTTTTTATCAGTTTCGTTGCCTTTTGTACACAAAATTTCTTCCAACGAGGTTTGCTTTCAAATCTGATTAGCTACTACGTAGTGAATTCAATACAGATATTCCTTGAATAAATTGGCATCAGAATGACCTAAATATTCTGGCAGATAGACAGAACTCCAAAAGTGAAGGAAAAATAAAACCTAAGATCCCCCCTTCCGCTTTTTTTTTTTTTTTAACTAACACCTCTCTCTCCTGAAATATGCATGTAGTTTGTTAGGTCATATTTCTATTATGATGATTTGGGGGAAAAGAATTCTAGATTAGATTATGTCTATACTCATATACCTAGCCATGTTTCAAGCTTTTATAGTATCTAAAAATCTTTCACAGATACAGTTTGAGACACTGGAATTCTAGTTTCATAATTAAGAATACCGAATCCAATGACATAAATGAGTCATGTATGTCACAGGAAGGGTAAGTAGCGTATCTCCTAACTCTTTACTTCACTATAGTGTCCCCATGTGTTTCATGGGCCTGAAGGATCCTAAAAGGACTGAGCTGAAATCTCATATGCCATCACTGAGACTGGGTATGGTCATCCCACTGGGGTGTGCCTGAAGCATACCAACTGTTGTGCAACCGAGCAAATCCATTTGGATCTTTTTTACATATTGAACTTTCTTATGAATATTTATTTGGAAAGGAGGTTTAAAAACAAAACCATAGCACTCTATCATTACTTCCCACAGAGTATTGTCATAGTTACTTAAGCACTAAATCTAATTTTGAGTTTTAAATGTGAGACAGACTGACTATGAAAGATTAAAACACTAAGCCAGAAGTTTTTCAAGCAGGCTTCCAACTTGATTTCATAAAATAATGCAACCTGAAAGTGCTTTAAGGATCAAACAGTGCTTCTTGTTTTTTGTTTTGTTTTGTTTTTGGTATGCTATTAATAAGAGCAATCCAAGGAAACAGAGGTAAAGATGAATACCAAATTATGTATTTGGCACATTTTTCTAGAATTGTAAAAGGAAGATGTACAAATTATTTTGTTTGGACTACAAAACTATATAATAAGACACAGAATGTACCAGACAATTATAGTGACTTGGAATTCTTTGTTAATAAAAACAAAAACAAAATATTGAAAGAGAAATGCTTTTCAACTATTCAACTGAAAGTAAGATTGTTACCAAAAAAAAAAAAAAAAAAAAAAATTCAAGTTTGTATGAAAATAAAGTTCAGCTAAAATAAGCGAAGTAAATAAAGTTCATAATTAATGGAAGACATAGTAGGAGAGATCTCAGTAAACATTAAGATCATTTAATATTAAATCCAAAGTTAATCTAGGTTGCTTGTGGTGACAAGAAATTCTGTCACCAGAGTAAAAATGTCTGATAAACATTATCTTCATTCATTTACTATATACTATGATTCTCGTTAATCTTGGTTGTACAGTTTTACAACGCCACCATGAAAACCAGCCATTTGGTCCTATGAGATATACTGGATTAAGCTCCTGTGAGCCTCTGGTCACAATATTTTTACCTATGGATCAATACATAATCTGCTTTAATGTACCTTTTGTTTAAAGACACCTTATTTAGTATTACTATTGATTCTTTCATATTGAAGTCAGAGTCAACAGCCCTATATTTCATTTGCAAATGAAATTTATCTAGCGCATGCATTTTCTTCATAACGCACATCGCAGCCTTCTTAAGCTTCGTAAGTCACACCAGACAATTACTTTAACCCTATCCTTGGATGAGGTTTTAAACATTGAATCACCACCTCACCCAACCCCCCCCCCCAAAAAAGAGAAAAACATAGCACTAGATTGAGTTAAATTGACTGTGAAAAAAAAAATTCTACTAAAACAAGAAAGGTAAAATATTGCTTTGTTGAACCTCAGATGGGAACATGTGTGAATGTGTGACAGGTTTATCTTTTTTTTTTTTTTTTTTTTTTTTTTGCCACTCTATCCATATCTACAAATGACTGTGAATGCATTACAAATATTGATTTGGAGATGGAGGTGTTTACAAATAAATTTTAGTGAATAGTTGATTCACAAGTCGGGAATCCATGAATAATGAGAGTTGACTTAGTTGTTGAGAAATCTCCCTATCTCCAAATGAAATGCATTTTTTCCCCAGTATTTATTTTACTGGAACTCTTAGCAGCTACAACTGTTCCACCTGCAGCCTTTTGGGGAATTATTCTTCCTTGCATTACCAGAATATCATATTCTTCTTCTGGATGTTCAACTTTCCCCACTGGCTACCCCTTCTGTGACGTTGTGGGTCCCTTTTCCTCCACCATGTTTGCAAGTATAGAAATTCTTTCAGAAACCGTCCCCAACCTTCTTCTCCTCTCACTCTGCACACTCCCTACACAATCTCTTCCATACTGAGAAGACTATCAAAATTTTATCTCCTGTTCCAACTCCCCCTGTGAGCGCCAGGCATATATAAAATGGACTTCTAGACAGTTCCCCTTCAGTGTCTCAAAAACAACGAGAAGTCAATGTGCATAAAACTGAATTTATGATCTTTCTCCACAAAACTTGAACTTACAATCTGAAGAATTTATGAGAGAAAGAAACTTTTATTGCATGGGTCCTGGGAAATAGTTTGAGAATGACTTGAGGTAGCACACGGTGAAAGAGTTCTCCTCTCCATATTAAACAACTGAGGTTATTTTGCAAAAGAGAACGCAGACAGGAAATGTCACAATGGAGCCATATATAAGGCCTCCCATTTCCAGGAGCCAGGTCATCATCTTCCCAGACTATATTATCACCGTCTCTGGTAGTACAATACGCTGAGCTCAGGATTCAGGGCAAGCTGATAAAACTGTCAGATAACCTCATTAGGCTTCTTCCTAGTAACCAGATTAAAACTCCCATTGCCAGTCATGACATAGCAGGTACAATCTATAATTTTCACACACATTTCCCCACAGTCTAGTCTAATGTTTTTATATTCAACTAGTGATCTAAATTATATACAATGTTTTTCTGATTACATATTTATACCTTTCAAATCTATACAAGGAGTATATATTACTTTTAACTTATAAAGTAACTGATATCATCCATAGTTATAATAAACATAGATAACAATTTTGATCAGTCTTCTATATACCTTGTCTATTTATGGTGCCAAAAAGTAGCCTCTGCACAGACCAAGGCAAGTATTTACAGAAGGAAAGTCAGGTTTCACAATTCAGCACTCACTGGAGGAAAGGTCATGCAGTATTCTGGTTAATATACATTTTCAAATTTCAAATTGCAGCTCTTGGAATCTTGCTGGTACTCAGTAAACATTTTTTAATAAATTGATAAGACAAATGATGAGAGATGGAGGAAAGATACATTTTTACTCATTTTCAGGTCTGCAGTTTTCCTCTTTCCAGACACAAAATAAACTTCAGTGCATGGTCAACATTAGTTGTCCTTTGGCATTTTTAAGTCTAGTTTATAACTTTGTAACTTACAAAAATTATTTCTAGATTCTGATAATAAGATGATTGATAGCTTTAGTTTATTATACTTAAAATCATCCTTTTATGTATCTTAGTGGAACTCTGAGAAAGAGTGCCTCAAAATAAGGAGGAGGATGAGAATTCACGCTGCAGAATACTCCACTAAAATATTTAATGTTATTACATAGGTCTTGAAAAATAACTATCATAACACAAGCTATTTTCATGGAAAATTTTGAAATTTGGAAAAATGTACCATGTAAAATAAAATAAAATATAAGCCAATAATAGTTTGTTCAGCATATTGCATCTTTTAAGGTAATGCTAGCTGCTGAAACAAACACTTCCCAAAGTTTTCAGTGGTTTAATTTTAATTGTTCCTCATGTAAGAGTCCCATGAGGTGATTCTCCTTGGTGAAGAGACTTTCCACCTAATACAGGACCCAGTCTTCTTATTTCTATTAAAGCTTTAGAGACATAGACCTTAAATAGTGTAGAAAAAGGGACACCGCTTCTTAACCAGCCAAAAAGACAGTACATTATTTATTCTTAAAACCAATGTTATTAGTGTCATCTACTTGATGACTGTTTCTCATCATCAAATAGCTAATCACTCCAGTGTGAAAAATATCCTAAATATATGTAAATATACTAATCCATTATGGAAGAGCCTTGAGATCAAGGACTTCTTTGTTCTGTTTACCTTTGTTATCCATGTTCTTGTTGCTATTTTTTTCTGTCCTTATGTTAATGTATCTAGTCAAGATGCTCAAGCCATCTTGCCTCACAATCTGAAAGTCTACATACTATCTGATTCTAATTGTATGACCTTTTAGAAAAGGCAAAACTACTGAGAGGGTAAAAAGGTCAGTGGTTGCCGAGCACGTGGCGTGATGGGAGGACAACTGAGTAGACAACACTTTGGGGTGGTGAAACTATTCTGTGTAATCATCTAGTGGTGTTTACATTCGTCAAACCCATGGAATCTGAAAGTACAAAGAATTAGTGTAAATTTGAAAACTTGTCCAAAATAAAAATTCAGGAGATTCAGGAAATGCCAAGATGTTTTTACAAAATGTTACCAAAAAAATATCTAATTTTATTATAAATGTATAAGACAACCTCAATGAAAGCAGTGAGGGAAAGGTATTGACCTGAGAAACTTTGGAAATGAAATGAGTCTGTATGACTAAAGGCTAAAGAAACTATACATGAGAAATATACTTTGGTTGAAATGCCCCCCAGGGGCTTATGGGTTAAAAATTCAGATACTGATTCCCATGTACACATGTATATTGGAATGGAATGATTTATTAAATGGATGACAGATGGTAGAAGCCAAGGTTTCACTCTCAGAGTGGAATTCAATAGAAAAGAAAGGGGAGAAGGCTAAACTATTACATGTGGTAACTAATTAGAGTTGGAAAGATCAGTAAAGACTCAATGCTGATATTTATACATATGCTGATATTTAGCTTAAATGCATATAAACAGTTATACACAAAAATTTTAATATATATTATATGTAAACTATATATAGTTGTAATATATATCATATATAGGTATTATACATGAGTTAATATACACACATATATTTTCTCTCTTTCTCAGCTGAGACAGTCTAGAAGCAAAGACATCCCAGCATCAGCTAGCGCACCATGCTCCCAGGTATTGATTTATAACATTATTCTTCAATGAAAGGAACTAAGAACCTTGGAAAATGGCTGATTTTTTCAAGGACATGGCCAGAAAATACACAAGATAAGCTTGAGCATCTCGTAGAACCTGAAAGTAAGCAAGTACTCAAATAAACATAAGACCATAACATGGGACAGGAGCCAATTGAAAGCACTCCCAATAGTCAAAGCTGGAAAAATTTGAACAAGAAAACAGACAAAATAGTATTGGACTTTAACCCAAAAGATAAAATAAATATCCGTGAGTCCGTAGTGATGTAAATAATATTTTAATAATTGGTCGAGAGGAAACAAGCCCTGTACAATATAATTCCAAATAATTTATGTATATATTCTATTCTCAGGGGTAACGTATCTCCTCACTCCTTACGTGTAAATTTCACACAGTGACTTTCTTCCAAGAAGTGAAATACGGAAAAGGGGGAAAGGAGTAACTTTATAGTACAAAATCCTGGCAAATACTACTTCGGCCAAGTGATTATGGTCACCATAAATCATGTTGATAGTATGTATACTTGATATAAAATGAAAATGGCACTTCCCTCTGTGATCTTCCTCCCTAAAACAAATAACTCTAATCATGAAAAACATTGGACAAGTCCCAAGAAGGAATGTTTTACAAAATACCTGTGCGTATTACTCCTCAAAACTCTCAAGGTCATCAGACACCAAGTCTGAGTGACTGTCAGAGCCAAGACAACGCTTAAGGGGGGGGGCAGGACAACCAAATGCAGTATTCTGCATTAAATCCTGAAAGAGAAAAAGGACCTTCAGTAAAAACTGAGGAAATCTAAACAAAACGTGGACTTTAGTTATTAACAATGTCTCAACATTGGATCTTTAATTGTGACTCATATACCTTGCAAGATGTTAATAAAAAAGGAAACTGGGTAGGAAATATATGGGAACTCAGTACTATTTTCACAATTTTTCTGTATATCTATACTGTTCTACAACAAAAAGCTTATTCCCGATCACCCCACACATCTTTTCTATTAGCAAGTGTAGTCGTGTCTGTCTCCAACCATAGCTCAGGCCTGTTTCCAAACAAATATGTCTTAATCTATGTTCTATAGAAAGAAGACCTTTAAGTAAGCATTGAAGTGCTAGCACTTTATGTATGAGATGCCAGGCCAAGAATGGGCAAGCGAGCAAATAACAAAAAATGTAAGTGATCCAAGAAAATAGGTGGAACCGTGTAATATAATACATTGCAATACTCGCCACTAAGAGTCACAGCAATTGTTTTACCAGCGTATTTGTTCGACAGAAGTAAAGGCGTGTCTAGCATCAGATCGTGAGAGAGAGAAAGCAGGTAAGATTTATCTTACTTAATGTTTCTCAGTGTTTAAAGTTTTCTAGTGGGAATTATTTAACCCCTAGGAGACTACTCGGGATCACAGTGTCTTACACCATGGGGTGATATTTCACTTGAGTCATAATAGAGCAAGTGATGTGCTATGAGTAGGGTACCAAGCACGAGAAAGGAATGGCAGCTAAAGGAAACAGAAGGCGTGTAAGCGGTGGTATGCTGAAACCAGCCCATAATGGCTTTCAAGAGCTGGTTCTGAACATCTGTTCCCAAGGACATGTTCAGGGACATTCACTGGTAGCTTGAAACCAGCCCTAGTAGGAACATCTATAGCGCAAAACTCGCCCGGCTGATGTGGCTTAGTGGATTGAGCATCTTCCATGGACTGAGAGGTCCCAGTTCCATTCTGGGTCAGGGCATATGTCCAGGTCAGAGCTTGATCCCCAGTAGGGGGTGTACAGGAGGCAGCTGATCAATGTTTCTCTTTCACATAGATGTCTCTATCTCTCCCTTCCTCTGTCTCTAAAAATAATAAATAAATAAAATCAGCACCACAAAACCACAAATTAGGTTTTTAGTTAGTTTGTTGTTTTTGTTTAGAGGGCCGGTTTACCAGCACACCACAGCAAGAAATGTTTTCATCCAATGAAAAACCCAATCCTAACAACTTCACCTCTACTAGTCCTGCTTTAGTTCAAGACATCTCTGGGATCACCTTCCACCACATTTCCTTTCTATCCGTTCACCTGGCCTTCTTTCCGCTCCTGAAATGTCCCAAGGTATTCGCGACTTTGGGACACTGCTCTTGCTGTTCATGCCATCAGAAAGATTCTTCCGAATGCTGACTTCTTTGGGTCATTTGAATCATAGCTCAAATGTCCCAGCTTTGTAAGAGATCTCTTAATCAAACCATCTAAAACAATTTCCTTTTCTATCTTTCTCTGTCCCCATTACCTGACATTTTCTTCCAGTACTTCTCCACTCTTAAATTAGCATTGTGGTCACTGTTGCTATTTTCATGGTTTATTTTTTCTACCACATAGAGCACTCCCCACTGGGATTTCAGATGCCTTGAAGACATGACCCTGACACTTACAGTATCTCCATTGCTTAGTATATATGCCTGGAATATACTAGTTACTTAATAAGTATTTTTTCCATGAATGTGAAATGAATGGGTGGGGCAGCTTTATATCAACTGTTATAAAGGATATGAAGCACTCTACTTTCTTGGATAAAAGTCACAAATTATTGAAGCTAAATTGTATTTAATAAGCAGTAAAAAGCATGCAATTTAAAAATAGGCTTGCTATACTTGTAAAACTTTAAAGTGAAAAAAATTAAAACATAGTAAAGTCCTCTTAATATCATTTTTAATTGTCCAGATGTTCTTTCACAGAAGGATAGTGCTTATAAAATAAAAGATTTATTATTTCCACGCAATGGTATGATGAAATTGATTCCTTCATAAGTTGTTGATAGAGTCATGTAATTCTAGTGAATAAGCATGTAGCTAATAAGTATTCACCTTTTAAAAAATTCGTATAACTCATTTACTTCACACTTTCTGAAACTTCTCTAAGGAATGATCAAATATATGGGACTATGATGAAGTAAGAGATTTATGCACAGATATATTTATAACATTATTTATAATAAAAATAGAAAAATTAATGTGAAGTATAAGCAACTTATATTTCATAAATATGGCAGAATATTAAACTGTTCTAGTTCTATAAAAATTAAAACACACTATTAAATTTTGCAGCTGATGATAAAAGCAATTGCATGAAGAAGAATAAAAGGATTGTGAGTAATTATATTCTTTTTGTTTCTTTTCTAATACATTGAACTTGGTGAGTACTATTCTGAGTTGAAATATATATTTAAAATAAAACATGAGTTGCTTTTTACAGTCTTTGCAAATATTATCTCTGCAATTTGTAGAATCTAAAAATTAACAGTTTAATTCATTAGAATCATTTAGAGAATTATCACCTAGACATTTATAATTTAGTTAGATCTTTAGTTAGTATAAAATTTTATTCAGGAAAATATTACTCTCCAGATTTTTTTTTAAATGGTTCTTGTTTTTTTTTTTTTTTAATCTTACCACAAGCAGCTGTGTGATCTTGATGTAATCACTGTACCTTCACTATATGCATTTGGTTAGGAGATTTCACATAACAATAACTGATGTTTCCAGATATAGATGTGAAATTCTAAGCAGGTCTGCCTCTAAGATTGTAGTTAGATTTTCATGTGAACAAAGAGGTAAAGCATTGAGATCAGTGAATACTTTGGTGAATATTATGATTCACTAAGATTCCATTTCAGCCATAAAAAATACATTTCCTCATTCTTTCTCCTTCTTAATATAACATATCATGGTACATTCATTTTTTTCCCTATGCTATTACTTTTATCCCTTGTGTTTTTTAACCACAGAATGATATACAATACAGTGATATCCAATTGTATAGCATTATAGGAGTATGGACTTTAAATGGAGAGGTCTGGGTTGCAATATTGATTCCGTCTGTGACCACTTTGTGCCGGCTTAGACAAAGCATTTACATTTGCTATGTCTCATTTTCCTGGTCTCAGAATCCAGAGATGATGTCCATTGAGTAAGATTCATTGTGAGGAAGAAATCAAGTATAGATCCTAAAGGGGCTGGCATGCATAAACTGTTAGAAATGTCAGTTGCTCCTACCCAATATCACCTAACGTCTAACAGTATACAGACTACATCATATTCTCCTAAGGTCAGTGATCATATCATACAGAGTAACGCAGAGCACTTTTTTTTTATTCCTTGCAGCTTCTAATACACTGCCTTGAGCATCTTATATCCAATCTTCATAAATATTTGTGGATAGAATTACTGACTATAATATACTTTCTATGGTCTAAAAGGACTATATAAATCGAAAACATTTTATTTTCCTTTTTTGTGTTTTTTCCCCACAGATTTTATACTAATTAAGATTCTATTAATCAAGATATTCCACCTAAGAGAATGGTTGGTAGATTCTTCTGTTTAATCAGACTAATTAAACAGAGTACACAGTTGTTATTGTTCTATTCAATGCAAATATCTTCACAAAACATGCTCATAAATAATTATCATGTGCATATCTTAAAGGCATGGAAACTGATAAAGGGGTTGCTTTTCAGTAAGGCCATCATCATTTTACAGCCTTTCAAGACCGTAGAAAAACACATAAGAAATATTATTTCTTTGAGAACTGGTGCCATTTTAACTGCATTTTTTTGTAATTTTTTTTTCTTTACTGATTTTAGAGAGAGAGGAAAGGAGAAGTAGGGAGAGATGGAAACATCGATGAGAGAGAACATTGACCAGCTTGCCTCCTGCATGGCCCCCCGGGGATCAGGCCCGCAACCTGGGCATGAGCCCTGACCGGGAACCGAACCAGCAACCTACTGGTGCATGGGTCGACGCTCAACCAGTGAGCCACACCAGCCAGGCAAGAGAACTGATGCTATTTTAATAAGCATGTATTTAAAGGCGTCTTATATCATCAAGATGTTTTTACTTCAGTAGTAATGGGGAAAGAGTCACAATTTCTTTAATCTGAGGAAGAATATCTATGTGTCACTATTTGGATGCAAAATGTCAGTGAAAACAGCTCATTGAGATGATTGATAATCATCACCTTTAGCTCACTGAGAATGGATAGCATTTGGTAAAGAAATGACTTCTGTAATAAGACTGTCCTGTCCAGGGAATCACTTGCTGACTACTCCCAACACACATTGGCTCTGCAGCCCAGCTTGTACACAGACTTTGGCTGTGGTTGGAATTCTGGTTCACTGGCTGCTATTATTGTGACAGTCATTTATCATAGAAAGGGAACCAAGTTGGAGGTTATCTTCTTCCAAATGGATAGGAATGCTATTAAAAACAACCTGAACAGAAGTTCCCACTCATTCTGTTTTCTACACAGCATTCCTTCCATCCAGTCAAGTGACCTACTTGTGAAAGTCAATAAATGCACTTACTCTAATTATAACTGATGTAAGTTTCATATTTATTTTAAAATTTAACTTCATGACGTTGTTGAACCTAAATTTAATTACATTTTGGTTGTATTACCCCCTATAAATAATTGTACAGTAATCCATAGATTAAAGGCATCAGGTTTTCATGTTTTTCATGAATGACTTTACATTCTTATTTAAGATTTCTCTTCTTTCTTTCTTTCTTTTTTTTTCTGAATATTCTTCTGGATTTTCAACTACATGGAAAACATTATATTGATTATTCAGGGGGAAGTGATTATGAATAAATCAATATTACTGGTCTCAAAAAAATAATACTCTGGTTAGTGTTGCAATGATTTTACTTAATTTCTGCTATAACAATAATACCTATATTATCTTAATAAGAATGATAAAAATTGCCTTTATTGAGTATTTTTTATGTGCCAAGTACTGATTTGTGAAGACAGATGGTATGATGCAGAGTTCATGGGTGACAGAAACATGTGTTCTAGTATAAATACTGATAATGGTATTCAGTACCAATTGTGGCCTATAATAAGTCAGTTAGCATTCCTGCATGTTATCTGCAAAAAACTTGTGATGGTAAAAAATGGCTTTCATCATTGCTATAAGAACTAGAGATAATGTATATAAAGCAAATGGAATCTAATATATAATATAACCGGTTGTGAAATTCATATTGTTGGGGAGGGAAAACGTTTTTCTCTACTCTTCTAGGTTCTTCTGGCTAAACTAAGAAATAAGTGGACATGTGATACAGTAACAGGAAAATGTGACCAAATTTAATTACATGGGTATACTTGGGTTCCAGAGAATATAGGGTTCCAAGGACAAAGTGGGCAGTTGAGGTATAAATGCCATCTTGAACTAAGGCTAAGGGAGCAGTGGTGTGGGACTTCCAAGGGGAAGAAGGCAGTTCACATGAAGGTGGGAAAGCAAATGTTTGGTAAACCAATGTTTGCTGGGCCATGCAGAGACAAGGGACACAGAGTGGACTCAGATCTCAGGCCCTACAGTCTTCCCCACAACACTAGTTTAGATTAAGCTATAGTTTTCAATGGTGATAGTTCCCTTCCTGAAACAGGCCCTTTATCTAAATTTCTTTAGGCAGTAAGTTCAAAGGTTCTTCCTAAGTCTTGTTTCTTAAAGGTAAAATAATCTCTATGCCAGAGAGACACATTTTGGGGTGGCAAATTTTCTTTCCTACAATGGCATTACAATAGTCCAGCCATATTTACAGTTTTACTTTCTGCGGTTTTACTTATGCAGTCAATGGTAGTCTGAAAATACTAAATGAAAATTTTCAGGAATACACAATTTAAATGTTTTTATTTTTTTAATATAGTTTTATTTATTTTAGAGAGAGGAAGGGAGATGGAGACAGAGAGAGAGAAAGAGACATCGATGTGAGATAGAAACATCAATCAACTGCCTCCTGCATGTACCCCGACTGTGATTTGAACCCACAACCTGGGTATGTGCCCTGACTGGGAATTGAGCCAGGCGCTTTTCAGTGCATGGGACAACACTCAACCAACTGAGCCACACTGGCCAGGGCAACAATTTATAAGTTTTAAATTTATTTTTTTTAAAGATTTTTTATTGATTTTTGGAGAGGAAGGGAAAGGGAGACACATGAATTTAAATAATTTGCCTAATTTATTGAGGTAGTAAGAAAAAGAAACTTGTTCTCAATTGATATCACTCTCACTTTAAACCCAATACTCTGTCTATGACATGTTGCCCAGAAAAGAATGAATGCTGAAAGTTTCTTGCTTGAGTCACACTTTCAATTCAATCCAAGGTTGTCAAGACTTCACAGGTAGAGCAGAGAAGATGGTAACTCCCGTGAAACAGTGCCAGATACCAAGAGTGTACAGGCAAGTATTAAATTAGCAAGGCTGAAGGCACATCTGAGGGGATTGATACCCAGGATGAGATGGACCATTGCAGAAAGGACTAAAAGATGGTGGCACCGTTGTGCCTGGAACCATAGTGCTGAGTTAACGCAAGGAATGCTGGAACAGAATCCAGCTTCAAAGGAAAATGCAGCACATGTATGTTTAGGTATGTTTGGGCATTTGGTGCATGGATAGATGTCCTGGCTGGCCACAGTCTGAGAGGAAAATAAGTGAAAACCAGGAATTTGGACAGAAGGCTTCAGCAGAAGTTCAAGTTATTCAACAGATGACTTTAAAAACATAGCAGTTGTCATTATGTGAAGAAACCTGACATAAGACAATGAGTGGAAAGATTATACCCCATCTAAACTCATTCACATTTTAAAATTAAGGGGGAGGGGGAATCCTAAATACAGTATGGGGCTGATGAAACTAAATATGTCAGTGTGCCAGTTTCGGCCAGCAGGCTCACAGGACTTGAATCCCGGTGTCATGAAAAGGTCTAGATCGAAAGGCGTGGCAATAAATTCACACAGCATTAGAACTCAGAGGGCACGAACTAGAGACAACACATCTTTTCCGATAAACTGGATATTCCCAAAGTAGTAGATTTTATTTTTAATGGCAAGGTTAAGCTGTGTGTGTGTGTGTGTGTTTGTGTGTGTGTGTGTGTGTGTGTATTTGAAGGGGACAAGAAGATAAACCTGAAATTCACTGATTCCTACCACCTACAACTGAGTTGAGCGAGGAAAGGGAGAACAAACATAGAAATAAGCAATGGAATGCTAACTCATATGGATCCCCTCTATTGTCATATTGTCTTTATGGAATTACTATGATGAAAAAAATGTCATGTACAAGTACAGTTTATACATCATATATGTTATATATACAGACATATATATGTATATGTATACACACATACACATGTGCATTTTGCCAAACGGAATGAAAGCTGGGGGAATGTTGAATGGGAAATGATAATAATATTACATCAACCGATAAAGAATGAGCAATGAGATGGATTCCAGAAGCCATACATGCAAAAAATTAGACTTGTTCTTTTAGAAATCATCCCTCAAAGTTTATTGAGAACATACAATGTTCTTTAAATATATGAATATTAACAATTGGCAAATACATTTTATTATCCTTAAAAGAAACATTGTATAATACATTTATTAACTGGTTACCTATAGACACAATAGAATGTAGACAGATTATGTATATTTCTCCATTTACCCAATTTTGGAAGACAGCTGAGTGAGAACAACAAACTTATGGATTCAGCATTTACTTTTTATAACTTAAACGAATTAGGATATTCTTGAGGCAATACATATTCATATTTCTGCCTTACAGCTTGTATAATCACCTCCGTAATTCCAATAATATAGAATATTATGTAGATTACTTTTTATATAATTCTAGCATTCATCAAATTCTAATTTATGACTTATTTGTACTAAAAGTTTCATGAGGGTAGCAGTGGGGTCTAGGGGAACTGCTTGGCCCACTAGACATTTTACTGGCTTCTGAATAGACCAATGATAGTGAAGGAATTCAGGATATGTCATCCCAAAATATCACTTTGGCTTATTGATTATTTTGAGTTAGTGGCACTTGTAACACAGCAGATGCAGGACATGCACTCTGACTTTCCTTTTCTTCCTCAAAGCAGGAGATAAAATCCCCATGTGAATGGTGCCTTCCTTGTACCAGGATGAAGAAACATTCTTATCTCCAGAGATGGGAAACCAAGACTGGGGGAAATCCATGCAAACAGACCTTGTCAAAATAACTCATGCCTTCCATTAGTCTCCCCTATATCTCAGTTGCTTTTCCACGATTACTACTCTTTGTTCAATCCAGAGTATAATCACTTAGGCCTAGTCACTTACATGGGTCTTCATTCTTCTTGTGAGGGTTCCCACATGCGTGTAAACAAAATCTATAGGCTTTTCTCCTGCGATCTGTTTTACGTCAGTCCCAGCCAAAGACTGTAGGAGGGCAGAGGAAAATGTTACCTCCCCTGCAGAACAGAACAGAAAGTACTGAAATAAATTCAAGAATATTTGACAATTTAACATATTCGAAGGATGGAATTTCAAACACTGAGGTGGAAGGCCTTTCTCTCCTTTTTATAAATGGTGTTGCAACAACAACCTTGACATAGAAAATGATAAAATGATGTTCTAATGTCCCACCACATACCAGGATACATTCTAACTGTATGAGATACATGAAATTAAGAACAAACACAAACAAAACCGATGCTGAAAGTATGAGTGGATTCTTTGATGACCCAGGAGTGAGGAATTGCCTAATTGTGACTCAAAACAGAGAGGCAACTGAAAAAAATGAATCCATTTTACCATACAAAGATAAAAACATTACTTTCATGGGGGAATTTACTAAGCAAAGTGAAAAACATTCACTACTGCGTTCAAAAAATTGCACTGTACAGAGTATTTTCTGGTAGAAAAGGCAGGGGGAAATTGGGATTCAGAGAGCGACAGCTTCGTTTGTCCTTAAAATAGGACTGTTCTTCCTTGGTTGTTTCAAAGATCAGGAAACTCTGTATAAAAACATTGTTTTTTTCCTTCATCTGACAGTTCAAAGAAGAGTTTTTCTGAACAGAGATCATTCTCACATTTGGTCAATTTTTATAATTGTAATCAAATAAAAATAAGCTACCTAAATATAATTATAATACAGATTTTCTTACTTAAATTCACTAAATTGCAACAGCAGCAAAGGCTTGAGAATTTATATATATAAATTCTGGCCAGTGTGGCTCAGTGGTTGAGCATTGACCATGCACCAAGAGGTCACCGGTTCAATTCCCAGTCAGGGCACATGCCCAGGTTGTGGGCCAAATCCTCAGTGGGGGGCATGCAGGAGGCGGCCAATCAATGTTCTCTCTCATCAATGTTTCTATCTCTCTCTCTCTTCCTTTCTCTCTCTATAAATTAGTAAAGAAATAAAAAAGATTTAAAAAAACAAAAAGACTTTGTGTAGCAATGCAGTAGTTTATAACACCAGTACTATGCTTTACTCATTATTTAAAAAGCAGGAAGCATTTTAATGCTCCTTCCAACATTTAGCTATAAAATGTAATCATTGTGATGATGTGGTAATAAAACAAGTCAACATTCCTGGTAGAGGGAGTAAGTAATGCAATATATACAACTTGCCTTGCAAAATCATCAGGAAAAGAATCACAAAAATATTTACAAAAATGTTTAAGCTTCAGGAAAATTATTGGATGGAGTTGAACATAAAGGCATAGATCCCCTAGACACAGAAACGACTCTCCCAACATAACAAATCATAGCAGCACTATACTTGTGATGGAAACAGAATAGTAAGCAATTTGAATTTGGCTCTGAAGAACCCCACAGGAGAACCAGTACAAATACAAGGAGAGGAGACACTTGGCCTTTGTGAAGGAGATGCCATGTGCCGAGTCTCTTGAGACTGTGCTAGAGGTATCAGCTCTGTCAATCTCGTACTCAAAATGGTCCACATATTTATCAAGACCATTTTTTTTTTCTTTTTCCCTTCCTCCTCAGCAGCCAGACTGGGAACTGGAGCCATATGGTCAATGACTCACTGAGAAGGCAGAAAGAGAGACTTGAGATACAAGTCTAGCATTGATCAAGCTAGACAAAAACACAACTGTGTAAAATTACACATGCACAGAAAACTCTCTCACCATATTTCCAGGGCAGTCCTACTAATGGGCATTCTCACGTCATACTGGACACTCTGCATTTATTTTTCTGATGGATTTCCTTATAATCTGTTTCAGATTATCTTGGTTTACAAAAATATTTTTTTTACCAAGATTGGGGACCACCAAGGAACCACCTATACCCACATAGAAAATGTCGTTCTTTTAGTCTTGAGGTTAGAATATTCTTTAACTCAGGTGTTGTTGTTGGTTTTTTTTTCCCACTAAAAACAAACTCACTGACCTATCCCTTACCATATATATATATATATATATATATATATATATATACACACATACATACATATATATACATATATACATATACATATATATATATATATATATATATATAACTTTTTAAAGTAGCTTTGTTTCAAAATGGTAAAATTTCACTGAGGTTCAAAGGTACTTGAGCAATTCTGGGATAGGTTCACATTTTGGCAATTCTTATTTTCATTTGTACATTTCTGCACAAGCCACGATGCCAGGAGACCCACTGCCTGACATGTTAATATTGAAAGGGCTTTGCCTCTATTGCAATGATCCAGAGCAAATGGAAAAGCTGTCCCATTTTATATGGGTGATGGTTCTTGCAATTATTCTCTTACACCTCTGGTAACTGACACACTTGACAGGTCTCAGAGAACATATTTTAGGGTTAGTTCTGCTTATTTTGGCCTAAACTTAGAATGAAGACAGGGAAAATACCCATTTTGAGTACCTAGTTTTTGTCAGGGACAGTGCAAGGCATTTATACACTCACTGAAATCTCACAACTATCCCCAAATCAAGAACTTGCCTAAAGCCCTCCAGAGAGTACCTGGTACATCACTTTGGATTAGACCCTAAACAGCTTGACCACAAAGTCTACATGTGAACTTTCTATTTTCTTAGTACAATTTTTGGAGTTCCAGATGTTGTTGTACAATGTGAGAATTTCTGTAAGGACTTTGAGAAATTCTATAACGAGTTACTTTTAAAGTAAGTCAAATGAAATCTTTTGAGCAACCGAATACTGATGTTTTGCTTGAGTTCATGGTTAAGCCATGATTCTATCCCTACGACACACTTCTCTGTTCATGAGGACATATGACCACAATTCGGTGTATGTTATAATACATTTATGCAAAATACTTATGACAACATTGAATAATGTACTAGAGTATAGGTATTTTATATAACATGTTTGTAAAGTAATGATAACGTAATATTAAATGACACATTATTGAATCAATTACTGATAACTAAAAGGGGAAGAGCGTAGCTGTCCAAAAACATCTTTCAGCACAGACAGTTTGATATTTTGAGCTCCTTCAGCAGCCTAATGGGGTAGCCATGTAGCCAATCAGTCTAATTGCACTGCAACACATGGCAAAACGGCCATGCCATAATCAGTGCCATTGAAGCGTATCAGCATAGCCTTAGAAATGCAATAACTTTAAAATTGTATGAGTGTTTTATTTTTGAAAAGTAACCTATTTTGTTGCTATCAATTAATGCAAAAATGCATAGAAAACCACACTTTCCAAATTCTACTGCTGGATTTGACTTGGTGGCATCAGCACCCAAGAGAACTTACTGCATTTCTAAGGAATTTCATCAGTAATCAAACAACTCAGAGAAAGGAAAACCCAGAGAAACTGTGCGGATGAGAATGAGCAGCTCTCAGACTTATTCAGGACTTTTCCTTGATGATGTTCACTTTATTAGTCTGGGTCAAGTTGACCTGCATCAAGGCAGGGAAAAAGAAATGGTGTTAACATCGAGGACATGATATCCTTCACTCACTTCAAAACAAGTTTATGATGAAACAGGCTTTTATAAAGCTTGCCAAATTTGGAAACAATTCACTGCAATATGTTCATAATCTAGGGGGGTGGGGGAAATCTACTAATGAAAATAGTGTCACTGGTGCTTTCAAGCCAGCTGCATTTTCTATGGATTTCACTCAGTTTCCACATGGAATTGCTCTAATGGTAAGGATAATGAAGGTATTTTCCTCCCAAAGGCACCCACAGGACACTGCCCACAGGAGTCATTTGGTTCAGCCTTGAGTTCTGCAGTGGGAAGCAGCAGCTGTGGGCGCGTGGTCCAGCTGCTCTGTGAACCCCGGTATGGTAGGAGGAGATGATTTATCAAGACGTGACAGATTTTCTTATTGGAAATTTGGCTGACACTGTTAAATTAAGCAAAGCAGCTAGACATAATCACCCTCCAAAGTCACCAACATGATGAGTGTGAATAAAAAAATAAATAAGGAAAGAAAACTTTAACAGACTCCAGAAAATGGGAAGTAACTCTGAACATGTCAAGTGGTAGATGGAAGAAGATGGGGTTTTCTAATTGATGTGTGTTTCTACTGTTATGGTGACAGGGAAGCAACTGACTGGATGAGCTCAGTCCAAAGTATGCAGATTTGACAGCGTCCCAGTAAACTATGGATTCTGCCATACACTTCAGTTCCAAGTTCTAACACTAACACAGGCCCCAAACAAGTTTATTGGAGAAACCACACAGCCCATGACTTGCAAATCCATAATGACATACTTCATGAGGATTTAGAAACACTTGACTTCCAGCCCACACATTGTGAAATGAAACACAGAGACGCTCCTGCCACGGATAGCATAATCATTTACTCAACTGTAAGGAGAGGGCTTGATAAATTAACATCACAGCTTTCAAATTAGCCTGAGACCAAAACTGCGTGCGTTAAAAGAAATGTGGGACGAGAAGCTGAAAAAATGGCAAGGTGGCCCTTTCTGGGTAAAAACCAAGCAAGACCCTTTGAGGTCAGTTCTCAAGGACAGAGCTTCCCAGAAGTCCAGTCCTTTAGACGACTTAGACCTTGTACTAAATGCCACCTAGATTAATAGCATTCAGAAAGACAAAATGCTTTTCAGGTAGAGATATAACTGGTCAGCATGCAGAATGACAGTAAGCTAGCAAGTGGGTGAGTTAAGGTTTTCTTTTGGTCTCCATATACCCCAGACTTTGCACTGACGAAGGCAGCATCCCAAACACCAACAAGTGCCGAGAAAAAAAGCAAGCTCCCCTCACCAAATGTCATATCTGTAGTCAGTGTCTACCCTCTCTAACAAAGGACCAGGAAAAGGGCAGTTTAGCAAAGCAGCCACTTTTAAACAAAAACTCTACTCCAGCCAAACAGCACAGAAAACAACTACAGCCCTAGCCCACCCCACCAGCAAAGGCCAAGTGAGGGGCTTAGACTTTTATCCTGCCATTCTACTCCAGTCCAAAAGTTGCCAAGCTTGAGACCCCAAAAGGGCTGACTTTTTAGTTAGATTTAGAAAACAGAAAAAGACCAATGCCCAGTTCAGCAGTCAGGTAGAAAACACACACACACACACACACACACACACACACACACACACACTAATTAACTAAAAAATTAAAAAAATAAAAAGTTCCCTCTCACTCACCTTTTTTGTTTCATTCAAGTCTTCAACTGATTGGATGAGGCCCACCCAGATTAGGGAGGGCAATCTGTTTTACTCAGTATAGGATTCAAATGTTAATCTCATCTAGAAACATTCTTACAGACATACCCAGAATAATGTTTAGCCAAATGTCTGGGCACCCCATGGTACATCAAGATAACCTATAACATCACCATCATAGTTAGGAAAAGATAAAAAATTATATTTTATAATTATTATACAATTAGTATTTGCCAAACATTTTGATAAATACTTTATATAGGTCATTTTTGGAACAGGTGAAGAAACTGATGTCAGAGAAGAAAACGATCTGTTTAATTTTAAATGGCTAGTAAAAGTCAGAATAAAGATTTGAAGTATGCCATCAACGTTTATGCTACATTACTGTATGAGGACAGGGTGCTGATTCCAAAATCCATATGCCTTTTGAGGGCAGACACATAAGAATTATGTTTGGGGGGGTTATAAATAAAGGTATAATCATAATTCTAGCAGAACACAGTTGGCAATTAAGTAATGTGAGGATCATTTAATGTCTCTTTGAAGGGAAGCAACCAGAGAGAGTGTAATACCACAGCAGGTAATAGGAGGGCTATTTCTATTCCCAGGGATAGAGGGATTATTGGAAATGAAAGCTGTGTGGAGAGGGTAGTCTGACCACAATTATAGCTTCCCATGGGGGAAAACATCAGGAACAGTGACCTGCAGGGGGCGGGGCGAGGGAAGGTCATATCAAACTCTTACTCCCTTCTCTGCCTCCAGTCTTTGCCAGGTGGAGCTCTGCATTATCTGAATCAATAGAAAACCAGAGGGTAGGAGATCCCATCGGAGTAGTGCACCCAGGGCAGAGGGGAAATGGGAGACGCTCAGCAAAGAAAGGAACTCTGCTATAAAATGCTAGTCTGGTGTCAGTAAGATGCAAAAAAGTTGGAATCAAAGAGTTCCTAGTAAACACCAACAGGTCAGGGAACTGCCCCCTCACCCCGAGGAAAGGGAGGCCTAGGCTGCCTATCACAAAACAGGCTCACACAAAGTACGTAGATTCAGTTAGCTGAATTCTCATGGTGCACGTAGCCGAGGATCGATGCTAAATTTTTTTGTGCATGGCTGTGGCAAGATGGGGTGAAAATGTCCTGCTCCCTAATCCTGATTCACTCACGATGAATCTGGCCTCGTTTTATGAGACAGTTTCCAGTTTTCAGCAGAATCTTTGGAGCAAGTAGTATAGAAGCACATTTAAATAAAATCCAGTCTTTCTGGAGATATTATTATCTCACTTTGAAGGAACAAAATACAGCTTCTAACAGAATTGGTTCTTTCTATGTATTTTCTTATGCATATTTTACTTAAAGAAACTTACAACAACAGAAAGCATATTAAAACTATACCTTACAATATATATAATTATTTCACTAGGAGGTTAACAAGGGAGCTGCCTATGCTAGCTAGAAAGTTTTCTAATTAAAGGATAATTATAATGATGGTAACTCACATTTGGATAGCTTTGTTATTTTTGATACTTTTTATGAACAATAATGTTATTTCATCATTTATTCAACCGATGCTAGCTAGATATCAGTAGGCACTAAGGACCATTATAGGCACAATGTAAATAGCAAATGATATAGTAAATAGTAAGTGATGTAAATAGCCATTTACAACCCAGTGAGGGAGACAGAAAAGACTGAGGCGGAGAGAAGTGTATGCATTCAAGAAACAGCAGGACAGCCAGCTTTGTAATAGCAAAGATAATAAGGGTAAGAGGAGTAGGGGATGCAACTGGGAGACAGGCAAAGCCAGATCATGATGGGATCCAAGGGACACGATAAGGGTTTTGACCAGAGTGCTGGGAAGATAAGGGGGACCTCTGAGCAGGTGAGTGGTGCGGTCCGAGTTCCATTGTTAAACAATCACTCCAGCTGCTGGGTGGCAGACGGCTTGTGCAGAAACAAAAGAAGAATCAGGAACACTGAACCAGTGTTTCCAAGTAATCAGAACCAAAGCCAGGATGAAAACCGAACCACACTTCCCTAGGAAAGAAGCCTCGCATCATTATTCTAAACTCCTCCCCGTGCTCTGGTTTCAACCATCATTCTTGTTTTCTGCACAAACCAAATATTTGACTGGTGCCATCAGGCCGTGTGTAAACATAAACCTCTTCACTGGAAGCATCTGTGCTGTAAACATATTTGGAAAAAAAAAAAATGGTGATTTTTCCTTCCTTCTGAAAAAAATAAATGTAGCTGTCCACACCTCCACAAAGTCACAGAAACAGAGAACGCTGTTTGGGATCCTTCAGAGTCCACACGGAGGCTAGGATAACAGAGGTAGGCATGTCTGTAAATTAGCATGTGGATGTACACACGTCATGAAATTACTTTTAACCATCCAGTGTCCAATGGGAAGATGAATTGACTGCATTAGTGTATCTGAGTACACATGCCTAGTCCAGAACATACTGGGGGGTAGAATAAAGTAGATGAGCATTTTACCCTTTACTAGTACTATGAACTGATGGTGCCTCCCTCCCCAACAATCAGTATGTTGAAGCCCTAATCCCCACTGTGGCTATATTTGGAGATAAGTCCTCTAAAGTAGTGATTAAAATTAAATGAGGTCATAAGGGGAGCCCCTAATCCAATAGGGTTAGTATTCTTACAAGGAGACACAGCAGAGAGCTTGCTCTCTCCGGGAGTGCACAAAGAGGTCGTGTGAGTTCACAGCAAGAAGGTGGCATCTATGAAACAATGAGTGAAAACTCACGAGACACCAACCTTGCTGGCATCTTGATCTTGGATTCCCAGCCTCCATAAGTGTGAGAAAACAAATGAATTTCACATAAGCCACCTAGTCTATGGTATTTTGCTATGGCAGCTTGAGCACACTAATATAGCTTTAGAGAAACAGAACCTGCTTCTTTTGTTGTTGCTATTTTGTTCTGTGTATGTAAACCAAAGCCAGTAGGCAAGGTCACTGTATTACTAGGAACCAAGTCTAACTCTTGCAGCAAGAAGTACATAATTTCAGGCATCCAGCTTTTTAGGAAATCTTATTTTAACTCAATACTTGAATTCCATAGCCTACCACGATATTAAATCTAGGAGGACATAGAAAACCTGAAGTTTTGACAGTATAGAATTCTGGAAAATGAGAAAAGTGGTGATCTCCTACAAATGAGTAGTTAGCATCTACTTTTCATTTTTTGGTACTAAAGTAATTACATTTCAGTTTGATCTCACTTTATACCAAAATGGGTCGAAATGTCTTGATGACTCATTTCAAACCTTAAATTATCATTTGTGATTAATCCCACCCACACTGGAAAGCTTTTGCGTGATCTCCCTGAAAAATGGTGGGCTCCACCTTTCAGTCTCCTATGGATATACAATGTGAGTAGTTAACGTATGTTTGGGAGTGGAAGTAGGGACTACAGGGATGGAAAATGACCTGGCCAGTTTCCTTTTTATGAAAGATGTAACACTGGAGAAATTCCAGCAAAAAGAAAAAGAAAATCTCACCAAGGAGCAACAATCCACAAGCCATGTTCTTCCGTCTCAAAAGCAAAGGAAAGTAGTCTAGCTCTGGGCACATATTGTTGATGAAAATGATTCAGCTTCCCCACATCACAGGGAGAACCACCAGAACCCTTTACCTGGGAGAACCAAAGCCCTTTGGGAGAAAGTTGAAGGTCAAGTTTTAAAACATGAGACATAAAACATGCATTTTAAGGCACAGCATTGCAGACTCAGACAAATCTGACCCCCCCTTCATATCTATCTATCACTAAAGGGGTCCCAAGCAGGAATTTTTAAAACTTTCATTTTAAATATCCATTATATTTTATAACAGATATCCACATCTTTATAATGGACCAAGGTCAGGTTGACATAATCTGTTTGAAGATGAAAAATGTAGTAATATAACAGACCAACTTTCCCCAAAAGAGAGTTATAAACATTCTCCCCAGAGCTCTACTTGTCTTAGACATGTGAGGGGTTGGCAGAAATATTGAGGAGAAAGCACTAAGAGAATAGTGACTCAATATATCAAGATTCAGACTATGAAAGAGTTAGTTAACCTCCAGAAGCCTCGGGTTCTTCACTTGCAAAATGTACCAGAGACCACGCACAGCACAGAGCAGCACTGAGGGCTGAATGAGGCGATGGATACACAGCACCTGCAGGAAGGGTCTCTAGAGAAGAGCAAAGGGACCACTATGGCCGTAAACTGGGTGACCCAGGAGATAAGCATTATGGAGTTATAAGAAAATAAATTTAGATGTAATGAAGTGCATTGGACTAAATTGTGCCCTCCCCTAATTCATACGTTGAAGGCGAACGCTCAATGTGATCACTGCTGGAGACAAGGTCTACGAGGAGGTGATAAAGGTGAAATGAAATCACATGGGTCAGATCCTAATCTTATGGGGCTGGCGCCCTTAACAGAAAAAGTTGAGACATCAGACCTCTCTCTCTCTCTCTCTCTCTCGCTCTCGCTCTCGCTCTCTTTCTCTCTCTCCCTCTCTGTCTCTGCCCTACAAGGACACAGCAAGAAGGTGGCCACCAAGAAGCCAGGAATCAAACTAAGTAGTATCTTGATCTCAAACTTCCCAGCCCTCAGAACAGTGAAAACATAACTTTCTGTTGTTGAAATAACCCAGTCTACAGTATTTTGCATGGAAGCCCAAGCAGACTAAGACAGGACATACCAAAAACGACTTCTTTGTTTGTTTATTCCGGTGTGCTGTTTTGGTTTTTAGCTCAAGCATATATAGAAAGAAGTTAATATAACAATAAATCACATTGTTCAAAAAAGAGTAAGCAATGCCGTTACTGCCTTCAGATTCTTAAAACAGTTAGTCTGCTCAGGCATCAGTACGAGAAGCTGCATTTCAATGGGCCTAGCATCTCCCCCTCAGAAATCATGAAAGATGGTGCAATTTTAACGGTTGTCCTTCTCACATTATTAAGATATAATGCCATAGAAGTTTGTTCAGATCAAGATCATTTTCCATGCATGAAAAATGCCACCCGAGGAGCCTTAGAGTCGCAGCAGTAACACCATGTCATTTGGGTAAAGTAACAGTGAGCACAAACGGCAATGTTTGAGAGCACTTGGCTGTCAGAACCATATGAAAGAAAACACAAACAGAATTAATTTATTCATTTATTCTTATGCTTCATTAGGCTTTTGATTTAGTCTTTAACATTGCCAGAAGGCAGAATGGTTTTATTAAGTCTTTTGATTTTCCCAAATTGTATGTACCAGATTATGGTACCTAAAAGAGCACTTGTACTATTACTGTTTGTTACTGCTTGGAAATACTTCCATTTTACACACTCACACACACACACACACACACACACACACACACACACTAACACATACACACACACACACATTTGCATGCTTGGCTGTGTGTGCCCATGCATTTATTTGTCTCTTGGCAAAATCAACATGCCTACAATAGAAAATCTCTTTTTGGTAGAGAAGTAAACTTGTTGACTTATTTAATGCTACAATGGATGACATATATTTGTCTGAATACAAATATCAGAAAAAAAATGTTGAAGGCAAACATTAAAACAGTTTGTTTTTTCAAGTTCCGTTTACATTATATGAACAATATGGATTAAGAATGAATTTTAAATGAATTTGAACTGAGCTAATGAGTGGTTTTTAATCCCTAGCCTTATATAATATGCCTGGGTTTATTATGCTATTTAGATCAAAGGAACAATTCCACCCTCTCACCACCTCAAGGGCCACAAAAATATGTCCAGCTTGGACTGGCCATCCCAATGTCTGTCATTTTCTCCCTCCAGTGACATGTTGGGTTGTTGTTATACTGCATTTGAAATTAACCCATCTATGTTTGAATGCCAGTTTTACATCTGAAACATGGTCTTTTTATGTAGAAAACACGTGTAACTCACAACCACTTTGAACATGTGTCAACAATAGAATCCTATTAGATTTTGAGGGTAGGTGACTGCATTCCCATGGGACCCTCCAGTGTTTGTGGCCTGGTCATTTTTTTAAATTCTCAGAATATAGCAGAATACACAAAAGAAGGATTTGGAAAAAAAAATATGTTGAATTGAATGAAAAGAACCAGCTACTTAGAAAAAAAAAAAAAAATATATATATATATATATATACATATATATATATATATATATATTTCTTTCTGAGAGCCTGCATTACTAAAATATCTGTAAAGCAACTGGCATGCAGATATTTCCAGGACGACAGTTACATCCATACAGTGATCGTCTGACACCTCCATGAATGACACGTGCTAAGAATGTTTCTCAACAGGGTGTCCCTGCGTCCTCTGTGACAGCTGTTAAAAATGTCTGATGGCTATTTTAATTATACGAAGATCTACTATTTCAAATTATCTCAGATTTTAGTGTCTGAGTGAATGGGAAATCCTCTCGAATGCAGCTTCAAATCGTCCTGACCTCGTATCATGTTCCGGCCACCGGGGCTGTGATCGGTTTCACACAGGCTTGGAGCAGCTTGGCACAAGTGTTACCTGACAGAGGCTTGACAATGCACAGCGGGTCCTCTGACTTTCTGCCCAGAGCTCCTCTGACGCTGAGTGTGTGAGCCCTGTGAAGGGTTTGGCAATCACGCATGCACAGTACTTATATGTTGGAGGGCGAACTAACAGATAAATGATTTCCGTTTTTACTCCTATGCTGGGTGGTTCTGACACATGCCAGAAGACTCCTTAGAACTCCCTTGGATCGAGCAAACAATCTTCCCTTGAGGCGGCCAATTCAATAACATAATTTTGGATGAACTCTCCCTCTTATACTATCTGCTCCAAGGTTCTTTATTCTGGCTCTCTAAAATCACATTTCCAAATAAACCGCTCATATATTAACCTTTCTCTCAGAGTCTGCTTTGGAAAAACCCAGACGAAAATACTGAATCTTCTTTTTATTTAAAATATTCTTGTTGCCAAATGGTTCTGTGAAATTGCAGAGGGCTAAAAACTTAAATGATAAAATAATCTAAAAAGCAGACTTTTATTATACAAATGCTAAAACCCTGAAAAGTCAATGACAAGATGACTTCACAGCACATTTGTATTAAAATTTTCCAGGAATTTGAATAGAAAAAGGTGGTGGGAAAATTGCATTATCCCCAATGCCCAGGGTAAACACAAAACAAATTCAAGGGTCCCTCTAACTACAGCAATTAGTACGGAGTCATGTATGGGCAGCAATGTAACTTTTGCAAAATAGGATCCTCCCTTGAATTGAATTAATGTTACTAATTTGAAATCTATTGGCTTTGTACTTCAGCTTAGAGTTAATGTTTATATTTGTCTTTATTTTTTGTTATCTAAGAACCAAATGCCTAGATCCATGTGGGTATTTGTTTATATCACAGTACATACAAATATTTTAAGTCAACACTAGGGGTCTATGAGTAGATTCTCCTAAAATGTATTCATATACTACTTAACTTCCATGCACTGTTTAAAGGTGAGGACCTGAACTAACTTCCTTTGGCATTATTTATTACAATTAATTGAAATTCAGGAACCAGTTTCCTGTAATCAAGGACTGTCACTTTATATTAGATTATGGCATTTATTTTTATTAAAAATGGAATAAATTATTTCCCACAGCTTTCTCCAAGTTTTTTCTTTTTTTTCCCCCACAGAGTAAGATGACAATACATGTGGAATCGAAAGTTCATCTACTTGAAAGATCTGTCTGTATTCACTCAAGATCAATGTAACCCAACAGCTGTTTCTGCTTTAAAGGTCATTGAGAATTTATAAACAGTTAGTTCTTTCCTGTTTTTCTTAAGCTTAAATAGTCCTGTATTTCCCTCCCACCCCAACCAAATTAATATATGTCTCAGGAGCAAATTCAAAGATAATAAATATCTAGAAAATGCAACCCTCTATAGAAGGTCCTTTTGTAAGAATTAGAGAAACCTGTGGTAGGCTTTGTACTTACACAACCTGGGTGCAAATGCCCACTCTGCCACGTCCTGTCTATATGACTTACATAGCCTTAGAAAAACTACATATCAGTTTTGAGTCTCAGGTTGTTGATCTACAGAGTAAGGTAAAGAATACTAATTTAAGCAATCTATGCAAATATCTTTAAAAAAAAAACAGTGCCTGGAATGTATAGAACATAGGAAGTATTGAAATAACTAAATATATATATTTACATTTATATATAACTGTCATATATTTATATATCGTCTATATAATATGTGCCAATGGGCCCTGAACTCTTTTTTCTAGTTAATACTCTACAGTTAGTCTATTCTCTTTCCCTAGAAATAGAATAAAAATAAAACAAGGAAGTGATATTAAAACCAAGTTATACATCGATATAGGTGTTGTTGTTTTAAAAAATATTTTTCTCTATTGATTTTAGAGAGAGAAGAAGGGAGAGGAAGAGAGAGATGGAAATATCGATGAGAGAGAACATCAATTGGCTGCCTCCTGCATGCCCCCCACTAGGGATTGGCCCACAACCTGGACATGTGCCCTGACCGGGAATCAAACAGGCGACCTCTTGGTGCATGGGCCGACGCTCAACCACTGAGCCACATTGGCTGGGCATCAATTTAGGTTTTGTAATGAACAAATAAAATAATGAATGAAAATGGCTAATCATGGTGCCTCGCAAAGTGTAAGTACTCATGACTTTTAGTCTTTGCTTCTGAAACGTGAAAAAAAATTAGAACGTTGTTACCTAATAAATAAAAAAAAAAAATAAAATATGATTTTAAAACTAAATTAGTGACCACGTTAAGGAAAGATCAAGTGGCATACTAGAAAAATAAATGACTTGAGAAGAAATAGGATTTAGTGTTTTCAAATAAAAAATGGCCTTGATGATCTGACGAATGTCTGAAAAGATACGGGTTGACTTGCAGTACTGAAGCGAACCAGGCTCTGGAAGGACTGAAGCCAGGAACCGCAGGGTCTGGGCTTTTATCTCCTGAAGACTGGTGAGGAATACCATCAGGTTAGGGCTCTCACACAGCACGATAGTATCGCCTATTTCTTTATTTTCATTTTTGGTTGCTCTCACCATACTCAGCTCCAATTTCCACATTCCAGCATTGTTCCAGCAGAATCTCATTCATCTTGTTTGAGTCACAGATTTGGCCAGGAATAGAGGGGATGGGTTTTGTTTGTTTGTTTTTGAATTACTAACTCCATCAGGTTTATTCAGCAAAGGGGATATAAGAAAATCTTCCAAAAATAAGCTAGGTCCCTCTTAATAGAGGAAGGAGAAACGCCTGGCAAGGTGAACATTATAAATGTTTGCTAAGGCTCCAAATCTTGTTACCATCACACAGTCAAGAATTAAAACCCAGAGAGTGAGTTAAAGAAACATCTAAAAAAGTATGATGGGTAAATGAAAGACCTCTAATAGGCCTTGTGACTAACCCTGGGATATTAAGAATAAGCTGTGTCCTTGACCGGTGTGGCTCAGTGGTTGAGCGTCGACCCATGCACCAAGAGGTCGCCAGTTCGATTCCTGGGTCAGGGCACATGCCCAGGTTGTGGGCTTGATCCCCAGTGGGGGACATGCAGGAGGCAGCCAATCGATGTTCTCTCTCATTGACGTTTCTATCTCTCTCTCCCTCTCCCTTCCTCTCTCTCTAAAATCAATCAAGAAAAAAAAAAAAAAAAAAACCTTTAAAAAAAAAAAAAAAGAATAAGCAGTGTGACCTCTCTGTTACCACTGCAGCCTTTTTTTTTTCTAACAGAGCACAGCATCAAAGTCCCTCTTAGCCCCTGGTAAAGGATAAGGCTACCTTTTGTTCATTGGCCAGCCTTCGTAACCTAGTAACTGACACCAGGAATAACAGTTACCTCTGGGTTCATCTTAATCATTGTTAAACTTCAATATTTTTTCAGATTTTATTTCCTGCTTTTGAAATCTCTTTGGTAAGTATACTTGAAAGTATGATTTTTCTTTCTTTTTTTTCCCTTTCATTTTCTATACGACAGAAGCTGAAAAGAGCCATGAAATTCAATTATTCTGATTGCTCATGGTCCATCTTATATGAAACAGACCATGAGGCTAAAACATAGAAACATCCATATTCCCATTTGCTTGGCATCAAAAATACTATGCTGGAATCAGTCTCAGGAAGACCAGACATCTCGGTCCCATTTACTCTTGTTATGTGTGCTAAGCGAAAATGTGTAGGAGAAAATCTCACAGCTACGGTATGAGATGGGTAAAAAATTTTCTAGCACTGCTATCTGAAATCACTAAGGTCGGATGCATAGGTCATCAGAGTTAACTCCTCAACCAGATACTGTTAGCTCAAGCCATATGTCTAAGTGGACAAATCAAGGTGGATGTTAAAAGGTTTTGTGTTTTTTTGTTTTTCCTGATAACAGATGTTTCAATACTCACAGAAAATTGTGACTTAAAATGCAAGTTCAGCCTGGCTGGTGTGGCTCAGTGGACTGAGTGGCATCCCATGGACTGAGAGGTCCCAGTTGGATTCCGGGTCAGGGCACATGCCTGGGTTACGGGCTCCATCCCCAGCAGGGGGCGTGCAGGAGGCAGCCAACCAATATATCTCTCTCACATGGACGTTTCTCTCTCTCCTTTCCTTTCTTTCTAAAAAATCAATAAAAACATATTTTAAAATGCAGTCTCATTGGATGGCAATGTAAGCATTGTGTAATATTTAGTTTTGATGAGAATACATTCGTGGCATTATGAAGTCAAATAGGGTTACTTAGACACAAGTGATCATCTATCTGAGATGGTTATAAGTGACTAACGGGCAGGAAGTGTGCAGAGTGTGCAGGTGCTGGAACTGGACAAAGGATGACTTACATACCAGACAGGATAGAGTGAGATGACATCATCACGCTATTCAGAGTGGCACACAATTTAAAAAGTATAAATTGTTTATTTCTGGAATTTTTCATCTAATATTTTCAGACTGCGTTTCACCGTTGGTAACTGAACCCACAAAGAGAAACTGTGGATAAGGGGGACGATTGTAGTTTGAGTTATCTTGAAGCAGGGCGTTCTAAGAGTTTATTTGGAAGGTACTGCAAAGGAATCACAACCGGGGGTTGGGAAAATGAGGCAGAGAGTGGGATGAAGCCAGGAAGAGAGATTATCAAGACATTACCACTATAGACAACTGAAACTACATCGCAATGGAGAGTCAGAATCAACCATGCTACAGAGTTATCCCTGCTGAGGGTTGGGGGTAGGATAGCATCCACCAACTTCCATCACTGGGTCATGACTTATCCCAGAGGTTCTAATTCCCAGTTAGCCCTGCCCTAGGCAGAGCCAGCTCTCGTGGCCAGAGAAAGCCTTTAGGCATCCAAACTGTAGATTTTGGTAGTTGGGAGTTGTATCAGTATGCCAAGGCAATATAGGCAGGTCACCGAAAGTGTTTGCTATAGAGATTTATCAGCATTTCTAATTTTACATGTAAAAACCAAAGCATAGAGTTTCTGTGGTTTTTAGTTCAAGAATGCAAAGAAGTCTACTGGGTTACTGGCACGAAATACATGTTAATGCCTATTAAAATTGAAACAACAAATTAAACAAATCTATTTTGATGTGTGTCCTTAATCTCCAAATCTATATAAAATTGACAAAGAGTACCAATGTCCATTCCCACTCTCGATTTCCTATCACATACTATTTCAGCAATGCTATTACAACCCTTCCGAAAGTAATAAGGGAGTAGCATCTCATAATTTGAATTTACTGTTTGGAAGCTGAAAGAAGCACACCTACATCATGCTTTGGATGATACCTTTACTATCCATAATTACAGGTTAGTTTACCTTAACTCAGATCACATAATCAATTTAATTCGAGTTGAAATATTATATTGAATTATATCTTATTAGCATTTATTGGGTGCTACCAATCTAAAATGTAAATGTTAGTTTTTCTTTATCTTCTTAGGGAAATTTACTTGAGAAGGAAATGTTAATCTCTGAATAAGTTACCTTTATAGAAATTTATTGATAAAATACATTTTTATTAATTATCATTGATCAACCCAATTCTTCATAGCATTTTTCCATGATGTACTATCTCTGTTTGTGGTAAAATTCCATATTTATTTATTTTCCATACACTTTTAATAAAACGGTTCTAACATACAGCTAAATTGGAAGAAGTGTCCAGTGTGCACCTACATACCCATGATCTATATATCACACAATTAACATTAGACTATCTTTGCTTTGTCACATAAATCTATTAGTTCCCTGTGAGTGTCATAATAAATGACCACAAATTAGTAGTTTAAAAAAACACAAATTTATTATTGCACATGTCTGGATGTAAGAAGGCAAAAAGGGGTCTCACTGAGCTAAAATCAAGGTGTCAGCAAGACTGTGTTCTCGCCAACCGGCTGCCTTTCTTGAGGCTCTATGGGAGAATCTGTTCCCTTGTGTTTCCAGCTTCCGGAGGCCACCTGCATTCTTTGGCGTGTGATGCCTTCCTTCATCTTCAAGTCCAATAGGATAGCATCTTTTTCTGACCGATCCCTGCTCCCTGTCACATCTCCTTCTCTCTTCTATCTCATTCTTCCATCTTTTTTAAAAAACGTTTTTATTGATTTTTTTAGAGAGGAAGGGAAAGATAGAAACATCTATGTGATTGGCTGCCTCCTGCATGCCCTCTACCAGGGATCAAGCCCGAAACCCGAGCATGTGCCCTGATCGAGAATTGAACCCGGACCTCTCAGTCCATGGGACGGCCCTCAATCCACTGAGCCACACCGGCCTCATTCTTCTGTCTTCTAAAGATCCTTAATGATAATAGTATTCCTACTCTGGACCCACAGTGAATGATATCTGCCAGGACCCCATTGTCATGTAAGCTAACATCCACAGCTTCACATTACTCTGCCTGCTCACCCTCTCTCCTCTGTGCATCCCTCCTTCCATGACCAATCCATTTTGGGGTACATTTTAAAATAAATTGCAGAATGCTTATTCCCAAAGTACATTCTTTATTCTTTAGTTTTCAGTACTCTGTAAAGAAAAGTTATCTGACTCTGGCCAGTTTGGTTCAGCAGGTTTGATCATCAGACTGCAAACTGAAGAGTCATGGGTTCGATTCCCAGTCAAGGCACATACCTGGGTTGCAGGTTCGATCCCTGGCCCCCACTGGCGTTGTGCTGGAGGCAACCAATCAATGTGCCTCTCTCGCATTGATGTTTTCCTCTCTCTCTCTCTCTCTCTCCCTTCCTCCCCTGTATCTAAAAATCAATGGAAAAATATCCTCGGGTGAGGATTAAAAAATAAATAAATAAATAGAAAAGTTACCTGTGTCTTTAAATTTCATTTAAAGAACAATATATATTACAAGTTTCTCATATTTTTTCAGGAATTCATCTGTGTGAATGCTTGGACAGTTTGCTACTCTATGCATGTATTTTCACTAATCCGCCTACTGTGCTAACACAGCATGGGATTTATGGATATTTGTAATGTTTGTTCTAACATTGTTTTCTTTTTGCTGCTTTTTGTAAATATTTTGCTTCTTGCCCATACTGAAACCTTCTCATAATATTGATTGATACATGGAGAAATGAAATTCATGTTCCAATAGGGTGTTTTATTCCTTTGTGTCAAGTTTTACAGCAGTGTGGCTCATTGACTATATATATATATATATATATATATATATATATATATATATGTATCCAAACTGCTCTAAATCTTCTTTTAATAAAGCAAAAAAATTTTCTCCTTCAAGGTGAACTTGTTGCTATAAAAATATAAAATAGTGAATATTTAAGTTATTTAGATTTGCCTCTACAATATGATACTGATTTTGAATTTACAGATTCATATTATAAATAACATTTAATGAACTAGAATTTACCATGCTTCCACTGAAAAAATAATAAAGTCACAATGGTAATAATATCAATTGACATATATGAAGTACTGAGTATGTTCTAGACACTGTGAATTATTTAATATTAGCACCCCTATTGTATCGATGAGAAAAAATGCATAGACCAATTGAGCAAAATACCCATAGTTACATAACTAATATGCAAAACTGGAATTAAAGTAATCCTTCTGAGCATTGTGCCTGGGGCTCAGATGGAGACAGGAACCAAAGGACTCATCTTATTCCATCTGGAGGTAATAAAGGGTGTTTTCCAAAGAAGGCAACTTCTTCTTCTTCTTCTTCTTCTTCTTCTTCTTCTTCTTCTTCTTCTTCTTCTTCTTCTTCTTCTTCTTCTTCTTCTCCTTCTCCTTCTCCTTCTCCTTCTCCTTCTCCTTCTCCTTCTCCTTCTCCTTCTCCTTCTCCTTCTCCTTCTCCTTCTCCTTCTTCTTCTTCTTCTTCTTCTTCTTTTTTTCCATTACATAATACAGTGTTACCAACTGTACTCACCATGTCTTACATTAGCTCCTCAGACCTTATGTACCTTATAGCTGAGAGTTTGTACCTTTTTACCAACTTACCCTGCTTCCCTCATTCTCCAGTCCCTGGCAACCAATTTTCTACTCTCTGTTTCTAAGAATTTGACCTTTTCCCTTATCTTTTTTTTTGTGTGTGTGTGTTTTGTTTGTTTCTGGATTCACCATATAAGTGATATCACACAGTATGTGTTTTTGTCTGAATTCATTTAGCATAATGTTCGCAAGTTTCATCCATGTTGTTGCAAATGACAGGATTTTATTCTTTCTCATGGTTGAATAATTTTCTTTTGTGTATATATACCACATCATTTTTTATCCATTCATCTGTTGACAGATACTTAAGTTGTTTCCATATCATGACTATTGTGAATAACACTGCAATGAACAAGGAAGTGCAACTATCTGTTAGATATCCTATTTTTATTTCCTTTATTTATATACCTATAAGTGGAATTGCTGGATTGTATTGTAGTTCTATTTTGAATTTTCTAATGAACCTCCATATTATTTTTCATAGTGGCTGCACCAATGGAGGTAATTTCTAAAAACATGTAGGAGTCAGTTCAAAGTAGAAATTGAAGTAGAGTCTTCTAGACCAAGAATACACAGTGCAAATATACCTAAAGCTGTGTTTCTCAGAGGAGAGTTATTTCACCACTATCAACGTCCTAAGGGGCATTTGATAGTATCTGAAAACATTTTTGCTTGTCACAACTATGCAGTGTTGCTACAAGCATCTAGTGGTTGGTCATCAAGGATGCTGCTATACATTCTACACTCTACAGAAAAACCCTCACAACAAAAATGTATCTGGTACAAAATGTCAGTAGTGCTTAGATTAGAATTGAATTGAGAGCATGTATGAATGCCTGAAGAATGGCATATGCAGGAGTCAAAGAGTTTTAGCGGCTAGAACAGAATAACGAGGAGGGTAGTGGGAATGATGAGCATAGTAATACAGCCATGTGCTACTCATGAATAGTTTTGTAATTTACCCAAAGGAGCCTGGACTTCATCCTGCAAGTAATGGGGAGCCAAGGAAGAATTTTTAAATAGAGGAATGACGTGACAAATCTGTATATCTTGGGAGGAGAGGGTGATTTATGAGAACAAAAGAAGATATGCATACGCAAGCAGTTTATAAAATTCTATACAAAATTTAGGTATTATTATTTCATATAATCAAGTCATCATCATTAACATAGGTTGATATTCAATGATATTTAGTAGAGCAATTAAAAAGCACACCATAAATTAAAACAACTATGAGGTATCACCTCACACCTGTCAGAATGGCCGCCATCAACAAATCATCAAACAACAAGTGTTGGCGAGGGTGTGGAGAAAAAGAGACTCTAATGCACTGCTGGTGGGAATGCAGACTGGTGCAGCCACTGTGGAAAACACTATGGTGTTACCTCAAAAAGTTAAAAATTGAACTGTCATTTGACCCAGTGATCCTACTTCTAGGAATTTACCCTAAGAAACCTGAAACACCAATCAGAAAGAATATATGTACCCCTATGTTCATAGCAGCACTATTTACAATAGCTAAGATCTGGAAACAACCCAAGTGTCCATCAGTAGATGAGTGGATAAAAAAGCTATTGTACATGTCTACAATGGAATACTATGTAGCTGTAAGAAAGAAAGATCTCTTGTCCTTTGAGATAACATGGAAGGACCTGGAGAGTATTATGCTAAGCGAAACAAGCCAAGCAGAGAAAGACAAATATCACATGATCTCACTTATTTGTGGAATATAATGAACTAAACAAACTGATGAACAAAATTGACCCAGAGACATAGAGGTGGGGTACAGACTGACAAGCCTCAGAGGAGGAGGGGTTGGGGAGGGAAGAGATAAACCACAGAACTTATATGCATGTATGCATGACCAATGGACATAGACAACAAAGCTGGGAATGGGGCAGGGGAGATAGGGAGGAGGTGTCAATGGGGGAAAAAGGAGAAACATCTGTAACAAACACAAATTAATAATAAAAAAAAAAAGAAGCAAAAAATTGTAACCCAAAATTGATTTAAGCTGGCAGTTTCCATACTGGTGGGAACCTAATTCTGTTTTGCAGTCTTTTGTCTAGGTTAAAACTATCCCTCTTGTCACAAGCTATGCTATTATTCTGTAATCTACAGCTCACCTCAATTGAAATACACTATCTGTAAGGTGAAAAAAAAAAAAAAAAGCACACCACAGCCCTCCTGGTGTGTATCAGTTGGTTGAATGTCATCCCATGCACCAAGAGGTCACCAGTTCAATTCCCTGTCAGGGCACATGCCTGGGTTTGCAGGCTCAATCCCCAGTAGGGGGCATGCTGTAGGCAGCCAATCAATGTTTCTCTCTTGCCGATATTTCTCTCTCATCATTGTTTCTATCTCTCTCTCCTTCTCCTTTTCTTTCTAAAAAAAAAAAAAGTCAATTAAGACATATTAAAAAAAAAATCACACCACGGACAAAATCATTTACCAGCAATCACTCCTGTGATTTAATACATTAATACTGTACCCTTAAATAGCTCACATATGCTATTTGATTTTTATAAAATTGCCACTTCTTGTTCTCGTCACACCTATCTGTATTTCTGACCCTCAGAATATGCATTCACATTGTGAATCTGTCAGTTTACTCAGCCGTCTCTGCTCAGTATACACCCTGCCCCAGTGGTTTGCTTTGACATCAACAGTGGTACCCTTCATACTGCTCATTCAGAGACAGATAATTGCATCATAAAGACAAAATACATAGAAATTAATACTTTTCTATAAATTTCTTTCTCCATATTTCCATTCTCTTTCTCTTTTCTCATTCTACTCTTTCTGTCTTCTATTTTTTTTTTAATTTTTGCATTTATCTTCAGATAGAGTGGGAGGGAGAAAGGGGGTAAGAGAGAGAGAGAAACATCGATATGAGAGAGACACATCGACTAGTTGCCACCCACACGACCCCAACCAGGGCCGGGGACAAACTGCAACCGAGGTACGTGCCCTTAGCGGGAACCGAACCCAGACTCTCTGGTCCGTGGGCCGAGGCTCTAATCCTCCAGGGCTGTCTTCTTTTTTTTTTTCCTTATTCTTCTTTCGTCTTATCTCCAGAATATAACTAATGGCGATAGGAAAAAAAAAAAAAAAAGCAAGAAACAATAAAGAAATTCTTACTAAAATCTAATCAAGACATCTGATTTTGTTACTTGTGAGGTATAATCATAAATAACTTTAAAGATGACCTCAGGCAGGCGACTTCTAAGATAGCTTCCAATAGTCTTTCCTCCTGATATTTATAGCCAGGAGCAATTCTCTCCCCATGAATAGTGAGCAGAGAACTGAAGTCCTTAATCTGATGACACTTAAGGAACTGAGGAACTGCCAATAGCCCTCTGAGTTACTTGAAAATGGATCCTTTCATAATGAACCTTCAGAAGAGACCCCAGTCTCAGCAGAGACCTTGATTATTGATGTCTGAGAGACTAAAGTAGAGGACCATCTAAGCCACATCCAACTTCCTGACACACAGAAACTGTGAGATAATAAACCCGTGTTGTTTTAAGCTGCTAAGTGCTGGGATAATCTGTTCTGGAGTGATAAATAAGTAATGCATGACCCTTAGTCTAATTTTTTTGTGAAATTAAATATCTTCCTCATCACTTGACAGGCACTGAGGATCCAAAGATGAAGAATGTGTGGATATTTCAAATTGTAAAATCCAAAGACAGGTTTGTTTCTTTGTGAAATAAGAGAATTTAATGAAGACAGTTTACACAAATATTTAGTTATTTGGGACATTTTTGAATTATAAATGAGTAGAACATTAATTTTTCTTCTCTGCCATGGAAAGCCACCTTTTGACTTTTAACAATAGTGTAGAATGACAAAATTAAAGCATTCTTGGACCTAAGTGTTGACATAGTCTGTATTAGTTGAGGTCATAATAACAACTATGACAGGTAAAATCAAAATAACAGCTGAACACAGTAGCCATTCAGCTCATTCTCATAAAGTTCAAAATAGAGATGTCTGATCTGTATGAATCTCTCTTATCTGCTATAAATTAGAAATCCTGGTTTTTTAATCTTGAGGCTCTATCATTTTCAAGGTTTCCACAGAGGAAAAATAAAGGATGGAGTATTGTTCATAAGAAGATGTTATGAGCAGTGTCAGGAACTGGCTTTCATAATTTCTGCCAACATTTCTTTCCGCCACTATACCTGTGCTCACTTCTAACAGCAAGGGAAATTGGGAAGCTGGTCCAACAACACCCTGCAGGAAGTGTAAACGGATTTAGTGACCAGCAAACCAGGGTCTGACTCTGCCACTTTGCAAATAATAAAATGGAGATGTAAGGAGAGTACAATACACTTGACAATGCTCACACCACGGAAGTAATTGCAGACGGACTGACTACAACCAGCTCCTCTAACTTCTGGTTTACTACATTTTCTCTCAGTAATTTTATTCAAAAACAAAATAAAAACAAACAAACAAAAAACCATGGAGAAAAAATAAGTGATTATTTTTATCAAGTTCTAAGACTAAAGTTATTAAAATTTTTGGTAGACTATTATTAAAGGTCATTTGTTAAAAATGGAATATGTGATTAATCAACATGTAATTACTTAGTGTGCCAATTTAAAAGAAGTAGATGATGGGTCTCAATTTGTATTGAAAGGGCAAATGAAATATAGCCTCTTTCTAATCTTACATTAATGAAAATTAATTAATGAAAAAGTATAGTTCATGAAAGTATAGTATAGTAAAAAGTAAAAAGTAAAAAGTAAAAAGTATAGTAAAAGTATAGTAATGAAAGTATAGTTCAAGTGCAAGAAAACATTTGAGGCATATGTAGGTTCCTAGGTATATCACTTTAATTAGAAATATGTAATTGCATTATCTTTTATTTTAACTAAATTTAAATTTCATGCAATTAGACCAACAGCACTAGAAAGAAAGAAAAAAAATCACATGTGTCCCAAATGAGATGTGTAGATTCCAGCACTCATTAACCTTTACCTAGATTAGCTATTTCAGAAAGGTCTATGTGACCAGGGGGTTAGAAAGTTTCCTTGGCCTGAACTTGGCAAAGAAGTCATGCTGTTTCTAAGCCCTAGACACTAGATTTTACTTTCACATTAGATTGTTCAGTTCTCAAAGCCTTAAACTAGTTCACAAAACAATTTTTTTTCTCTTTTCACTTAACACTAAAATATATCAATTATGTTTTTCTTAACTATGCAATTAAAATATAATTATCTTGTTTACTGGTTTTTTAACAGGAAAGGGGTTTCCATAGCTTTTAAGTAGAAAGGCTCACTCGGATTCATTCTCAATTAGAACACACCTGGAAATCCCTTCTATGTGATTTTTTACACAAATGGTTTTAACCATAGAAATGAAAATGCGCTGGACTTACCATCTGTTATTTTATAAGACACAAATATAGCAGCACTCTGTGATAAATTGAAGATGCTGCATTTCATTTATTTCATTTAATAACTAAATAAATTAGTTAAATTTATATAGTTTAATAAAATGAAAGTATATTGAGGGAAAAATATTTCGGAAGTACAAAAGGACAAAATAAAATGTGAGACATTAAAAGGTAGCAGTTAAAGGAAATAATAGTAATAATAATGGGGAAGGGTGGAGAAAGAACCCTGAAGCCTCTGTTATTTCACAAACAGTCAAGCCAAGCGCAGGGAGTAAATGTGGGACCAGTTGATGGTGATATTGGAGCGTTCTGGAACGAACATTTCTAAACCTCCATTATGTATATGGCTTAACAGTTTGAGTCTTGGTCAGTATTTAAAGGAGAAGAAACTACACTGGAAATAGATTAGAAAAAGGTTTGAAAAGCTGTAAAATCTCTGTGGGGTGACCAATCCAGCAATTGGGGCTGGGATATAAGGAGTGTGTCATATTCACCTCAGTTTCACCACCAAATCTGGTCAATTTCCACCAAACCCTATGAATTGATGAGTCCCCAACTAACGTAAATACATGAGCCTTAAACTATATTAATGTCAAAATGGTAGACATGAGAAAATGAAATGAAAAAAGTAGCTTGTGGCTCAGTCATGGATTGAATTGCACACCCCATATACACCAAATTTATACTTTGAAGCCCTAACCCCAAATATGACTGTATTTGGAAATAGGACCTATGAGCAGATGATAAAGTTTAAGTGAAGTCCTAAGGGTTGGACCCTAATCCAGTAGGGCTGGTGCCCTTCTAAGATGAGGAAGAGACACCAGAGCTTTCTCTTTCTGCCATATGAGGACACAACAAGAAGGTGTCTATCTGCTAGCCAGGAAGAGAGACTCACCACAACCCTACCATGCTGGAAGCTTGATCTTAGACTTTCAACTTCAAGAAGTATGAGAAAATAAATTTCTGTTGTTGAAGCCACTCAGTCTGTGCTATGCTGTAATGGCAAAGCAAGCATGCTAATATACTCAGTTAAGATAAGTCATCGGACTTCTGCCTTTGTTCCCTTTATTATATAAAAGTCAGACTCCCAGGCAATGCAGCTCCTGTGTTTGAGGACACAGCTTCAGTTGGAGTGGCAGGTAGAGATGTGTCATTCTGACCTCTACAGAATACATATATAGTCTACCTCAGGTCTAACAGGTGCTATGTCAGGGTCATAAAACACTTTGTGTCATTTCCCATTGTTCTGAATGGACTGGTTGTTCAGGCAGGGTATAGAATGCATCAGTTGTTAGTACTATGCTGGGTACATGGAAAATTATTAAAATAATTTAGGAAAGAAAAGAGAAAGGAAGGAAGGAAAAAGAAAGAAAGAAAGAAAGAAAGAAAGAAAGAAAGAAAGAAAGAAAGAAAGAAAGAAAGAAAGAAAGAAAGAAAGAAAGAGCAAGCAAGCATTAAGGGTGGAAGGAAGGGGTGAAAGGAAGGAGGGAGGGAAAGGAAGGGAAAGGAAGGGAAGGGAAGGGAAGGGAAGGGAAGGGAAGGGAAGGGAAGGGAAGGGAAGGGAAGGGAAGGGAAGGGAAGGGAAGGGAAGGGAAGGGAAGGGAAGGGAAGGGAAGGAAAGGAAAGGAAAGGAAAGGAAAGGAAAGGAAAGGAAAGGAAAGGAAAGGGAGGAAGGGAGGAAGGGAGTCAAAAGAATATATTGTTAAAACTTCAGGAAGAATCAGTCCTTCTGGTTCTCTTATTGACTAAGTACAGTGGATATAATATATGCTTAAAATAATGAATAAATAGATCAATTTGGGGAGTAGATAATATTTTATTCATGTTAACTATTATGTTTTACTAGGTCTAGATAACTAGGAAAAAATCGATGAACTAGACATTTATACCCAATCAACATGACCTCCATGATGAGGATATTGATCACAATAAGCTAAAGGAGAGAACTTCAAATGGGCTTCAATGGACCAACAGCACTAAACACAGGACCATATTATGAAAAATGATTTAAAAAAATATGCAATGCTTCAAGAATTTTGTGTCATCCTTGCGCAGGGGCCATGCTAATCTTATCTGTATTATTCCAATTTTAGTATCTGTGCTCTCGAAGTGATCACTGAAAAATTATTCTTTATAAAGCAATGTGGTGGTGGGCTATGGGGCAGATGGTGGAAGTGTATATTGTTCTGTATCTGTTGTCACTTCCATGTTGAATAAGTTTCTAATGTTTTAATAGTATGTATTATTAAGGCATCTGTGTGTTACTCAAACAAGATATGGAGTCTTTCATTAACAGACTGTGCACCACTCTTGACAATCCTTCCTGGGCTCCAGATGGGGACAAATTCTGTACTGATTCCCCATTCCATTCAGAGTGGAACCCAAATCTTATCAGATGCAAATGATTTGGACTTCTGCTATTTTTTTTTTCTTTATTGATTTGAGAGAGAGAGAGAGAGAAACATTGATGAGAGAGAACATCGATTGGCCATCTCCTGCATTCCCCCCACTGGGGATACAACCCACAACCTGGGCATGTGACCTCTTGGTGCATGAGTCCACACTCAACCACTGAGCCACACTGGCTGGGCTTCCACTACCTCTTTCATTTGCTTTTTTATTTCTCTTCTTTCCATGAACTCTGTTCCAGGCACATTTTGTTGTTCCTCAAGCTGATCTAGGAATACTTCAATTTTAGGGTCTTTCCACTGGCTGTTTTCACTTCCTAGAATACTCTGTGCCCCAGACATAAGCATGACTAATTATCTCATTTCCTTGAAGCCATGCTCAAATGTCACCTCAGATTGACATTGTCATTATTGTCCATTGCCCTCCGTCGTTCTGACCCACTTGTGCCATTCTCTGCATGTTATATGTCTTGGGGCTTGGCAACAATGGGCCACATCACTAGGGCTCCCTAGCCAGCTCTCTCCCACTGGGTTCAAACAATAGCAAATTAAAGCGAGAGATCAGAGGGTGGAAGGAGAAAAAAGTTGAGATATTTTGTCCCCTCTTCCTTTCTTGCTTTTCTGCTTGCAGTTCTGAAGGTATGTACCTCTGATTACAGTTCCAACAGCATGGTCCCTTTCACATGGCTCCCACTCTCCACAGGCTCTGATAACAATGCTTCTCCCTTTCTACCTTCAAGTTTAGGGACAGTAACAGCTTTCTGTCCTTACTAGACACTGAGTACACCAACACTTCTGAACCTAGCTTACACCTCTACAAACAGCTCTGTGGTCAGATTCTCTTTAGAAGCCTATTTAAATGCACCTGCTTTTTTATGACCAAACCCTGTATGATAAAGTCACCCATTTAACCTTTGAAGAGATTGTTACCTATTGCCCTCTCCTTTTACCCTGCTCTGTAATTTTTCCCATAGCACCTATCATCTTTTATATTATTTACTAATGTATAAAGTTTGTTCTTTATAATCTGCCTTCCTATAGTAGAGACAGATTCGTGGAAGAAGATATCTTTATATTGTTTGTTCACTGAGTTATCTCAAGTACTGTGAAGAATGTGTGGTGCATAATAGATATTGAACAATTATTAAATAAAGAATAACTAGACCAGCCGGTGTGGCTCAGTGGTTGAACGTCGACCCATGGACTGAGAGATCCAGGTTCAGTTTCCGGTCAGGGTACATGCACTGTTTGGGGGCTCAATCCCCAGTAGGGGGAGTGCAAGAAGCAGCCAATCAATGTTTCTATCTCCCTCTCCCTTCCCCTCTCTCTAAAAAAATCAATAAAAACATATTTTCAAAATAAATAAAGAATAACTATTCTTCTTCTAGCCATATGTAATAAATTTCCCAGGAAAGTTTTCTGGGTCTTAGTAAAAAATTGGTAAACATTTCTCTCAATTAAACTCAATTACTCCTTTCTCTTTAGCCTTAACAAATGTTAGAGAAGACTACCAGGCTCAAAGTGGACCATCAAGCAATACTTGTAGAATTCAATGAAACTAAGTTAATATATTTTAAGCCAGGTTAGTTAGTTCGTTCTGTGTGCATGTATTGAACATTCGCCATTTTGTTCAGGATGGTTTAGGGTATACTGCATCAACAAAGCCAACATTTCAGAGGCTTAAAGTGAAAATGATACCAGACACTAAACGGTTCAGAGGCCGCCTGTCACTACTTGGGCCACATTAAGCAGAGACAGGGTTGAATGTTTATTCCAATAATGCCAGCAGTATGGGGAGAGCAATAGGTCATCCTGGAAATTCTGCTCTGGCCCCCTCTTTGCCACCTGGCTGATTATATATGGGTGAGGGAGAAAGCTACGTGCAGCTGAGAGCTGCAAATGTAACAGGGAGAGGGGAGGGGAGGGTCTGCAGTCTGGCCTCCAGAAGCTCGAAGTCCGATAACAAGGTGGCTAATATTCTGTGATATTACAAACAGCTCAGCCCATTCCTGGACCAGAGAATAGTCAGCAATCCTGAGGTAAACTCTTGGAGGGGGTCACAGTCCAGGCACATCACCAAGTCAAAGCATGTCCTGTCCAGTCTGTTCTCAAAATGTATCTTCTTTTCTGAGTAATGGATCCATTTGGGCTTAGAGGTGTCTTATCTATTAGTCCTGTTTCATCTTTCAGTTTTCAAGGGTTTGTAAGAAAACCTCTTATCTATAGTTAGTAAGGTTAATAATTATTAAACAACTGTGGTTCTATACTTATTAGGTGCCCCCCCCCCCATCAAAAGGGTTCAAAAGTCTCAATCTTATTACATGTTCATCTCAGGTTGGTAAAGGACACTAATCTATGTCTTCCCTACAGATTAGCTAATGAGGCCTCTACATGTCATTGGTTGAAATGTCATTGGTTGCAATGGAAAAAGCACACAGAGATTCACACACTCACTCAGTCATTTCTGTCCTGAGTGATACACATTAATTCTATTCTCATATCAATGACCAAAGCAAGGCACATGGCCATTTGAAGAGAGTAGAAACATCTACTTGTACCCTGTGCCTGGAAGAAGGAAAAATGGAAATATTAATAATATGCATGAAAAACCATCCATTGGATCTAATGGCTTGAGCTGACTAACCTGTGGTAGATGTTACTAAAAGAAGTATTAATGGTATTCTTAAAAATACAGTGTTGTGTAATATAAATAAGTATATATATATATATGTATATGTATATATATATATATATATATATATATATATGTGTGTGTGTGTGTGTGTGTGTGTGTACATACATGCCAATTATCCACTATAATCACCAATTATACAAGTCATAATCCATTATATATAATAAATGCAGGGAAACTAGGTAGAAGAATACAGCAAAATGTAAATTTTAGTTTCTTTGTCCACAAGGTCCTTGTAGTTATTTTAAGGAGGATGATTTTTTTAAAATGCTAAAATAATTTACTTCTCATGGATAAAGCATTTTAATATCCCTTGCTCCTGATCCTCAAGATTGGACTATTTATTGAAAATGTTTAAAATAGACAAGTTTCAAATAGAATTAAACAAAACTTAGGAAAGAAAATGCCAAGCCCAAATATACTGATATAAAGTTTATAAATGGTGTCACTTAGCTGTTATAGGAACACCCAGGGCCTCCTTGAGCTGTGCAAAATAATACTAAATTGTTAGAAATTGGTTTTTTTTGAAGAAGAACATATGGACCCAAGGATAAAAGCACAGAGCTATCTTATATGATTTATGATGTTTTCTGCTTTACCCAAGGCTCATTCTGTTCTCTCTTTATCCTTTAGTAATATAACTTGGTCATTTCCCAAGTATTTTAAGATAATATTCACTTTACGCCTGTCTCAATAAATTTACAAAAATTTTTCATGTTTTCTTCCAACGAATCTGTTCAAATTACAGATTTATTGCTCCTTACATGGCTAAATTCCAAGCAGAACTATGTCAGTAATGATAATGACAGTAAGTATCCCGTGGGAGAAGGAACATAAAATGGGAAATAAAGCAATTCTTTTCTGCCCTTGAGGTTTTCTTTAAACACCTTTATGGATATAATTAAGGTAAACAAACTCACATTTAAATAGTAAAATGCTGCTGGTAAACTTTAAAAATTGAAATGTCTACCCTCCACACTTTTGATGGTTTTAGCTTATCTAATCAAATGAGAATATCAGATTTTCCCACACTACATCAATTCAATACACAAAACAAACATGAGGCAAGGTCAGGGGATGTGCATTGGCTACTCAGCTGCCTCAAAAGCGAGTAACTTTTTTTTTTTCCAGAAATTTTAAACTTTATGCTAATAAAACTATATTGAATTGGTTAAACCATAATTGATTCTTTTAAAGGGTAGTTTCTATAACATTTTTGAATGTATAATGTATATATTATCTATGCTAAATTAATTTTATTTTCTTGTGCTATGTCGACTAGCCCTTAGAAAAACTGTTTTGAATTTACCTTCCATTTATTGACACAGATGTTTCAATGTCTTTACCTGTCTTCATTTCTGCTGAATCATATTGCAGAAGATAGCTATTTACAGGAATAAGACCTAATCATTTTTTTTTACTTTGCCTTCTATTGGAATATATATCATTTTATTAAACAATACATGTTTTCTATAAAATCGTGAAATGCAAGTCTTTCCGTTCTCCTGATAGCACATTCAAGATCATGAACAAACAAACAATAAAGAGCCCCGTGACCTTTATGAGCGTCAGACTGTTTGGAGACCGAACTCCAGAGGCGGTTATCCTAGAAGTAGTTCCACTATTGCTATGCGAACCAATCCCGGAGGATATGGTAATTAGCATAAGAATGTTGGAAATAATTTCATACTGTTGCATGAACATTGTTCAAGTTCTGTTGACTGGCCAGACAGTGGACATGCTTCTCTGACCTTGACTGAAAGGATTTAAGATTCTGATGTGCAGAGCAGTATGAGCAAAACAGTGCAGTGGAGTTGTCTCCTAGGACTCTATTGATTCCAGAATTTTGTCTCTAAATGAAGGCTTCCATTGCCTGATCTGTTGAAAAATTTAGCCTCATTCTGCTACTAGAATCCGCATCCCCGTTCCAAAAACAACATCAACAAAAAAGAAAACCTTGTCAAGTACTTAGGACGTAGAGCTGGGACATGTGTCAGTCCATAAGCATGGACTGAACTTGTAAAGCTAATGTTTGCTCAATTTGTTTGAACGTCTTAATGATCAACTAGACCATTCTGCATGTTTTCACCATTTGAAGACTTTCCTGATTCCCAAGCTTGGACTTAGACAATTTGCCTTTTTGAACCCATTGACCTTGTTAGGAATTCTAGCACAGATACAATTTACCTTATTTTACTTCAGTCGCAGCTTCAGTTAATATGCTTGATTCTCCACGTTACATTCACACCCACCATTAGACTCATTTGTTGCATAAAACAATGAATATATTGGCTAATAATCATATTTTTTATTGAATTAAATAATCGATTTATTGAATTTTGAGAGTACGTTCATTAAAATTGGGGACAGTGAAATAAGGAAGCAATGGGAGAGCCTAGGTGGTGATTAGCATAAAATGTTAGAAATAATTTCACATTGTTACATGAACATTGTTCAAATTGTGCTTTGCATCTCTAGAAATGGTATAGGAAAGAAATGAGCCAAGGTGGGGCTGCTTTGACTCACTGATAAGTCAGAGAAAAGGGGGCCCTGGAGACAGGTTCAAGGGATTAGCCTGGGATGAGCTGCTGCTGCGTATTGCTCTCCTGGTTGCAAGTCTTGTGGGGTCCCTTAGAGTTTAGGAGACGCATGCCCATGGGGGAAGAAGAGGGAGAAGGGAGAGATGCACCAATAATCATATTTTTATATGACCTAAAGTATTCTTAGAAATAATGAGAAGTAACTATTCACACATCACAATCCACTATATGAAAATAAGGAACACATAGCAAAATTCTTACACTTTGAAACTCTTGTTTATTCCTGTAGCCCTATTTCCCATGCATCATGATGTCTTATTGGTTCTGTCTGCTAGAACCTGTTAATCAAATCCATCAATATGTCAAGCTATAAAAGAATTCTGGCAGCTTAAATGGTACTCTTCTCTCAAGGTATATTAGGGAGAATCAGAGCTGTAAAAAATGTATTAATTTATTAAAGTTAGATATTCAGAATTAACCTGAAGGGCTTTGTTTTTAATAATCCTGGAATGTTCTTGTCTTCTTGAAATTCTAACTTCTCAGTATTTGCTTACACTTCCTAATTCATGAGGGCAAACTCATGAAAAGCATGGTCTTAGTATACATACTTAGCCACAATAAGCAACCACCACTTGCATTGTTTCTATAATTGTTTCAAATTATGTAAAATCTTCAATTGGGTGCATAAGCCATGGTCTTGGGATTATGTGGTTTACAATATGTCTGTTTTCCTCCCTGTGCAGATCAGACTTTAAGGTGAACTCATGATTCCACATCCTGGTGTCTTTGTCTAATCCCCTCTCCTTGAGTGTGGGAGAGATTGGTAACTTATTTTCAACCAATAGAAAATGTCAAAGGCACCCATTGATTGCATTACATTATACAAAACTCCGTTTTGCTAGCTGGCTTTCCTTAGTGTCTCTCTTTTCTTCCCTCATAGGCTGCCACAGGGAAATGAATTCTGCAAACAACCTGGAGGAAATGAGTAGCAGACCTCACTGAGTCCAGGCTATGGTGAGAACCCACCTCTGGCTGCCACCTTGACTGCTGCTTTCTGACACCAAAGTAGTGTTCTGAACAATCCCAATGTGGGGTGTATGTGTGAATGGGGGTGGGAGTGGGGCTTCCCACGGGACACCAAACAATTCTCACAATATCAGGTCAGTATCCAATAATTCAACTCAATTCTGACAACTGCGGCCTGGAGATAGCATCAGGTTAGTCTTACAAGACTGCAGCCCCCTCAGCCCCCGGATGCTAGTCACAGGCTAGCACTTCGGACAAACCAGCTATAAAGCAGAGGTTCCCATAATTTACTAGGGCAGATCACTGCGCTCAGAGAAACATTTTACTTAGTAGGTCACTGGTTTATTATAAGGATATAACTCAGCAACAGCCAGGTGGAAGAGATGCCCAGGGCAAGGCGTGGGGAAAGAGTGTGGACTCCCATGCCCTTTCCAGGTGCACCATTTGCCTCAAATCTCCACCTGTTCACCAACCCAGAAGCTCTCCAAACACCACCTTCATGTGTTTTTATGAAGGCTTCATCACATAGGCGAAATTGATTAAGTCATTGGTCATTGGAGAAGAACCTCAATCCCCAGCCCTTCTTCCCTCCTTAGGGGTCAGGGGTGGGACTGAAAGTTCTGACCTTTCAGTCAGTTGGTTGGCTTCACTGTCAGCCAGCTCCCATCCTTAGGTGCTTTCCAAAAGTCGCCTCATGAACATAACGAAAGATACCTTTATCACTCTCAACACCTGGGAAATTCCAAAGGTTCTGGGAGCTGTAAATCAGAAACTGTGGGCAAAAGCAAACACATATTTTTTTGTATAAATCACAATACAGCACACCCTAAGAAGAGAACCCATTTAGCTTGTGCCTGGACTCCTGACCCTCAGAAGCTGGGAGAAGCATGCATAGGGTTTTAAACTTCTAAGTTTATGGCCATTTGCTATGGACAACTAATACACTTCTTACTCCCTGATTCCAGACCACTGTTAAAGTATAAAACATTCTACAATTTGCTTGCAACTGGCAAACAGTGAATAGTTAATGTTGCTTTTATATGAGATACTCAGACTAGCTGGTTTTATGAAGTATTGGTAACTACCAGGGGAAGATACTTTAACTACTGTACACACAAGAACATCTGTGAGATGTTACAAAAATGTCCCTTTCCTTGCTGAAGTTTACTCTATCCCTATCTGCCTAATAACCAGGGACAGTAATGGACCCGCTTTATAATATTGCCTCGGGGAAAAAGTAAAAAGTAGCACATAAGTATTACGCGCAAACTCACTTTATATGAGGCTGCACTACTCCCATTTATGTCTATGTGTTTGTCATGGTTTAAATCAGCATAGGGATATACACACTTTCTGCAAAAGACGATATGTAAGAAGCACAAAGAAAGTGTACATAAAATGCAGAAGGGGCACATATTGACATGCACACTTTTTCTCGATGAATTTTATTTGAACTATTTAAAAACGTTTTTTTCCTAGCCTGTTTTCTCCCTTTTTGTCACACTTGGACAGATTAGCCTCTGAACAGCACCTAACCATGAAATTCTTGTTTGCCGAGTCTCCCTACAGTTCTTTGCACTCTAGCTTAAATCTGGATCTTTCTTCTTAGGATCCTCTTCCTCCGCGCTGTGCTCCCTCCCCAGTGGATTATTTATATCCCACTAAAAGGTTTTCCAGGGTTGAGCAAATGCAGTCAGCACTATATTTAGAGTCCCTAATATTTTATTTTCTCACTCAGAAATTCAGATCGGTTTCATCGGGGACACACTTGACACCTTAACATCTTAACCAGATGCAATCTGAGAATGTGGTTAGGACGTTTTATCCTGCATTGTTTAAGGCTCAGCATGGAAGAGGAACACTTTTGAACATGGTTACGGAGTAGGCTGAATAATGCCCCCTCCTCACCTCCACCTTCCTGCCAAAGAAGTCACTTTCTAATCCCTGCAACCTGTGAAAATGACATCCTCCATGGTAAAAGGGACTTCGAAGATGCGGTTAAAATTAAAGGTCTTTAGATGCGGAGGTGATCCTGGATTCCCTGGGGGACCCAATGTCCTTATCACAAGGGTTCTCATAACAAGGGAACAGACAAGGAAGATGGAAACTGAGGTCAGAGAGAAGACACAGTGTTGCTGGTTTTGAAGATGAAGAAGAGGGGAAGGCATGAGCCAAGCAATGTAGACATCTTCCAGAAGCTGGAAAGGATTTTTTTTAGAGCCTCTAAATGTGACGTAGCTCCATGAACCCATCTTACACTTTTGACCTCCAGCACTTCAGGATAATAAGTGTGTGTTGTTTTAAGCCACTGACTGGGGCAGTTTGTTAAACAGCAATAGGAAGCTAATACAGGGATGCCATAGCTCAGAAGGTTTGGAAACTAAAGGATCTTACAAACTTTGCAGTCTGAGAAACCCAATGTGACCAAATGTTTCTCTTGTGAAGAGGGTTTATACTTCTGCCTTTATATAGAGCTAGTAACCTTTTATCTTCCTTGGAATAAAAGCATCTTATTTATGGCTTAGCACAGCCACACTAAGAAGGCATGCTATCCCGTCACCGAAATTTAAAGCCTGCAGCTCTCTGCCAAAAACAAGTTTCATTAACAGCTTGCATGGCTCTGACACCGAGACATGATTTGGGTCTGGACGAGGTGGACATTGAAGATTTTGCCGGAATCCTGGACCAAACCCCTGTGGGACTGTCATGTTGGATTTAGTGCGAAGACCTCCCACTGTGAATTATATTTCATTGTGTGAAGAGATTGCAGAACCAGGGTCATAGCCAGTCAAAACTCTCTTACCTGGGTCAGCACAATGAGGTACGTGTCTCCCCATCAATTAACAGCAGCAGAAAGAACAGCAACGAAGTTCAGGTTTGAGTTCACATGAATGGAGTCCAGCTGAGTAAATCTGCCCACATTGCTCAGTAGGCACGTGGGCTTCTTGCCTAGGTAGGGGCACAAGGATCGCTTTGCTTAAGGGCAGCAGACAATAGCTTCTTGATCTCATCTGTTTCTCATGAGAAAAAAATAAATAGAAATTGCAGGAAGAAGTCCAAGGGTCTTAGAATTTCCCCTGAACTTGTTGATTTCCCTCAACAACAATTCTGGCAAGTATGTGATTTTCCCAGCCCCGGCTTGAACATCTCCATGTATGGAGATGTATCATAGACAGTCGTCCCTGGGTGGAAAGCTAGAAAGTTCCCTGTCAGAGCTGCCACCTTTTTCCCTACAACCCACAAGCCATGCCTGCTTATTAAAGATGCTGCCTGGATAACATGACCATGATAATTCACACGTTTAAGAATCCCTGTACTTGTAAGGATCAGGGCATAGCTCCCCCTAACAATCCTCTCGCCCCCGTTTTGGATGCATTTTTCTATCAGAATCCAAGTTGAGGTCAAGTGTTAAAAATGCAGCTATATTTTGCCTTTCTATTGTTAATGGGGGTGGGGGGGAATCTAAGAATAGAATAAACAGATTAAGTGACAGATTCCTATTTCAAGCATAAATACATTTTATAAAGCCATGATTCCATGTCCACAATAATACAAAATTGTTACATTTTTCCAAGTCACTATAAAAAATTGCTTGACAGGGTAAAATATTTATTTCCCCTTAAAGTAGGTTTTGAAGAATTTTCATAGAAGGTTTTATGAAAAGCATGTTTTTCTTTCACTAGAAAGCAAAAAAAAAAAAAAAAATTATAACCTACAAATATTAAGAAACGCCTAGCCGGTGTAGCTCAGTGGTTTAGTGACTTCTCATGGCCTGAGAGGTTCTGGTTGATTCTCAGTCAGGGCACATGCCCAGGTTGTGGGCTCCATCACCGAACAGGGGGCATGCAGGAGGCAGCCCATCAATGTTTCTATCTCGCATCAATATTTCTATCTCTCTCTCCCTTCCTCTTTCTCTAAAAAATCAATAAAAATATTTAAAAAAGAAAGAATAGGTTGTTTGATGATTTGTTGATGGCAGCCATTCTAAGTGTAAGGTGACACCTCATAGTCATTTTAATTTGCATCTCTCTGATGACTAGTGACATTGAGCATTTTTTCATATGTCTCTTGGCCATTTGTATGTCCTGTTTGGAGAGGTGTCTATTTAGGTCCTCTGCTCACTTTTTTTAATTGGGTTCCTTGTCTTCCTTTTGTTGAGTTGTATGAGTACTGTATATATTTTGGAAATTAACCCCTTATCTGATGTATCATTGGTAATTATGCTCTCCCATATAGTGGGTTCTCTTTCCACTTTGATGGTTGTTTCTTTTGCTGTGCAGAAGCTTTTTAGTTTGATGTAGTCCCTTGTATTAATTTTTTCCTTTGTTTCTCTTGCTTTAGGCATTGTATCCGTGAAAATTCTGCTGTGTGTGATGTCTGAAATATTGTTGCCTACACTTTCTTCTAGGATTTTTATGGATTCACGAGTCATATTTAAGTCTCTTTTATCCATTTTGAGATTATTCTTGTGTATGGTGTAAGTTGGTGGTCTAGTTTCATTTTTTTGCATGTACTTGTCTAATTTTCCCAGCACCATTTATTAAAGAGGCTGTCTTTACTCCATTGTATGCTCTTGGCACCTTTGTCAAACATTAACTGAGCATAATGGCGAGGGTATGGAGAAAAGGGGACTCTAGCACACTGCTGGTGGGAATACAGACTGATACAGCCATTACGGAAAACAACATGGTGTTTCCTCAAAAAATTAAAAATTGAACCGCCATTTGACCCAGTGATCCCACTTCTAGGAATATATCATAAGAAGCCTGAAACAACAATCAGAAAGAATATATGTACCCTTATGTTCATAGCAGCACTATTTGCAATTTCTAAGTTCTGCAAACAGTCCAAGTGTCCATCAATAGATGAGTGGATAAAAAAGCTGTGGTACATATACACAATGGAATACCATGCAGCTCTAAGAAAGAAAGATCTCTTATCCTTTGAGATGACATGGAGGGACCTGGAGAGTATTATGCTAAGCAAAATAAGCCAGTCAGAGAAAGACAGGTATCACATGATCTCACTTATTTGTGAAATATAATGAACAAAATAAGGTAAAGAACAAAATAGACCCAGAGACATAGAAGTAAGCTTCAGACTGACAAACCTCAGAAGATGGGATTGGGGGGAGAGGGAAGAGATAAACCAAAGAACTTATATGCATGTATGCGTAACCAATGGACATAGACAACAACGCTGGGGGGAGGGGAGCGTGGGAACAGGAGGAGGCTGTCAATGGGGGGAAAAGGAGAAACATCTGTAACAAAAATAAATTAATTAAATTAAAAAAATTAAAAATAAATAAATAATACACTTAAAAAAAAAAAAGAATAAGTTTATTGTGTAGATTCTCAACAGAGGGAGAAAACAGTAAGGTGGTGTCTCAAGGCCACAGTTCCTGGAATATTTTAGTTGTTGACTCAGAAATGGAGGAAGCAGACAGCACCCTTTTCTGATCCTGGCTCTGTCACGATGGTCGTTGAGTCAACGTCCTCAAAGACTCTAATGTATGTCCCCCTCTCTTTTCACCTGTGCAATAAAAGGGAACTGGAAGGGGTTGCCTTTGAAAGTATTCCAGCATTTGACTTTTTTTTTTTACTTTTTTTTTTAATTAATTTACTTTTGTTACAGATGTTTCTCCTTTTCCCCCCATTGACTCCCTCCTCCCCCTTCCTCCCTGCCCCGTCCCCAGTCTTGCTGCCCATGTCCATTGGTTATGAGTACATGCGTACAAGTTCTGTGGTTCATCGCTCCCCTCTCCCACCCCCGCTTCTGGCAATTGTCAGTCTGTACCCCACTTCCACGTCTCTGGGACTACCCTGTTCCTCAGACTGTTATGTTCATTATATTCCAGAAATAAGTGAGATCATATGATATTTGTCTTTCTCTGCTTGGCTTGTTTCGCTTCTTCTTTGTTGCAAAAAGAAAGCCCTCCCTGTCTCATTCCTGAATTGTTTGTCCCATTACTTGGTTGTTTCTGCATCTGAAACATACACAGATCCACTTGGCACTTCTCATCTGTGTAGTTTTGGTATTTAGTAACTGTTCCTAACTTTTACCATGCTCCTTCCCCACAAAAAAAACAAAACCAGGGATTAAATAAAGTCAGAACATGCCACACTTCTAGTCCCAACTAGAGAATTTTATCACTTTTAGTTCTTTTAAAAGAATACATATACACTAATCTTTTGGATGCCATTGAGTAAATACAATTCAGTTATGAATCATCCCAAGGGTGTTACCAATGGACAATTGTCCCCTCCTTCGACAGTAGTCAAACAACCTGTTTACAGCAGGTGGAGTTTTGTGTTCCTCAGTCCACCCACCAAAGATTCGTATGTATACGACTGCCCTTTAGGCAGAAATGTTTCTTTACAAATTTTAGTAAACAATCTTGCCTGATAAAGTACAAGTTTAGTTTGGTGGAAAACCACAATGTTGATATAATTCTAATATCTTTATCTTAATTGATTATTAGTTTGTAAAATGTATTACTAAAAGAAAAACATTTTAGGTATATCTCTATATACTAACTAGTCAGCTTACTAGCTAGTGTAGGTTCCTCAAATAACTTAGATGCAATAAATAAACTAAATAGTAGACAAATATTAGGAAAGCCATTTGGTATAGCATTTGAGGATGCAAGGAGGTAACCTCTCACTGATGTTTATTTTGTTTCCAAGCTAGCAAAGCACTGCTGATGTCAGTGGTTTTGTTTTGATATTAAACTGAGACTGAAAGAATATATGCATTTAATGGGAAAGTGGGAGCATATCAATACAAAAATAACAATCAAAATAAGAATTAGTCAGCATCCTTGGTTTATAGCAAACTCTTATAACAGGTTGGCTCTCTCTCTCTTTCATAAACACCTGTGAGTCCATCAGTGAAAATGAGAACCGGAATATTCACAATAGCTTATATCCATCCCTGTGTTCCCATCCTACCCCTCCGCCCTTCCCAACTGATGTACTTTTTATTACATTCATAGTTCTCTTGCTTTTGTTTAACATAGCTTTTATGCAAATATATCATTAATATAAACCCAAAATGTTATACAATTTTTAATATATTTTAAATTTATCAGAAAAAAATAACATACAGTAAATAATATTTGGGTACATAATTATGTCACTCTATATTATATTGCCATGATTCATTCATATCGTGGCATGTAGTTATAGTTTATTATAACTCTTTTTTTCTGTATGTTTCATGGTTTCTCAACCGTGGCAGAGCAATTGATACTTGGGACTGGACTGGCAGTATCCCTCCCTCCACCAAGGTGTGACAACCAAAAATGTCTCCAGACATTGCCAATGTGTCCTGGGAAGCAAAATCACCAGAGGTTGAAAACCACAAGTTTAACACCACAGTTAATTTATTCAATTACCTATGTGCGTGTGTTATAGTCCCATATTTTCTATTATTCTTGCAAATTTCTTGAACAAGTATCCTGGTGTGCACCTTGCAAAAGTTTGTCTCAGGAGTGAAAATGCTGGTTTGTAAGGCATGTGATCACAGAATGTCAAATGATAATGTCCAGTGCTTTTCCAAAGTGTTTGTACGCGTTTACCCTCTATCTGCCATGTTAAGAGAGTATTCACATTATCTCCAGCCTCATATTGTCAGACTTGTTATTTGCCAATGACAGTTTAGTCATTATAGCCTGGCCAGTGTGGCTCAGTGGTTGAGCACTGACCCACACACCAAGAGGTTGCAAGTTTGATTCTCAATCACAGCACATGCCCAGGTTGTGGGCCCAATCCCCAGTGTGGGGCATGCAGGAGGCGACCAATCAAAGTTCTCTCTCATCAATGTTTCTCTCTCTCTCTCCCTCCCCCTAAAATCAATAAAGTAAAAATAAATTTAAATCTAGTGTAATATAGTGTCACCAGCTCTTTTTGTTAGTAGCATCTTGATATTTTTGTTCTATGATTTTGCTTTGTATCATTCCATTTCTTATGTTTAGATATTTTTTTCCTAATATCATATAGATGGATTTAAAATTTTTTTTTTCTTTGTTGAATTTTAGAATGAGGAAGGGAGAGGGAGAGAGAGATAGAAACATCGATGAGAGAGAGCATCGATTGGCTGCCTCCTGCATGCCCCCCACTGGGGATTGGGCTCACAACCTGGGCATGTGCCCTAATAGGGAATCAAACAGGCGACCTCTTGGTGCATGGGTCGATGCTCAACCACTGAGCCATACTGTCTGGGCTGGATTTTATTTTCTTCTTCCTTAAATCCAATTCAACTCCAACATTTAACCAGCAAGTTTTGTCCTTTTATGTTTATTGTAATTGTTGATATCATTGGACAGTATTTTTCCATCTTGCTTCCTAATTTCAATTATCTCAAATTTACCTTTTAACTTATTAACTTATCTCACTGTTAAGAATTGATTTCTATATTTTCACTTTAGCCCAAGTCTTGGGACTGGACTGGCAGTATCCCTCCCTCCACCAAGGTGTGACAACCAAAAATGACTTGTTTTTCCTAACTTAACTCACATCACATTGATATTATCAATTTTAATTGTTGGTAACTCTAAAGGGAATTTATAATTTGGTTTTTATTTTATCTCAGTCCAATTTTAATTATGTAATATAACTTTTTAAGGAGGATGTATGATTTTTCTAAATTCTTACATGTCTTGCAGTATCTCCTGTACTAGGTTTTGTTTTTTTGTTTTTTGGTTTTTTTTTTAATATTGCCTCCAATTTTATTTTCACAGTGCAGATTTGAGTAGCAAACATTTTAAGGATTTATATGCCTGAGATACAGTGCTATTATATCCTTATTTTTGAAGCACAATTTGGCTAAATAGTTTCTTGGTTCTCAGATTTTTTTTTTTTTTTGTACTAAGTTATTATTCTATCAACTTCTATAATACATTGTTGCTATTGTAGAGTTTGCCATAAAATTAATTTCTGTTCTTTTTAGATGCCCCATTCTTTCTTTCAGAGGTTTTTGGAAATCTTTAAACTTTTACTATTATTTCTGAGGTTTAGAATCTTATCCATTTCAAATTGATAATGTTTTCTTTAATTTTGAGAAACTAATCTCCACTATTTCTCCAAATATTTTCTTTGTCTCCACTTTATTTTTCTCTTCTTTCAGGATTCTTTTTATCTGTATAATGATAATTTTGCTTTCATTTTCCATAACTTTATTTTTCCATTTATAATTTTTTTATGCTTTGTTCAGGAAAAGTAGATAATCTGATTTTTGTTATTCTTTACCCAAGGGTATTTTTTCCATTAATTTTTTTTTTTTTTTTTTTTAGGGAAAATGGAAGGGGGGAGTGGGGGGAGAGAGAGAGAGAGGAGAAAGAGAGAGAGAGCGAGGGAGAGAGAGAGATAGAGAGAGAAGAGAAAGAGAGAGAGAGGGAGACATCGATGTGAGAGACACATCAATTGGTTGCCTCCTGCCTGCTCCCCAACCAGGGCTGGAATTGAACCTGCAACCCAGGTGTGTGTCCTTGACCGCGAAGGCTCCCTCCGGTGAGCCAGCCAATGTTCTAACCACTTAGCCTGCAGGCCAGGGCCATAATTTGATCTGTTAATTCAATTATCTATCTTTCAACCTTGTTCAATATAAAATTTATCTTATCTCTTATGTTCTTCAATTAATTATTATGTCTTACACTTAATATTCCACTTAGTTATGATACTAATTATTAGTAAATATTGCTTATGTCTTCTTTATTTTGTTATGCTTGTTATCTTTATTTTAAATTGTTAATGTTTCTTATTTCTGATCGTATCCAATATTTTAAAAACTATGCTTAATTTCTTCCTCAGCTCATATTTTCTAAGGAACCTCAGCTTCTGTGCCTGATAAGTCATCTATAACCTACATACTAGTCTTAGGCAGCTCAGATGATCTCAATGAAAGAAAATTGGTCCCCAGGTTGGAGAACCTTAGGACACCAAATCATTCCATTTGGCTATGTCTTTAATATTTTTTACCTTCTTACCTCTAAGAAAGGCAATAATATGAGGTTCTCAGCATTGTAATACACTAGCCTTGTAGGTTTACTAGTAGAGGGTTGGTGAATTACTCCTAGAGAGTAGTCATACCCAGTTGTTTCTTCATCTCTTCAGGGATTTGGGCTTTTTTGCAGCCCTGAACTTGTTCCTGTAAAAATCGATGCCAGTGGTCTTGATACTGACCTTGGCTTTTTTCAGTAAGAAGACAGGTACTATTTTCCCAAAGCAAATAGAACAAGTAAAGGCAAAGAGAAATCTCAAAGTTCTCTGTGATAGGCTCCGTTCTACCCCAATCACAAAACCCCATACACCAGAACTAAACTGTCCAGAATGATTTATTTATCACTCCTTGGATTTTATTTTATTTCTTTAATTTATTTGGTGTTGATCTTTTTGTAGAGAAACATCAATCTGCATTACTTTATCATACGTACTTAATTATCTGTGAAATAGGTATTAACTTATGCCTATTTTATTTATTACTCAATTAATAAAAACACTACGATTTAAAGAAGTTAAGTAATTTACTTCAGGTCACAGGATTACTAATAGCCTTAGCCTTAACAACAATCACATTTCCTGAACTTTAAGAGCCAAGTATTTTATCATTGATTTTCAGGAAGAAAGTAAAAGGAAAGAACATATACCAGATTTCTAAGGTGCACATTTTTTTCATATATTAACATTTCTGAAATAGGAATGGGCCCCTACAATCAACAGTATGTCAAAATTTAATCATCAGCCTTTTTTCTTTCATAATGGTGTACAATGAATGGAAAGTTAGATTTGATAAGATAAGATATAGCTAGTATAGTTGTACTCTTTTATTATTAAGGCTTATGTAAACATCATTATAATAAAACATGAAAATGGAAGTTTTAAATCAGAGGAAATTTGGTGTGTCTTCTGCTTCTAAATAGTCTACTCTGAGTTTTGGAAAGCAATATTGGGTAATCTAATATTTATAAACTCATTGGCATATATGTGAAGAAACAATCTGTAGAGTCATAACAATTCCAATACTGTTTTATAATATGTCAATCACTATAATTCCTTGTCACACATCTCAATTATTTTTACATAAAATAAAATATTTCTCAGCAATCTAAAAACTGTCACATGGGTAGGATATTTTCATGTTGTGCTATGACTCTTGTTCATGATTTGCACACTGATGTATGTTTTTAAAGATACCCAGAAGTATTGTTATATGAGCCCATCAAGTGTAGCACATATGTATCATATTTTATACAGGATGGACTTATTCCTCTGTCTCTTTTTCTGAGTGTCCTGAGTTGATTTAAATTTTATTTTCTTTGTCAGACTATCATCTCCTTGATACACTTGATTATATTTTAATTTTATTCATAGCTTTTAAACCTGGCATAGTTATTGGCACTTGTTTGGTGCATAATAATTGTCTTATGACAGAATGAATAAACTCCAATTTCTAAAATTCTATTTTACAATAATGCTCTATTTATAATATAATGTTTTAGGACAATAAATATATAGCACTGAATTTTAAAAAAACAAATACAATGCTTTCACATAGCAAAAAGATGAGGGATAACAATGATACATGTAAAATAAACATTTGATTACTTATAATATACATACTGAAGAAACTTAAGTAAATGCCTTTCTTATTACAGTGCAATAACAAGAAATAACCAACATAAATATGTATGCGATCCAATATATAAGTAATGGAAATAAACTTTACCTATATTAAGTATCACATTTACATTAAAGAGGCAGATTCCATCTTGAAGGACCTTCTAGCTTCATCTACAGTAATGCCTCACTTTATAATACATTTCACCTGCCATCACTCAATATTTCACTTCTGACTTCGGGGACTTAAATTAAGTCAAAAGATCAAACCCTTCCCTTGGACATAGAGATGTTTCAAAACCATCTCTCCATCACTTTACTTACCCACACTTAAATAAGCAACTGTAAACATGCCTCATTTCCTCACAAGGTACTAGCAGCTTGTGAAATAATGTGAAAATTGATTTGTTCATAATCAAGTACTAATTTCAGTTAAAGATTTAGTATACACTGGTTTGGATTATAATTTTGATCTGGAGGCAAGAGAGAAAGGGAGAGGGTGCTAATTCTTGCCCTTTTGAATGATAGAACTCCTAGATTTCTGAAATGTCAGTGGAAGGTCTTTTGGGGTAGGGTGGCCATACCTTTTATTTTTCAAATTATTGGTCAATGTCTTTCAAAAGTATTTGCTCATTATACTCTAAAATAATTTTGAAAATTATGTATCTCTTCACATTGTTTTAAGTTGTAAGTTGATATCTGCAATTATCTTATTTCATTAAATTATTCAATTAAAATAGTGCAAAAGATGAAAGTTCTTACCTATTGAAATACTGACATTTAATTTGTAACTATGAAATTGTTTTTACAATCTGTCTGGCAGGTGTGGCTTAGTGGTTGAGCGTCAACCCATGCACCAAGAGGTCGCCGGTTCAATTCCCAGTCAGGACACATGCCCAGGTTTTGGGCCCAATCACCATTTGGGGGCATGCAGGAGGTAGCCAATTGATGTTCTCTCTCATCGATGTTTCTATCTCTCTCTCCCTCTCACTTCCTCTCTCTCTAAAATTAATAAAGGAAAAAATGTTTAAATGTAATTGAATGAAGTTTGATAAGCTAGCAATGGAAAAACTACTCTCATCCATTTTTATTATTCAAGGTACTCTGATAAAGTATTTGATCCAAAATATACAAAGAACCTTCAAAACTCAACAATAAGAAAACAGATAATTCAAATAAAATGACAAAAAGGCTGAACATAATACCAAAGGAGAACTATGGAAGGCATAAAAACATATGAAAGGATATTCAACATTATATTTCATTGTGGAAATACAAAGTGAAACCAAAATGAATTCTGCCACATACCTACTAGAGTAACTAAAATCCAAAAAATACCGGAAAATAAAAATGCTGGGGAGAATTCAAAGCAAGAAGAACTCAAATTCATTGCTCATGGGAATGCAGAACGGTACAGTACCCTTGGAAAACAGCTTAGCAGTGTCTTACAAAGCTGAACATAGTCTTGCCATACAATCCAGCAAGTGCACTCCTACTAATTTATATAACTGACTTAAAGACTACGCATGCAGAGTATTATGCTAAGTGAAATAAGCCAGTCAGAGAAAGACAAGTATCACATGACTTCATTTATATGTGGAATCTAATGAACAAAATAAACCGAACCAACCAACAAAATAGATCCAGAGTCATGGAAGCATGACACAGACTGGCGGATCTCAAGGGTGGGCAGGCAGAGATTAACCAAATAATTTATATGCATATATGCATATATGTATAACCCATGGCCACAGGTAATAATGTGGTGAAGGCCTGGAGTGAGGGAGAAACTTGGTAGAGGGGCACAATGGGGGAAAATGGGGGACATCTGTGGTACTCTTTACAATAAATAAATAAAGATCATGCATGGAACAGAATGACAAATCTCAAAAGAGAGGGAGATGAAGGGGACAGGAAGAGATTAGCCAAAGGACACATCTGCATATATACATAACCCATGGACACAGACAATAGTGTGGGGAAGACTGGGTGGAGGGGGGCATAGGTGGGGGAAATGTAGGATATCTATAATACTGTCAACAATAAATAACAAAGATTTATACACTTACAAAAATCTGTGTGCAAATATCTGTAGTGCCATTGTTTATAATTGCCCAAAATTGGAAGCAACCAAGATATTTTCTAATAGGTGAATGGATAAACAACCTGTGATACATCCATACAATAGAATAATATTCAACAATTTTAAAAAATGATCTCTCATATCACAAAAAGACATGAATAAATCTTGAAGAGATACTGTTAAATAAAAATATCTGATCTTGGAAACAATAAAATGATAGTAATTTTTAAAAGATCAGTCATTGCCAAGGTTTCTAGGGAAAGAAGAGAGAGTTAAAAGGTGAGGCATGTAGAATTTGTTAGGATGGCAAAATTATTCCAAATGATACTATAATAGTGGGTATATGACCTATATGTTTGTCAAAACCTATATAACTTCACAGAACAAAAAGTGAATTATATTGTAGGCAATTTTTTTAAATTCTGTAAAATATAAGATCTCAGGATGAAATGCATGTTATGACAAAAGAATCAAACTCTATTATAAATCATTGAAACAACCTCACTAAAGGGGTCAAGAGAATAGGTGCTCACTTAAATAATCTTGGAAATTAGAGGAATCTGTAAAACTAAAGGCAAAAATAACTATACATAAGCACTCTCTAGTAGTTGATAAAGTTGCTTTTGATGAGATATAAATTAAGAACTATGATATTGCTATGTATGTGAACTGAAAATAAATGAATAGCAGATGATGGGGGCCAGGTTGCTTACTGTTAGAGGGGGAGTCAACATATATGCAAGGGGAGACATTAGAATAATTGACAGGGTAATGGATTACAGAAAGAGACAACTGTATGAACTACCATTTAGCTTAATATAGATACAGATGGTTATATATAGAGATGCTTGTAGATTTGTGTGTATACAAAAATTAGAACACACACACACATCTCCTTGCTCTGGCAGCTGAAAGTATATAGAAACAACAAAACACCAGTATCAAGGAGCACACCTAGACCCAGACTTTGACTTCTAATACCATACTTCAATAAACAAAATCAAGCCTCCTTGTAGAAATGGGTTACTCCAGGACAGGGCTATAAAATATATAAGAAGAACTTAGAGTATCTTGTAGTGCTAAAAAATAAGGTGGTATTCAAAATACACACACACACACACACACACACACACACACTCCATACATTGATGGGCATACATATATGTGTTCAAGGGACACTGGAGCCAACTAGACTCCCAATAGCCAAAGCTGGAAAAATTTAAGCTACCTAATGCATTTAAAAAGTATTGGATTTTAACCTAAAGAATAAAATAAATATCCGTGAGTGAATTTTGATGTAAATACATGATTGAATGAATAAGCAAGAAAGAAGAAAATATCTTCTACATCCAAATAATTTATGTAGGTGACTCATAATTTCCCACCCCGTAGGTATGAGTTATGCATAGTGACTTCCTTCTTAAGGGTACAACATGGAAATGAGCATAAATGAGATACTGTATCGTGGAAAAATCTGATAAGCACTACCTCAGCCAAGTGAACATGGTCAACATTAAAGTGATAAATCATGTTTATAGTATATGCCCTTGATATAATATGATGAGAATTATATCATATCTCCTAGCTACTCCTCTGGACACAAAGCCAGAATACCACCTTCAACATTAAAAGACAAATCCCAAGATAAAAGAATTGTACAAAATACCTGACTACCAGTCCTCAAAACTGTTAAAGTCATGCACACCAAAAAAGGGGGATGTCTGAGAAACCGTCACAACCAAGAATAGCCTAAGGAGCTATGACAACCAAATGGAATGTGGTAACCTGAGTGGAATCCTAGAACAACAACAAGAGCATTAAGTAAAATAAAAGAATTCTGAATCAACTATTGACTTTCGTTAATGACATTGTATCAGTATTGGTTCATTAATTGTAACAAATATGTCAAACTAATGTAAAATGTCAATAATAGTAGAAACTAAATATAGGGTGTATGGGACTCTGTCTTAGATTCTCAATTTTTCTGCAAATCTGAAACTGTTCTAAAAAATAATCTATTTAAAAACAAAGTAGGCATGTCCAACTGGTGTGGCTCAGTGGATTGAGCGTCATCCCATGGACTGAGAGGTCCTGCTTTGATTCCCGGTCAGGGCACATGCCCGGGTTGCAGGCTTGATCCCCAGTAGGAAGCATGCAGGAGGCAGCCGATAGATGTTCTCTCTCACATCAATGTTTCTATCACTCTCTCCCTTCCTCTCTTTCTAAAAAAATCAATAGAAACATATTAAAAAAAACTATTTATAGTGATCTATCACAGATAAATGATGAGATTCTCCTTTAATAATGTTCAAAGCACATTGCAAACCATATTATTTGCAAAATCATTAGTTACCAAGTCACTAATGGAATTTTTTCTATCATATTCTGAAAATTCTATCAAAATGTTTAACAAGATCTTTTCTTTTCTTTTTTTTTTTAAAGATTTTTTGTCTTTATTGATTATAGAGAGAGAGGGAGAGGGAGAGAGAGATAGAAACATCGATGAGAGAGAACATCGATTGGTCGCCCCCCGCATGCCCCCCACTGGGGACCGGACCCACAACTCGGGCACGTGTCTGGACCAGGAATCGAACTGGCGACCTCCTGGTGCATGGATCGACTCTCAACCACGGAGCCACACCTGCCGGACTAACAAGATCTTTTCAAATAGCTACTTAATTATATCTATGACTCTTTAACTTTAGGGTACCTCATTAATGTGATACAATCAGAAAGTGTTTAAAAATCTGAAAATTAATTTTAATATACTTTTATCAAAATAATGCATTTTGAATTTGTATGTAGCTTGCATGTGTTGGGCATTCTGTTATTAATTACACACATGCTTGCATGTATGTATATGTATATATACAGTCTATACTTGTATGTATATATTAATTTGTGTCTATGTACATATCTACACATTTATGTATGTATATATGAATGCCTGTTTGTGCTATATGTATATATACATATATATGTCATTAATGTCAGATCTCATAATGAAACTACTAAATTTATTTAATAAAAGAGAAAAATCATATACTGTTAAAATGACTGGTTTGGCAACTGGCACATGTAGTAATTTTTGTAAAGAAAAAGTTGAAACTATAACATATTTTCTAAGATGAAAGATGAAGATTGACTATAATTGGAATAAATATATCATGGCAAGTTTAGAAAAGATAAGATTTAACAGACTTATGTATTCTCTTACACACGCATGTAAGAGATCATATAAAGTTTTTGTCCATGAGTTTTTTGTTTGTTTTTGTTTTTAAATATGTTTTCATTGATTTTTTAGGGAGAGAGAGATAGAAATATCAATGTGAGAGAGAAACATCGATCGGCTGACTCCTGGATGTCCCCTACTGGGGATCAAGCCCACAACCCGGCCTTGTACCCTGACTAGGAATCAAACCAGGACCTCTCAGTCCATGGGATGATGCTCAGTCCACTGAGCCACACTGGCCAGGCATGAGTTTCTTGTTTTGTTTTGTTTTTCAATCCTCAGTCTAGGATATTTTTTCTATTGAGTTTTAGAGAGATTGGAAGGGAGGAAGGGAGGGGAAGAGAGAAACGTTGATGGGAGAGACACATCGATTGGTTGTTTCACACATCCACCATGACCATGACTGCCCTTGACCAGCAGTTGAACACATGACCTTCACCCTTGTCTCGGGGATGTGGGGAATAATGGGATGCTCTAACCATTGTACAATGCTACCAGGGCTGTTTATCAGTTTTATCCTATAACTCTTAAAATGCTTGATAGCCCAAAAAAATATTGAAAATATATTAAAAGACCCAACTTCACAATTATATTCTGCTTTTTTTTTTTTAATATTTTTTCTTTATTGATTTTAGAGAGGAAGGGAGAGAGAAACATCAATGAGAGAGAACATTGATTGGCCGCCTCCTGCATGCTCCCCACTGGGGATCAGGCCCACAATCTGGGCATGTGCTTTGACTGGGAATCAACCAGCAACCTCTTGGTACCTGGATCGACGCTCAACCACTGAGCCAAACCAGCCGGGCATATTCTGTTTTTTAGAAGCACTGTTCTACTCATGATGATTCCTAGTGATAAGTATCGTAGAAAGCATTTTTTAAAGCATTTAATTATTTGCCCAGTCGTTGAGCATCAACCGATGCACCAAGAGGTCACCTGTTCGAAACCTGGTCAGAGCACACGCCCAGGTTGTGGGCCAAATCCGCAGTGGGGAGCATGCAGGAGGTGGCCAACCGATGTTCTCTCTCATCCATGTTCTTTCCATCTCTCTCCCTCTCCCTTCCTCTCTCTCTCTAAAATCAATAAAGAAAAAAAAATTTAAAGCATTTAACAATTTGGGACAAAAACGTTACTTTTAGTTTTTATAGGTTAGAGTAAATAGTACATTTGTATCTCTTAAAATCTAAAACCAAAGTCTGTGTCTTATTGAACTATTTCTGATCCAGTATAAACTAGAGCAATCGTTTTTGTTTTTGTTTTAACCTACTTTGTTTAGCAAAAATTACAGCTAAGATTAACACATATCAAGAGTTTTACATGAGCTCTGGGGGACTTTTGTTCTCCTAATTTCCTTTTAAGTTAATTGTTTGGCTTATACAAATGAAATGACTTTGCAACATCCTGGGGGAGAGGATGAAATCAATACACCCACTATATGTTTCTTTCATTTTCAGTTCGTATTAGTAATAATAACTTGCATGCAGGCCCTTTCATGGAAATTAATGACTGGCTGGAGTTAATGGACCAAAGAGCAACCCCTCCCAGGAAGTCACTAATCTCCAGGGATGCCTTATTTTGTACTTGTGATTGCTTAAATAAAAGCTGGCAAGAGAATTCAAAGAGAAAGGCTAGACCTGTACTTGTCACTATAGAACAAATGGCAGTTTCGATCCCAATAAATCTCCAGAGAAACAAATAATTTGTGTTCACCTGCTTCGTTTCCTAAAATGCTGTGCAGCATTTACAATTTTTCACCTGCCAAAGCACAGTGTTTTTCTTCAGGAGTCCTTGCTGGATGGAATTGTCCTAAAGTGAAATTTCACCAGAAGTGGAAGAAAGTAGACAGCACTTTCAGAACTAATTTGCAATATTAGTTTTTTGTTTGTATGCATAACTTCAGAAAGTCCTTAGGCCCAAAGGTTTGTAACATAAACATTTGCAAAAAGAAAGTAGGCCTAAAACGTCTATTGATGAAACCATGGATTCTGCACTACTTACCTTGCTTACACCAATTTTGTAAACAATGTTGGCATTTGTTCTTCAAAACACTACAGTCTATTGTTTTCATATTGTATGAAGTTCCTCCTTCCTCTGATTGACATCTCCTACTTCTTTCCCTGACTTGATCCCTTCACTTACCTAAATGTTAATGTTATCTGGAACATGCTTAATCTTCTTCTCTGCTTACTTGACAGCCCTAAGCCTTCAGCTACCTTTTATAGGGAGAAGTCTTGCCCCAGTCTGATCCGACTCTCCACCCAACCTACTTCTCCTCTTTCAGGGATTTCAATTTCAGTAAATGAGCGTGATCGATTTTCATTCAAGATGAGTCATTTTGAAAATTCTCTTTTCTTCACTAAACCATGTCAATTCTACTCTCAACTTAATAACATCTGAACTTAATCCATTTTTGTCTGTTATGTAACCACTCCCTAAGCCGATGTGACATTGCCTTTTACATAGATTGATGGGTGCTGTAATTGATTTGTCTATTATCAGCCTTGCTCCCCTCTGAGTGCCTTCTCCAGATAGTAATCAATGATCCTCCTAAAATGCAGGACCGTGTTATTCTGCTACATAAGACTTTCAAGGGCATTCTCTTTTTAATACAGCTCATACTATTTCATAGGATTTACATGATCATCAATAATCTGGCCTTTGTTGATCAATGAAAAAAAAATACCATGAATAATCTTTAACTTTTTCAGAATTCTTACATATTTTTTCGCTGCGCTGGACGGACTCTAGCTTCCTGGTATTCTTGTATAATGCCTTAAGTGTGGGCAAGACCGGTGCCTTGAGTCTTACCATCAGACTATGATGAGAAAGGTGACTGGATGCATGTGATTACGTGTGATTATGTTACAAACACTGTCACATCTGTCTTGCTAGGAGATGCTCTTCTTTGCTGGCTTTAAAGAAGCAAGTTGCCATGTTATGAGTTGCTCTATCAATAGGGTCAGATGACAAGGGGCTGAGGATGGCCTCTGGCCTGCAGCCAGTACGTAACCTAGACCTCAGTCCAGAGGCCTGCAAGAAACTGAATTCTACCAACAACCATATGAACTTGGAATCGGATTGTTTGCACATGAGGTAGGAAAGCCTCCGATGAGAATCTGGTCTTGGCCGACTTCTTAGTTGCAACCTTACAGGGAACCCAGGAATGCTATGCCTAGACTCCCTACTCACAGAGATGATGATATAATAAATATGTGTTGTTCCATGCTACTAAATTTTTGGCAATTTGTTATGCTTAAATAGGAAACTGATACACTCTTTATACTTAGTAAAGAATCTACCACTGCTTAAAGAGTTCGAACGAAATATATTCAGTAAATATCTATTATAAAATGTCAACAGTATAAAGCAAAAGATCATTTCTCATCATCAGACATCTACACAAACCCACTTAAGAGAGCAAGAATATGATTTTTCATTTTATTGCTTTAGCTAATGACAGAGAAATGTGTTAGCTAAAAAGATTAAGAATAAATGTGAATATAGAATAGTACTCTATGAAGAGGGGAAAAAAGGCAATTAAAAGAAAAAAAAAGAAAAGAAAAGATCTGTCAAGCAGAGTAGGGAGAGGATAGATGGGGAGCCCCAAGGGACATTCGAAGAAAAAGGAGCTCTCACTCCAAGAGAGGGTAAAATAACAGAGACTACTAGTTCAGACCCCTGGCTATTAATTCGTATGTCAAACTATTCATAGTTGTGGGCATAGAAAACCTGTCCTGTGGCAGCCCGGAAATTCAGAGCTGTAATCTAATAGTTAACTATGTTACATTTTACAGATAAGGAAATCAAGGCCCAAAAAGCTTAATTTGATTTCCCCCCAACCATACAGCGTACAACTGGGGAGGCCAGAAATCAAAGTGAGTTAGGGCTTACTTCATATGTTATCTGATTAGCAGCCTGATTTACTGTAAATTTTAGAGTAATTGATTGCATGATTTGATTGCTATAACAAAACAACTACTTGTTATAGGCAAAATGCTTCTATGTTAATACAACAGTTTCTGCTTTAAAACTAAAATGCAAGTATTTGTATCTGAAGTGGCTTTTGTTCAGGATTTTGAGTCCTTCTGCCCTTTCCAAGTAAATTCTTAAAGATTTACAGAGTGTTAAACCTCATACTGATAAGAACATTAATTCCCAGACCCCTATACATCCTACATCAAGGCTTCTGTCTAGAAATTGGCAGCTTTATACCTCAGATGCCAGGTTAACAGCCAATTATCCCCTCATTGTGAAGAATGGGAAAGTTATCGTGACAATTGATGAAAGAAGTCACTAAAAGAACACATCCTGCGAAATGCAACAATTAGAAGAGACATTCAACACTTTCTGGGACTGAGACAATCCAAAGGCTAATTGAGATCATCATCGAAACTATTGAAGTCCTGAGTGTCAGCAGACAGTTAACTAGCTCACTTCAGTGGCACTGAAGGACCCAAGATGGGAATAGCGGCAAAGGGAAAAAAGGGAAAATGGAAAAGTAAAATTAATACATTGGAGTTTTATAGCACTCACTAGTTATTCACAACTCCTAAAGTGTATTTTGTCACTAACATCATGCTTCAGCTAAGCATGCTGAGACTATCCAGAGAACACTATCATAAGCTAATTGATTTAAGGTCAAATAAATAGTTAATAATTAGAATCCTGCTTTTGTTTTCATCTACATCATCTTGTGAGTGAAGAGAAAAGAAATGGTATATTGAATGAAAAGAGGGAAGAATAGGAAAATGTTAAAAATGTCTACCATGGTGGCTGATTGTGTGGTCTGCCATCTCCACTGAATTACTTAAGCTTAATGCAAGCATACCTGGGAGGTAATTTGATACAATCAAAAGATTATCAAAAATCAAAGGGGTTGAACTATATCTGACACTGACAATAATCACCTGACCGCTTAATGATTATTTTAATTTTGCATCTATTGTCACCTATTAAAAATTATACTTCCAGGAAAATAAACAGAATAAAGTGAGATAATAAATATGACAATCCCAGTATATCAGCACACTCAACAAATAATTGTGGCATTTTAATTAACCTGATCTTGACTCAAATTCATGGAAGCCAAGCCTTGATTACATCATATTTAACCTAAATGCCTTGAGGTGATAAAAGAAAACTTGAAATTGCTTAGCAATAGCTGTCATTTCCTTTAGAGTCTATTAATAAAGACTCATAATATATCTGCTAAGTGAGCAAATCTTACTGGAGAACAAGACTAGATATTGTGTATATTGTTCTGTGCCTTCCAGGAACTTATGATCTAAATGGAAAAAGCACAATGATATTGTTAACGGTATGTTCTTAGTGCAGCAAATCTTCAGACAAATGAAAGATAAGAGTTCATCAGCTCCATGGTGCTGGCAGAACTTGGCTGAAGTTACTAGATAAGCAGAGAGTGGAATGTAAGTCGTTCAAGAGGCCTTGCAATTATTATAGCAAAAGCATCAAGATGAGAATATAGGTGCAGCCAGGACATTAAAATTCACTGGGGTCCTGATGTGTACCAAATAAACCACACACAAAGTTCAGTAACTGTTTTCAAAGGAACTCCTTCAGAACTGTAAGAAACATGCATGCTTTCATTACTCAGAGTAACTTTCATGATAGTTGTGGCCTTCAATATCTGTAACAGACCTGTGGGGGCACCTCTCAGAGCCTGTGGATATTAACAGAATTACTTCACAGCTCCAATTCCACTATGTGCTGAGTAAGCCTTAAACCTCCTGCAGATTTGGGTGACTCCTTCTCCCAAAGTCCCTTTTGCTCCCAGGTGCTCACATACCGGCCCCCTTCTACGACCCAGTTGTGAACTTTTCTTTTTTCCAGTTTTCACTAAATATCCAATCACGTGAAACATTCTGTTGTTTTGGTTGCTTTATTGAAACTCAGACTTTAGTTTGTGAGAGGTGCACACAAAACACTTCAACTTTTACTATTTACCTGCCCCCCTTCTTCCTACCAAACACACTCCACTTCAGAAGCAATATAAGGTCCTTCCCTTGTTCTTACAAAGTATCCTCACTTTCTCTCTGGAGCCTTGATACCATCCCATGTCCCACATCCCACAGAGACTCAACTACCAAGTGTGTTTATCAAAAAACTTTTCCAGGATCTCTTGTTCCAATGTTACTGGGCACATCATCAAAGACTTTGAAATGGGCAAAAAAATCATGGAATGTCCTCTCCTTTCAAGCTTATCCTTTATGGCATATCTTATCTGTCATTGTCCTTGAGCTATTTGCAACTTTGCAAGTTGTAGAAATCGGATAATAATGCAAGTAATTCCAGCCCATAGAACTACTAGAGTTCTGTCTGGTGGACTGTAGTTGAACATTGCCATATAGATATTGACTAATGGCACATCTAGTGATAAGTTCATTGTCAAAAGTTCTGATTGCCTATATATGCATGTGTTTGGGAATCTCCTTTGAAACAGCTATGACATCTTAGTGGTTCCTTTATTAATTAATGACTTTGTAAAATCTTTGGTCCACGTTTTTAAAATATTTCTACAAAAGTCTCAATGTTAGCTTTTTGGAAATCTGCTTAGTAAAAATTTAACTTTGCATAGTTTATGCTCATATATAAGGAGTCTTCAAATATTGTTCCTAACTTTGGGGAAAATATCTGAGAAGACCAAAAATCAAATTTAGGAATTTTCAAAAAGCTTATTTTTTACTTAGCACAAAGAAAACCCTAACTGTCTTCCACAGTCCATAGCATACTGATTCTTAAATGTACTCTAAAGGCTGCCTGCTGAAAATAATATAAGCTATGTGATGTATTACTTAATTTTTTTTTACATTTTTTATGTTTTTATTGATTTTTTAGAGAGAGAGGAAGGGAGAGAGAGATAGAAACATCGATGTGAGAGAGAAACATCAAAGGGCTGCCTCCTGCATGCCCCCTACTGGGGATCGAGCCTGAAACCGGGGCATGTGCCCTGACCAGGAATCAAATCGGGACCTCTTAGTCCATGGGACGATGCTCAATCCACTGAGCCACACTGACCGGGCATACATATTACTTAAATTATGTTAGCATAAACTAGCATACATGCTCTAGCTGCAATCATTTATGTTCCCTGTGAACTTGGAATTCTGACACCACATGTGACTTCAGATTTTATGGCTTAAATTTATTATGTTTGAAAGAATATTTATTCATTTGATCATAATTATAGAAGCCTTTATGTCCCTTTACTTCAATAAGCAGGATATGACGTGATGTTAAACTTGTGAAGGTTTGTCTGTACAGTGTTAGAAAAGCAGAAAAAAATAAAAATAAAAAAAGGCTACCCTATTCACCTTGTTATAAATGATTAAGATGCTCATTAGTCAATTCATACTACTAATTACTTGCCAAAGTTTTAGGTGAGCTTTTATGGGTTTTGTAAATGTTAATTAATGTGGAGATATATATGTACATTTTTGCAGAATAATAAAGCACCGTGTTGGATATCTCTGTTGTATTTCACAGAATGTGTTCTTTTAGATGACCTTCCCATTAAATGTCATGATAACCTTCCTATTCTTCATAAGAAGAAGATAGTAATGCCTGGCCGATGTGGCTCAGTGCTTGAGTGTCAATTCATGCACCAAGGGGTTGCCAGTTCAATTCCCGGTCAGGGCACATGCCCAGGTTGTGGGCCAAATCCCCAGTGTGGGGCATGCAGGAGGCAACCAGTCGATGTTCTCTCTCATCGATGTTTCTATCTCTCTCTCCCTCTCCCTTCTCTCTCTAAACAATAAGGAAAAAAAATGTAAAAAGTCAATAGTAACATGTTAACCTGGTGTCAAAGGAAAAAACAACAACAACAATAAAAAACCCTCTAGAGGAAATCTTGGTATAGGATACATAGGAGAATGTAAAATAAATGTTGTTATCTGTTTGGGGTTTCACACTTTGTAACTCTACAGATTTGCTATAAAGACTTGAATTTAGAAAAAAAAAATGCTTTACTCATTTATTTATCCAATTACTCAACTTTCACTAAATAATTATTATTATGTGCCATGGACTTCACTTGGAAGTGGAGATAAACAGATAAATCAAACATAGTTTATTTAGTTCTGGCAGAGCTCTAAGTGGATGAATAAATATAAACAGCTAGCTAGTAAGGGTTTTAAATCCTGTCTTTGCATGTTACAAAGTGCAGGGCCTTGGGTTCTTTACATAATTTAACACCCAGTTCTTAATCTGCAAAGTGGACATCTTTATCTCAACTGTGTAGGACTTCTGTGACGTTAGATTCTAAACAAGCCCCTGACACAAAGTAGGAGCCAGGTGTACAATAGCTTTTCCCAATGAGGTGCTTTTACGTTTGGGGACAAAGTGTCAGGAAAACTGAGTAGGAAGAGGTTTAGTAGTAACTAGAATCGTGGGTGTCCTCATTGAGGTCATGGCACTTGATGTCGTTTTTCAAGAATAAGTAGACATTTTCTAAGCAATGGGATTGCATATGCCAGAGCTTGAAACAAGGCTGGACTTGACAGGCATCATTTAGAATACCTGAATTCCTCAAGGAGCTATACTGGGTAAGAGAAAGTACATCATGCGAGGAATCACAATTCAGCACTCCTGTATCCTCTGTGTCACTAAGCAGCTGTGTGACTTTCGCCCACCTCCACCTAAATGTATTCATCTGTAAAATGACAAAATTGGGTTAGCTCATCTCCACAATCTCTTCCTGCTCTAACGTTATTTGCTATGCCCATCCCCTGGGTTACAATGTTAGACAATGTGTCTAGCGTGACCCAATAACCCTGGGACTTAGGAATTTAGAAAAAGATGCATGAAAACTAACACTAAGCTTACTTTCTAGAACCTAATATGAATAATGTTGTCTTAGTTCTTTCTCATGATGATGTAGATATACTAGTAGTAACAATCATAATAAAAGCAAAGTGGGATGATACGGTATAGAGGTATCACCACTGTCATTGACATTTAGACACGAGGATAGAAATTGGATGCTATCACAAAATAGATTCTCATGCATTGGACTGATTCACGGGGAAGTTACAAAATCTGATGTCCCTGCTGGGGGAAGCCGTAAACATGCTTTTTCATATGGAATCATATTCTTAAGTGAATCCAATGAGACTTCACATCTTTATTAAATTGACCACGTCCTTCTGTATTATACTACTCACTGTGACTGTTTTATTAGTGCTAATAGCTCTCTGGTTCAAAGTGCAGTCCCTGGCCCCCACAGCATCAGAATCACCTGGGAACTGGTTAGTAATGTAAATGTGTGGGTCCCATCCCAGATCTCCTGAATCAGAAACTGTGGGGATGGAGCCCAGACATCCCTGTGTCTGATTATAGTAGAGTTTGAGAACCACGCTATAGACTAACACACTGATTTGCACCCAAATCCACTTTACCAACAAAAACTCTTCTATTAAACATTGCCAGAGGAACATACTTTACTATTCTTCATATGCATCTAAAGATAGAACCTTATATAACAGAAGCAAATAAACAAACAAAAATAATTAGGTAAAGGAATTCCAAAATGTGCAATCAAAAAGCAATGCTGTTTTCTTTTTCTTTTTTTTTTTTTTTAATTCTGTGGCTTGGAAACTGTGTTTATGGTACGTGACCTGCGGTGGAATTGAGGCTCCTTCCCCTGTGATCTTAGATGATGATTTAAGTTGTTTGATATTTATTCATCTTAGACTTCCACAGGCAGCTAGAGTGAAATCAAAGCATTACAGACATCTTCAGACACTGCAGACCTAATATATGTAATTCCAATTTTCCGCTTCGCTCTTTATCTATATATATCTTCATTAACAACCCACTAGTTCAAACGCTTAGCTGTAGGGGTTGAGAAGAAGGCATTTATTAAATCCAAATTCAAACAAATGTTTGCTAGTTAGAATCAGTGCTGGAAAAAAAAAAAAAAAAAAAGAGAGATGAAAGACCATTTGGTATCTTGATTAAAATTAACCAGAAATAATGGTATGTCTAGAGGACAAAATAATATAAACACATAGCACTAATCTTCTATATCAAAATTACATAACCATTTGATTCTGCTTCTCTTTGATTTGCTGTTTTAGGTAGAGGGGACCATTTTGGAGAGAACAGAACTATTACCGCATACCAAAGATAATACGTCAAGCCCTTGATTCAAAATCTTTAATGTTTTCAAACAATCCATAATTAAAAGTTCACCTACCTTCAATTCTAGAAATCATTTCATAGTGCAAACTTAATTGGCTGTTATTAGCAGGACCAGATTAAGTAGCTTGTTGTGGCCATGATGAGTTTATCTATTATGCTCATAATTAGGACTCCCACAGCCAACATACCCAAAGGGGCTCAGAGCTCACAGCAAACCCCTGTTGCCAAGGGCTACTTACACATTCTTAAAGCATCGAGTTGTTATTCCTGCCGCCACTGAGAGTCACCAACTCCCCTTTCCTCTTTATATTTTTAATCTACCATGTGGATTAATTTACTCTCTGGAAACCTCAAGGGGCTAAAGGCTTTATGCATGGGTATGTTTGCTTTTCTCAGAAGAATGCCAATTGCTATGATAATTTGGAGCTAGGGATTTGGGGGCTGGGAACTGGAATGACTGCACTGTTTTCATCAGACATCCAGAAACCAGGTGGTCTTCTGAAGCTGGTCTTTGAGGATATGTCTTCCCACTGTATTATTGTTGTTGTTTTGTTGTTGTTGTTTTTATCAGTATTATTGTTGAGATTTAAAGCAACTTTATTTGTACCTCTACGTATTTTACAACTTCCCTCTTTCTTCTTTTAACCTTCCTCTGGAAATAGATAAAACCACTCTTCTCCTTCTGTGTTCCAGTGAGAAGCTGGGAGATATATCTGCTCAAAAACATGTACTTTAGGGAATAGTTCATATAGACGAGCCTGAAAAGCTGTGGGAATGAATTTGAATGTAATTCAGACACTGCAAAGACTGCTGTAAATAGCTGCGTTAAGGTTGATCACTTAGTTAAATACTGCAAATAGTGACAGTGGACATTAATTTTCTCCAAAATTAGGGATCTTAAAAATATCTTAATACCTAGGACATCACAGGTCAATTCTATCATTATCCATCAGGGGACCCAGGCATCAGTATTTTAAACTTTCCTGGGAGTTTCCATGGGTACAACCACTACAGAGGGATTCCACATTAATTCCTTAAAGGCAAACAGAACACATGACCTGCTTGGGATGTGTTTGGCTTCTATAATCTATTTTATTTCTAAGGGCAGTTGTTTGGATTGTTGTAAAAACTAATTATTTTTGTGTACTTATTGGGATTGGGACTAATCGATGAAAAGATGGGAAAGAGATATGGAAGCTTAATTTGGGGTTCTTCTGTGTCATTCTTATCCCAGTTCATAAAGGTCCATTTTCCTCACCAAAAAGATCTTGGAGAAGTTCTCCCACTTATTATCTATATGGCTTTAGGTAAGTATACTAATCAAATGGGGATAATAGTACTATGTGCTTCATAGTGTGGGTGGGTTTAAAAGAATAACTCTTGTAAGACAATTAGCACAGAAAAAGCATGAAATAAGAACTTGGTAACTGTTAGCTATTATTATCCTCATGAACCCAATCCAGGCATTTTGGATGTTGTAATAAACCCAAAATGTGTTTTCATGCTTTGATGCTAGCTGCTGAATTACTATTCTTGTCCATTTAACTTGTCAGAAAAACGCATTAGGACATTTTATCATGAGATGTACAAAGTATAAAGTAAGTTTCTCTCTTTCTCACATGACAGTGGCTCTGGAAACATGATCATCTGCTTTGTGTTTCAGATGTTGATATTTCAATGAGGTCTTTTTTGGGTGGATTCCCTTCTATGCTCTTAAAGTAAATTATCTTACACAGAATACTTTTGTGTTTTCTAAATAGAATTTGCTGAGAGACACAAGATGCCTTGTGTTCATTTTAATTTTTTAGATTTAAGTAAGGAAGTCTGATGTCTCTACCTTCACCCTCTGAACAGCAAAAACAAAACAAAACAACAACAAAAAACCTCACATGATAACAGTACCTCATGGTAAGGCAATTCTAAAAATTAGGTATTCATCAGACTACTTCTTTCACAAAAACAAGAACTAAAAACATCCCAGTGTCACCAAATTAAATATGATAATCCAGGAGCAAAAAAAAAAGAGTAAGATTATTAACACACACACACACACACACACACACACACACACACACACGAGAAAGGAGCTCTTGGGAAAGCATTTGAGCAGCTAATTAAATTGCAGCTTGAAAAAGGGTGGTTGACCATAAGCATGTTTACCCACTGTAGTTTTAATTTCATCAAAGACTAATTTTAACATTTGAGAGGACTCACATTTAACCTATCTTCAAAAACTTTATAAATTATTTGATTTATTTGGGTATTGATAATGGCTACCAAATAAAATACAGGGCGTTTAGTTAAATTTAGATTTTAGACAAGCAACAAATAATTCCAAGTGACGCTTTATTTTCTCTGATTTTTTTTTTTACTAGATTAAGGGATCATGAATGCACATATGAACTTTTTTTTATGTATTAAATACAATCTGTTATCATTTTTATTTACTGTGAGCAATCCAATTTATATTTAAGAATAAAATCTGCAGTGATTCTGAGCATATATGTTCTGAAGCTAATTTTATATTTGAATAAATGTCCATTTTGTGAAAGCTATTAAGTAACATTTTAAAAGTGAGGAAAGTAATTAAATTGTGATATGTCTTGAAGCAATAGATGGCGAGAGTGTGTTTTAGAGACTTAGATCTTTCTCTGGCAGCATTGTGACCTCAGGCAATTTATTTCATCTATATCCCCTTCAGGTTATTCACCAATAATAAAGGGATGATAAAAATACCTAAACCACAGGATATTTTCTAGAAGTAAATACTGATAATTCATATGAGGCTTGAGGTTTGGCACAAAGTACATTTCAGAAAATATTTGATTCTATTTTGACTATTAACATGAATTACCAAGGAATACCCTCAGCTAGTAGTTAGAATATATTTTCCAGCAACAGCAAGTCCAATTCTTGATATTATGACTATTTCTATGCAGCCGGATTAGAGGTCTGCAGAAAACAGAGCACGTTAATTGTGGTCAATAGGTGAAAGTCTCCAGGAGGAACATAATATGTAGTAAAGAAAAAAGCAAAACAAAAAAACACTCAGAACTAAGCCTAAGACAGTTCCCCCCCCACCCCCCCCACCCCCCCCGTCAATTCTGTCTACTCTAGTCAGCTCACTATTGTCTGTAACTGTCAGAAAAGATCTACCCTATCAGGATATATACTAATAAAATGGTTTGGATGTTTTCTTTAATACAGAAAGACTCAGAATAATTGAAAATTAGTAAGGAATGGATGAATCTCCATCAAGAAATGACTACTACAGTTATTTTATACTTGCTAAACACTACCAGAAACGTACATTTATATAAAACCCAGGCATGTCAAACTACTTTGACAATAGTTCCACATCTATTTCCCAGGAAACAACCGACTTTCAAAAACTGCTAGCTTCGGTTTAGTTTTTTCATCAGTTCAATTTCTGATATCCTGTCATCTCCTCGTCTGTCTTTGTCTCACAACCATCCATCACTTCTGGAATGTCACCTCTTTGTATTCCAGCCCTGATTACTTTCCTTCAGAAATAAAGAAATTTAAGCCTTTGCTTACATACTTAATTAAAAGTTCTCTCTAAGTACCATGTTTTTATCAACAGTATGGTTAAGGGGGGGGGGGTACTTCTCTCTTATATATTCTGAAAACTACCTGGTACTATTTACTTTTTAGGCCACGGTTTTTCTTTTTCTTTCCTCAGTCCCTCCATCCCTCCATCCCTCCCTCCCACCTTCCTTCTTCTCCCCCCTCCCTTTCATGTTGACTGATTGCTCGGTCCAGAAACTCTATCTTTTATATGATCCTGTTTACAGTGTAAGAATCAACTGACTGATCTTCGTGATATGCATTTTCTCTTTAATTTGAATCCTCTCTATTCTATGATCATGACTTCTGTCTTCTGACTCTTATTCTTACCCTTATTCTTAGTGTGAAGGAGGACAATTTTGATTATTGTGAAAAAATTGATCACTGCTCAAAATCACAGCTTTTAGCATTCCTGAAGTTTTAACTCATTATATATTTAGTACTCACGGTCACATGGGCAAATGGGTCTGGCCATGGTCTCTCCTTCCCTTAAACTCCCCTCCTCCTTATTTCTGGTCAACCTTGAAGCATTAGGTAAAAGAGAAGCAAGCAGTATTTGTCATCTCGCTCAGAAAAGTGCATTATTCTACAATTACATAGTAACATAAAGCCTTTAATAATGACAATAGAAATAAAAACAATGAGTTAATGATCCATTGAGTTGTTACCAAGCATTATTTCAAAACTATGTTTGTTTATTAGCTTATTTATCCTCCTAAACAAGTCCATCTGATGGGGACACGTTTTTGCTCCCCTTTTATAGTGAACAAGTATGTCATATTCACATTTAGAGCATTTAAGTTGTTTCTACACTTTCACTTTTTCTCAAATCCCCCTCATCCTAAACAATCAACTGAGAAAACAAGAGCAATCTCTCTTGAATAATTGGGACAGAGTCTCATTGCTCTGTGTCACTTTTTATATTAGACAAAGTTCAATTGCATGCACATGTGGTCATTAATTACCTCACTGATTTATTCATATATTTAATAAAGATTTATTGTGAGCTTCCCATAGGAGTAATGCTGTGTTATTCCTGCCCTCTTAAACATTTCAGATGTTATTATTTCTCTTTCTACTAAAATTAAACTCTGCAATTGCTGATTGAGCGAACAGTGGCTAGGTTGCAAAAAGGTTTTGCTTGTCATGCCTATGGGCCTTCCCCTTGGTTTCAACTGTGCCGAATACATTTGCTGGTCTCCAGATCCTCGTTCCTGGACAGTCGCCTTCTTTTGCCTCATGGAGAACATCATTTTTCATTTTGCTCCTGGTGTGTTTTCCTGGTCAATTTCCTTCTTTCTCCATTGCTTTTTTAATATGGCCACAGGTATAGTAAACTTACATTATAAGTGCCAAGGGAAAGTCTTGTTTGAATCATGAGTTTGCCTTGTGTAATAGGAGAGTGAGTATTGTTATAACAGTAGGTTCTTTTTCCTTTCAGGGGTCTGTGCAGGGGTTAGAGCCTTGGGGGTGTTATATAGTCTGTAGTACAATCCTGGGTGTCATAAAGAAAAATGGACTTTCATGCATTTGGGGACCAGAAAACTTCAGCAAGTTCATGGCAGAAACACCAGCCTTTAGAGTGCCATGTGGGGATGAGTGCACTCTGAGCGCCTGAGCGTGTATCGTGTGGCAAGATTTTTATTAGCAGGGCTTTGCACTTGCTTGGGTTCTTCTGGAGTCAGAGTGAAGACTGTGCTCTGGTGACGCCGCTGCTGTTATGAAATATTTTAAAAAAAGAGTTCCATAAAATGGGCCACCACCACAAAGTTCTTTTGCTCAGTTTGGCCAAAATGTATTTCACTGCAGCAGGAAGTGCATTATAAACTTTATCCAGTGGTTGCTTCTGTACACACAGAGAACACCCATCTCCCAGTGGGACTTGCTGTCGTTCCCTGTAGCCTATGTGTTGTGTGTTCTACTTATATCCAGCGGTCACCAGAAGCGGTGCTTCTCTCAAGTTGAGTATTCATAAGAATTACCTAGAGCGCTTGTTAAAACAGTTCCCCTACCCCAGCCTCCAGAGATTCTGATTCAGTAAGTGTGAAACGGAATCTAACAATCGGAATTTCTAACCAGCTCCCAGTTGATGTGGATGCTGCTGGTTCTCAAACCACCTATCAAGAGCTTAAAGTCTTCAGTTGTCTTAGAGTCACTGAAGATTTAGAATTGGCAGGCATCTGATAGATTGTAGACCATAGATATGCAGTGATTTGCCAAAGGTCACACAGCTACTCCATTGAGGTGTTGTAATGTCACCTATTATGCAACTCAGACTTTTTAAAAGATTGAGATTCATTACTCCAGAGTCAGCAGAAACATATGCTTTCTGAATGGTTTCCTTGGCACATACAAACAATTACCCAGATGGAAAGGGTCCTAATGAAGTAGGCCTTATCCACTTTACACTACTGTATGTTATGGTGGTCTTCTTAAGTTTAAATCTTTCTTCACATTCAGTATTAAGACACACATTGGGGGATACATGCTTTGTTCTTCCTCTTCACATTAAATCTTCAATGTACATGTGAGTTACAGCATCATTGAGAGCTTTAAAAAGCCTATGGCTCTTAACTAGCCTGTCTCTTTCCTTCATCCTGTATCGAATGATGAAAACTGAGCCCAACTACCTACTGAAGTTCCTCTTCAATGGAACAAGAGAGGTTTTTACCAGAAAAGTTTCTCTGAACCCTCGACCCCTTGGAATATTGCTACATTTCTACTAAGCTTGCACAAAGTAACCATGAGAGAATAAATACAACAAAAACAGACAAACAAAAACGTGCAGTTCCTGTTTAGTAGGTGATTTTACACTAGAACAGAAACATGATTACTTCTCGGCGGGAGTAGGTCCCTGTGCCACATTTTATCATGTCTTTCCTGGCAAAGTCTGCAAACTGTGGCAGGCACATGGTCTCTGCCTCTTTCTATTGAAACTGATAGTTTTCTTGCCTAAATGATGCAAGTTAAGTTTTCGTGACAATGTATACTTACTTTTCCCTCAGGTGAAAATAGAAGTGTTGGATTATTAAACAATGATTTTCTTAGGAATATCATGGAAGGAAAGCCTTACCAATAAAATCATTATACTGAGAAATGCCAGTGGATGGCCATGCCTTCTACAGATCCACACACACTAACTATTAATATACTGATAATATACGTAATAACCCCAAACTTCCACTCAACATCAGGGAAGTTAAGAAGGAAGGGTGGGACGAGAAAGAGAGGACTAATTTGAACGTCTCCATGAGAAATAAGCTAAAATAGTATTCAAATTTAAGAAAAATCTAATTAAAGGAATAATATGGCCATGATAACAGATAAAACGAATTTTAGAGCAGGGCACACTGAAATTCCTCAATACGAGTTACTGTCAAGAAAGGATAGTTCTGTTTTGACAGACAACACTAAAACAGAGCAAATCCCCGTGATTTGATATTATCTTAGGGAAAGCATGTCTACACAAATGTGGTAAGTAACAAAGCTCTTGAGGGAGACATACCTGCCTGCCTCCAGGGACACACCAGCTGCCTGGTGATCAGTAGCACTGGATCGAGACTTTGTGACACACACATTTTCTGGATAAGAGCCGGTGACTTTGTCTATACATTTCTTACCACCTAAAGAAACTGTACAGAAAAGGAGGACATTGTTACAACTCTTAGATGTGCCACAAAGTAGATACAAAATATAAAATCTGTGATAAATGACACGAAACACATACTTTGATGCATTGAGAACTCTAAAAAGGATATGAGAGGGTGGTAACATTGAAGCTGGAGAATGTAAATTCAGTGAAGACACATAAAGAGACAGCCAGAAGTTTGATGATAAATTCAAATGTCTTCAGATTGAAGTATAATGTCACATTTTTGAACACACAAGGCAAATCATACCCACTTGGGTGTGTCAATGCAAAGTGCCTTACTGACTCAGAAAAGTCAAGCACAATTAATACATATAAAAGAAGCTGAGAGAAAAAGTGACACAGATCCATGTTTTCTAACTTTTCAGGAATGGATTCTTTCTTTCTTTTTCTAGTTTTCTTTTTTACGATTTTAGTGCATAGTGAAAGAATTGCTACAATATTGTTAAAACCTAACATAAATGACACAAAAAGAAAATTAAAATAGAACTTTATAAAGTTAACATTCATGAGTCCACAGTGATGGATGTCAATTATTAAATAATTTTTTAAATGCGAGAGAGAGAAAACTATTCTTACAAAAGAATTCCAAGTAGTATATGAGTGATCTCCCTCTCAAAGAACTTACACTCTTGAGTGTGGGCTGACATTGATTTACTTCCAAAAAAAATGGAGAGAAAAACTCATAACTTTACAGTGGAGAAACTTGTCATGTTGATATCAGGTACCCCTTGACATAAGGAAATGAGAAGAAAATTTATCTCTGTGATATTCTTCCCCCAAACCCTAAGTCTAGTCTAATCATGAGAAAGCATCAGATACACTCATATTCTGCAAAACATCCGACCAGTGCTCTTCAACACTGTGAACATCCAGAAAAACAAGAAATGATTGAGAAAGATTGGAGGAAGGGATACTTAGGAGGCATAAAGAATACATATTATGTGATATCTCCAGTTGGCTCCGGAATAGAAAGAGAACAGTAATAGGCATACGTCAGTGAGACAGAAAATCCTGTTGTTTCAGCTCACAGTGATTTTCACTTGCTGGTTGGTTACTCAGCATAAGTTAGCAGAACTTGACAGGCCCACTGGGAAAACAGCAATGGCGCATTAAACGGTGTAAGAATAAAGGCCTATCCCTTTTATGACACTAACTAATTATTGGGGAAAAAAATATTATTGGATTCTTCCTTCAGTCTTCCACAAAAATAAATTATAGATCAAAGATTTAAACCTTCAATAAAATGAACAGAAGTCCTCCAATTTCTAAAAACAAATATATGGATATTAAAGAAAAACAAATAGAAACCAAATAAAAATATGATGAATTTAAATACATAAAATATTAAACACATATTTTGCCAGATATATCATGAACAAAAGCAATAACAATAATAATAAAGCATTAAAATATGGGAAAAAACAAGAAATATAAGTAATGACCTCTTTCACATAAAAAGAAATAACTTGTAAGAGAAACACATTTAGCAAAAACTATAAAAAAAAAATTTCACCAAGAAAGAACAAAGATAAATTCATGAAATGTCACTCAATTTTACTCTTTATTTAAAAATTACAATTTAAAAATTAAAATAAGATACATTGGCTTTATTTCTACATTTATAGGAATATCCTTAAAATATTTTTGTTCACTCAAATATACTGAACTGAGTGAGTGTTTCCACAAACAGCTATTTCTAACGAAGACTGAATGAGAGATAAGAAGGGAGAAAATCTATACTTGCTGTGCAAGGATTATTTTCACATGCATTTTCTATTCTATCAATAGTTCAATTCACTTTAATCAATATTTATAACTGGTTGAATTGAATTGAACTATATTGAATGATCACTATGTCTCAGGCATTGTTCCTGGCTGGAAACTATAGATTTTGTCTTAAGATAACTCTGGTATTTGCCTTCACAGAACTCTTATTTTGACCTACTATAATATGCTAAGTGTAATGATAGATATATGCAATGATATCAAGACACATTGTGAGGAGGTGAGTCAAAGTAACATTAGTATCCCTTTTCAGATGGTGAAAGTGAAATTCAATACACCAAATAACTTATGCAGAGTCAGGCCAATAATACATGACTTCATGGCATAGACAGTGCAGGAGGAGACAGCCTTCTGGGTGTAAGTCAAGTGTTCTTCATTGAACGAGGAACCTGGTCTTCCCTGAGAGATTTATTATTGAGCTGTGGTGGGGCACATGAAGTACTAGGAAAATTAGGTAACTGGAGTAGAAATGTTGCAACCACCTCAATCTCTTGGAGCATAGTTTTTCCTACTTCCTTAACATTATGTTTGTTTCTCCATGCTTTAACTGTAATGGAGGAAAAGAAGAAGGCCATCCAGGAAGCCCTATCTCTATCACTGTCCCACCCTCATTTCTTCACAGCTTCCATTAGACTGAAAGACAGAAAACAAATGCAGGCAGTACCCCAATTCATGGTCTAAGTCATTTTCTAATTGGTGCACTGAATTAGGTCCAATACACTTGTGCTCTTATAATAATGGATTGTAATGCTCCTCATATTAAAAAATAATGTTTTGAAAGAATAGCTGCCATCTACTTAAGATAAAAAGACATCATATCTTAGAAATATTGCCCTAAAACTTCTTCCACCATAGGTTATTTGACCTATGTTTGGTTTTGTTTTTCTTTTGTGTGAATCTCCCCCTCTATCCCCGAAGGCTCTTTATTGAAAGACTTCATCAAAGAGGTTGGTAATTCTGCGAAATAACAAATGGTAATAAAAGTATATGGTTTCCATGGGAATGAAAATAAGTCCAATTTCAATGTTAGATTTAATAATTTTATTAAGAAACTAAATTCACTTACTAAATTGGAAAGAAATTCCAAGCAAAGGATCCCTTTATTCTTTTTCAGGAGGATTCTGCTAGCTGAAGCCCAATATCCAAGAAACACAGTGACGACCTTTTTTTTCCTGGGACCCGTGTTTGAATTACCTTCCACAGCCACAGAATGGATGCACGTTCCAAACCTCCATTACTTTCAAAGTGAGCCCCGAGGGCCACAGAGAATACAGACAAAGTACGTTGCATGAGACTAATTCCACCTAGGACAATTTCCAGGGTCTGACACTGGGGATCAGTTCAACATCAAATTCTAAATAATAAGGCAATTGACTTTCCTTATGGAAAAGAAATAAAATTTGATTATCTAACACCCTAATAAATCTTAGCAACCAACAGTAGAAACATCTAAAGCCATACTTCTATTTTTTTAAATCATCTACAGCACTAAAATAAATACTAGAGAATTATGTTCTCTCTGGGAGAAGTGAAACCAAATAATTTCATATAAAATATAAAGACACCTTTGCCTAGAATCTTCCTGAAACTCCTTTTCTGCTTCTGTACAACATGATTGAGAGCATTAGTCAGTGTTATGATGAATTAGCTTAATTCAGTCAAGTCTTGTTCCCCCAACAGGCCACCCTTGAGTGGTTACATAAACTTATATTTAAATCAATAGGAGCTCGAATTGTTTGTACTGGATATATTTGCTCTTGGAATTGGGTACTTATTTGCCTGGGAGATTTCTAAAGTTCCATATCTTAGTGGGAGGTAAATATGGTTTATTGTCCTGTCAGCAACTAGAAACCTGTGTTAAAATACAAGCTTCTTGAGTCTGTTATTCATTGAGTGTTTGGGGAAACGTTAATTGGATAAGAACTGGTTTTATCATAACTCAGGAGCCTGAGAGAACCTCAGCGATTATAGACGTGTCTATTTCCATGGAGAACGAACACACAATTTGAAAAAAAAAAAATTATGAAAAGTTATTGTATCAGGTACAATGAGATCTGTAAGGAAGTATAAAATTGTTTTCTGCCCCTAAGACCTTACCATCTTTGTGAGGAGACAGCACATGAAATAGAGTAATAAATAACAAGGAAAAAAAAATACTATGCTATAGAGTGCATATTACAAGTGCAGAAAAACATAGGAGACAGCGAAGTTCTTCTAGATTCAGATGTAAGAGAAAAGTCTCCGGACCTCTGGGGAGACTCAAGAGAGACTCTAACAGTTAAATAAAATGTGATTGGTACCGAAGAAGGGGAGGCCGGCAGTGTTTCAAAGAGCTGTGAGAGCAATGGCAAAGAGGTAGAAGCAGCGAGGTCCACGAAGGAGCTTCAGTTCAAAGAAGCAAAGGGTGAATTTGAGCAGCTGGGTTTTCCATTTCTTAGGCTTTTGAAAGCCAGACTTAGTAATCGATCTATGATACTTGGTAGCAGTAGCCGTAAGCAGCAACAGCTTCGGATCTCTTTCTTTTCCAATCAGAGGATTATGACTTTTATCTCATCTTAATTTTTTTATTTATTTTCTTAATTATAGATGATGTTCAGAATATTTTCGTGTTTAACTGGCCACTTGGATCGATACAGGCAATTTATAGAAGTATCAATCCAAGTAGCTTCTTAAAGGACTCAAACAGCTTTTGATAACTTATGATTAACAGAAAATATATTAATGTGAATTACTCTAACTTTGGAGATTGCTTACAAAGAATCAATACCTCACATTAATCCAGTCTAAGGGAGACTTCTTAATAAGAGGTTTCTCCAGTTTGCATCTAGGAAGAACTTCAGACAAGAAGGTCCCTTATTGTCCCCTGCCATTATTCGCCTGGCCACACTCTCCCAAGTATCTTTATCATAAATCCTTCAATTATCCCAAGTTGTCTCTGAATTCTTTAGATACCCACGGTAAGAATCTCTTCATTTTTTTTCCAGCATTTTCACCATTATCTCTTTCCTCTACCAGTACCTGCTCCCAGTTTATCCATTTTTTATTTTTCCAGTTTGCTCAGCACTTATAGGGGGCAATTCCTTTAGTAGAAATGTCTCTTCTTGTCCACAGAGGCAAGGTCATTGTAACACAAGAAATACTTCGTTTTATTTCCTTCCATTTAGGACTCTGCTGTTAGATACAAACTACTCAAACTGAAATAGCTGACAAGACAGCCTAAAATAAAAATAAAAGGCTTGGAAGACTGAAATTCCTCTGTATATTTGTGTCTCCGAGGTTTCCATGGAAACCACCCATCTTTTTCCTACAATGGAAATGTGGGTGATTGGAAGCACACAGACACTGAATTTGGAAGCAGAAAACCTGGCTGCATGAAAATTGCTTTACCACAGAGGAAGTTGTTGCGCTTTCCCCACATTCTCAGTCCACCTCCAGGTTCACTGGCAGGTGGAGAGGGGAGTTGGTAGAAATCTGGGAGCTTTAATTTTTTAACTACCTGTTCCTTTTTGTCTTCCTGCCTGAATACTTTCTCTGGTACCTTGGAAGCTTGCTAAACACATAGGAAAGGCAACCCTATAGAAGCAGGGATTTAACACTCCTGGGGGCAACCCTGACATCTCGAGTTATGGGAAATGATGTTAAGGTCAATGTCAGCTTCCCTGTCCCTCTTTCACGGGGGACAATGCTGAGGTGCCTGCTATTGGGTCTGCAGAGGGTTTCCAGTGGGCCTGCGCCTGCAGTAGGAGACCAGGCATTAATGAACTCTTTATTGGTATAATCTGGCTTTGCTGATTCATGCTCCCCTCGTTCATGCTTCCTGAGATGACTCCCAAATAAACTACCAAAACCCAGATCTGTGTTTTAGGGTCTGTGTTGGGAGGATACTGATCTAAGCAATGTCCTTGGATAAAAGTTTTTATACACTTCTATCTTGAATCTGCACACACAAAATATTTATATAACAGGATCTTATAAAGAACTTGTCATCTCACCTGACAATGGAGAACAATGGTGGTAATAAGCACGATTACAGACCCATTTTTTAAAATATGTTTTTATTGATTTATTTTTAGGGAGAGAGAGAAGGGAGAGAGAGACAGAAACATTGATGTGAGAGAGAAACATCGATTGGCTGCCCCCTGCATGCCCCACACTGGGGATCGAGCCCACAACCCGGGCATGTGCCCTGACCGGGAATTGAACCGGGACCTTTTAGTCCATGGGATGACACTCAATCCACTGAGCCACACCAGCTGGGCAACATACACATTTTTAAATGAATCTGCCATTTTGGAGAGCATTTTTATTCCTACGACTTAATATCAAACAACCACCATCACCACTTCTCCTACAACACCAACCTTTGCACTCCTACTTGAGTCCCTGTGAGAGGGACCTCAACAAAGGGAGAAGAAGAGAATTATCCAGTACATGGCTCTACAGTGTCTTTAGAATGTTTTTGTGTGCTCTGCACAGGGAAGGGGAAGGGGAAACCAAATGTAGGAGATGTTCAAAAGATGCAAAGTTTCAGTTGTGTACAATGAGTAAGTTCTAGAGACCTAATGGACACGACAGTGACTTTATTAAATCATTTTGTATTGTATACTTCAGATCTTCTAAGAATATATCTTAAGTGTTCTCACCACATACTTGTCACAAAGCCTTAAAGTCCCTCAGCATAATTTTTGCTACATTCTATTGTTATAGGACTAGTTCAGATTGAAGGGAAGAATACTAACTACTCATAGGTACAAACACTGAAAGAAACAGGGTATTGGAGGGCTGTGTGTGGAGACCAGCCACCCTATCTTGTATTCTTAATTATGCAATAATCTACTTTGCTGGGGGTTTGTGTGTGCACAGGTTTTTCATCCACTATGCTGGGCATGGTAATAACTCTTAGAGTCTAGAAACCCATGCCTTCAGTTCTAGGAAATGTTCACACATTATTGATGTTTTAAAATATAGTCTTTTATTTTATTTTCTTTATTACCTTTTTTTTTTTAATTTCATGTTAGTAAGATATTGAGACAGCTGGATTATTCTTTAATTGTGTTTTAGATTTCTAACCCCTGTTTGATTTTCCATTTACCTTCTTGGATACTTTCTAAATGATCTCCCCACACTTTTATTGAATTTATATTTAGTTCTGCAACAGCATACTTCTATGTCCTGTTTCTTTTTTCCTGATCCTTTTGCATCATATTCTCTAAATTTTAAAAAAATGGGTATATTTTTGTTAGCCTCTGAAAATGTTAATTATAACGTTGAATTTATATGTATTTTCTTCTGTAGTTTCTTCCAAATTCCTTTCTTTGTTACTTTTATATTTCACATGATGAAGAATTTCCTCAAATGTTGTGATGTTCAATGTTCTTTCCCAATTAGGAACGAAGCAGTAAAAACTGATGGAAAACTCAGCTGGCACAGGGAAGTTGTTCATTGGATGTAAGTGGAGTGTTAGGCAATGAATAGTGCTTTTCATTGGCAGCCACACAAAATGACGATACCTATAAATGTGTGTTTTCTCCTGGGTTTTTAGATTTTTAAATAAATAATCTTCAGTCTCCTAGGCTGCTTATTTCTGATGCGGAATGAGGCAAGAACTTTTGTTCTACCTTTCAGACTGATTTGCACTAAGTCCACCGTTTTCAGCCCGAACCTTCAACTGTCACTCAGCTTAGCCAGGGTTCCGAACATTAAGTACCTTCAATCTGTAACTCTGATCGTCAATCTGTCCATCCATATGCGAATAGAAAGAAGTCTGTGATTCCTCATGCCAAACCATTACTAACTGCTCCCCTTAGAAAACTAGGAAAGAATGAAGAGAAGGTTTCCACTTTTATTGTTTATACTTAAAAAAATGTTTCTCACCATGTTATTTAACCATATTTTTTAAAACCGTTTGGCATCCATTGTACCTATGCTGTATGTAGAAACAATTTAGAGTTAGAAAAACAACCTGGTTCTCCAGGAGGTAGACAGAGAACCCCTTGGGATTGATTTTTTTTTTTTATCTGCACTGCACACCTGTAATTTTCTTACTGCATGGTTTGTACCTTAGAATTCCGTGGACTGTGGTTGATGCCTGGCTGCCTATAATCCTGCAGTTGGCTTATTTCAGAGGGACTTAATAGACAGAACTGTATTCTTAGAGGCCTAGTAAAAGTGGATACATTAGACTTTAAAGCTTTTAGATAAAGAAAAAAATCATTCACGGTGAATAGGGAGGGTCTCCTCTTTGAGGCAAGATCTCTTCAATTTGTTTCTCCATAAGACTGAAAATATAAATGTTAACACCATCAAGGCTCCAGGCACTGCTGAGGGTTTTGTTAGGACCAAGAGCGCAAGGATATGGTGCCTTAATTTTGATCCACATGTGTGTGAAACCAAAGAGAACCATCTGAAGAATGTTTTTTGTTTTGAATTTTACATTTTTCTTACTGGTATGTTTTCAAATTATTGTCTTTTTCACCTTTCTTATTGTGTCTTTTTTGTTTTTCTGATTCTTAGTTGATTTGTTCATCTTCTTTCTTTATCATTCCTTTGCTAATTTAGGATTTTGAACATTTGTATGTTACCCGTGTATTGTTATCTGCATAAAGCCAACCTCATCTTCTATTATTATTATTGTTTTAAGTCCTCACCTGAGGATATGCTCTTATGGATTTTAGAGAGAGAGGAAGGGAGACACAGAGAGAGAGAAACATCAATCAGTTGCCTCTCACAGGCGCCCTGACCAGGGGTAAAACACACAGCCTAGGTATGTGCCCTGACAGGAATTCGAATCCACACACTTTGGTGCATGAGAGGATGCTCCAACAAACTGAGCCACCTGGCCAGGGCTAACCTTGTCTTTTAAGAATCGCGTTTTCTCACCGTTTAAAAAATAAAGGCATCCTCATGTGAATAGCTATTTAATTATATTTTTTCTAAATGCCATTATGCTGTGTTCTTAAAATTACTGGACAGGCCCGGCCGGTATGACTCAGTGGTTGAGCATTGACCCAAGCACCAAGCTGGTTCGATTCCCGGTCAGGGCACATGCCCAGGTTGTGGGCCAAATCCCCAGTGGGGGGCATGCAGGAGGCAGCCAATCGATGTTCTCTCTCATCCATGTTTCTATCTCTCTCTCCCTCTCCCTTCCTCTCTCTCTAAAATCAATAAAGAAAAAAATATTTTAAAAAAATTACCTGACAGTATTTTTAATAATTCTATATTATATTTATTCTATTTTATGGTTTTAGTTAACTCATAATATGTTTTACAAGCATTATCAGTAATAATTTAGAACTAAGTATTGTTTTTCTGATTCTTTCATCACCTTTATGTTTTACCATTACTGACGTTCCTGAATCAATTTTCTTTTTGATTTCTTAAATTATCTCAAGATATCTGAAGAGTGTTTTGTTTAGTAATTTCTTTTGGATTGTCTGGTTTTTACCATTTGTTCCAATTGTATGTTTAAAATATGGGTGTCAAGCAGTTTCCTAAGTTCATTTTATATTATCCTAATATACTTGCTGTGTCTCCATATGTCAATACTTATGTCCTGTCTCACATATCTTACCAAGGACAGTTTTGTTTGTTTGTTTGTTTATGACTCTGTTACTATATTTAATGTTAAAAATAATCTTGACAATTTTTCTATTTCATGTGAACAATAAAAATACTCCAAGCAGAGGCAATTTTTTTAAAGTGACTATTAATTAACTATTACATCTACATTCATAATATAATGGATATAAACATAATACTTATTCCAAAGTCTATCCTATTTTGAGAAAAAAATTGTATATATGAAAGCAAACATGTTATATAAATAAAACTCAAATTAATCTGCATGAATTTTACGCATAGTATGGTTACAAAGTGTTAATAAATCTCAATGAATGAGGCTATTGGACTTATAAGGAGAAAAAAAATGAAGGACATATGTTCAAAGATTATTTTACCAAATGCATTGGTTGAATTAAAAGCATATTACTTTTGCCCGACCGGTGTGGCTCAGTGGTTGAGCGTCGACCCATGCACCAAGAGGTTGCAGGTTTGATTTCCGGTCAGGGCACATGTCCAGGTTGTGGTCCTGATCCCCAGTGGGAGGCATGCAGGAGGCGGCCAATTGATGTTCTCTCTCATTGATGTTTCTATCTCTCCCGCTCCCTCTCTCTCTCCCTTCCTCTCTTTCTCTAAAATCAATAAAGAAAAAAAAAATTTTAAATAAATAAAAGCGTATTACTTTTTTTTTATTTTTTAAATTGATTTTAGAGAGAGAGGAAGGGAGAGGGAGAGAGATATAGAAACATCGATGAGAGAGAACATCAATTAGCCACCTCTTGCATGCCCTCAATTGGGGATTGGGCCCACAACCTGGACATGTGCCCTGACTGGGAATTCACTGGGACCTCTTGGTGCATGGGTCGACGCTCAACCACCGAGCTACACTGGCCAGTGAAAAGTGTATTACTTTTCTATATGTAGCTAACTAAATGATCTATAGGCAGAAATATAATCAAGCATTAGGGGGAAAAAAAACTAAAGCAAAAGAAATATACATATCATGAAGATAAAATGGCCGTTAATAATTTTACTTATGTTTTAGACTATGACAAACCAAGAAGAATCTAGAAGTTGTGCATCAGTAAGTACATCAATGGCACCCTCCGCACTCACCAAATGGTAAATCACAGAGTCGATGTGACCATCTCACTTCAACCTCTAAACTCCTGGATAGATTTGAGCAAGAATACAATACAATTTATTGGCCATAATCAGATGACATTATTTTGTTTAAACTTCTGATTACTAGGAACTAAATGGTAACAATTATTATTTATTTACAGTTATATTATCAAATATGCATTTTTATTTCCCATAATTCTGAGTGGAACATGACCAGAGACCATCCATGCTAACCCATCAATTTTAATTAAACTAGAAGAGAACTCTCAAATACAGGAATATTCTTAAATAATTATTTTCAAGTCAAGCAGATTTACTTTATTCAATTAAAAGATAAACTTCAGCCCTGGCCAGTTTGGCTCAGAGGTTAGAGCGTCGGCCTGTGGTCCAGAGAGACCCGGGTTCGGTTCCCACTAGGGGCATGTACCTCGGTTGCAGTTTGTCCCCGGCCCTGGTTGGGTCGTGCGGGAGGCAGCCACTCGATGTGTCCCTTTCACATCGATGTTTCTCTCTCTCTCTCTCTCTTCCTCTCTCTCCCTCCCACTCTATCTGAACAAAAAATGGGAAAATGTCCTCGGGTGAGGATAAAAAAAAAAAAAAAGATAAACTTCAGTTAACATGTTAAAAACACAAATAGCTTAGTATTATCAATTTTGATTTAAACATGGTCTACAAAAGGTAACAGTACAAATAAATTAACCATTAACTCTATTGGAAATAGCTTTATAGTATTTAATTCATTTCTTTATATGTTTATTAATTTTAATGATATTAACTGTTAGAAGAATAATTCAAAATAAAACAATACTCAGGAACTATTCCCTTACCCTGCTTTCTCAAGAAGCAGCCAAATGTTAAATTACCTGTATGTTGATATTCATTCCTACACCTTTAATCTGTGACATGGTTTTGCAGTTATTTTAACAAAGCCAAGAGTTTAATCTTTCTTTCGGCTAAGTCATTTTTTTCCTATTTCTAACTAGGAATTTATCTATTTCTATTTCTATTTCTAATTCTAGGAACATAGAAAAAATATTACAGATGTACAAAGTTAATAGAATTAAACTTCTAGAGAAATTACCTACCCTTTCTTTAATTTACTTTACACGGAAAACAATATCCTTATTACATTTCCCATTTCTTACATTTTAAGCTTCATCTCTAAGTCATACCTTCAAAAGAAGGAAGAGGTGAAGAAAAATTAAAGATGAAAGAGGGGGGAGAGTACTCCTAATATTTAGTGACCAATTTATTGTGCCTAACAGTAAGCCAAGAGAATACATTAAACCATCTCAGAATAAGAAAGTTGCCATGATTATCCCTAATTTAGAAATGAGTCAATTGAGGATAAGAGATATTAAGTAACGTATCCTTAGTCATTCAGCTCTTAGTGCAGTTCAAACTCATCTAATCTGAAGTATGTACTCGCAAACCTTTTGTTCTGCATGAAACAATTTATTTACAGTTCTTGTAACTCACCATGTTCTTTCACACATCATTGTCTTCATCTTGCTCCCCGTGCCTGTGTCCTTTTGTGACCTGTTCTCTTGTCAAAGTCTGATTGAGGTTCATCAGATTTAGGTCTCATGTTATTTTGTCTCTAATAACTAATTGATTTCTTCAAGCAAAAAAAAAAAAAAACAAAAACAAAAACAAAAAAAACAAACAAACCCATATTCCTCTATTATTATGCCTCCTTTAAAAATGCATAAATGCTGTGTATTGCAACTATTGTCTTGTCAGCCTGCTTTACAAACCCACAGGCAGGTCAATATGACATTCATCTTGGTTCCCAAAGAACTAGAACAGGTGTGAAATACATAGTGCATGTTGTTAAATGAAGAACAAGCAAAAATGAATGAGCAGAGCTCCATCAAACTGGATGGGAAAAAAATAAAAGTGCACAATTCACAATCTTTCTCTATTCACCAAATGTTTGGACCATTTTTATCACAATGATGTCTCAGTTAGAAATATTGAAGCTTAACTTCTAATTAGCAATTTGTATTTTAAACTACACCCTCCCTCCCCGCCTTGGAATTCAATGACACAACTATATCCCTATTTATTGAGAGCTTACAAAGCAAAAGAGGACATCTTATTTATTTATATTTTTAGCCACTTTTCTTTTTATTGAGGAATTATTTATTTCGGTACAGTGCCAATATCATACCATTGATATCACTATAAATATTAAATTAAATAAGTAGAATTAATAATTTGACCCTTAGGAACAATCTTGAGTCATCATGTTTCTAAGATGAGTGGAGTCAAATAACAAATGACCAGGGCAATATTTTTGCTATATTGGATTTTTAAAGTAAAGATACCAGCTAAATTGTGGGAGATAATAGATGGAATAAGGGAATAAGGGAACAGGGAATAAGGGAACAGGGGGAAAAATAGATGAAGCTTCTAATATATGGAGAAAGATTTGGGGGAAAAGCAGAGGTAGTAATGAATTAGTCAAATTTGCTTTGGGATTTATAATATACACCCCATTCTCTTCCCTTCACAAAATCTTCAATAAAATCTGAATTATTAATATTTTATCCCTTTAGAACTGGGATAATGTTATTGTCATAATTAGCTAATTTATTAATATTAATGATAGAAAGGGAACAAAGGGAAGGCCAGGCATTATAAGCTTGGTCATCTGGGCAGCTTCACCAGGAAGATACAGATTCACACTCCCCAGGGAAACACCAGTTTATTCCCTGTAGATCACTGGGGGAAGGGATCGAACAAAGGGGGACATGGGTGCATGCACAGTGAAGTCAGGGTGACATGGGGAAAGGCTTGCCTGTCTGTCTAGCCTGGGGAACAATGAATTGGCTAAGGGGTGGATCCCATCAGAAGCCTGCGAAATCTTGAAAAGTTAAAATCCCTAGACAAAGAATTCACTCTTGAGCTTGTTCTCTCTCCTATGCTCTTGCTCTCTCTTGCTCTATGACCCACACTCACTTGTATACTCACCTGTTCTCTCTCTATAGCCATGTGGCTTTAAACAGCTGCAAGCAATGGACTACAGCTGAGAACACAAGCTAAGCTAGCCAGATGCTGGACTGGACTGGACTTTAATATGGAGCAGAAACTATGGGACATGGCCTTAATCTTGCCTCTGCAAGATTATGCTCACTTCTTCCCTAGTGAGATGGACAGAGATGGGATCTTGGAAGGGAACCCCTTAATTTTACATCATCAGTAAAGCTTTCCATAAAACACCATCCTCCTGTGGGGGCCTCAGGAAATTCTTTTCCTAGGGGCGTCTCAAGAACTCCACCTCCACCGATAACAATATGACTACATGCCCATATTGTACGAGGGTGGGTATAGGATGAGGAGAAGACAACCCATGAGAATCTAGTGACACCTGAACTGCAGTTGTAATTGTTATCACTCACCTTTCTTTAAGAATGGCACTGTGAGGAACAGTACTCATTCGTCTGTGATGTGGGACTCCAAGGTGGTTGCCTACCTAGCTGGACCATTACAAGTTATCTAAACCACCCCTAAGAGGTCTAAGTGTCCCAAGTGAGAGACTCCAAGAGAAGAGCTACTTTCCAATCAAATACACATCCTAGTAATGAGCTGACAAAGTTCTTGAATTCACTCTATTACTAGTGATTTTTTATTAATTCAGTTTTTTTCTAAAGTCCATTCAGTCAGGTTTGTGGACAGATAGATGCAAAGTTTATAGTTTATCTTTTCTGTGTATAATACAGGGGAGGGCATTTTGAATGACAAGTTTCATAGTTTCCTTTCAAATCTCTCAGTTTATGAGTAAGATGGAATCAAACAATCTAGCCCAAAGGTAGACACAGATCTAAGACTGTACACAGCTCAGTCTTTCAGTATTTCAAAGCTCTTCAAAGCATTAACTTATTTTATTTATTTATTTTTGTTAATACTAACCTGAGGATATTTTTTCCATTGATTTTTTTTTAGAGAGAGTAGAAGGGAGGGAGGGAAGGAGAGAGAGAGAGAAATACCGATGTGAGAGAGACACATACATTGGTTGCTTCCCACGTTCTCCCTGACTGAACCCGGGGATCAAACCTGCAACCCAAGTACATGTCCTTGACCAGGAATGGAACCCGTGACCCTTGAATGCCTAGACTGACTTTCTAACCACTGAGTAACACCAATCAGGGCTAAGCATTAACTTATTTTTAATATCAAGAAGTACAAGACAAGGATAGTCTCATTGTTTTAGTCAATTTTTTGGCATCTTATTTATTTATTTATTTATTTATTTATTTTTACAGATGTTTCTCCTTTATTCCCCATTGACACCCTCCTCCCCAACCCCCCACCCTGTCCCCAGCTTTGTTGTCCATGTCCATCAGTTATGCATACATGCATATAAGTTCTGTGGTTTATCTCTTCCCTCCCCCCCACCCCCTCTTCTGAGGGTTGTCAGTCTGTACCCTACTTTCACATCTCTGGGTCTACCCTGTTCCCCAGACTGTTATGTTTATTATATTCCACAAATGAGTGAGATCATGTGATATTTGTCTTTCTCTGCTTGGCTTGTTTCGCTTAGGATAATACTCTCCAGATCCCTTCATGTTGTCTCAAAGGATAAGAGATCTTTCTTTCTTACAGTTGCATAGTACTCCATTGTGTATATGTGCCACAGCTTTTTTATCCATTCATCCACTGATGGACACTTGGGCTGTTTCCAGATCTTAGCTATTGTAAATAGTATTGCTATGAACATGGGAGTACATGTATTCTTTCTGATTGGTGTTTCAGGTTTCTTAGGGTATATTCCTAGAAGTGGGATCACTGGGTCAAATGGCAATTCAATTTTTAATTTTTTGAGGTAACACCATAGTGTTTTCCATAGTGGCTGCACCAGTCTGCATTCCCACCAGCAGTGTACTAGAGTCCCCTTTTCTCCACACCCTCGCCAACACTTGTTGTTTGATGATTTGTTGATGGCGGCCATTCTGACAGGTATGAGGTGATACCTCATTGTTGTTTTAATTTGCATCTCTCTGATGATTAGTGATGTTGAGCATTTCTTCATATGTCTCTTAGCCATTTGTATGCCCTTTTTGGAGAGGTGTCTATTTAGTTCCTCTGCCCATTTTTTAATTGGGTTCTGTGTCTTCCTTTTATTGAGTTGTATGAGCACTCTATATATTTTGGAGATTAACCCTTTATCTGGTGTATCATTGACAATTATGCTCTCCCATACAGTGGGTTCCCTTTCCATTTTGATGGTTGTTTCTTTTGCTGTGCAGAAGCTTTTGAGTTTGATGTAATCCCATGTGTTCATTTTTTCCTTTGTTTCTGTTGCCTTAGATGATGTATCAGTGAAGATTCTGCTGTGTATTATGTCCGAAATTTTGTTGCCTACATTTTCTTCTAGGATTTTTATGGATTCACGAGTCACATTTAAGTCTTTTACCCATTTTGAGTTTATTCTTGTGTATGGTGTAAGTTGATGGTCTAGTTTCATTTTTTTTTACATGTAGCTGTCCAATTTTCCCAACACCATTTATTAAAGAGGCTATCTTTACTCCATTGTATGCTCTTGCCACCTTCGTCAAATATTAATTGAGCATAATGTCTTGGGTCAATTTCCGGATTCTCTGTTCTGTTCCACTTTTCGGATCTTATTTAAACAACTGCTTTAAGGATTGCAAAATAGATAATCACAACTTGGAGCCTCCCTAATAAAAATATAGATTACAAGTCTGATTTTATCCATTTGAAAAGATAAATTAAATTTTATAATATCTGTCTTAAATTTAAGAATTTTGTGTAATAGGATTTAAGTTTTTAGTTTTCTTATAACAGGAAAATTAGTTTCAAGTATTTAAGCAGAATTGTTTAATTTGGGAATAAATAACACATTTTAATCTATAGTTACACATTTGGCTTTGAAGTTTTCCACTGGGAATAAGCAAAATCATTTTTTTTTTGTTTCAGATAATTGCTTTGTACCAAAAATAAATAAATAAATAACAGTTATTCCCATTAGCAACTTGTAAGAAAACATTTAAAACACACACAAAATAACTTTGGGAACAAAAGTGTTCTCATATTTATGATTTATTACATTTTTTTAGGATTTCAAAACTCTGTTTCAATGAGGGAAGAGTTTTTTTTTTTTGAAGACAAAAAAATAAATAAATTCTCTACTTGAGATATGTGAACACAGATGGATTGAAATACTGGTTAATTTGAGTGGCTGTACGCACATAGTGAGCGAATGCAGTGTGTATGTACATGTGTATCTTTTTCTGTACACAAAAGCTCATGTCCCTGCTGGTGTGTATAGTAGCAATAAATATTGAAAATTACTACAAGCTTTTAAAGGGCTTGGTTCTAAAGTGGAAGGGGCAATTTATTTCCTTCTAACAGCACAGCACCTTTTCTTTTGATTCTATAGCTCCACGTCTCCCCAGCCCACCCTCTCACTCACTTCCTGTCTTTTCCACTGCACACTATAATGAGGCGCAGCTAGAGATTCCTTTCAAAGAGGGAGAAAAAGACGTCTCTAAGTGGTGCAAATGGGCTGAAAATGTGTTTCTTCTACTCAGGAATGGCTCTTACTGATGCATACTGAGAAAGATCTTGTTTTATTATTTTTTTTTCTCTCTGAATTTGTGATACACACACACAGTCTTTATCTTCTGGTTTGTAAGAGTCAAAGCCATCAAGGGTGAATGCTGTGTCTCTTGGAGAGCATTTTAGACTATAATAGAGAAAGCTTCCAATTTTATTGAATGGAATTTCTGCCTTAACAGAACACACTCGGTTCGGGGTGAGTAAAAGATAATAAGTGAATAGATTGTATATGAAAAAAAGAAGCAAGCCAGAAATGGGAAAGGAGACCAAGATTTCTCTTACGAATATACATTTTATCTGAAAATATATTCATTTCCCTGCATGCACTTTTCTTTCCAAAAACGCTCAGTTACGTAAAAAGAAAAGTGATGTGTTATTCGTCCTTAAACATGTTACATTTTCACTGATTATGGAGAATATATTTCATGAAACTGGGGACTAAAAGTTAAAAGGCAGGGGAAACCAAACAAATACATGCATTCAGGCAAAACAACATGCAGTCTTTTAAAAAATTTTTTTCTCCTCAAGATTTCATTACACTGTATCAGTAATGAGTGTCTCATGTAATAACCTTTACAAAGCCAAGAAAGTCATGGTGCCTGTGATGGTAATATCAAATTAAATAACAACATTTTTTGATTGTTTGTTTTTATCTGATAATGAAACAAAATCAAGTTTACAAATTATGTTCTCTCTTTCAAATTTATGCTCGTGAATCTGTGATAGTGACGAGTGAATATTGGCTGGGATTTAAAACACAAAAAATGGCATTCCTGATATAACAGCTTATCCTTGCCAAATATTAATACCTCCACCTCCCACCATATTTTTCCTTCTCATTTCTAAAGATAACACAGTCTGGATGCCTTTCTTTTCATACTTAGGAAAGATTAGACAAAGCATATCCTCCTAGACTCTAAATTGGGTAATTCCTTTAGTCATGCCTTAGCTATGGGCTTTTAGCATTGTGTGATAACTGGAAACCACAGGCCCTTCAACAGATATTATCAGATCTAAATTTAACATCAGAATAAGCAAAAAAAAATTTAGTAAAAGCTAGAAAATCAGAGTGAAATATTAGGGCTGTCTATGTTGAAAGACTCTCGATAAAACCTAAGAAGGATTAATAAAAATATCTAAACCAACCAACCAACATAAAATTTTAATGTATATCCAAACCTGTACACTGTCAAACCTGGCAAAAACACATTTCTAAATTCTCTTTGATTTTACTGGTAAATGGGGAAGGAGACTTCTAGAACATATTTGATCGTGCTAAATTTGATTAAAATGGATCACAACGATGTGAACCAAATAACAAAGGCTTTTCACGGGTAATGAATCAGATTTCTCTCCAAGGTGAAATGTATAACACATGATAGAGTGTTCTGAGAAACAAAGAATGTGACATAAGAAATATGATGATGAAGAAGTGAGCGAGTTATTGTTGTGAAATGATATCTGCATAGAGATCCTCCCAGAGGATCACAGTTATGGGCATGTAGGAGCTGTGAGCAATGATAAAACTTAGCAGTAGGACAAGAAATTTAGCTTAAACAGTAAGTTCCTATGATGTCTTTCTACCTTTGCTGTCTAACATAGGGGCTGACACATAATAAATGCTCAATAGTTTTTATTTCATGAAAACCCTAATTAAAAAAAATACGCTTAAATACATTTAATCAATACATGTATGGCCTTAATTTTTAAAATGCTCATTAAAATTAGCCTGTGTATATCTTAAGTGCAATATCATACACAAGCCCATGCTAAATCACTAGTCAATTACTGCAAGTTACTTCCAAACACAACATAGTTTACTATTTAGAACTGTCCCAAAATTGAACATAGTACCTATATTGACATTGACTGAGTTCTTTATCACTTGAGGTATTCGAGTTGAAGTGAGATACCAGCTTCGAGAATGAAATAGAATATGCAAGCTTTGGATGGAAATAATTGGCCAGTTGGTTTCTAAACTAATTCATTAGATGTATTTTATTTTATCATTTGTTAATTTCTCTTATATATCTTCTCACATCTGGAAATTAGAAAGAGAGTTGATGTTGGGGTTGATTACATCACTTCCTCTTTTTTTTGTTTTTAACTTCCAAGCATATGATTTAAAAGATAATGAGTTGTAGTTAGAACAGGATTAATCCATGACCTGTTTTTGTAAACAAAGTTTTATTGGAACACACTTGCTCATTTGTTTGTGTAACACATGCATTGCTTCCCTATGGTGGCAGAATTGCACAGTTGCAATTGAAATAATGTGGACTTGCAAAGCCAAATATATTTACTATCTATTTTTAAAAAACGTTTGCTGACTCCTGGTCTAAAAACAAGCATTATTCTCAAAACATTATGATTATTTCATGAAATAAAAATACTATGAGATTGGCCGTTATAAGGACAAATATAGCTGAGTGGTGTTATTTGCCTATAAGTAACAGAACTTTGCATTAGTATTCCCATGTTGAAATGATTATAGAAGTATACCAGCATAAAAACTCTTATAATTGACTAACATGTTTATTCAAATATGAATATTTTCATTACATTAAACACATCAAGTTTCCACCATGATTGACTTTGAGTTCACAAAGCCAGACATTTGCCCTGATATATGTGAGAACAATGCTGCTTATGTTATAGTCTGAATGACTTTAAGAATGCATAATATTAATATGAAGCACTTTCCTCTAAAAGCAGTATTAATTTGGAATTTTCCAATAAAAAAATAAATCTTAAGAAATTCCTATGACATTCCATTTTAAAAATAGATACACTAAAACATTTTCATTTTAAATGTTTTTATTTTATGTCATTTTTTGTGAGAGAGATAGTAAATATTATATTTTAACCCATGTTTCAAATGAAATAAAAATTTTACAGTGGAGTCATTCAGCTCAATGAAAGTTTTCTAAATTACATGTGCCCTCTTTTCTACTTGGATGCATGGTTTAGATATTCATTAATATTTAAAAGTCAGGTTTTCCAATACAATATGACTGAAATCCATTTTAACAGTGAGAACAGAATTGTTTTTGCCCCTGTAGGTGAATAAGATAGACAAGCTAATTGCCTTTTTAACTTACAGATTTTCAGTGCAAGATCTCATTATCATTTGCTTTCAGGAATGCATTTCTCTCCAATTCTGATGGAGAGTATAGCTTCTTTTATTATAAAATCATGAACCCTTTATCCTCCCTATCTTTCTTTAAATTGCCACACAGAGTACTTGATAGAAGACTGATTTTGTTCATCACTGTTTCAAGTGCTTCTTAGAAAAAGTTGAGAGAACAAGGAACATTCCACATTAGCATAACAGAATACTTGAAAAATCAATGACTATGTTTAGGTAGAAATTACTGCACCCATAACCAATATTCCAGACATTTAGAAAGGTCACATCGAACTTATTTAATACTCAGTTCACAAGAAAAATTATAAATGGAAAGTTTCTATTTGTCATACATAGAGCTATTTTATCATTTTAGATACCTTACAACTGGTATAATAAAAATTATTCCCCTGGTAAAGTAGCCTGGTTGAAAATCTTAGCTATGGATCTGGAGTTAATGAAACATATATTCACACATGTGTACACACACACAAGCACGTATACAGTAATTTCAGTCTTTATTGGAGAGAGTCAGCTGATTGATTACAGTCTTAGGTAGATTTTGAGAGGAAAAATATCCAAGGCATAATGCCATAAAAGAAAAACATTATGAATATACGTGCAAGGGATGGCAAGTTACAGAAAGTTGATAGGGTTTATGAAACAGTTATTTGATTTATACTTTGGATTTGGGTCCAGTTCTGAGTATATTTCAGTTTTCATTTGGGAAAAGTGAGTTGATTGTTTACATTATGGCATGCATTTTTCTTTATATTTCTGAAGAAGTCTTCAATAATTTGTATATATGTGTATGTGTACGTTCACTTATGTAACTAACAAGTGTTTTTTTCAACTACATTTACTATATGATGACAGTGACATAGCTCTTAGAATCTCTGGTTTCAGAATCTCTTTTTAGTTTCTTTAGTATGAGGAAAAGAAAATGTTTAGCACACCGAGGTTATTAATGGGGATTAAATTAGTAATGTGCATAAATAAGCAATGTAAATGTGTTATTTTATGGATTTATTTCTCTTATGTTAGTGTATATTATAGTTATAGTGGCTTGATTTTTAGAAACAAACAGTGAGTTTCATAGTCTCAGGAGTGTGTGTTTGAGAGAAAACAGATAAATATTGGAATTCATATTACTGTTATAGGTCAGGCTTTATCTTCACAAATAATGTATTCCAAAGATATAAATTCAGATGGCCAAAGTGGGAACACAAAGGTCAGTCTAGGTTACATATAATGGGGTAGTGATGAACAAAGTTGAAAGGATAGGAGATCCATTCTGAGGTCAACAAAAAGGAGCTTGAAGAAACAGAAGCTTTGTAAATAACTTTTTTATTTACATACAAATAACTTTATTTATAACTTTGTGTTTTGTTTCAATGTCATTAATTTAATTTTGTTTTATTTTGCTTTTTGTCTTTAGTAACCTGGCAGGTGCCATTTATTCCGATTAGGGAGAATGTGAGCGGGCTAGATAATTGTTTTTACATGTGTTTCTAGTGTTTGGTGTTTGCATGTAAGATATATGTTAAGGGTGTGAATTTTGACATGATTATCTTGAAATATCTATGAGCCAGACAGATATAGATATCAAATAACTTAAGAGATATGAATGTAAATCTCAGATGTAACATCTGGCCTGGGGATACTTTGGGACTTATGCCATGGAAAATCAAGTCATGAGAATTAATGAGGTCATCTGTAAGAAAGTACAGGGAGGACTGGATGAGAGGACCCAGATCTGAGCCCAGAGGCACTCCCAAATATAGCATCTGGGTACAGAGGAAAGAGCTCACAAAAGAAGAAAAGCTAATGAAGTCAACTAATCTCAGGGATATTTGATGTCATGAGACCCCAAAGGAAGAAACTTTCAAGAACTCTTAAACGGAGAGTGGATAAGGGACAATAGTCTTTATTGCCAAATGCTCCCAGGAGGTACAATAATATCTCATCAGAAAAATTTCCATTAACTTTAGCAAGGATAAAATTCATGGGGACCAGACCTAGAGAAGTTTCAGTCAAGTAGGTGTCAAATGCATGTTAGATACTCAGTAGAAGAAGAGCTAGTGAATATAGACATTTCTTTGAAGAAATATATGTGTGCATATATATATACACACATAATTATATACAATTTGTATATTATATATTAGGTAATATATATTAATATATATATGCACACATCCGTATATGTATAGATAACATAATAGATGTAAGTGCATATATATATATTAATGCATGTGGTAATTTACTTACATGTGTATGCATGCATATATGTGTATGTATATGTGAGTGTATATATACATATATTACACACACATATACATGCATATATAAATCCAAGATACTTGAACATGAATCAGTGAAGGAGGAGAATATGCACCTAGAATGGAAGAGTGAAAACTGAATAAGATGATGGCCCAAAAAGAACACCAGTGACTGTGGGTTTTCATAAGAAAAGGACACATCCTACATTTTAAGAGGAAAGTAGATGTCTTCAAATACGTGGAATGATCAACTCTGCAGTAGACGGAGGTGATAGTTTATCTCTGTTAACTTCCTTTTTTCTCACCAAACTGAGTTGATACGAAAGTGAGGTTGAAGCGGGAATGTACAGGTATGGACACAGAAGAGATAATTCAAATATTTTAATGTTGATGGGAATGCAGACTGGTGCAGCCACTGTGGAAAGCAGTATGGAGTTACCTCAAAAAATTAAAAATAGAACTGCCTTATGAACCAGTGATTCCAATTCTGGCAGTTTATCCAAAGGAACTTGAAACACTAATTTGATAAAATATTTGAACCCCTATATTCATTGCAGTGATATTTGCAGTAGCCAAGATTTGGAAGCAGCCCAAGCATCCATCAGTAGATGGATAATAGGCAGCAGGCTGACTGACAGCTGTCGGGGGAGTGGCTGGGTGGTGGGGTGGAGGGATTGAGTAAAAAAGAAAAAATCATGGACAAGAACAACACTGTGGTGATTGCGGGGGTGGGGGGAAGCAGAGAGAGAGGGAGGAGGGTATAGGAGGGAAAAACGCTCATGGGCAAAGACTTGACTTGGTGTGATGAACACACAATACAGTGAACAGATGATGTGTTGCAGAATTGTGCACCTGAAACCTGTATAATTCCATTGACCAGTGTCACCCCAATCAATTCAATAAAGAGGAAATAAACAATGGATGGATAACAATTCAGCAAGTAAATCCAGGGCATTGATAATCTTCTGATTTCAAATCTCCTTCTCTGATCTATACTTCTGCACCATATTTTTCCACATTGAGAATATTTCTCTCCAATCTCAAAATTATAACTTACCATGAACATGTCGAATAACTAGCAGAGATAGGTTGATTTAATACACCTTCATCTGATTTGTGATAAACTGGGTTTGGTGTTGATTAGACTCTTACAACTTACCTGTTTAATGTTTATCGGCCAGATGTAGGCGCCTCTCTTAAATGAACTTAATTATTGCCACAAAGAACATTAAATCTGACTGCTTTATAGGCAGATCAATATGACTGACAGTGAAATAAATATTGCTTGTTATTTTAAATTGTTGGGCAACATACAGGTCGCCAAATTAATGGGAAACAACCTTGGTTTTCAGCCAGTAAGTCAGGCTCGGGTGATGCTTTCCCGGTAGCCTGCACCTGTTTCTTTGTGAGGTGCCTTTTTTTTAGGATGGAAAGACAATAAAGCACATAGGTGTTCAGGACCACATCCAGAAATCTACCAGAGCTGTTGATTGTAGGCAGCAACGAGATGTTCTTTTGTTTGTTTGTTTATGGCAGCAGGGATTCTTTAGAAACATGTAAAAACATTATTTTATTTAAAAGGGTGAATAAGAATTGCATTAACCAGCCATGGTATTTTCTGGGTCAATTTCATGTGACTTTCAACTCATGAGCTCAGCGATTCAAATGGAAACACAAAGATGTTAGTGGTTTTCATTCATATTCCTATCATTCACGAGCGCTTAAATCAGACATCAAAAGTTTCACAAGTCTTCCTGACACCACATGGCTCTTTCAAAGACACTGCTTTGGATGATTTAGATCGTCTGTTTGGAAATAATGCAGAAAAATACGGGTGATAATTTATTTGCTACAGTGAAAATATTGCATGCGAAAGGAAAAGTGCTTTGTGGAAACCACGCCTGGGTTTTTGTCATTTAAGGAGCATCTGGAAAGAGTTCAGCAATTTCGAAGGTACTGAAGTAAAAACATATATTTTAATCCTGACGCACATTTTACTGAGCCAGGTTTACTCAGTCTTATGATGACTACTTAACTTACTGAAACTTTTATGTAAGAAGAGAAGAAATTCCACCTTGAAAATTTATAATAAACATTCAAAAAACATCATCATCACTGAAAAGTTATAATGCTCCCAAAATGTTATCCTTATTCCTGTATTTAAAGAAAACATCAGTAAATCAATAACACTCCATTAAATGATGTCTAAGTACAGTAAGAATTTATGGATAATAACTAAGCAATTTGGAACATAACTGAATAAAAAAGAGATAATCACTACACCCAGTATGAGTGGGACATTGCATATGTGTCAAAGGTGAATTCCAAATTAGTCACCTATTTTTAAATTCTTCTATTTTAAATTTATGTTCAAGTGTATGGTATTTAAATTTGTGATGTCACCACCCACATTTGGAGGCATTATAAAGTGTCTGTTCCTTTCCCTCTCTATTTAGGTGGGCTCCCATAATTCTGTAACTTACTTGCCATAAATTCTTTGCTATCTGAGCATTACACCGATTTCATGGTATATTTTGAACAGTGCTTTTCATTTATTCACACTTAGTATCACAACAAATGTGATACTAAGGGAAAGACTTTGTACCAGAAACTGAGGCTGAATCAATCCCGGAGACTAAATTAGTTTCTGTTTTTAAAGAGAACAGATGTATGAGTGGAGAGTAAATCTGTTTTCAACCACTGATGGCTTCATAAAATCATGATTTGTAAGAGGCATCCTCTGAGCAAGCCTACACATTGGCATGTGAATATTTGCCTTCAGCGATTTTGGGATGTTTTTATTTGCATATAGTGTAGCACTCCACCGGAATGTAAGCAAGGTGAAGGCAGGAACCTTGTCAAGTGCCCTCAGTCACGTTTCTGTCCTCTAGGCAGAGCATTGATTGTCACAGGTATGTGTTGAGTGAGAGAATAAAGGAAAATAATTGTCAACTAGTTGGTCTTGATGTGTTGGGACAATAAATATAGGCTTCCATTCTTCCATTTTTATAATACTGTTTTTTAAATTTGTTTTTTCAAAGAAAACATTACTTTTGAATAGTATTATTTAGATATTTCTAATCTTTATTTTCCTGGATAAGTAATTTCGAAATTATCCAGGTATTTTATTTTAAGAAATGCAACATCTCAAAGCAAAAAAAAAGTAAAATGCCAATGTTTTTTTCCTCTGTGTGAGGCACTTTACTATATTGTTTTCATATATTATCTCATTTAATATTCAATAAATATTGTTGAGGTGGCTCCCATTTTATTTTATTATTATTGTTTTGTAATCCTCACCCCCGAGGATATTTTTTTTTTCTATTTATCATCAGATAGAGTGGGAGGGAGGGAAAGAGAGGAAGAGAGAGAAATATTGATGTGAGAGAGACCCATCGACTGGTTGCCTCCCACATGACCCGACCAGGGCCTGGGACAAATAGCAACTGAGGTACATGCCCTTGTCTGGAATCAAACCCGAGACTCCCTGGTCCACAGGCAGCCGCTCTAACTGCTGAGCCAAACTGGCCAGGGTGAGGTGGCTCCCATTTTAAAGATAAGGACACTGAGGCTTAGGCTGCCTCAGTGACATGGTCATGATCCCTCAATTGATGTTGAAGTAGAAACTCAAGCTGAGCTCTATCTGATTGCAAAGTCTTAAATATCTGCCTGAATGGGAATTATTGGATTTTTCAGTGAAAGAACAATGCGAGTTCTTGTTATGAAGTAAGCATACTAACATGAATTATCATTTAAAAAATAAACTCATGGTTTCCCCATCATTTTGATGATTATACTGTGTCCATTTTTAATGGGAGATCTGTAGACAAAGATTTAAAATCTTTTACTACCATCCACTATATTTTGGTCCTTTGGGAAAATCATGGAGACATAGAAGTGTCCCTCTTTTGCCCAGCTGGTGTGGCTCAGTGGTTGGGCGTCAACCCAAGCACCAAGAAGTCACTGGTTCAATTCCTAGTCAGGGCACATGCCCAGGTTGTGGGCCTGATCCCCAGTGGGGGGCATGCAGGAGGTGGCCAATCGATGTTCTCTCTCATTGATGTTTCTATCTCTCGCTCCCTCTCCCTTCTTCCCTTTCTAAAAATCAATGAAGAAAAAAAATTTTTTTAAAGGGTCCTCCTTTATCTCTGGTAAAGCTTTCTTGTCTTAAAGTCCATTTTTTTTCAGGTATTGATACAGTTACGTTTTTATTTGTATATGTTTAATGTGTATGTGTGCATATGCATGTGTGTGTATGTAAATACATTTCTATAATTCTATTTTCAAAATTTTGGTCTATATATTTTTTGTTTCTTTTTTATTTTATTTATTTATCCTCACCTGAGGACATTTTTTTGCATTTATCTTCAGATAGAGTGGGAGGGAGAGAGGGAAGGAGAGAGAAAGAGAGAGAGAGAGAGAGAGAGAGAGAGAGAGAGAGACATCGACTGGCTGCCACCCACACAACTAACCGGGGCCGGGGACAAACTGCAACCGAGGTACATGCCCTTAGCAGGAACCGAACCCAGGTCACTCTGGTTCATGGGCTGACACTCTAACCGCTGAGCTAAAATGGCCAGCGCTATTTTTACTTTTTAAATAGCATACCAAGAATTGACTTATTTACTTTGACACATTTGTTTTTTTAATTTTTTTAAAATTTTATTTTATTTTTTAAACTTATCTTTATTGTTGAATGTATTACAGATGTTCCTCATTTTTCCCCCATTGACCCCCTCCTCCCCACTCCTGCCTCCCTCCTGCCTTTTCCCACACTGTTGTCTGTGTCCGTTGGTTATGCATATATACATATAAGTTCTTTGGTTTATTTCTTCCCATCCCCCAACTCCCCTTCCCTTTGAGGTTTGTTAGTCTAACAACCAATTTGTGCTTCTTAATCCCTTCACCTTTTTCACCCATTTCCTCAACCTCCCTCCCCTCTGGCAATCAACAAAATGTCCTCTGTATCTATGAGAATGTTTCTGTTCTGCTTATTCATTTTGTTTGTAGATTCAATTGTCGATAGATATGTATTCATTGTCATTTTGTTTGTTTATATTGTTTATCTATTTCTTCTAAGAAGACCCTTCAACATTTCATATAATACTGGTTTGGGCGTGATGAACTCCTTTAGCTTTTCCTTGTCTGAGAAACTCTTTCTATGGCCATTGATTCTAAATGACAGCTTTGCAGAATAGAGTAATCTTGGTTGTAGGTTCTTGGTTTTCATCACCCTGAATATTTCTTGCCACTCCCTTCTGGCCTGCAAAGTTTCTTTTGAGAAATCAGCTGACAGTCTTATGGGAACTCCCTTGTAGGTAACTAACTGCTTGTCTCTTGCTGCTTTTAAGATTCTCTCTTTGTCTTGAACCTTTTGCATTTTGATGATGATGTGTCTTGGTGTGGGCCTCTTAGGGTTCATCTTGTTTGGGACTCTCTGTGCTTCCTGGACTTGTATGTCTGTTTCCTTCACCAAGTTAGGGAAGTTTTCTGCCTTTATTGTTTCAAATAGGTTTTTGATTTCTTGTTCTCCCTCTTCTCCTTCTGGTACCCCCAAAATGCGAATGTTGGCACGCTTGAAGTTGTCCCAGAGGCTCCTTACACTATCCTCATTTTTTTGGATTCTTTTTTCTTTTTGCTGCTCTGATTGGGCGTTTTTTGCTTCCTTATATTCCAAATCGATGGTTTGCTTCTTGGCTTTACCTACTCTACTATTGAATCTGTGTAAATTATTCTTTATCTCAGTTAGTGCATCCTTCATTTCTGACTGGTCTTTTTTTATGCTCTTGAGGCCCTCACTAAGTTCACTGAGGTTCTCACTAAGTCCACTGAGGTTCTCACTAAGTCCATTGAACATCCTTATAAGCAGTGATTTGAACTCAGCATCTGTTAGGTTGTTTATCTCCATTTTGTTTAGTTCTTTTCCTGTAGTTTTGTTCTGTTCTTTCATTTGGGACCTGTTTCTTTGTCTCCTTATTTTGGCTGCCTCCCTGTGTTTGTTTCTATGTATTACTTAATGAGAGGTATGGGCTAGCTGAGACCAGATGCTGTTTGTTTGAAAGAATTTAGGAAAAGCTGAAGTAGGATCCAAGACAGGCCAATCCTATGGTAAAACAATTGGCAACAGCTTGGGTGGGCCTGGAAGTTGCATGGGGCAGGGCCTCAGGGAATCACCAGGGCAGGGCCAACAGTGTGAGCCAGGTTGCTGGAGTCCCAGATATGGTGGCGTCTGCCAGCCCAGGGAAGGGCTCACCAAAGGAACAAAGGCCTCCGACATCACGTCTGCCCAGGAGAAAGCTGCCTCTCCAGCCCTTGCTCCAATGCCAAACAGCTCAGTTCTTCCCCATATGACTCTGGCGCCTTTCAAGCTGCCTCCCCCATGCTGGAGCCTGGAGGGAGCGAGTCCGAGTAAGTCTGTGCGCGGGCCCTTTAAGAGGAGCTGCCGGGGGCTCCAGCTGGTGTGGGACGGGGACCCCTCAGTCCTCAGGGAGGACCTTCCCAGCCGAGGTATCCTCCTAATTTTTATCTGCCACACGCGGGTGTGGGACCAGCCCGTCATGCCTCCGCCCCTCCTACCAGTCTGGATGTGGCTTCTTCTTTAATTTCGTAGTTGTAGGACTGCCATTCAGCTTGATGTCAGGCGGTTTTGAATGATGGTGGTTCTGTAGTTTAGTTGTAACTTTGATGTGGTTGTGGGAGGACGCGATACCGCGTCTACCTACGCCGCCATCTTGACCGGAAGTCTGACACGTTTGTTTTTTAACAGGAAAAAATTAATTCATTTATATTTACTGTGATTACTGGTATTTTGGAATTGTTTTGTCCATTTTACTTGTTTCATAATTGTGCTGCTCTTTCTGATTTTTTTCTCCTTTTCTTTGCCCTATTGTGTACAGATTGAAGTGACATGTTGTTATTCCTCTATCAGCAGGAAGCTCTGTACTCTATTTCTGTTCATGCTAGTGGCTGCTCTACAAATCTCAGAAACAACTGTACTGTCAGCTTCATGCAGGCAAGGACTGCTCTTGTATTATTCAATGCTCACCTCATTGTGTCCAATATTTGATGGACCAAAACTACTCAGACTATATCATCTAATTATAAGGGATTTAAGGGAATACTGTTGACTCTTGAACAACATGGTGCTTTATGGTAAGGTTTTCTTACCTGGTAATATTTTGTACTTGCTTTTATTTACTTACTCACAATAAAAGTACTTTTTTATTTGAGATACTGAAAATATATCTGCATCTAGGGATTACACAAAAGTATGTGTAGACACACATTTATTAAAGTGAGTTTAAGGTTTGTATAGTTTACTGTGTGCCTACCTGTTTCCTATTGTTATTGTGAATAATTACCACAATGTAGAACTTAAAACAACACACATTTATTTTTAAGTTCTATGGACATGAATTTTGAAATGCTTCTTATGGGATTCAAATCAAAGACTATTTCTTCTCAAGAGTCTGGGGGAGAATCTCTTCCTTGATGCTTGCTCACATCCCTTGGCTCATGGCTGCATCCCTCTGACCTCTGCTTTCATTTTAAAATCTCTGTCTGTCTCTGACCCTCCTGCATCTCTCTTTAAAAAAAAAAATTTTTTTTCTTTATTGATTTTAGAGAGAGAGAGAGAAAGGGAGAGGTAGAGAGAGACAGAAACATTGATGAGAGAGAACATCAATTGGCCGCCCCCTGCATGCCCCCCACTGGGGATTTGGCCCACAACCTGGGCATGTGCCCTGGCCAGGAATCAAACCGGGACCTCTTGGTGCATGGGTCGACGCTCAACCACTGAGCCACACTGACCAGGACTCCTGCCTCTCTCTTGAAGAACCTTTGTGGTCATATTATCTCCACTCAGGTCACCCAGGAAGATTTCCCATCTCAAGATCCGTAATTTAACCACTATTATAAACGCCCCTTTGGCCATATTAAGGTAACATATCCACAGATTGTGAAGATCAGAATGTGGACATCTTTACGGGGACATGATGTTGCCTATATAAGTTATACTATGTAAGTTATACCTCAGTATGAATAAATAAATAAAACATATTCTGTTTCTGTAAAAAGAAAAGGGGGGAGAAAAAGAACCATAGAAACAGTGCTTAAGATATTTTCAAGACTCCAACTGTACCTCTTAGCATGAAATTATCAGATCTAAGTTTCCTCAGTGCATATAGTGCAAATAAAAGAAAGCGGAAAATTCCTTTAATAATCACTTACCAAATTTAATATTTTTCTTTAAATAAAACTCTACCTCTACCATAGAACTCACTCATTCTTGATATTATGTAAACATAATGCCCACTCTTTTTCTCTTCTTCCTAACAACAAAGCTGGTTCTAAAAATTATGACTCATGGAAAAATACAAAAGAAACTGATACATCTTAAGAACTTCAGCGTTTAAGGTTGACAAGTTCTATTAGACATGAACCCATTGAGCCATTGAATTCTTTTCTCATGCTGGCAATATCTAAAATATGAGAAGTTATTGTGATTCTTATGTCTATTTATAGTTGTTCCTGAGCTTCTTCAAAGAGACTTGATGAAAATTTCCCTGTTTGGAAAAGTAGGATAAATTTAGAATCATTGAATGGTTAATTAAAATACACTAAATAGTCTACAGCAGTTTTTTGTTTGTTTGTTTGTTTTCTTAGTCCCTGGGACAGGAGGGACGTAGAAGAAAAGCCTCAGTCAGCCAATCAGTCTCGTTCTTACATCTTCCCCTCTAATGAAACTCTTAAAATGTTTCATGAGGAGAAACCTATTTCCTTTTATGTTATCAGTTAAAATACAATGAATTCCAAAGGACAACTTCCAGGACGAATGTTTATAAGTTTTGGAACTGCATTGGGTCAGTACCTTATTTTATCCCTCGTGTTAGGAAAATTATACGATGCATCTATTTTGTTTATCTTTCATTAGACCAAGGCAAGTACAGTATACTCTCCTAACTCTCATCACCCCAACCCTTGCTAGTCTAACAAGTTTAGCTCTGTGTGTTTGTGTCTCTGTGATACAAGAGCCTGGGAAGTTTTATATTATGTTTCCAAATTTTTACAGCCTTGCAGCTAGCACTGTATGAATTTTCCATACATTTTGGAGAAAGAAAGCAGTAACCTTAATATTTGAGAGAACTAATACATAAAACAAAAAGGGCACAGAAACATGTGTTGAGATTATTTCCTTCCTTTTTATTTTAAATATATAAAACTTTGGACTGCATTGGGTGGCAATTCCAATATTCCTGACACTGAAGGTAATCTTTTTCTTTGATAACAGACATTACTCATGCCTTTTCACTTTGTTTCTTGAATAAAAGAACCATAACCAAGGGAATTATTCTTTCCATCTTCTGTTTTCATTGCCAGTGTGAGTGTGTGTGCACGTGTGTGTCTGTGTGTGGTATGATGCACACAGGTGGAAAGATGTATCAATTAAATCAAGGAATGGTCATCTTAGGGGAGAGATATTTTTAAAAATTTTTACTTTTAAATGGAAATTTTTTCTCTTATATTTTTACCATCACAATTGTAGAGTAAGAAGATAATCAGCTTATGATGAATATACTGTTTTCTATGAGAGTATAACACCGGGTTGTGCTTAAAATATCAGTGGCCATTTAGTGTAAAATGACCAAGTGTGTTTTCCTTCCTCGTGTCCATTACAGGCTGGCTGTTTTCCATGTGATTATCACTCTGCAATACAGGCTGATGGGTGAGCCACATCCAAAATGTTAGTAGTTAAGGAGAGAGAGAAAGAGAGAGAGAGAGAGAGAGAGAGAGAGAGAGAGAGAGAGAGAGAGAGAGAGATGGCAAATCATACCACTTCCTAAAAGCCACATTAAAAGTTCTTAAAGAGCCCTGGCTGGTTTGGCTCAGTGGCTGGAGTGTCGGCCTGTGGTCTGGGGAGACCCGGGTTCGGTTTCCGCTAAGGGCACATACCTCGGTTGCAGTTTGTCTCCAGCCCTGGTTGGGTCGTGCGGGAGGCGGCCACTCGATGTGTCCCTTTCACGTCAATGTTTCTCTCTCTCTCTCTCTCTCTCTCTCTCTCTCTCTCTCTTCCTTTCTCTCCCTCCCACTCTATCTGAACAAAAAATGGAAAAATGTCCTCGGGTGAGGATGAAAAAAAGAAAGTTCTTAAACATGACAGACTACTTTTGCTTAATTTCATTAGTCACATCAAGTCTTAGTTGTGTCTACCTCGAGGGTGTTGAAAGGCCAGCATTACCATATGCCTAGGGGAGATAAAATGCTTGAATCATTTGATGTCTGCTAGTAATTTTTGAAATTTCACATTACTAATTGATACAATTCAAATTGCTTCATTTTTTATATATTTATGGACTGTCTATATAGGAGTCCTCCTCACCTTTCCCAAGCCTGCCAAGACTGGCTTGATACAAAATGTCTTTATTACCATTTCCTCTTCTCGTTATAGGTATTGTTCATATACACTACTGCTTCTTGCAATGTAGCTGTTCATTTGGTTGGTTTTCTCTGACGAAGGATAGATGTCACTTCACAAGGCATTCGATCATTTTTTCTGACCTCTGATTTGAAAATTTTACAGTTGATTCCTTTAGGGAGCTTTTCTGTTTCCCAATGTCTCCATTAACACTGGCCCATCTGATAGAACAGTGTCAAAGAAAGTGATAAATATTGGAGAGATTGCCAAGTTCAAAGGTACTGACGTTCTACAGATGCTCCTTTCATTTTCCCTCCTGTCAAATCAATGCCTTCTGCTTTTGATCACGGAGTGATCTCAGAAAACATGTTCATTTTATGTAATATCTACATTGACCGTGCTTAATTATATATTTTTCCTCTCAATTCTGCCATCAATATCTTGTTTAAAAAAATGGGCAGAAATAGCACACAGGCTAATACTTCATGCCAGGTGCGGGGAGACTATACCTAGCAAACAAAAGTTTTTTAGGATCTGAATCAATATCTTTTTTCCAGTCTATATTTGTAGAATTTTAATATATCTGAGTTGACTTAGGACATTTCCTACCATACCTAAATGTTTGCCTTGCCTTTGGAACTAAAACCATTTTTGAAATAATGACTTGACAACTAACCTGAACTATCTTTTGTCCTGGCAGTGGATTTTTCACAACACTTCTGAGCTGAATTGTATTCTTGATATCAGTTATTGTTTATTGTGGCCAGCTCCCTTGCCTTTTCCCCCAGAGTCCGATTAACAATGATCTGAATCTAGTGGAACAATCTTATGTTGACCCCTAATGCATCCATTGTTTAATAATTGTGCCTAAGCAGTAGCCTTTATCTGAATGTTGCTTGTCATCTTGCCATCAGGCCTCCTGTTTCCTCTCCAGCCTGAGTTCTTACAGGTCTTCCTTTCTCTTCCTCTGCCTCAGCCTCTCCAGGCTCCTCTGTAATCTCTGAGCAATGAAGGCCACGTGCCATCTGAAACACATCGCATTTGCTGCTCCTTCTGTCTGAAATTGTATTTCCCAGCTGTCCTCATGGTCAACTTTACTTCCTTTGTTTTTCCATAAATCATCTTTTCTGTGACACTGGCCTGGCCACTCTCTAAAACTACAATGTTACTGTTATAGAGAAGAGCATGAGAAGAATAGGAATTCGCCCGGCCTGTGTGTCTCAGTGGTTGAGCGACGACCCATGCACCAGGAGGTTGCCAGTTCGATTCCCAGTCAGGGCACATGCCCAGGTTGTGGGCCCGATCCCCAGTGGGGGGCATGCAGGAGACGGCCAATCGATGTTCTCTCTCATTGATGTTTCTATCTCTCTCTCCCTCTCCCCTCCTCTCTCTCTCTAACAAAAAATTCAATAAAGAAAAAATACTAAAAAAAAGAAAAAACAAGAATAGGAATTGAACACATTATCTTAGTCCATTCAAGCTTCTCTAACAGAATACCACAGTCTGGGTAGTTCAAACAGCAGAAACTTATTTCTCATGGTTCTGGAGTCTGGGAAGACAAAAATCAAGTTACCAGCAGATGCGGTCTCCAGGTGAGAATCTCTTTGCTGCTTTATAAATGGCTTGTCTTCTCACTATGTCTCCACACGGAAAAAGGGACGAGAGAACTCTTTGGATACTCTTTTGTAATTCTATCCATGGGGGTTCCACCTTCATAACCTAATCACCTCCCAAAGCCCGTCTCCTAATACAGTCGTATTGGGGGTTAGGATTTCAACATAGAAATTTGGGGAAGACACATCCAGTCCATAACATGCACAGAGATGGAAAGTTAATCAAATACTAAATTTAAACATCTAACTTCCATGATTCATTGTTTTTCTGAACTTGATTAAGAAGTTCAGTCAGGACAGTACTGGTTTTGTAACAGGAAATTTTAATTAAGAAAAGAAAAGAAAGAGCGGATATTGTTCATGCAGATGAACATGCCAGAGGTATCCCTAGCTGGAGGGGAGCCTTCATCTAGGGTGCAAATGGTGTGAACTGCACCTGTCTGCTTTCTTTGCTTTTCAACTTGGACTCCTCAGGGCTGGCTCCCTGCTCAAGTGCACTCCCCCACTTACTGCCCCAACAAACCCCAAGACTGTATCCTTCTCTACCGACATCAGCAGAAAGAGAAAGGTGTCTCTTTCAGTAGCTCAAGCAAAGCCCCAGAACTAGGTTTCATTTTCCTCACTGGGCAGCCATTGCTGGAAATTCTAGGGTACTGACTGGGAAAAAAGACAAAGGGAGAAAATTGAACAATTTCCTATGCACTTCTTTTTCCCTTGGGATAGTAAGTTATTAAATAACTTGAAATTTACATATTAGTTTCTTTAAATTATCATCTTAATCTCTTACAAACTACATTAGAGCACAGTCATGCATCACAAGCTGTGCAAATTTATTTTTCCCTAATTTTTGCTAATAAAGGCTGTTTGATAACACAGTCACGTGAACTAATTTTTTTTCAAGTTGCTGTGTTTGAGGTCTAGTTTTAACATGTTCTTAGGGCAACAAATAGCAAGTTCCTCATCATTGGCTTGATTTTGCATATGTTTAATCAGATTGTTTATATTATACTGTCCTATCATTTTTCAACCACGACACTCTTTTTAGCAACTACAATGTAATGCACTCTAATTTTTTGGAAGAAAAAAAATGTTCTAAATATGTGTCTCATCTCTGAACAACTGGAGAATGGCACGTAGTTGTTTCAGGTCCTTTACATTTCTATTTTCATCAGTAATTTTTATATTTTTATAAAATCAGAACAGAATTCATAGTTATTTATAGTCTATAATTCTAACATATCTCATGACTATTACCCACTTGATGCTTAGACTTCGCTTTCTATTTATTCATAGGAGTAATTAGAGATATTCATTAAATACAATTCCTAGTAATGGTCATATATGTAACAGTTAAGCTTCATCTGAAAAGGTTTGAGCCAATTAGATCTACATGAGGTATAGAAAGAATAACAATTAATTTTTGTTTATTGACTTGAGGACTCTAACCAATTATTTTGATTGAATTTATATGTCAAAATTCAATCTATTGGTCAGGTTAACCGGTGTTTGGGCAGTGTTTGTACTATTAGTTCTGCTGATTGGCAGTGTCTGCATGCAAAGTTTGATACAGATACAGTTTGGGGTAGAATACGTCACATATCTAAATGTGATTGATTTGGGATGGTTGACTTTTCTGCTTTTCAAAAGTAACAAGTTTGACTGGGTTTGCTTTCCCTGTTTTTTAACTTGTAAGTTTTAGAGATAAAAGGCATAAGGGTTGTATTCACATATGATGTCTAGAAATAATAGACATTACTGTTCAAGCTCTCTTTGCCTCTCTAACTTTTCTCTTTAAAATTCTTCATTAGGTCCAAATATCTTTATATTGCCTACTAGATGTCAGTGATTCGTATTAAATTTCCCCATAACCTCCAGATTTCCCTTCTTATCTTTAGTATTGTTTTCCTTTTTGTGTACAGGCCTTGATAATTTTCCAACCATGCTTCTCAAAATGTGGTCTGCGGTTGACTAGATCATCTTAAGTCTAAAAAAATATTTAAAACCCCTCTTTCTGATCTCATGAGTACATTATATAAAGAATAAATATACTCATTTTATATTTACTTAAAAGTACTTTAATATAGTAGTCTTCCGAATTGTGAAATTAAAATTTGCAAGTTATCCAAGTCTAATGAAATCTCTAATTTACTGTTCTTTTATGTAATTTAGCTACCACAAAATTCTCATGTACAGATAGTTAGAATCCTCACACTTTTTGTGAAGCAAACTTGGATATCAAGAAATATTTTTTAGTGTTTTGGATCAGTTGCTCATCTTCTCTTTATCTGTTTTAAAGTATGCTTGATTGCCACGACCTGCACGGCTCGTCGATCTAGACCTGAGGAGGGGCGACGGGAGACTGAGAAAAACACAGAGACATTCTAGAGAGGAAAACTGGGGCCAGGTGGGACACTGCTCTCTGATGGAGAAACAGTGACCCCGAGCTAGCTCAGCCAGTTTATTATATAGCCAATTGAAGGGGGGGAGTTCAAAAGTGTCGTTGTTCTCAAACACCAGATATTTCCCTCAGCCTCTGAGCTCAAGGTCCAGAATGTCGAAACATTTCTTGCCCGCAGCTCAGGATGCTCCTGTGTGGGGCTTGCCAGCACACAGGAGCAACAGGAGATCTTGGGTAGAATGTTCCTGCGTGGGCCTTGCCAGCACGCAGGAAAAACAAGTGGCCTTGGGACTGAAGGCTACTGGGCGAGACCATGCAAACACCACAGGGCCTTGTCCTTGGCACCGGAAGCTCTTGGGCGAGACCATGCAAACACCACAGGAACAAGAGACCTTGGCTCAGCCGCCCTCCACACTTGATAAGGGGTTATGATTAGCAGACACCTGCTCTCTCCCACCCCCACCATCACCATAGGAACAATAAGAACAAGTGAGATAGGCAGTAGGCAGACTTTGGGGCCTTTTACTTAAACCAAGTACCTTTAAGGAAAAAAAAATTGATAGCCATATTGCCAGATAGTGAAAATTGATGTTAAGTTTGCTGAATAAGTCAATGCCTTAACGTATTATCCCTTTTTAATGTAATTAGCAATTCATCTATTGTCTTTGATGTGTACATTTAAAGAATAACAGCTCAAATTTGAAACCTATTGGCAAAGGAATAATGAGAATATATTTGTATCAGAGGAATCACAATAGAATCACAATCACTATACAAGCTGATTTAAATGTATTCCTTCCTATTATATCAGTACAATGAACCCTTAAATATTATTTTTTCAATATTATATCTCATTGATCTTTTTGGTTTGGTGTTATTTTTAGTGTATGGGTGGGATGTGATCTGGAGCCAGGAATCTTAGACATAACTTTGCTTCTGAAGTTTTCTAGCTGGTGACTTTGGACACATTATTCACCTCACCTGTGTCCATCAGTTCTAAACTCTTATATCAAGAACATTGTCCAGTCACAATGATATCTCTATATTGGAAAACCTGCCTTCAACTACTGGAACACAGGTCTTAAAAGCCTATAAATAACTATCCCTCATCTCCTCCCTTCTGAGACACTACTACTATAGCTCACTCAAGATGGTTCTTTTCTTTCTGTAGGTAATAAATTCAGCTCTGCTTGATTCAAATCTGCTTGATCAATAGGTTATTCTGGTTGCCTTTACAAGGAGATGACAGCGCACATAGGTCAATCAGTTGTGACTTTGATGTGTCAATGAAAGAAATCCTGCTTGTGACCTGGATTCCCTCTCTGAAGTGGGTTTGTCTGTATCTGTTCGTTTTGCATGATCTTCTAATGGGTGCTGTTGTTTTGAGTATAGAGTTGATGGATGGAGATAATTTCACTCTTTATAGCTGTTAAGTGCTTGTAATATCAGATGCTTTCTAATGGATCTCAATTTTCACAGAAAATAATGGAGAAGTTCAAAGCTAAGATGTAAGGGACTGAGAACACTTCTGCAAGTTCTCGAGTTCTGTTCTATTTGAGAGAGTAATGTGGAAACCCCTTGTCCCCCAGGAAATCAGCTGTTCAGAAACTATTTTTTTGACCTTTTATGCTTCCAAGCAAAAGTAATGTTGGTTGCATATAAGTGTTTCTTTTGTAGATAATTGAAACAGATTCTATGCCTTGCTATTTTGAAATATTTCAAAGTTTAAAAATATTTAACAAATATTTTTATATAGAAGAGGAGGTTGTTTCCCTCTATATGTTTCACCATGGATTTGGCAGAAAACAATGTGATGATCGTAATCCTTAGATATTTGTATTTTAAAAATAATTTGAAATATTTTGTTGTTCACTGATATTGTCTTATATAAAGTAATAGTGTTATGTATTTTTAATATTGAGTATATTCAATGATTCTCTATGGAATTCAGTAAAACTTTCCGAAGTTAAAATCCACTTACCATTTTTCTTCAACTGCTGGTTTGGACTTTTAAATAGGTTGAGAGTCACTGAGGACAGTATTTTTTGAAATTTGTAGGGTTTTTTTTCTTTTCTTTTTTTCAATTCTTTTTTTTTTTTTTTATGTTGCCTAATGTTGAATCCATACGATCTCAGATATTGCAAAGCAAGCACATTTGTAATTCAATTATTATAACAGAATATGATTAATATTTAATGTCAAAGATTCTGGCACCAAACCGATTTGCATTTGAATTCTCATTCTACCTTTCTCTTGCTGGGAAGCTTTGGGCAGTTTCCTAAACTTTCTAAGTTTTCTCCTCTAGAAAAGGAGAAGGATAACATTTAATTCATAGGGCTGTTGAGTGGATTCGAATTAAAGACAGGTTGCTCTACTCCACTTAATACAGTGGTGGGCACAGGCACGTGAACAGAAAACGTCAGCTGTCATTATCATCATCTCTCCTGTACACCTATAAAGCCTTTTCTACATCTATAAATACCATTGTTTTTTCAAGACAAATATTAAACCAAGATGAGGATGAACTATAATAGCCTTTTCCACATTACTAGATAAGATAGATACATTTAAAGAGCCAGAATTGAGATATATGTCCCTGTTGACTATCCTGACACATAGGGAGGAATGTGATCAAGATAGCAAAACATTCTTGGGAAGAGTATGACTGGGGTCACATTTTATAGTGAGGGGAGCAGGAAGTCCCGGGGCTTGGACTGGAGCCTTCAATTACGAGCAGAGATAGTGTTTCTTCACCTAGTGAGGAAGCCTGATCTCAGCTGGTGGGAAAATTCCAAATGTGGGACTTGGCCTAAGTATTTTTCCAATTGGTTTATAGCTGCAAAGCTCCTAATTAGGAACTGTTCTTCTCTAGAGAAAACAAAACAAAACAAAACAAAACAAAAAAGAAAAGGAAAAAAAAACCCAAAACCCTGATATACTGCTATTTTGTCTTCAATGAGAGATATAAACCTGAAAGTTCTGGAAGTTCACCAGGGTGAAAGGACTGAGAGCCAAACCTTAGTGAAGTCTGAGTTTACAGGAAATTGAATAAAAAATGTCTGGCTTTGCCGCTTTAAGTGTTCTTGTAGGCTCAGAGAGTATCCAACTCTAGGTGCCTTATATCAGGGGTAAGGAGGGCCTGAAGTTTGAAACACCTTTTATAATGGTTTGGTGAAAGTAAGAATATTTGAAGATGCTCCCTAAAAGAAAGTTGTGAGAGCAAATACTTATCCCTGTTTTTGCGTAATGCTGTGAGAATAAAATCCAAGCTATGTTCTTTCATGGAGCTAGATACATTCCATTTACTTGCTTCAGACTCTTAATCCTTTTCCAGAAAAAACAGAGAATGAGTGGGTACTTTGGAATTTCCTTGAGTGGTTTCTAAAATGATACTTAATTTGAGAAAAAAATACATTTTTAATTACAGTTCCAGAGAAATTATATGAGTTTTTGGATCTTTGAACACTGTTTAATTTCTTTACATATAATATGTTCCAATCTCACCCCAGTGCATTCCCCTATACTCTATTACAAAAGAAGAATGAAGAATCATCGGTTTCTTGACTCAAGAAATTAAGCGATAATACAAATGAAAACTTTTAAAAATTATACAAAGTGCATAATATGCTTTAATAAAAGAGTCAGAAGACTGGGCATCAGTTCATTACTTTATGCTTAAATTTGTTTTAATTTAGAGAATTTGTGTTTATGTTGCCTTGATCAGAATGCATTTGCACACACTCAAGAGAGAAAGAAAGGATGAAATAAATAGAGAAAGAAGGAGAAAGAAAAATAAGTAGAAAAATAAAGAAAAGAAGTCATAACAAAGAAAATTTGAACTACAGTTATACAATACCAAACATTGTGATGAAAGTAGAAATAAAGTATATAATTATTATTTATTGACATTTTATAGACAAAAAAATGCAAATATCTATGATCGTTATTACTTCTCAATTATGTTATGGAAAACCCCAATGATCATTTTCTCCTATTGGCTGGAAGATAAAAAGTGTCAGTTCATTACAGGGAAATATATAATATTAAAGATTTGTCCTTAAAATCTTTGGGGTGGGGGTTAAAAGGGCTAATTATGGAGGTCAGGATGTGGAGAAGAGGTCAATGACTGGACAAGTGTGGGACTAGGAAGAGCCAAGGACAAAACCTTTCTTCAAGTGTTGGTGTTGCAGTTAAGGTGTTAACTAAGAAAGCAACTTTGTTGGGTTTAATTTGGTTCTACTAGAAAAATAAGATGAGAATGTCAGCCAATTTTTCTGTAAACATTGTATGTGATCATGGACTAGATCAGACGGTTATCTTTGAGAGTGTATAGCAAGGTATTCATTCCAAGTGCAAAAGGAAAATCACAGAATGGTGTTGAATTCTGAACTGATGTTTTTACCACTGGTAAACCATAGTAGATCAAATTAATTGCCAAGTGTTCTATTACATAATTAGAAATAAATGGCAGGATAAAATAAACCCAATCATTACAGACACATAAGCTATGCATAGTGAGATTCTTCCAATTTAAGAAGAAAATTTAATTATTGTTTCTATGGCTACACAATCCTGGAAAGCAATCTTTCTGAAGGATTTGCAGACAAGTGCAGTAACCGCTATGAAATTTGACTAAAAGAGGATACCTTTGAGGTATTTAGGTTAAGTTTTAATTCATGTGGATTAATGATCTAGAAAGAAAACTAACATATGTAAAATGTTAAATAGCTAAAAAATAGAAGATTTACATGTATCAAAGTTAGATGCATAATACACAAGCCGTGGGAAAGTTAGGAGCAACCACATAAATGATTATAGCCATGAAAAGAAGAATGAGAAATAAATTAATGTATGGATGCAGAAAAACAAAAAAAAAGCTCAAAATTTGTACTAATCTTTTAAAAGAACTTTAAAAGAACTAAGAAATAAGCAAATTTTAAGGCTCAGGACTAGTCATTTTCAAATTACTGTATTTTATTTCATTCTTGCACTGCTAACAAAAGATGGTATTATTCTCATTTTACCTCAGTGCAAACAGCAGTACAACATGCTCGATGGACCTGTCCATGGTTATGCATTCACACAGAATCTTGAATTAAATTAACATGGCCCTGGAAATTGCGCTAATATATGACGAACATTCTGGAAAGCATTTGGACATTTTCTTCTCCCCTTTTATAAAAATAATCAAATGGGACAAATGTTCTGATAATGGTAATATGGGAATGAAAAGAAGAAGTATCATTGAATTTCCAATCCACTGACAAGAAAACTGGGGCCTCGAAAATGTCTATGACCCATCCAAAACCTTACTAGTTATTAACAGAACAAACAGAACAGGAAATTATTTTTCCTAAACCTGTTCTTTTTTAAACTGCAATGAAAATTACATAAAAATATCAAAAATACTTATATTGCATAAGTTAAATAAATAGCACCTATTGCATTTATTATATGCCAATTGTACATCCATTGTAGGAGCTCTAGTGGGGTGGGATATGTAAAGGACTGTTATAACATTTGTCTTCTTCCACAGTTCCTGACTTATAGCACCCAGAACCCTTGGAATTTCCTAAGTGTTGAGAGTGATAAAGGTGTCTCTTGTTATATTAATCAGGTAAATTTTGAATTTCCTCCAAGGGTGGGAGCTGGTTGCCTGAAGAACCACCATGTAATTAGAGGTTTGGAACATTTAGTCTCACCCCTGACTTCAGTGGAGGGAAATGGGGCTATAGGTTGAATTCAACTGCTAAGGGGCAGTTAATTAGTCAAGCATGACTATGTAATGAAGCTTTCATAAACACAGAGGAGAACAGCTACTTGACCCTGTTTTTGGAGACCTTCCTCTTTGGGGAACTAAAATGCTTCCACATGCATTCATATTGAGCTCCAAGCTCCATGAGGACAGAGTCCTCACTCTACGTTTCTCCTGATTTGGCTGCTGATTCATATCCTTTATAATAAATCAGTAATCTGGTGAGTAAATGGGTTTTCCTGAGTTCTGTGAGCCATCTAACAAATTGATGGAACCCAAGGAAGGGGTCTTTAGAACCTCCAATCTATAACCTGTAGGCCAGAAGCACAGGTAAGAACCTGGGCTTGTGCCTGGCACCCAAAGTGTGTGTGGAGGAGAGGGGGGCAGTCTTGTGGGACTGAACCCTTAACCTGTGGAATCTAATGCTCTCTCCTGGCAGATTGTGTCAGATTTAAGTTGAATTCTAGGGCACCCTGCTGGTATCTGAGAATCGTTTGTTGGTGTGAGGGATTGACTGCCCCCTAACATTGGAATTGGGTTTGGGAACCCCATTCAAGGACATTTAGTAAAGGGCTTCTAACTTTAAAGACAATCACTTATTGAATAAAACAAAAGTAATATAAAACAATTGATGGATATGATGGATATCTAGATTGTTTATCACAAGCTACACTAGCTCTTAGAGATCAGAAAATTTAAAGATTAAAGTGATATAAATTTTGAACTCAAATTAAAATTTAAAGATGTGGATGAATAGAGAAACAGGAAATGATATATTTATGATTTAGCTATGTGACCTTGAGAATCCCACTCCTGTGCCAGGAGACGCTTCTTCAGTTAACTTTTTGTAAAGCAGAAGGAATTGAATCCTGTGTTTGTCTGATAACCTAGTATCATAAGGGTCTACCTGCTCTCTTGACAAGAGCATAATCCCCAGTGTCGGATAAACTGAATTTAGCTCATACTTTCTTCATATGCTTTGGGGACTGTCAAGTTACTTAGCCTATTTTTCCATTTGAAAATTATAGAATCACCATGCCAGAAATATGCATGATCACAATGCATGGCTCATAGTTGGGGTTCAAACATGGTCATTGTTATTCCTGCATGGGCAACAGGATTACAAGGTGCACTATACTCTGCAATTTGGAAACTGTAGAATATCTCATAGAGTTTGATTTTGTAGTAAACGTAAAAATCTATCTTCAGTCTAGAACTTTTTCCCATGTCCTAATTTTACTACATTTAGCACACTTGAAAACTCATTTTGACAAGTTGGAACCCACCGTATTGTCTGTTAAAATGAGAAACTTAGAAATCTAATAAAATTCATAAAAGTTTATTACATGAGATTTTACTGTGGATAGACTTCGATGAAATGTTTGAAACAACCCGGGTTTTCTTTGAAACAAATTGTCCAAGTAGAGACTGTGCTAGAATGTATCAAGAGACTTTATATAGTTGAAATCCATATGAAAGACCTTGGTTGGGATGTGAGCATGTAAAGAAATGACCTTGAGCCTTCTCATCTTGTTGTGTTCTTTTTCCTCTCTGATATGGCTTGTTGATTATTCCTGTCTGAGCCTGTTTAGTTCTAAAGGGCCAAGAGCTAAAAGAAACTGAATTAAGCTCAGAAGTATAAACCAAAGCTTTTGTAGGAAACAAAACCAAAGGATCTAACCTCGAAATTTAGAGATCTATGAGCCTGGCTCCTTCTAGACATTTTTATTTTGTTGAGGGAAGTGACGATAGGCAAAATCTCAGTTTGCACCAAGTAGGCCTATGTAGCAAGGCGAATGACATTTTTTTACATGGTAAGAAGCTTCTCACACTTGACGATTTGTATCACTCTGGTGGTGATAACAAGGACCAAGGGACCACTAAAGTAGCAGCAAGAAAATATTAACTATAACTCTGTGTTTGTGATTTTATGTGTAAAAAACTATTTAAATAAATTGTGATATCAAATTTGAAACCAATAAAATACCCTCTTCTTATTTTGAAAATTTAAACTATATCTAATTACTAACATGTTCAAATTTTCAAAAGGTTGTTGTTTTTGTTTTCTCCCCAATATAGATATAACCTTGAGGCCACAGTCTTCTGAAATACACACATAAATATATCCTTGCAGTATATACTGATGCATCACATATCTGTAAATAGTGTTTGTACACATGCACAGACACACATTCATGATGTCAACAAGTTATCATTATCATGCCATTTAAGCCAATATCTGAAATGGAAATATCACATCATTTCCTTATTATGAATTTCTTCAGAGGTTACTATTAGGTCTTCCAGTAAATGTCTATGCCAGACCAAAATAGAGACACACAAAGCCAGTTCACGACTTATTTCCAGTAAGCAGAAATCCTACCTTCTAATTTCTCCAAATCACGGAGGGCAATGTTCTGTGATACCGAATGAAAGATTTAGAGCCGTTGTCCACAAGCAGCTACCCACACATGCTTTAAATTTCACAGATAAATAATTCAAAGTTTATCAGCGCACTTTCAAAGTTAACTTACAACCTCTGCTGCCTTCATGTTTTCGTAACATTGCACACATTTCCCAAAGAAGGGCACATTTTTCTTCCTGTCCCATCGTGGGACCAGTGTAAGTCAAACGATCCACCAAACATTCAGAACTAAGGATGAGTAGCTTGTACAATTTGTGTCATTATTTAAGATATATGGCAAAACTATCTGATACAGCAAAAACATATACATTTAAGTTATATCTCTACAACTGATTATTTTCCTACAATATTAGAAACATTGGGTCATGCCCCACAATATCACTCAGAAAGGTGCCTCACACCTCACACAGCAGGAGGTTAACAATTATTTAGATATTATTTATGATGCTAACAAACCAAAACCGGAAACAAAACCAACACCAGAAAGAGCCACGCTTTTAAAGTGATCTCTAAAAGTTAAGAATCATGATTTCAGTACCACTGTACTAATGGTTTACTTACTGATCGTGGTCACACTACACAATTTCTTTCTTCTTCATAAATTCCCTTTAAACCTAAAACGCTTAAACCATGGACCACTCATCTATTTCTGTAATTAGTGTTTGCTTTAGGCTGATTACCAAATAGTTACATTCGATCAAACTAGTCTAACCTAACGGCACTTGGCTTTAAATCTAGCCGGACGATGAGTGTAAGAACTCACTTTTCACCGGCATTCATGTTTCCTCAGAGACTGGAGCATGCCAGAATGGATAACTCTTTTGGTCACTAGAAAGAGCCAGGTTTGAATGCTTACACTATTCATTCATAAATTAAACAATTTATTTAAGTAATGACTTAAAGAGTTTCCTCCTTCATAAGATGGGGACAATAGCATGCATCCGCTTGTTGAGAATATTAAATAAAATAAAATACCTCTAGACGATCTACGGGCAACAGAGTGCTCGGAGGCTTAATAATCGGTACCTATGATTCTTATTACAAACTCCTCTCTTCCTACCTGAAAATTATAGGTGCTAACAAAATTAATTTTTTTCAAAAATTTGCTTCAGCATTCAAGCTTTTAACATGCTGAATACTAAGTAAAAACCCAGCCTTGCCCTTAAGAAACCTGAGACTTGCCTGAGCAAATAAAGTGGACTACTTAGTGGCCTTAGGTCCCTCCGCCCAATCTCCTCTGCTTTATAGTTCTCCATTTCCATTCTTCTGCCAACAGACAGGGCCTAAATTGATGGTCCGCTGAAAACACCATAGATCTGTTGGTTCCTCAGCTATGATAACCTGTAACCAGAGAAATCATATCACCCTGACAACTTCATTTTATTGCATTGGCAGGTGGAGCATTTACGTCATTTGCCACCAACCTCTTCAGAATTTGATAGTGATTCGGGTTACTGAGATTATCTAACAGAAGAAGGAAACATCAGTTGACCTTTAAAAAATTAGTAATAGTCACCGAAAGTTTCATTTGATGTTTATTCTTTTAATTTTGTTGATATATATATATATTTTTTATTATCAATAGCAACAGTTATTCTAAAACAAAATTGCTTCTCATGGACTATAAACTCTCATGGATGGTGTATGATTGTTTTAATAAAGTATAAGTTTGGACCTTATTATTTTTTGCTATACAGTTTTGCAGAGGAAAAAATAATTTAGAAGTTCTAGAGTGTAGATATAATTTCTACCAAAATTCTGTAACCTTCGTTGTTTATAGTGTTTTCTCTGCAAAAATACTGAAGGGTTTATTTCTATTTCTCTAGTTCTTCTCTCTCTCTCTCTCTCTCTCTCTCTCTCTCTCTCTTTTTTTTTTTTTATAATCCTCTGAACTTAATTACTGAGTCACTGTGGTGCACAGAGGGTCCTGGGAGCTTGCTACCCAAAGGGGACTGTGATACTTTTCCTTTTTCAAAAGGTCAAGGCCATTTCTCCTCTTCTCAATGTGCTGGAGAGTGATCTGGAGACGAAAACCACAATATTCAGCCAGTCATTGGGATTTAAAGCCAGGAGTCTCGGTGAAGAAAGCAGAAGCCATCCTGAATACCCAGACATCTGTGCCAGTTCATCAGCTTATAAGAAAATCCAGACATTTTCGTAGAGAGCCCGGAGGTAAGTGGGCACTCAGATCTTGTTTGACTCTTGCAAACAAGCTGAGCCCACAGAAAAGTGCTACCGTGGCCATATTTCTTGTCTTGGAAGATAGAGCGTTGTGATAACTTTTCTCCACATATTTGGATTTATAGGAATTGAACATTTTTTCTTTAATAACCAGACAACAGATTTGGAAGTAAATTAAAAAAAAAAAAAGAAAAGAAAAATAAGGAAAAATATTAGTTCAGATCCAGATAAGTTTAGATTTTACATAAATGACCCATTTTGATAAACCATTAACATCTGTATCTGTCTTACTTTTTCATACAATTCATATATATATTGCACACACAGACATAAAATTTTTATGGGTATATATACATATCATATATAACTCATATTTGTATATTGATATATGCATACTATGTATATATGGAAGTGTGTGTATACAAAACAGATAGAAAAAAAGCAAAGATATATGCATATATGTGTATGAGTGTGTGTATGTATATATACACACACATAGCGGTTGGTCAATGTACCTGTCTATAAAAGTGAAAAAAGCTGAAGTTGAAAATAACTTATGAATGAATAAATTCTTCAGCATGTGGAATTTTCCAAATATGAAGTCACTAATACTCAGAAGGCCAGGTTTTCCTGCTATGGACTTTCAAAAATATGAGTTCTGCCAGGCTGGTGTGGCTCAGTTGGTTGAGCATCGTCCCATGGACCAAGAGGTCATTGATTCAATGCCCAGTTAGGGCACATGCCCGGGTTTCAGGCTCAATCCTGGATGGTACAGGAGGCAGCCGATCAATGTTTCTTTCTCATTGATGTTTTTATTCTCCCTCTCCCTTCCTCTCTATCAAAAACAAAACAAAGCAAAACAAAACACAATAAAAAATACCAGTTCCACTTTATGCATTATAAAGAATTAACGTATTAGAAATCTAAGCTCTATATTTCAGGGTTTTAACTATATAACCTATCTCCTTCAGCTCTAGAATTCTATGGTTATTTTTTTGAAAATGGTGTTTTGGGAACCACCAATAGCAGCGTTGTGTTTGTGCATACATGTGTGTATGTGTGTGTGTGTGTGTCTTATAATTTTTTTCCTGATTCTACCATTATTTTTTAAATTAGCCCAGCAGAGTAAAAGCTAAAAAGCAATCTGTCTTTTAATCCTTCTTAATTTGGTTAAAATAAACTAAATTAAACATTTAAATACAATGGTTCTCAATGACTTCTTTCCAAAAATGAAAGAGACGGTTTAAAAGGCACCTCTCCTAGTTCCACATTGAGAACTTCCTCAAGAACCTGGCCTTGGCAGGCTTTCAGGACCTACCTGATCAGGTGAGTTTCAAAGATGTCTTCCACCTCACGTCACAGACACCAGCACTCCAGGGCACTTGAGAGACATTGTTGACTGCAATCAAATTCATGTGCTCCAATCTCTGCAATTTTATCCCTTACTATTACAGACTTCTAATCTTTCCAGGAATTAAGGTCCTTTCTTCCTTGGGGGGAGGGGGGGCAGTTTCTCACTCAATCCTGAGTAAACACTGCTTGATTACTTTAGCCTTTTGTGATCCTTTCTTTTTCTGAATTTCAATAGTATTTACTGTCCAAGTCATGCTTGTAGTTTTTATGATAGTCTTTTCCATATTGCTTCCCATGTGAAATACCTAAATCTGCTGAGTTACTCCTTCCTGCTGATTTCTCACTTAGTACATAGTAGACTTCTAATCTACATTTTTTGAAAGAGTGAGACCTTCGTGGTCAAGCCCAAATATTCAGCCTCTCCTGATTCACCCAGCCTGTCAATTGCTCATATCTGTCTTTATATAACACGTTGTAAATCAGTCATTCAGTACGTTTTTTCTAACTGCTCACATTTGCCAGACATGGTTGAAATATTGGGAATAGAGAAGTAAACATAATAGACCTGGCCTTGCAGAACTTACATGATTTCCAGTCGGGACATAAAGATAATAAAAAAATGGCAAGCTCCAAAAAGTAAGCTAATTAATTTTAGACTGTGATGTTGCTATGAAGATAATAAAATAGGTGAGGGGGTAGAGCTTGATTGCAAAGAGCGGCGGATTGCTTCAGTGCAGTGTTTATAAGTCTTTTGTCAGAAGCTCGTATGTGAGTGGAACCAGGAATGATGAGTAACAAGGCAGCCATGTGTGAACCTATGAAAAAAACAGGTGCAGGCAAAGCAAAGGACCAGTGAGCTTTCCCTGAGGCATAAAGCTTGGTGGGTTTGATGCACAGATAGAAGGCAATCGTGCCTGGACCACAGTCCTCCTGTGAGGAGGAAGATGAGGTCAGAGACATGATGAATGACTCTCACAGAAACTTTGGTCCAAGGTAAGGATCTGGAATCTTACACTGACTACAATGGAAAGTCAATGGAGTGTATTAAGAGTGAGTTACAGTGTCTTTTATTTTTTGAAATATCATTATATTGATTAGTAAAGTAATCTAATGTCCACCAAAAGATATGCAAAAGTCCTAATTGGAGGTAACTGTGAATGTGACCTTATTTGGAAATAATACCTTTACACAAGTAATCAAGTTAAACTGATGGCAGTCTGGGCAGGCCCTAATCCAATCACCACTGCATGAATAAAAAGAAAGAAATTTGGAACTAGAGATAGGAGACACAAAGGAGAGAGGATCATGTGAAGATTGGAGCAGAAATCGGAAAGATGTATCTATAAGCCAAGAAACATGAAGGGTGACAGGCAACCACCAGAAACCAGGAAGAGGCAGAAAAGGATTCTCCCCTAAGCTTTCAGAGTGACTGTTTGCCCCGCTGACATCTCAGTTTAAGGCATTCTAGTCTCCAGAACTGAGAAAGGAAACACATTTGTTGTTTTAAATCACTCAGTTTGTGGTCTTCATTATAGGAGCCCTAGGAAAAGAATACACACAGCTCTGAAGAATGTCCGCACATGATAAATCAAGCATTGGCAAGGTTCTTACAATCTAGTTATGGATACATTTAAACAATTAGGTAGTTAGATGATGATAGATAGATAGATAGATAGATGATAGATAGATAGATAGATAGATAGATAGATAGATAGATAGATAGATAGATAGATAGATAGATAGATAGATGATAGATAGATAATACAGAGATATGGAGATATAATCCATATTAAAATACATTGTAAGGCACTATGGCACCCCTCCATGTTATATGTTGTTAGTTACTCAGGGTCTTTGAAGAAGCAGATTCCAGAAACTGTTAAATACATAAGAATTTCATTATGAGAAATGCCTGTGAAAGAAAATGGAAAGAGGGTGAGTAGGCTGGGGGAGCCGGGAGACCATGATGTAGATCTGAGGTCCTGAGTGAAAGGGAGAGAAGGAAGGAAGGTGGGTTGGAACTTTCTTAAGCTGCTGCTCAGACTAAGGAAAGTCCAGAAATATCACTGGGAAGTCCTCAAATCAAAGGCTCTAGAAGGATTTCTTATCCTGAAATGGCTTGCTTTCGTATCTCTACCACATTCAGTCATGGGGGGGGGGGTATGAGAGACATGATCTTGGTGCAAACACAGTGATGGATTTCAGAGCACAGCAGTGGGGACTGTCAGTTACTTTCCTGGATCGAGATCTGAAAGCTGTATTCTCATGGTTCCCTGGGGTAGTATAATGATTGAATGGGGGGGACAAAAGCTCTTAGTATTAACTTTGTGTAACCAGCAGCTATATTGCACCTATCTTTTGTATGAAATAATTTTCCACATTTTTTAACCATCTTTAATTTGTCCAGATAGAAAAGGTAGAGTTGGTGGAGAAGAGTGAGGAAAAAGTGGAGTCTATTTACAAATAAAACCTGTTTCTTAATACGATAGGACTAACCTTCATGGAGGAAGGGAAGACACAGTGATTGGAAAAGAAGAGAGATCCCTGTATTGCTTTTTAGTGTTGGAGAAGTATAGGCACAATTTTAACATTTTCTTTTCTTTATTGATTTTAGAGAGAGAGGAAGGGAGAGGGAGAGATGGAAACATCGATGAGAGAAAGCATCGATTGGCCACCTCCTGCATGCCCTCCACTGGGGATTGGGCCCACTACCTGGGCATGTGCACTGATTGGGAATCGAACCAGTGACCTTTTGGTGCATTGGTCAATGTTCAACCAGTGAGCCACATGGGTTAGGCATAATTTTAATATTTTCTCTTTGTTCTTTTTACTGACGGGAACTCCAATACTGCAAAGTGTTGAGAATGGATTTCTCCAGACCTCTGATAATACCATTCCTTCCATTTTCCTTTCTCTTCAAATTTTGCTTTCCTTGGGCAGGCAAAAATTACTCTAACATCAGTATTCATGCTGTCTTCCATGACATCCTTCAGGTGGTCTTATTTCAGGTCTATAAACATTTCCTGAGAACCCGATAAGCTTAGGACACTGGGCTTACTTGTAGTGATTTCACAGAGAAAATATGTGGTCCCTGATTTTAAGAAGTTTGCAGATAAGTGGGCGACACTGAAACAGAGCAATTTAAGTGCAATGTGATAAGCACCCTGCTAAAAGTAGTTCCAGATGTTTTCAAACACAAAGATGAGCAATCAAGTTAACCTGGGGGTGGGGACTAGTTATCATAGGAAGTTCCCTAGTACATCGAAGCTGGCATGTCATATCATTGCCTCAATCCTGGACTGACTTGATGTGTTATCTCAGTTTACCTCTTTCTCCTCCTTCTCCCAAGAGTGGTTTGAGTGTTTGAATTATTATTCATCATTTAGTGCTGTAAACTATTCAAATAAAATTAACACTCATTGCTTTATATGATGTTCAAAATAGCCTAACACGTTTAAAGGTTAACAAACATCCTTTGCATAGTAAAGCAATGAATAGAAGTGACTCAAGTTGTAAAAAATACTTAATTGTAGAGAAAGCACACAATTAAAATATGTGTTATGCTCCAAAAGTTACTCTTGAAATAAATTGGTTGGAATGCATAACACCATTTTCCCACAAAATTGGAATCTATATGATATCAGGCTATTCCATGAAAGTCTAATTAGCTTATAATGTAGCTGGTATATTACATATTTATCATGAAAATCATTAAAATCATATTATTCACCAAAAAATTAGAAAGATTAAATATCCAATAATGGTAGCTTAATAAAATAAATTGTGTTTTAGCTAATTAGCTGTATAATGAAATGTTATAAAGCCGCTGATAATTACCCTGCAGAAGAATATTTTCAAACCTTTTGAGTTTTTGGATTTAAATATTCAGTAATACAAAAATGTGAAAAGCGAAACAAAAATGTTGCTCATCATTCCACCTGTAAGTGCCACCCATTGTTAATAGTTTAATATGCATTTCAGCCTTTTTAGAGAAAAGTATTAATATAACAAAAAGAAACATTTTAATAATATATTAATAAAAATACGTTTATTTATTTTTTGAAACCTTGATATCAATATAAAAATGTTTTAAGCCCTGGCCGGTTTGGCTCAGCGGTTGGAGCGTCGGCCTGAGGACCAGAGAGTCCCGGGTTTGATTCCTGTAGGGGCACGTACCAAAAAAAAAAAAAAAGTTTTAGTAGTACCTGGATAATAGATACTTTTTTTGCCTTATGATTTTTACTTTTCTGAATTCATTTCATGAAATTATTTGTGCTTTCCCCAAATTTCCAAATTCTTAAATTTTTAGAGAGGGTTACCTGAACGCTCTTTATAAAAAAACTATTCTACTCTTTCCTCCATGCTGTGCTGTGGGACTCATCTTTCCTCTTAACCTGCTATGTTTTTCTTATAGCATTTTTCATCACTTGACATAGTATATATCTAATTATCTAATGACTCTCACTTGTACAATATTCATTCTATGTAAGCAGAGGCTGTATATAGTCTGGTTACTGCCTTATTTCCAACTACCTAGACAAGTGCCTGGGATGCAGAAGACACACAATACATATTGTTGAAAGGATTATCCAATGTAAATAAATCATGATATAATCAGACAATGCTATATTTTCAACTAGGTATATATAATAGGCATGCTACTTCAACTCTACTCAAGCAGAAAAAATATACAGGATGGGGCAAAATAGGTTTACAGTTGTTCATGCAGAAAATAATACAATCATTAATAAATAATAATACAAAAATAAAGTCTATGTTTCCCATATTCACACCTATAAACCTACTTTTGCCCCAAACTGTATACAATGGGGGAAACTATGGCTTTATAGATATGAAAAGTTGATGGTGTAGACCAGCTGAGTAGCTCTGTCCAGTATACCAAAAAGGTAGGAAGAGTTTTAATTAGGAAAAGGGATCAAATAAAGAGTTTTCTTTGGATTCTGATGTGGTTTTTAGAATTATTTCAATGTTCTCTGAATGATGGATACTAAATCCATTTATTGACTTCTAAAATGCCCCTGGCAGACCATCAGTCTATTATAAGCTCAATTCATATGCATGGTGGTTAACTAGTATATATTTTTGGTTCAAAAGTAGAAAAAAGTGGGAGTAATTGATGAAAAGGAAAAGAAAAGAAATGAAAAGGAGGATGCTGAGAGACTTTCGAGAAGTTTCTGTGTAAAATTTGGATGATCTGATATAACGGAATCATTCAGGAGAAGCTGAGTTATGTAGAGATAACAAAAAATACTAATGCATCATGGGCTTAAGCTGAGAAAGGTTTATTATCCACTCATGCTCTGAGTCTCAAAGTTTGGAAGAGGCTCAGTTCCACCTTCTCCTTGTCCATTCTGTAGGACCTAGGCTGAGGAGTCACTCTTTTCCCTGTAGATTGAAAAAAATATGCACTAGTTCTTTAAAGCTCTTCTCCCAGGGACACTCATTAATTTATTTATATTATATTTGCCAATGCCAGACACAAGGTCAAGAATGCATTTCATTCAATGGGAAAAGCCAATTTTACCCTACACCCAGAAGGAGAGCAAGAATTAAATATTTGTGGACAATTATAATGATTGCAAGGAAAGGAAGAGTGAGTGCAAGCTGTATGTGAGAAACTACATGGTCTGGAGAAAAAGAAAAGGTATATTTATGCTCAACATAATGTCCCAGTCAAGGTTAGGGCCAATGCATATTGAATATGCTTTCTCAGATTAGGCAATCAGTGAGAGTCCTTGTTTGCAAAATGGCATGAGCTGTGGGCCTGGAGAAGAATAGTAAATACCTGTATCTTTGTCATATTTCATTCTATATTTGTGCATTTCCCATCTATGTGTTTCAGACACATCCTGTTCACACCTGAATACAACATTATAATGAGTGAATAAATATAATCACAGTTTTAATAATAATACTATCAGTGTCTCTAGTTATGAATTAGTAACATAATGAGACCAATGTTTCTTACTGATTTTCAGCACTTTACATCTTTAAAAACCGAAGAAACCACAGGGCATCAAAAACGTACAGTGCTCTACACATAATGGTAAGTAACTCAAGCTTAAAAGGGTTATTTAGATTAATTTGCTTTTAAAATTCAGTTATTACTATGTTCAAGTAATTTCCCCATTGTTAGCTAACTCCAGCACCCATTAGTCTGGAAACCGACATATAATGGCACTTCTCTGATTTGTGTGATTCTTAGTTGCCAACGTTAGCCCTCTCTTTCCATTTTTCCGTTTATTAGAATTTGCTACATTAGTTTGGTCCCTCTGGATATAAATACAACGCAGCTTTTAACTCTGTTTATGGGATACAGGAACACACATCCTGCCAAGAGATTTCACATTGAGCTACAAATTACTATTATGAGTCATTATTTCCATTTCATTCTTCTCCTTGTGTGCATGGAATTAGTGTGAAGATCCCATTAGCAACAGTGCCATTATAGGCAGAGTATTTTTTTAAAAAGAAGAAATCAAACCAAACAATTTTCATAAACCCTAGGCATACATGAAATAAAAAAAATCTTTAGAGGTTATTGTTATTATGAAAAATAAATAATATCTAGGTACATAGTGAGGATTTTGAAGTGGATATTATTTTAACTCTTATAGCTGGAGACATGTTATAAGTATATAACTATAAAATAGACTCAAAAGTAGAAAGTAAATTTATAAAGAATACAAGAAGTATTTATATATATATATTTTTATCCTCACCTGAGGACTTTTTTTTTTTGCATTTATCTTCAGATAGAGCAGGAGGGAGAGAGGGGGGAAGAGAGAAACATCAACGTGAGAGAGACACATGGAGTGGCCGACACCCACACGACCCCAACCAGGGTGGGGACAAACTGCAACCAAGGCACGTGCCCCTAGTGGGAACCGAACCCGGGACTCTCTGGTCCACAGGCCAATGCTCCAGTTACTGAGCCAAACCAGCCAGGGCACAAGAAATATTTTTAAGGAGGGAATCTACTTGCCTCTTTGGTGAATTTACTTCCTTTTTCTATTATAAACTAAGAATATTATCTTTAGTTGTATGGTGGTATTACTTTTAAATATAATTTAATTTAATTTTGGCCTTCAGAAATAGGAAAAAACAACAACGACAAAAAAAAAAAAATCTAGCAATATATTATAGATACCCAATGCTTTTCTTTGTGTTTATTTGAAATGTTTGACGCAATTCATTGAGTTTTGTTGAATCTAGGTCTAAAAGGTACCAGTACAGATTCCTAGTTCTAGAAGAATTTTCCTGAACACGTCATCTTATTTAGCTAGACAGATTGATCTGTTTGGACAGTCCAAAGGTTGTTACTGAGCCTCTAACACATGCCCAGCACTTTCCTAGGCACAACACAGGCAAACCCCTGTGTGGTAGGAGCTGCTGTGCCAGCCTGTGTGGCACCCAGACAACGCATGGTAAGAAGAGATTAGTACCGTCCAGGGATAAGAAGAAGTGATGCAAGTTTAAAGCAAGGGCATCATCCTGCACAATACGTAAATACGAACTGAAAGCGGAGAGAAGTTGAGCCATAGGTATTTCTTGGGAACAGGCCAGCCAGGAAGGAGCAGCATCTCTTAGGAAACCCTGCAGCAGCAGCAGCATACGGTGGGAGTTCTGTTCACAAAGCGTGGTTCAGGCAGAGAAGTGAGGGAGAGGCGAAGAAGAGAACTGGACTCCTCCATGTCAGCTCTTTTCCTCCTGCTTCCTGCAGCCTATCTTGAAAACTGTGCAGAAAAAGACTAAAAAAGTGAAGGCCTCATTTTATTCTGTGAATCCTGTTTCCAGAAGTGGACACCATGGTATATCTTGCCAGAACTCCCACTCAGAGCCGTAATTACATGCAAGGCTTCTGGAGGAACGTATAGAATTTTACATTTACAGGAACGTAAACACATACAAAGTATGACTGTTATGGTTCAACGACTTTTCAATTTAGGCTTTTGTTTTGTTTGGTTTTTACTTTCCTTGGAGTATATAAGGATTGCATCAACAGAAAAGAGCTACTTAAAACTAGATTGATTTTTTTTTTTTTTTAATGCAGTGAAGATCTTTTATAACCTAATTTTATAGGAGCAGGAAATGAAAGTATGGTATCGCCCTTTTATGTTCATTTTCTATGGATAAGCTTTCCAAACTAAACTGTTTTCTGTTTTGTTTTTTGTCTCCAAATTTCAATGGGCTTGCCCAGGGCAATTTGTCTTCAAGAAAATTGTGTCCCCCTTGGTTGTCATGCATGCAGATTAGACGGATGTTCTCTCTATGTCAACTTTTCTAGGTGGGAAGGAGAAGGAAGATTTTGAGGGAATGCATTCTGACTTACTGCTAACTAATGAACTGCCAATTTAATGGGAGACTGAAAATGCCAAGACAGATCTGAAAAAAAAAAAAATTAAAAAAAAAAAAAAAGGATGAGCCAGTTGACTCTAGAATTGATGGGATTTGGAATTTAATGCACATTCTTAATAGATAGCTTACTGAAAGTTAAGACTTTAAGTGTCTGCAGTGAACTAGTTTTTGTGATTCTTTGATGGACTTGAGGTTGTCTCAGAGTGGGACTCCATTACCCCTATCTATCACTTTTGACAGACGAATAAAAATGATCTAATTGCTGTTCATGGAAATAGTAAAAAAACTCTTTTCTCCTCACAAATAAAGAGAAAGAAGGACTAGAAAGTGTATGCACTATTAACTATATCTGTTCAAAGTCATACTGCCTTTAAAGAAAAAATTATGAATTAAAAAAATCTGGATGGACTTTGTTTTAAAATAATACTAGATCTGGTAACCTCTTAATAGAAATGTTAATGGCAAATATGATACTATTTCATGCTTTAACAATTGAATGGTTAACACTATAAACACTGATATTTTTTAAAGTAAGATATGTACTAGTGATTTTATATGGCGGTGTGACTCCTTTTTCAATCACTTCCCCATTTTCCTAAATATTTTATGTACTTTGTTAGGTCACGTTTATGCAGTAAGGTAAAAAATAAAATAAAATAAAATAAAATAAAATAAAATAAAATAAAATAAAATAAAATAAAATAAAATAAAATAAAATAAAATAAAATAAAATAAAATAAAATAAAATAAAATAAAATAAAACATACTGAAGAGGACATTTGATGTCACATTTCAAATATGGACCCTGCTCTAGTGTATCGTTTGTTTATACACACGTACTTTTTTCAAGTATTTTCTGCTACTTCTCTCAAGCTCAATCCCAGGACAATATATCTGGGAAGGAAATATGTTTTATTCTAAATAGAAGGTAAGTTCATTTTCCATACCTTATATCTATTACAGCTTACAAACTATTTATGTTCTTTGGATGCAGCAATTGGATTCTCACTGGATTATCAGTGGTTATAAATGACTGAAAAGTTTCTGAAGGTTTATTTCTGTTGAAATTAAAAAAAAAAAAACCCTATCCACAAAGACTTATAGTCTCAAAGATGACTTTAATGTGACTTTCTGAGATCTAGATTTTTTTTTTAAAGATGATTGGTTATTAATAAATCAAGAAATCTGTGCAAACATGTGCTACCTTGTTCAGTGGAGTTGTGTGTACATTTGTTTTTTTTGTGTGTGTGTGTGTGTATGTGTATGTGTGGTCTTACACTTAAAAAATTTTAAAAATAATACTAATGAAAACAAACAGCAAAAGGGAAAGTATGGTATGACAATCAAAAGTAACATTAAGAATGTATCCATATCATTTTCACAGATAATACATTTTTGCAAAACTTTTTCACTTTGAGAGATTTGACTGTCTTTAAATGTTGCCATTTCAGTGATTAGAGAGTTAAAGCGGAGAGACAGCTAAATGGCTTTTGCCCCGTTCGGTGATAAAATCACTTACATTACTCAGAAAGTCATTTCTTGCTGCAGGCGGCCCACATCATTATAATAATAGTAATTATAATAATTATCATAGCATTTACACTTACAACGATCCTGTGCGGCCTACCCAGTGCCTCCTCCAACTCAAGAGGAAACACACACCATAGATGGGAATCTCTGCCACTGAAATGCAGACATCACTGGAGTGGAAAAGAAGGCATCTTTTTTCTCTCTGGCTTCCCATTTTTCCTAATGGTTGTTATTTGGAAGAAAATATTTAATTGCAGGTTAAAAAAAATTGTGGAAACTGAAAAAGTCTCAATCGAGTACCCCAAGATGCTGTTGTTAAAAACATAGATAAAGTCCCTGTCCAAGAAAACATAACTTTTTAGCTTTTAATCTAAAGGAAATACTTTCCTTATAGGATCGTGTTCTGCAGAAAACGTGCCCAATGTATACACACCAAAGAGCATCTATTGACGGCCCTAGAGCGTCTTTCAGCTGCTGACTGACTCCTTGATCGTAGTTATGTACGTTTCTCATAATCCAGTGGACAGTCCCTGAGAATTAGGACTTCGTTATTTAGAATATGAAGGGCAAACAATTCTACTCTACTCTTATATTCCTCTGTACTCCAGTAATTTCTAAACCACACCATCTTTTCCGGCTCATTTTGGCTACATTGTGAATATATGTGGATTTCACAGGGGCAGCTTAGCAGTAATTGCCGGTTGGTGATCTCTCAGAACACTCTGGGTTTGTTTGAATTAAATTGATTTTCCCTCTCTCTTAATTTCAACGAATCTATGAATATAATAAAAATAGCTCTGTTGTATTATTTTAATACTTCTGTATGTGATCTTAGCTGGAATTCATAGTTTAGAATAGTATAAAAATAAGAAATATAAACTCCAAACTTTTGACAAATATTCACCCTCTTTACAAGTTCTCAACAACAGCAGCTGTCTAGACCTCAAAATGATAGTAATTCAGATGTTTTGGTTTTCTTCTCTCTCATGTCTGCATTTCCAAACCTAAATGTTTCTTCAAATGCTGCCTCATCCACAAGAAATAATCTTCTCCCCCTCTAAAATCCATAATATAGGAGCAGGATATTCCTTTCTTAGAACGCTTAGTGTATGCTCTATAAAGGCAAGGATCCCCCATTGGCACCATGAACATTCACGGTACTTGTTACATAGTAGGTGCTCAATAAAATTATTTGACCTGAACTGAGGTCTACCTTGTACAGTACCGTTGTGTATTTAGGGACGTCTTACCTTTAAAACCCAGACACTTAGTAAATATTTAGTAAATAACAATGATTATTGTTATCTGCCCTAAAGTTATATAAACTCATAGGAAAAAAAAAAGATTCTATGTTATTAATCATTGTTATCTTCTACAGGGCCTTGTATATACTATACATAATATTTATTCAGCAAATTGCCTCAGTCTAAGAATTGTGTTCATGATGTGTTGCTTAAATCCAAGTCTAAAATTTTATATTCTTTATAGAATACTTTTTTTCAACACACTTTGTATTTAATTAAGAGTCAGATTTCTAGAAACACTTTGGAAACAAGTAGCAACTATTCCAAATGGCCTATCCAAACAAAATAAAATTGAAATATATTAGAAGAGAAAAGAAAAGAAAATTCCCTTCTCCTCCCCCAAAAAGCTGGTCTATACTGGAGGACTTAATGTTCCTAGCAGATAACTAAAAAATGTGCTGAATCCAAGGAAAAAATTTATGTGTGGCCATCTGAACTTTAAAAAATAATTGCCCTGCTAAAATTTATCTTCCCTACGATTGGGTTAATGGAAGCCTGTATTTTGGTATGCAAAGAATCCTTTTTTAAAATAAAAATTTATAAATCTCTTAGGCATGTTACCCTCTTATTTGACAAGAAAGTTGCCTTCACATATAATCTGTCATAGCCAAGTCTGCAAAAATGTACTACTGGTGAGTCTTAAATGAAAACACTGTTTTTTGAAGATGGACAATATTAACCATATTACTCTTGTTGTATGCTGTTGAAAAAATACATGATTCTTGTTACAAAGAAAAAAAAAAGTTTAAAAATTTGGAAAAACAATATATTGGTAGTTTTTCACTGTAAGAGAAGAAACATACAGTGAAGACGCTTGACCATTTGCTTCCCCTAAGCATGCATTTCAGGAATAGAAAGTATGTCCTTGGAGGGTGGATCGAGTGTTATTTAGGCTAGGAATTAGATGCTGCCCTTAAATCAATCTCGATGGGCTTGTGTTAAATGGCAAGGTTGTGAAATGAAATACAAATTAGGCTTAAATAGGATAGATTGCATTAAAAATGTACTCAACTGAGCAGGCAAGTTCAACTAAAGTTCAGGGAGTTCATGCTGGTGTGAAGCAGGGAGAGGGGCTGGGTGCAGCGTTCTGTCTGCTGTGGGTGGGACCGCACCGAGACTTCTCGGGCTTCCAAAGGCGACACAATATACACAAACATGGGCATTCCAGGAGTGACTGACATCCTGCCGGATGAAGTTAATTTGATCCACCTGAGGATAATTCTAGCAACTGGCTTTATGACCAGTCTGCTCCCTGTTGGTTCACAATAAATACATGGTGACCAATTTCTAACGTAGCATCTATCTGCATCACGAATAAATACTTCTGATTTTTAAAGTTATCATTCGTATGTTCCTGACTAATAAACTAAATCAAATGGCACAGAAAGAGACATTCTTATCTTTCAAATTGCTATCCAGTTTCAGTATGATTTACATAATTCAAAAAGAACTTTGAATTATTGTATGGATCCTACTGAGAAAATTATTTCACTTTTTTTTACATTAAAAAAAAACCCATAAATTTGAAACAGATGCCTTTTTCCATTCCAGCTTTATCTATTATAGCTGAAATTTGATAATGCAACTATTTCTCTCTTGATAGACCAGAATCTAAAACTATTTGTATGGATGAAAATAGCTAGTGTATATACTAGAAACTGTTTAAATACATTGCATTTCTTATTAATCGTCCCAGTAATGCTATAATGTCATGCCAGAGTTACTGTTATTTTCTCCATCCACATTCAGTGGATGAGAAAGCTGAGGAACAACAAGGTTTAGTGATTTGCCAGAGGACTTGAGTGGAAGGAAACCAGGATTAAACACAGGCCATTTGGCCGCAGAAACGGAATCTTACCACTGTATTGTGACATCCAGCCATTTCATGCTCAATAAAAGAAGAGGAAATACACAGTTAGAAAACCTGACTGTTCCAAATAGAAAGATCTAAAGTTGGAATGCACATAAACTGGTTTAAAAAATGTATTGGTCAAAACTGCTAATAAACACAGAGTTTCTTTGCATGGTGATCCATATGTTTGAAGATTGCAGCAATTTCCATCTCTGTAAATACATTAAAAGCCATTGAATGAATATGTACACTTATTTAAGACTCTTCTAGTTATCAGAAAAAAATCCTGATTTCTTTCTCACTTTAAAAAATGTTTAATTATAATTGAAAATACATTTGTACATATTTCTTATTTATTTTTTCCTTTAGCCTTCTTGAAGCATTTTTCCAATTTGAACTATGGAGAAGTAGAGAAGTGACTTTGGACTGGGTCACTTTCTGAAGACATTTACCTATTAAATAAATTAGATTTTGGCTGCTTTGGTCAGTGCCTGGAGGTTGACAAGGGCATGCAACTTTCTTAAACCAAAGCCCTCTGTTCTCAATTTGGAGTATTAACATTTATAGTCTAATTTTTCAAAAGTTACATCCTCATATGTTAAACAAAGTTTCTAACACCCTAGGGATAAGTGTAGAGGATAATTTAACCCTGCAATATATTAGAAATCTTAGAATACATTCATTATGGTTTTGTTTTGTTTTACTTGTAAACCTATTTTATGGTACAAATTGTAAGAAAGGATAAAACAAATGTATTTGTGCTCACATTTCATTTATATATACAGTGTGTTAAATTCTTTCATATATATAATGAAAGTATCTTGTTGACCCCTATGTTCTAAGCCACATGAAGAAAATATGCATTTTAGATTATAATCATAAACAGATTTAGGCTCCATTATGGCTCTCTTCTTTTAGCCTACAACAGCACAGCCATTTAAATAAAATGTTTACTTGTAAAAGTGTGTGCGTGCTTTACTTGAAACAGCTGATTACAAACCCGTTTGGAGTCTTTATGATACATCTTTTAAAATGTAATTTTGGGGGTTAAATTTCAAACATTTCACCTTTTAAACTACCTTGTGTTTGATTCAGTATGCTGAATTCAACACACCCAATATACTTGAATCTTTCCCTATTTAAGAGAATCTTTCTGAAACACAGGCCTGGCAGCTAACTTCCTCTCTGTGGCTTTCCAAGAATGAATTAAAATGTGCAAAATGACTTGAGATTCATGGTGAAAGGATGCTTTGGAGTGTTAATCCCCCATGAATTCTGCCTCCAGGATCTTGCTTAAATGAACAGGAAACTTCTGGAATTGAGCAAGCATTGTGGGTGGCCATTCTATGGTTAACAGGAAGAGAGGGGAGATTTCAATTAAAGATGTGAGTTAACTCACATAAATACCATTATTTGTAGGTGCATGTGTATAAGTATAGGCCTGCACTGATAGGGCAGACAGGCGGAGAGAGACTGAAGAATTGAATTGCCTGTGTGTCAGTGGAAGTGCTCTGAGAGTACAATGTACATTTTCAGGAATTTGTCTTGTATCTCTTAACATACTCTGCAGTTTCACGATACCATCGAATTTGGCTATGATCAGAGTTTTGGAGATTTGCAGATAAATTAAAGGGCAGCATTATGTTTTGGGTTACTCTTGAAATTTTAGGGCTTAAATTGTTTTTCCATTTCTATTTCCATGTTCTGGTGTGGGGAAGGACTGTAATATACATTCATTCCCTGTGTATTACAATGAAAAATACAGTTTAAATAGTATTGTCTTCAGTAGCGGAATGAGAAATCCTGTCTCTGATGATTACTGCAGAAATTCAATTTATGTATTGTTTTGAGCTCCCTGTTACTCATTACAATTATGTTTTAATATGCCTAGGTTTGTGTACACTGACCAAAGCGTCTTTTCAGTGTTTTCTTTAACCATTATACATGCACATACATACACTCCCACAAACCTAAAATTGAATTTATGCTACTCAGGTTATGATTTTTTAAAGACGATAAGAAGAATTGCTTCCATTTCCAAAAATCAGTCATTTAAACATTTCTAAGTTTAATTTACAAATATGGCAAATATGATCATTCAGGTGGTTAATTTTATGTCAAATATTAGCTACATTTTTGAAGCAGGGCAAGCTGGTGGGAGGTTGCCATAGGCACAAAAAAAAAAAATACTGTGAAAATATCAAAAATTAAGAGTTTGAATTCAAGTAAATTTGTGGTAAGAGTAAAAGAGAATGGTGACTTTATCATTTGCTTTTTAATACAACTGTCATTTATATGAGGAGATTTGTTATTTTTTCCTTTTTATTGAATGTATTTGGGGTGACACTGGTTAATAAAATTATACAGGTTTCAGGTGCACAATTCTGCATTACATCATCTGCACAGTGTGCTGTGTGTTCACCACCCCAAGTCAAGGCTCTGTCCACCACCGTTTCTCCCCCTGTACCTTCCTCCTCCTTCCCCCACACTCCTCCACCACACTATTGTCCATGTCCCTGAGTCTTCTCTCTCTCTCTCTTTTTTTTACTCAATCCCAGATTTTTTTTTTAAGTGCTTTCAGATTTGGTGCCTTAGTATCTCTTTAAAGCCTGTAGAACATTTGGAATTAGACACTTAATCCTTCAACTTGTCAACGTCAAGGGAAATGAAAATGAATTGAGCAGCGGAAGGTGCCTGAAGGTTTGGTTGATGCACTCTGATTTGTCTTTAAGTGCACACCTCATTCCCTGGGCTTTGTTTTCTTGTTGTTGTTATTATTATTATTATTATTATTATTATTATTATTACCACTTCTCATAAATAATGAGACTGGCTTCTGTGGCAGGGGCAGGGCTTATCCCAATCACCCTGTTAGAGAATTGCCTGGTCCTGTAGCAGACATCCCCACCCGTGTAATTAATGAAGATTCCACTCAACCAAAACCCCCAGAGGGAGTCTGTTTATAAATGGAAAGTACAGTGTAATAGCTTCTGTCTGTGGTTGTCACGTCCCCTTTAGACATGCGTAGCAGGCTATGTACTCTCGCTGCCCCTTCGTTACAAAGAGCAGTCCTGTTTCTCAGCACCGACTTTATACCAGAGATCCTCTGTGGGGTTCATGAAACAGGATTCTGGGACGTTGACTTGCAAGGTCCCCTTCAAGTCCTGGGAGAGGCCCTCCCAATGTGTGCGTGTAGTCACATTTCATAAAATACCCAAAGATAAGATAGTTTCTTTGTGATTGACCAAGACCTCAGAGTTTGCCACTCAAGGTTCCCTAGGTAGCACTTCCTCTCATGCCAGAGCCATTGGAGTGATCATAGGCAATTTGGGGAAGAGAAGGTGAGCTTGAGTACAGGTAGTCCAATGTGTCAGGATGATGTTCACGTGGTTCACAGAGAAGTCCATGCAGTGACCGCTGGTCACATCTGTGCTGAGGCATGCTTGTCGTGATGCGGAGGGATGTGTCCCACAGTGCCAGGCACTGGAAGTGTGTGCTTGACGGGAGAGGTGAAATATGGAACTACAAGTTAGCCAGTGCAAATGTTTTAAAGGATCTGAAGTGTAACATTTCAGTGGAGAGTTTGGTTTTCATTGGTGTGCAATCAAAACAACATTCTCTTGTGTCAAGAACATATTCACATTTTTGGCACATGTGATAAGTGTGCAATACATTTTATTGCACTTTCTTAATGGAAATGGCATATTTGTAAAATTTTTTTTGTACCTTCTTAAGTGGAAAGATGTTTTGGAACATTTTAGTAAAACAGGAAGGAAATTATAGACCCTTTATTTGTACATAGAATAATTTTTTTTTTCTTCTTGAACATACACCAGCATTCTGATGATCATACTCAAAGAAATGTATTCGATTTTCTGGTAGGAATAGATCCAGATTTCAGGGAGCCTGAAGCTTTTAAAATTTTGGAATCTCATTTTAAGAAAAAGAATGCAAGTTGAGCCCTGGCCAGTTTTGCGCAGTGGTTAGAGCGTCAGCCGGAGGACCAAAGAGTCTCGAGTTCAATTCCAGTGAGGGGCACGTACCTGGTTGTGGTTCGATCTCTGGCCCTGGTTGGGGTCCTAGAGGAGGCAACCAGTCGATGTAGCCCTCTCACATCAATTTCTCTCTCTCTCTCTCTCTTTCCCTTCCTCCCTCCCACTCTATCTGAAAAAAATGGAAAAATATCCTTGGATGAGGATTAAAATAATAATAATAATAATACAAGTTGTGGATGCAAAATTAGGTTAACTCTCTCTCTGTATACACACACACACACACACACACACACACACACACACACACACGTACTCACACTGTAAAGTTAATTTTGCCCTACCCTGTATTATAAGAATGGACACTCAGTTCCTCAGCATCAAAGGCAGAACCAACTGACTAAGATTGAGAAGATGGAAGCCAGGACTGTAGACAGACTCTGGGTTCTTAGAGCATCATCTCAGAAACAGTTCTGTAGGTTGTCTCTCTTGGTTGGCGAGTCCTGCTGTCTTCATAAACGCATTCTTACGTGAAATTCCAGTGGTGAGGAGGCAGAGTCTGATACGGGGGTGGAGGCCCTTGAGTGACAGTGTGTAGGAACTGCATGGATTGAGAGTCAGGCCGGTTCACTAGGGAAGACAGGCAAGGTAGACAGAAACAAAAAGTTCTGCTACAACCAGACACTGTGCTTAATGTTGAGGATACATGTGACACAGTGTTTTTCAGGAACTTGTCATTTAGTGTAAGGGACAGCAACAGAAACGGGTAGTTTGACAACTACGTTAAGGACCAAAAAGATTGGCAAGCACAGGATATGGGGACAAAGCTCAAACTTGACTTTCTTGGAGAGAATGCCTGAGCGGCGTCTTGATTCTGAATCTAGTCTTTCTTTCTCGAAAAATATGAAGGAAGATCATATTTTTAGTGTATGGCTTTTAAGAAAAGACATTTCAATATCTAATTTTTCCAACTCATCAGCTATAATACCCTCTTCAGGCAAAAGGAAATTGAGTCCCAGAGAAGTAAAGTAATTGACAAACGAAAAAACAGTTACCTGGTGGCAAAATTTTATTGGATCCCAGGTTTTCTAAAACTTACTTCTTCAAAACTCTGTTCATCATTTTACACAAGAGATGAAAGGAATGACCAGAAGTTGCCAAACATCCAAGTGAATAAATAGGACTCGATTTTAAGGAAAGCAAGTAAAAAGCTGTGATAATTGTAATTTTAATTCAGGAAACATGACTAAATGTCTGTATATGAAAACTTTTAAATCAAAATGTTGCAAGTACAGGTTAAAAAGAGAGTCGCCCTGGCCAGTTTGGCTCAGCGGTTAGAGCATTGGCCCATGGACCAGAGTCCCGGGTTCGGTTCCCGCTAAGGGCTTGTACCTCCATTGCAGTTTGCACCCCCCCCCCCAGTGGCAACCAGTCAATGTGTCTCTCTCACATCGATGTTTCTCTCTCTCTCTTCCTCCCTTTCTCCCTCCCGCTCTATCTGAAGATAAATACAAAAAGTGGCCTCTGGTGAGGATTAAAAAAAAAAGAGAGAGAGAGATGTGCTGGGGTACGATACCGGTATTTCAGAATAGGAAGCCATGACCAGGAGTCCATGGGGTTTTTAAGCTAATTAGCAGCATGTTGAATGGTGACAGCAATGACATATGTCAAACATCATTTCACAGGTCTTCAATCTGCACTTGATACAAATGCATAATGCATTTAGACCCATATTCCTGGCTTTGGTTTCTTAAGAACATATAGACAAATATACTTCATTGCATGTAGTAAGATTCATGGTTTACAACATACACAAGGATGATGTCACTCAAAATTCAGGGTAGTGGATACTGGAAATTCCGAGTCTGTGAGCACAGGAGTCAACCCGAGCGCAGGGAGCATGATTGTAGCAGAAAGGGAGCAGCAAGGACGTAGGAGAGGCCCAGCGCTACCATGCATGCCAAGTGCATTTGCTAAATTCTCTGTAAACTCATTTCTTTTTTTTTATTGTAGAAAGTATTACAGATGTCCCCCTTTTTTCCCCATTGACCCCTTCTTTCTTGCTCTCACCCCCATCCTGCCTTCCACAGCCTGGTGTCCCTGTCGATTTGTGGTGCATATATGCATAGACATTCTTTGGTTTATCTCTTCCAGCCCCTCCCACCCCCCATCCCTCTGAGGTTGTCATTTCTTTCCTCCTCCTTTTTTTCCTTCTCTTATAGATCCAGGCAGGCATTTCCTTTTGTGATCTGGGATGTTTTTCTTCACTGTCACTTCATTGACAATTTTTTTCCATTGTTATGTCATGCAATGAAACATCTTCCTCGGCTGGTACATGTCAGGTTTCGTTACTTGGCGAGTTACTGTATTTAGGAAGGGTCCTAGTCAGCTTTTAGGTGTAAATATATGATTCACAAGGCAGTAGAGCATTGTGACAAGCACTGAGCTTTTGGGTCAGGCAGAACTAAGTTTGAATCTTCATTCCATCACATGATAATCTTATTGTTTTGAGCAAGTAAGAAAATAAAATATTTTCTTCTTTGGTACTATGGGGGTAATAATAGCACCATCTCATTGTGGTGTTGAGAAGATTCAACAAAATAATTGAAAGTCAGAGATCTCAGTAAATCCTACTTCAGGGCCACCAACACTGATGATAACATTATTTGGACCATTATGTGTCTTCCCTGAAGCAAGAATATATCCTGTAAGTCACTTCTCTCTATATATTTTTTTCTAATTATTCATTTCATTTCTCTTTATGCTAATTTTCAAAGAATTTTCTATAGTAATTTTCTTGATGTTTGAGACACACACACACACACACACACACACACACACACATATATATATATATATATATATATATATATATATATATATGACAGAAGCAGGAAAAGATAAAAGATTAGTAATGGGAAAATAGAGCTCAGAGTGGATGGATTGGATACTATTTTTATATATTCACCATTGTGTTTGAACTTGCTGTTCTTATTTTTATTTTCTCCAGAGTATTTGCGTGTCCCCCTGAAGTACTGCCTACAGAGTGTTAGCAAGGGCGGACCTGCCAGGATTGATCTCAGTGAAACAGATGACAGCCTCACCGGATGAGAATGAGGGAGTCAGGGTGAATTCAGGGGCTTGAGTAAAGTGAGTAGTTTTGGAATAGCTCCTCCGGGAAATTGTATAGGGATTCAACCATGAGTGAATAAAAGAGTTACCGAGAAGCGCTGAGTGGAGAGGGAAGGCATTTTCAAAAGATCCCATTGGCCTAGTTACATGACTCCCTATCATAACTGAGCAATTCTTGGTTAGAAGTAAAGAACAGAATATATTTGTTTGAAAGAGATGCTAATTGACAGAGATTAGAGAGAACAGAGTAACGTCAGTCTTATTTTTCCTGTTTGGAGGCTGGATCTGTGGGATGAGCACCGAGCTGTTCATTGTTCACACAGTGTATACACTTTTGTGTGCTTTAGACAGTATAATAAAGATATTGTTTTATACATTGGTTTATTTTTAACACGGACACTATGTAGTTGTTGGGAAGTGTTTGAAAATAAATGTGCCCTTATTTTAATTTACCCAAAATAAGAAATTAACAATTTGGGTTTTTCATAGACATTCATAAATGAAGAGAGAGAAGGAGACAGAGAGAATTAGCTTTAAGCAACTGAGATGTATATATGTCCTTTGTGTGGGCATGGTAGTGACTCCAGAAAATTAATTAACATAAGAACATATATATGTGTGTGTGTGTTCCTTTCACTGAGAATTATTAAGCTTCAAAACATTTTATTTAGATCTTCAATAAATAAGAAAGTACAGAAAATAATAAAAACACACACTAATGTACCCATCACTGCAATTATATGGATAAAATATTTCCACATTTGTTTTAGATCTCTCTAAATATTGAAAATAAATTAAATTTTGCAGATATATATTGTTTTGATATCCATTTTTCTGAATATTCTTGAGAATGAGCAAGGCTAGTCTTCTATTCAATTTCTTCTTTTACCATTATTCATACATTATTTCTATTTTACTTCTTTCTTTTTGTACCTTCTTGAGATGAAATCATGGTTCCTTTAAATATTTTCTTCATACTGTATACAAAATTCTATGATCAATCATATTTGCTTTATTTATGTATACAGGCAAATAATATTCTCTCCTCCTCCAATGTATCACATAAAACTTTAGGTAAGCAATTTTACTTTTTTCTTTCATTCTATCTTTAATGTACTCATAAAGTACATAGTATATCATGCTCTGGCCGGTGTGGCTCAGTGGATTGAGCATCGTCCCACGGACTGAGAGGTCCTGGTTTGATTCCCGGTCAGGGCACATGCCCAGGTTTCAGGCTAGATCCCAAGTTGGGGGCATGCAGGAGGCAGCCGATCAATGTTTCTTTCTCACATCGATGTTTCTATCTCTCTCTCCCTTCTTCTCTCTCTCTAAAAAATCAATAAAAACATATTTTAAAAGTTTTTAAAAATATATAGTATATCATATCTATGTAAAGTCTCTTTTTCTTTTTTTCTCTCTCTTCCCCTTTTTTTCTCTTTTGTTCTTACATGGCAAAGGTATCATTTAAAAATTTTTTTTCTCTGAAATGTGCTCCTTTCTTTTAACAACATATCATAATAATTACTACATACAATAAATGTAGGACCAATGAATTTTATTCTTGCCACATAATATCACTAAATCTGAATGTATCACAACTATGTTCAATATTAGAAGACATTTAGCTTGTTTACAATATTTTTGCCATTAAAATTCTGTGATACATATTTCTGTTCACAAATCCTTATGCATTAATAACATTTTATGTACTATATATTCTTAAAATAAAATTCGGTGGCCAATATTCATATTTTAAGTCATTATTACTATATTTATTTATAATATTATAGCAATTTATATTATAAGCACGAATATATGACTGTGAACATCTGCACATACCCTCACCTGCACTGGATGCTATCATTTAGTCATAGAATTTGATGTTATTTTTTGTGTGTGTGAAATTAAATCTAAGGCTATAAACTTCCTTCTGAGTATAACTTTGGCCACCTTCCAAAGATTTCGATATGTATCACTTAAATTTTATTTCCATTTCTATCTGAAAGGCATTTTTTTTTAGCCTTACCTAGTTTTCTGTGTTCAGTAATTCCCTGACCCACAGCCTTCGTACGTTAGAATTTATATACCGTATGACTATTTAGCAAGCTTTATAGGGAATTTTTAGTTCCTTTATATACTTTTATATTTGGATAGATTTAGATTTACAGAGATAACATGAAAATTATACAGAGGTGTTCCATTTCCCTCACATTCAGGTCCCTCTACTGTTAACATCTTACATTAGTATGGTACTCGTCATAATTAATGAACCGATTTTGACATGGTATTATTAACGAAACTCTTTGCTTTGTGCAGATTTCCTTAGTTTTCCCTAATGTCTTTTTTTTGTTCCAGGATCCCATCGGGAATACCACATTGCATTTAATCATTAGATCTCCTTAAGTCCCTGTGACTGTGACAGTTTCTTGGTCTTTGATGACCTTGGCAGTTTTGAAGAATACTGGCTAGGTATTTTGTAGATTGTCCCACAATTCAGTTTGTCTGGCTTTTTTTTTTTTTTTTTTTTCATTATTAGACTGAGTTTCTAGGTTTGGGAAAGAAAGAACACAGAAGCAAAACTTTATTCTTTTTTATAATTTTTTTTTCTTTATTTATTTTAGATAGAGAGGAAGGTAGAGGGAGAGAGAGATAAAAACATCTATGAGAGAGAACATAGACTGGCCGCCTCCTACATGCCCCCCACTGAGGACCAGGCCCACAATTTGGACAAGTGCCCTGACCGGAAATTGAACCAGCGACCTCTTGGTGCATGGGTCGACGCTCAACCAGTAAACCACACTGGCTGGGCTAAAATGCTATTCTCATCACATCCTACCAATGGTTTGTTGATGGGATATATTGTGAACACGACCTATCACTGTTGATGCTAACTTTGCTCACGTGGCTGAGGCAATGTGAGGCGACTCCATAGTAAATTACCCTTTTGTTCCCCTTTCCAAACTAACTCATTGGAGGGAAACCAAGCCCACATTTAAGGAGTAGAAAGTTACGGTCCTCCTTGAGGGAGGATTATCTACATAAAGTGTTTAATTCATCAACTTGTAAGATTTATCTTTCTCCAATTGCATTTATTCAACTGTTTATTAACATCAGTAAGTACTCATGGATATTTATAATCCAATAGGACTGTATTTATTTTGTTTGTCAAATTTCCCAGCTTTAGTCATAGGAAGCTTTGTCCTTTGGAACTTGAGTCCCCTTGACATCCTCCCATCACTGGTTTTGTTTTGACCACATACTTCTTTTTTGGCACTATAGGACGTTCCATGCCCTTGTATATTTCTCGTCCTCGTTCTACAGGAGTCATGGTTCCTTTTATTAAAAATTATATATATATATGACATTAGGAACCAAATTCTGGGTGCTAGGTATGCTTGCTGCTACGGGGTGTCAATTGCTCCTAGGTCCTCTCAAATGAGGAAATAAAGAAATATATGTGTCTATACTGACACACACACACACACACACACACACACACACAAACACACCTATATCTGTATTTATATCTGTATCAGTCTGTGTCTACATTGTGCTAAACGTGAGTTCATAAGATTTCTCCAGTAGTCATCCCTTACTACATGGATCATCCTAGCTTCTCCCCTTGCTTATCTGTCAAGTGCTTCTCCAGCAGTGAGAATCTTGGCTCCTACCATATGCCATCCATTTGCTCAACTGTTCAGATCTAGTATACATGTAGAGTGGTTTCAGAATTGTTCCTCCTTACCACCATGGAAAACAACTTCATTGTTTAGAGTACAGTTCTTAGGCTTAGTTCCATAGTTTGCCTTAATAGACTCCATTTATTTCCAAAGTCATTAAGGTTAGAAAGTTTCTCCTACACAACCTTCAGTTAGGTTGTATAGTATATTTGTAATATAATATTATTATTTGCCACATTATGCATTCTATCCTGCATACTAAACGATACCCTGACCTACTAAATTATCTTTTAAATTTCCATACATTAAGGTTCATTCTTTGTTCTGTTTGTGTAGCATGTCCCTGATAATCTTCCTTATTATGAAGCCAGCTTTGTCTGAACATAATATAGCTACATCTACTTCATTTAATTAGTGTTAAAATGGTTCTTTTTCTTTCCCCTTTCTTCTAATCTATCTGGCTTTAAATTTAAAGTAGGTTTCTTGGCAACAACATTATTTTGGGCCTTTTTTAAAATCAACTCTGTCATTCTCTGTCTTTTAATTCATATATTTACATCACTTACATTTAAATGATTATTGTTACAGTATTGTTAATATCTATCATTTTTATAACTATGTTCTAGTCATTGCAGTTATTCTCTGTTGTTTTTTCATTTGTTTTCTGCCTCCTCTGGTTTTAATTTTGATTGAGCATTTGTATGATTTCATTTTATCTTCACTCTTAGTGTATCAACTATACCTACTTTTTTAGTGTTTTTTTGTGGTTGGTCTAGAATTTGCAATATACATTTTTAACTGATCTATGCCCACTTTCTAATAACACTATATTGATTTATGTTTAGTACAAATGCTTTATAATAGAATGTTCTCCATTCCTTTCTCCTCTCCCTATGACATCACTGGCATTCATTTCACTTATGCATATGCCACTGTCACTCAATACATTATTATTCCTGTGTATTGCTTTAGCCAAATAATTATTTTTCAAATCAATTTAGAATATAAAAATTATATTTTATAATCACTTATTTCTTTTCTGATGTTCTACCTGTCTTTTTGCAGACCCATATTTCTGACCATATCATTGTTTTCCTCCTGAAAAACGTCTTTTAACCTTTCTTGTGGCTTTGTTTATCTGAGAAAGTTTTTACCTCTCCTTTACTTTTGAAGGAAAATTTCACTGAATATAGAAGTCTAGGTTTTTTGGTTTATGTTGTTCAACTCTTTAAACATTGAATCCATTATCTTTTTTATAGCATAGTTTCTAATGAGATCAGTTTTGTTTCTCTATGTGCCTCTGAAGTTTTTCCTAATATATTGTTATCTTTGATTTTCTGCAATGTGAATATCACGTGCTGAGTTATGATTACTTTGGGTATTTATCCTAGTGGTCTTTTTTGAGTTTCCTGGATCTGTAATTTAGTGTCTATCATTCATTTGGAAAAGCTTTGGTCATCATGACATTGATATTTCTTCAAATCTGTTCTTTTTTTCTTGTCCTTCTGGTGTTCCAGTTGTGTATATGTTACATTTTTTCAAATTATGTCATTGTTTTTCTATATGTTCTGTTTATTTTTTTATCCATGTTTTCATTGCAATTATGTTTTAAAGTTTCTATTAAATTATCTACAAGCTCACCAAAAGTATGTTGAATCTGAAGGTGAATCTGTTGAAGGCTTTATTTCTGTTACAGTGTTATTAATTTATATTTTTATTCTTTCTTAGAATTTGCATCTCTCTGTTTACATTATACTTCTCTCAGTTCTGTATATTTAGGTTTAATTTTGTCTCTTCAAGTTATAGATTTAGTATTTCAGATTTTTCTCATAATTCTATCAGATAATGACAGAGTTGTGGAGAACATTCCTTGCATAATCTCATGGCTTTAGTGGAAGGAGAAACTACTAAGCCTCTTAAGTTATTTTGTTAGGGAACAAAAAAAGAATTTAGCAGCAGATTCAAACCACTGAACATTATAGATGAGACATTTTTAGTTAGCATGTGTCTGAACATTTCCAATATCATGAATTTTTTTTTCCAGACTGGTTTCTCTGATTTTCAATAGGAACCACTTTAAAAAAAAAGCAAAGAAAATTTGTTTTCTGGAGATTTCAGGGTTTCAGCAATGTTCACAGAGAATAACTATGTGAACTATTCACTGTCTCTGAACACTTCTTTGTTAGAGAATAATCTCTCAAGTGCTGATTTTTTGTTTTGTTTTGTTTTGAACTTACATAACTTGGTTAAATGTGTTTCTCCACTATCAATTACCAGGATAAGTCTACAGTGCTCCGTAAAATATGACCTTAGCTTTGGTGTTGCCTCTTTGTGAAAATCAGATGATTTATGTAAGCAATTAATGTACTGTAATTGCAGAATTGCCTTAGAACTTAGTAGCTTTATAGAAAAATATAACCTGAGATGACTTCAGCAAACTACGTAAATATTCTCCAGTGAAAGTTCTAAGGTAACTTAATTTGAATACCCAATATCTGTTCCACACAATGAGAAAGAAAATATATGGGATAATTTTCTGGCAGTTATAACTATCAGAATACATTGTCCATTATAAATAATATGACAGCAGAGTCACATTTGGACTAATCACAAAGTCATTTAAATATTTTTGTTGTTACAGATTTTATCTACAAAATATTTTGGAGTTCAGCACATTGTCCAGCAAGTACCAGAAACCATGAAGTAGGCATACATCTTCCCAAAATTTTTATTTTATTTAATTTGAAGTCTTGGAGAGGAGGCTATATTTAAATTTTCAAACACATATGGGTATGCCATAAAATAGAAGGAAAAGTTAAGATAAATTAAATCTTCAAAGGAAGATTTCAAGCACACTAAGGCTTTATGATCTTGCTTATATCATACAAATGCTTTAGTGCTAAAATTCTTCCTTTACTTCTCTGTTAGGAATTCATCATTGGAAAAGTATCAAAGGCAGAACTTTAGCTTTAGAATTAAAACCATGATTAACTGAAAAAGAAAAAAAAAGTCCATTCACCACAGCCAAAGAATAATAAAATATTTAGGACTTAATATAAAAAGAGATGCATTGAATTTATGTACCAGTCAGCATTCCATTGAAGAAGCAGAACTATTTTAAGTGATGGAGGCACAGGATTTATTACAGCAATTAGAGGTTTTGCAATGGTGGGAGCTGGTAGAGATATCTATGCAAGGCAATTGTCTCTGCCTAGGGTTGGACTTGACATTGCTATAGGTCTGTCAGATCAGCACTCCAGAAAGGAAGTTGGACCTTGGTGAGGATGAACTGAGATCCACGGTAACAGCTGTAACCCCTAAAAACAAACTGTGATCTTATCTCACTGTTTCCAATGTTGATGTCATGAACATCATCTAGATAAAGTTAATACTTTCCCCAAAGAGTGGCACGAGGTTCATGTCGATATTCTTATTCCCAAGGAATGGGTTGGCAAGAATATAAAGGGTCCAATCTGGAGAAAATTGTTATTGTGAAGATTGTCAAGAAAGATAAGCTTATAGTAAAGGTAGGGATGTTCTCACCACACCTGGGATTTAGATAGGAGTTTCATCACTGGAATACGCAAGTTCAAAGCACTACAGTATCTGGGTGGGTTCAGGAAAAAGTTACATTTCTCAGTCTAGGTTATTTGCACTGTAGACAATCCTTTCTGATTAGAGACAAATTATATCTCTTTGTTTCAAGAAGGATTTAGTAAGTAGGTGGTTGTTGAAGGTACTCAAACGTAGGTATTAAAAGAAATGAAGAGCCAGAGGAAAAGGAGAAAGAAAACAACTCCTAATAACTAATGGGAGAAAGACAAAGGAAGGAAGGAAACAAACAAACGAAATGACAAAGAAAAGAAGTGCATCAAACCATCAGCAGAGAGACACTTTTTATAAGTTATTTCATTTAATCCTTGCAATGAATTTATGGAACAATATTTATTTGTATTTATTTATTTGTTTATTTTTTTGTATTACAAATGACTAGTTAGAGTGTTACCTGGGTTTCCCTCCTCAACCAGTCAGCTCCAGGATCTCATCCCTTCCCCAGCAACCTGCTCCCCACCAGCCTGCACCTGCCTCCAACCCCCTCCTCCCCGCCACCACACTGGCATCTATCTGGTCCCTTTAGTCCCCCACCCTCCTCTCTCACCAGGTAGACAGCTGAGACCTCTGCCTGTGAATCCATGGAATCCACATCAAGGTCTCCCTCTGTGGTTCAACACCACACACACACACACACACACACACACACACACACACACACACACACACTAAGAGGATCTGCTGGGGTTTTGCATGTGGGCCTCGTCCAGACGCTGATCCCAGTCTTTCTCTCTGAACAGCCAGGCGGTCAGAAGTTTCTGGAGGCCTGCATTGCCTAAACTCTAACGGACCTCATGAAGCTTGCAACCAGGGAGCAATGGGCAGGGCCTAACCTCCTGACCCTGTCCCCAAGGCCCCCTTTCTCAGACTTCCCAGTGAGCTACAGCAGCCCCTCCTAGGCTGCCCACCTAGTCCCTCCCTTGCCATAAAAAAATAAAAATAAAAATAAAATGACTAGTTAGAAAAGCAGGGAATTAATTATCTGGCTCAAAAACATACAGGAAGTAAATGCTGGAGCAGAAACTCAAATTCAGATTTATTTCATTCCATCATTAACTTCCACTGTACTATCCTTACTCACGAACCCAAGCAGGTGATTCCAAGATGATCTCTCTAGATAGTTTCTGGCTGTGGCAGTTTTTCTGAGCTACTGGGAATGGCTTCAAAATCATGCTCACATTTGAAGTTGAAGATCCAGAAAGCTAAGGGCTCTTTTTGAACTTGTATTCTTTGAAGGATACTGATTTGTAAAATAATATGAAGATAGAGATATTCATACTTATGTCGAAACTGCACAAATTATTTTTACTATGACTTCTTAATGGAACTGGTTTGTTGACTTCCATCGTGAATTTCAAGCAATTTATTGGGTTTTCTTTCCTAGTTGATACCATTGAAGGTAGATCCTAATGCTTTCTTACCACTTTTGGATATTTGAATTGTATTAACTTACGAGTTTACAGTGTGCACTACCCCTCACACTACATCTAACTGAAGCCTCACCCTTTCTCCCAGGTAACCTCACTCAGGCTGAGAGGCACACAGCAGGACACAGGTGTCAGGGGTGTATCTAAAGGTCTAGACTTTCCCTCTCATTTCTGTACTCACTCTCACCACAGAAAGCTATACCTGTTCATGCTCTTTCATGCCAAAAATTATGATGAGGGCAAAAAGGTAAAATAAATAAAGGAAAAGCTTCTTCAGCTGCTATTATGATGTATTGATTGCGTGTAATGTTTCAAGGCAGATATAAAAACAAGGAGTATTTTCTTTATTTAATCTTTCTTTTTTTTAAATATGTTTTTATTGATTTTTAGATAGAGAGGAAGGGAAAAAGGGAGAGACAGAAACATCGATGAGACATTGATCGGTTGACTCCTGCACACTCCCTACTGGGGATCATCCTGAAACCCGGGCATGAGCCCTGACCAGGAATGGAACCTAGACCTCTTGATGCATGGGACCACACTGAGCTACGCTGGCCAGGCAATAATGAGTATTTTCATATGGCGTCAGAGACATTTTCTATATCTCTTAGGTTCCAGGATCTCTAACCTGTAAATGCAGGTCGCAAGGTGGGTGTTAGATAAAGGGTGTTAGAGATGGTTTATTCTTTCTTCATACCTGTAATAGATGTGTCTAGCTACTCTCTTTACAATGTGGTGGTACTTTTAAATAATCAGTTCCAGCCGTGGACATTAGCCAAAATGCTAAAACAATGAAAATCCCATTTTACATTCTGTCACCTAAGTACTCATTTTTGCGAATATTTGGAGAGAATGTGTCATAAGAATGTATGGAATCTACAGATACAAATAATTTACCTTTTGGATAATCACATGTAGATAAGAACTAGATCTTACTTGACCTAAAGACTCGCTTTAAAAAAACAAAACAAAATCGAACAAGTAAGAAGCATGGTAATTAGTTATCCCAATAACCCACAAATTAGACCCAAAGTACATTTTGGTTTGTGCCTTAAAAAGTAATCTCTGGTACTAGATTCTAAATTGTTCACAAAGTATTTCCAGATTGTATTTGGAAATCTCCAGTTTGTTATGAAAATACTGGAAGAATCTTAATTATAATAGTGCTACTGGGCACCATTAACCCCTTTCAGATATATTTATGCTGAAAAAATGGAAACTACAAGGCATCAGTTAATTAAATAAACACAGGTGTGGCCGAGTCGTGGCTGGTGGGCCATCTACAGAAGAATCATTCTTTCAAAGCAGTCAAGATGACAGGAAGAGAGAAGAAGATCAACAAGGGCAATTGTAGACCTGATGAATGTTGTTCAACAACAAAGGTAGCTTGTCATACGGCTCATGCTTTTAGCTGAGGAAGAAGTGGGCGGGATGACATGTTTGATTTTAAGAGGTGTGCGCATGCACACACACGCCTGCACACACTGTCCCTCTCCTCCGGCCCTGAAGTGTGGGTGAATGAATGCATTCGCTGCATTTAAGATGTCATCACATGCTGCAGTTTAAAAAGTTGGACTTTCCCATGGGAAAAAAAATAAATTGAGGTTTTTATTTCTTCTCTTTTGAAACCCTAATTTTTAAATATTAGGAAGAAACTTTGTTTGTCTGCCTTCTAGATGTAAAATAATATCCAGGGTAAAAATCATCAAACTTAAGATTGAACCTTGACTTAGCCATGACTCCAATGTTTTGTCATATTTCTGTCTTGATATTTATGTGCTGGAGAGGGATAAGACAACAAGGACAAGACATTTTAACTAAACGAAAATGTTGTTCTCAATTTTCATTTTTTGCCTCCAGAGGCACTTGTGGGGGGAATGTTGGCACCCCAAACAGCAGGGCACTGGCTAAATGCTAAGAGGTGGTTCAGGCTAATTGTTCTCTGAATTTTTGTTTTCTTTATTGATTTTAGAGACAGAGGAAAGGAGAGGGAGAGAGAGATAGAAAGATCGATGAGAGAGAACATCGATTGGCCGCCTCCTGCATGCCCCCTACTCGGGATTGAGCCCTCAACCTGGGCATGTGCCCTGACCGGGAATCGAACCAGTGACCTCTTGGTGCATGGGTCGACACTCAACCACTGAGCCACACCAGCCGGGCTGTTCTCTGAAATTTTTGACAAAGCCTTTTACTAGCCCTGTCCCCAATCCTAATGAGATTGGCATGCATTACAGTTCTAGCCACTAGAGAATCCCCAGGTACTCACACACCTTGTACCCTGGAACATAGGTGGCAGGCTTGCTCTCTCTTACTTTCCTTCCCAGCCCCACCCACCCAATCTGGGCATCTAGTTATGCAACTTGGGCTTTTGTGTGACAGTCTTCAGCAGCGATTTTCAACCTTTTTCATCTCATGGCACACATAAACTAATTACTAAAATTCTGCGACACACCAAAAATATTATATTTTTTGCCGATCTGACAATAAACATAGGTATTATTTGGATTCATTCACACCAGACGGCTGTTCTTGTGTTCACTGTTGTCATTTTGTTTATTTAACAGTCTAAGGGAAAAGAGGTCAGTGCCCCTGACTAAACAGTCAGGTGTTGCATGTTTTGAAAATTCTTGCGGCACGCTGGTTGAAAAATTGCCGATCTCCTCAAACATATTGTGGTCGTGTGTGGAATCATATTATGTGTTTGGAAGACAAACTACAAACTCTGCTTGCTGTAAACATTTCCTAACTATTTATTTCTGATCATCTGGGGAAAGGAAAGTGAAAGGCAAGAGGTGTTTTGAACCAAATAAAACAACATCAAATCCTAGTTATTTAATATCAACATGCTTCTTAAAAGTCAACTTGAGCAAACACTTTATTTTGGTAGCTAATGATAGGAAATTGTGACCCGGAATTAGTACAATCAGGAAAAATATACAAGATGGATTCAATCTGGAATACATTCTTAAGTTGGGGACCATCCGTTGGTCGAAATACGAGCCAAATCAGTCACCTGAGAGGAAATGCTGAAATGCTGATAAAGGCACAGACAGCCAAGTGCACCACTCTGTTCTCCTTGATACAGGAAGTCAGTCCAGATTAAACGGAGGGCAAGTTCTAAGCCCGTCCTCCCTGATTGCCCGTCCAGCAGCCGGCCTTGCTCTGTGTTCACATGCGTATGACGAGAATCTGGTGTCTGGTGTGTGTCTGTATTTATGGAAGAAACTGGCTGTGAACCAGGGAGTTTTTCCTGCTCATATATTCTCCCTTCAAACACAATCAAACTGTCAGCTGGTTGGCATTGCTTTGGTACATCTCTCAGATGTTTTCTTTTCACTACACCAAGAGAATCGTAGACCGTAAGCACGAGCCTCCAGACCTGAGTCCTTAAGCCTCTTTTGATCAGCAGCTTATAGAAGTGATCCCTGTTTTGAGTTAACATCTCTGTGTTGATGTAAATTGCAAACGAACGATTGGAGGGTAGCGATATACTTTGTACCATTAGTTGGATTGAGAATAGAGACGGGATCACTAAACCTTAAAATAGTGTTAGTTATATCTAGGAATATACTCAAGTCTGCTTTAGTTTTCTTTCTGCTATATTCATGTAAAAGACTACAATTTGATTCAGTATTTAAAGTGTGTTTTTTCCTATGTAGATAACAACAAAATAATGATTTTCTAGTATTATATTCTGCTGAATATATTCGAGGAAATTTCAGTGTGTGTGTGCATGTGTCTGTGTGTGTGCATTATGTATGTGTCTTAGTGTGTATGTGTATGTGTGTGTAGACACGTGCTAATGTTCCCGAGAGTCCCTTGGATGCTGAATATATCTTCCCCCAAATCCCTTCTTCTGCCTTCTTACTCGTAACTTGTCAGGTGCAACATAGAGTCACACAACTAGTATTCTTTCCTTTGCCATCTCAAAGAAGTCCAATGCTAGGGGTTCTATCTTCTGACTGGAAATATAAAATTACTAAGAAACAAATCAAGTAAGAAATAGATGAAAGCAAAGGAAGAAAGGAAAATGGGAAAGTACATGAGAAAGATGGAAAGTTTGTTTTGGTGAAACACCCTATTGATGGCTGTTTTCTAAACCTAATTTCAAGGAAAACTAACTTTTAAATATATTGTTTGCATGTAGAACACTTTTATCAGAGAAGAGGGAGCTCAGTGGGGAGGGGGAGAGATAGGGTCACCTTCTATGTGTCTGTCACAATGGTAATCCTTTAGCATACTTCTTGATGTGGGCTGGAATTACAGGTGTGCTACACACCCCTATGTGAGCCTATGGGCTACTATTAGGAGTAGCAATTGCCAGGACATTGCATTGTAAATTGAATTTTCCAGTTCAGTTAGGAATAATTAAAAATCATTTGCTATTTAACATATTGCCTTAATGTATGTTTTTGTCTGTTAGTCTTGCTGTGACAGTCCATGAGTACAGAACACTGTCTGTGATGACCATGTCTCTGGAGGGGCCACGTCTCACTCTGAAGATCATCCGTACATGACCTGCACATGCCACGAGTGTAATGGGTGTGGATAATTGTCTGAGGTTTAAGAAACTTGCCTAAAGTGGCACAAATAGTAAGAAACAGATCTTCCAAAGGACAAAGATCTTCCAGGTTCCAGACAAATTGCAAATCTGTCTCAAAAAAGATGACATACCTACTGAATAAATATTTCTACAAATAGAAATAATTTCGAGGAAGAAAGAGCATAAATAGAACCCAAATATCACTGGAATCTTTGCACACTTCGTGGGAGGTAATCTTTCTCGTTCCTATCCTATCAGTGGGACTCTGTCTTTGTCAGAGCCCAGGGGCAATGTCAGGATAGAGCAGGGCTGTTCCCGGGTTCTCTTTTGGGCTTGCATTTCCAATGCAGGACCTGGCTAGGGAGGATGAGGTCAGGGCTTCTGGAAATGTTTTACAGAACACTCTCAGCAATCTCTGAGGTTGCCATGCAATACAACAATTCCAGAAGCTTCCTCCTTCACACCTATTACTGATCCATGCCTATAAGTGGCCTATAGGTTTATATGTTAGTTACTCTGAGAAAAAGTGACTCTGAGCTTCCGAACATGGAGAGAGCCTTCGTCTAGGAGAATTCTACATCGGATATTAACCTTGAGAGGTTAGTTTCTTTTCATACAGAACTGGTGTGACGCCATCATGTTGCAGAATACTGAGGACAGTGAAGCTCTCTGCGTTTACATAACATCACTGAACTTAACACTGGAGCAATTGAAGTTTGGGAAGCAGGACAGGACAAATGAATCTTATACTTAGTAACATGGTCTTTCTTTTTTAATTTTTTTTTTATTAATTTATTTTTGTTACAGCTGTTTCTCCTTTTTTCCCCATTGACACCCTCCTCCCCCTCCCCCCACCCTGTCCCCAGCTTTGTTGTCCATGTCCATCACTTATGCATACATGCGCATAAGTTCTGTGGTTTATCTCTTCCCTCCTCCCCACCCCCTCTTCTGAGGGGTGTCAGTTTATACCCTACTTCCACATCTCTGGGTCTACCCTGTTCCTCAGACTGTTATGTTCATTATATTCCATCTCCCAGGACCAAACTGGAACTAAACATGGTCTTTTTAAAAAATTTTTCATTTATCTTCAAATAGAGTGGGAGGGAGGGAGAAAGAGAGAGAGAGAGAGAAACATTGACGTGAGAGACATATGAACTGGTTGCCTCCCACACGAGGGCCAGGAACTGAACCACTACTGAGGTTCGTGACCTTGACTGGAATTAAACCCAAGACTCTTTGGTCCGCAGGCTGATGCTCCAACCGCTGAGCCAAACCGGTCAGGGCGTTACATGGTCTTTTATCCTGAGTATTCCATTTGCTGAAAAATAAAAAAAAAAGAATTGATTTGTGTAAAAGCTCACCTGCTTTATTAGTGGCGGCAATCTGCATGGATATTCATGCTTCCACAGTAATTTTCCCCAATTAACATCAACAGGAAACTTCCAAAATGTTCTCCATTTCTAATTTACCCTCCCGAAAACGGTCGAGGTAGAGCTCCTCTGAAGGAGAGGGTGTGTGTGTTCTTTCTTTTATCTGACCTGCTTCCTTTCTTTCATCTTTCCACGGCAGGCCGCAGCGCGGAGCCCGGTTCTCATGCCCTGCAGGTCGTATAATTGAATGGTACTGGGCACGGGCAGATCTGTTTCATCACAAGTGACTTAACCACATCCTCGGAGTTCAAAATTAGTGCAGCTGAAAATACGGTGAGAAAAGAATCACATCCAGATGACATTTTGCCAGTCCTCCTCAATCGGGTTCAATCTTGTGGTTGTTTCCTTTCTGTTTCCTCCCAGGCATGCTACGGTTCAGGAACTTGAATGAAATCTGTGAGCAGGTCTCCAGGCTAACGGCACAGCAAATAATTTCCACAGGGTGTGGGATTTTCTGATTCCTTTTTACATTGCTGTGTTAATCTCTGCTCCATTTCCTCGTTTCTATGATTATGTCACAATTAATCAGCCAGCGATTACAACTTTGTGTTGTTATCATATATACATAATTTTTTTTTTTTAAGATACTGTGAATTTTACTATTTAAACACACACCACCACCATCTTTTTTTTATCTTTTTACAACCGCAACATTCACTTTGGAACATTATGCCACTTAGTGATGGCTGACAGTGTTTCTGAAATCTTAAAATACCCAGCATGCGTGGTGAGCAAAGACCTTACATATCATGCACTTTGCACAATACCTTTTAGGATGAATAGAGTCATTTTTAGAACTGCCTGTGGAACAACAGTTATTTATTTTGCATTGTTCTTCAATGAGTGCCCATGGTCAAATGTGAGGTAATATACTTCTTATAAAGTTTTTTTTTTTTTTTATCTCTTGCTTATTCAGTTTATACTATTTATATCTATGGTTGGCAGATTCTGCATTGCTACAAGAATTGTAACTCAAGTCGTTAACTCCCAGAACAAATAAACGTTTGGGTCCAATTACATTTTGGGCTTCTACAGAAGTTTTTATTCACGTGAATTGGGACTTTCAGAAAAAAAAAATACTGTAGATGTGTTTGTTACTGACTCACATCAGGCTATAATGAACTCTGAACAATAATAATAAACATAATAGCATTTATAATAACAATGTTTGTAATAATTTGCATTATATTATTACTTTCTAGCTGGGACCATAAAGTAGAACTTCTCAAAAGGAGGTTTGGCGATCACTGTCCATCCGTGGAATGCTTATTACATGTCTCCCATAATACGAATGCAAAAACACAGAGGATTCGCAAAGCTCACAGCAACGTTACATTGCCTTGGCACTCAAGTGCATGATCAGTGGGCTTGCATTTTCTATGTCCTTTAGTTTACGTTTCATTTTTCCAAAAATTCATTTTATTGTATTTTACAAAAATATACAGGATGGATTAAAACATTTTGATAAAAAGGTTTTTCACCAGACAGAGTTGAAGAAGCATTACTCTGGGGGCTTCATGTATTTTTAATTGTCACGAATTTCCTATTCTGTTTTCTTACTGCACACACTTGAAAGCTCTCCGGAGCAGCTTTATGCTGTGTGTAAGTACCATCGTTCAAAGTAAGATTTTATACCAGTTAAGACAAAGAAAACCCTTCAGTTATTTTTTAAACGTAGGAGTGTATTTAAAATTTGAAGAGACATGAATACACTTTTTGATCCTTAGTGAGGGAAATCACGCCATACACTATTGATAAGAGAGTTATCTGTTCTGGACCGTGCTTTGGGCATGCCTGGTGTTCAATAAATACCTTAACAGCTAAAATAGTACAACTCAGAACAACTGAATTTCCAGAAAGCCTGACACTCTCCTTAGAAATAAAAAGGTTTCATAGAAAGTCCTTCCTTGGATGTAGACGAGGCAAAGTGCTGGGATTACCATTATAGGGTATGCTTGGAATGGGCAAGCCAGGAACCGTTTGTCTCAGCAGAGAAGAAACAGCTGTGTTTCCCAGTGTGTTTAGTTTCTCCAAGAAACGCACCTCATTTTTCCTCCCAGACCAATTTGGATAAAATGCCGCAGAGAGGAGGTTGATATTTTTCTCTCAGCCAGAAAACAAGAATGCTGGCCTTTGGTAAATGTTGGGTGTCTAAAATGTTCCACACCAAGGACTTAACACCGTGGAAATGTATTCGATAGTATTCTTGCGGGCACTCGTAACTGTAAAAGACGCCTAGCAAAACTGGAGTCTGCCTATTTTACATTAGACTTTGGATGCATTTGCTTCGTTCTGCCCATGTTTTTACAAGGAAATAAAAGTTAGTGGCTACGGCATTTCATTTGTTTCAGTAATTCAATTTTTGTTCCAATTGTTTATATATCTGCTGTCTCTGTATCCTGACATAGTCTCACAAAGAGTGTACATTTATTTTCTAGTGTGATGGACATTGTCTATCTGTCACTATTGGGGCAGTGATAATTTTTGAGCCATGACTAGTAATCTGATGATGGAAGACTGCTTCAGATTCTTAGATGATGAATGTTATGACTTTTAAAAATGTGTCTTATTTTGCATGCTGAAGTTGAGCTAGTTTTTACTATCCTAAGTGCTGTGGCTAAATGAAGAAGGAAAGTTGCAAAGTCATGGGAAGTACACAGTTATTTATTCTGTTGCACTAAATCCCCGAATTAACATAAATCCTGGAGTCCAAAGTGTGTGTGTGTGTGTGTGTGTGTGTGTGTGTGTGTGTGTGTGTGTGTATTTAATTTCAAATGTACCTGAAATAAGGGCTATGGACACACACAAAATATATACCATCTATTTATAGTATAGTATGTATTTAAACTCAAAGTAGTTATTAATTCAATGATACTTAACATCTAAATCCTAGCATCAGTCACATATAATAAGAATATACTGAATTTCAATTGCACATTTTATATACCTATGCAGTTAATTTTATTCTGCCATTGCTACTCTTCTCAGTGTAAAGGATTTTTCAAAGAATATAAGTATAAAATGTTCATTGTCTGAAATTGTAAAGGCAAAGAAAAATACTAACCCTCTTTTTTTTTTTATCCTCACCCGAGGACATTTTTGCATTTTATCTTCAGATAGAGCGGGAGGGAGAGAGGGGGGAAGAGAGAGAGAGAAACATCGACATGAGAGACACATCGACTGGTTGCCACCCACACGACCCCAATTGGAGCCGGGGACAAACTTCAACCGAGGTACGTGCCCTTAGCACAGTGGTTCTCAACCTTCCTAATGCCGCGACCCTTTAAAACAGTTCCTCATGTTGTGGTGACCCCCAACCATAAAATTATTTTCGTTGCTACTTCATAATTGTAATTTTGCTACTGTTATGTTTTAGGCGACCCCTGTGAAACCGCTAAGCGGGAACCGAACCTGGGACTCCCTGGGCCGCAGGCCGATGCTCTAACCGCTGAGCCAAACCAGCCAGGGCACTAACCTTTTTTTTTTTTTTTTTTCACAAGGTTTGTACAATTCCTCTTTTATTCAACAAGTATTTATTGGAAATCTAACTATTGCAAGGCCGTGTTCTAGACAGTGAGGGAACAGCAGTGATTAAGCTGAATAAAAATACCAACTCTCTTCCACAAAAGGTTTTATTTATAGTAACACAGCTTAGGTTTTAATACCTTTCTCTCTTTTGGTCTGTGGTTAATCACTTCGAAATGTCACCTCCTAAAGTCCTATGCTCTTTATGATTATGAATTTAATCATTATTCTCTGCAATATATTAGAAGACTAACAAAACAATTTCAGAATCTAAGTAGAATTACAATGTTTGACTCCCAAAGTGGATTGAAATCTATTCAGTCCTCATTACCACTTAAATTGCTTATACATATATATAAAAGTACTTTATAATATTGGACTTTAAATTTGATTTCCAGGGACGGGCAGCTTCTTTTATAGAACCTCACAAGGTTTGTTGTTGTTATGTGTTGCTCCTTTGCATATGAAGTTAAAAAGGCAAAACACCTGCTGGTAGGCTAAACGGTGCCACCTAAGTAATTGGTACTGACATTGTTTTAAAAGAAGTAAAAATAATACACATGCACATTTAGAAAAATGTATGTAATGCAGAAAGTAACAATTTTTTTAAAGAATATTTCCTTTCCTCCTTAATCAGCACTAACCACGTTAACAGTTTCTTTTAAACCATTCCTCCCTAGGAAACTCTAACTAATTAAGTTAATAAATAAATAAGTGCATTTACCAACACATAAATATCCAGGTCTCTACCTATTCATTCTTCAAGTTTATTTACCCAAAGCCTCATATTATACGGATCGTTTCAGGCTCTGCTGTGTGTAATTAATATTATATTTTAACTTTGCATCATTATGTGGAAGCACTTAATCCCTTTTCTTCATTGTTGTCCATCACAAGAACGTGGCACCCTTTCCATCCTGTCCCCTACTGAGGACATGCGGATTGTTTCTGTGTAGAAATACTCCTTCATGAAGCAGGTAGCTGAATACATCCTTTGCAGAACCTCAAAGCGAAACCCCCGGTTTGGCCGTGATTTCACGGTTTGTCAATGTGTGCTTACCTGTTCCTCCAAGAGGCTTTTGAACGTGTCTATTCTGTTCTGGAAGCTGCCCTGGCCTTTCTGCACAGGAAGGATGCATCCAAGGACTGTGGGACCTCCCTGACTCCGTCTGTGAGGGTTCAGGTTGGCTTCACAAGGAAAACACATGTTAATCTGGTGGAACTAATCCTTCCTGGGGCCTGGCCCAGCACTAATCCATAAAGAATCAACTCGCAGTTATCTGTGACAGTGAATGATGTCCCTGTGGAGGGCAAAGACGTTGCAAGTATGTATGTATATCAGATTGTGATCATGTTCCTCATCCTATTAAAGGAAGACTTCAGTTTCACTTATTTTTGCCCCTATAAGAACTCACAGTAAAGTTAAAAAAACAAACAAAAAAAAACAACACAACCTGAAAACTTAAAAAAAAAAAGAAAAAAGAAACATGGCAGAAAATAAGGGGATAAGGCATTAAATGAATGATTTACTCTTATCGATGGAAGTTGATAGCCATATAAAGAAACACCAGGGTCATTTCAGAATGATTTATCACCGCTCATTACCGTTCAACACGAGCATTCACGATATGAGCACATAGGAAAGCAATAAGAATATATTAAAGAGTGCAGCTTCTCTCTGAGGACGTGTTGGAGGCTGCAGGGAGCTTTTGGTTTCTAAGAAAAGAAACAGCATGCTATCAATATAAAGAACTGTCATGTCACTGTAAATTCTGAGATAGAATATATCACTGGATTTGAAGGAAATTTCTGATAAGGGATTTGGTTGGAAAGGATTGCTTTTGGCTTCTCTGGGTTGATGACAGCTGCTTCTGGGAGTCCGGGGTAGCTCTCCTCTCGCTGACCTCAGTCATCATCACTGTGGAACTGGCAGGTCTGGGGAGCCCACTGGCAACTCCTTCCTAATCGCTGGCTGCCAGACACTGCTCTGCACTTTCAAGAGGTCGCTGTGCCGAGTTCAGGATCAAAATTGACTGCTGCTTCTCACTCCAGAGACTGGAGCATCTTCCTGCCCACCACAGGCTAGCTGGAACTGAAGACTTCAGCAACAGGCAACCTGTTTTAATGGTACAGTGTATTCACAACTGTTAGAAGTTATCAAGCTTTCAAGATTTTTAATTTGCATTTCTTTTTCAAATTCTCCGCCATCTCATCCCAATGCAACAGAAAGCCTTATTTTCTGTTTATTTGTTAATGCAGAAAAACCAAAGTTCAAATGTGAAAGCTTTACTAGAGAAAATAAACTGATGAAACACACAATTGCCGTAATGCAATTTGGTGGGCCTATGATCTATTGTTAATGGAATCCATGCATAGCATGATAATCAAATATCAGCTTATTAGTCCTATACAATAAAAAATGTGAGAACAGTACCCTACTGTGATATTAGAGGTCTATATGTGAATTAACATAGGACTAGAATTAACTAACTTCTTGGAAAGAATAAGCCAATTTCTAAAATCAAAGATAGATTTATAACAAAATAACTGCTTGCAGTCTACTAGTGACTTAGTTTTTTTGTTTTATTCAGAATAAAGAGTAGGTTTCAAGTTTCTCATAACGATATAATTGAATAATCAGACATTTTTTGCTTATTTTGTTTGAAATCAAGTTTCCTACCATCCTTTTACCTTATGGTGTTTTAACAGGTGAAATAATAATTATTCCCTTCATAGAATGTTCACTCTATTTTTGAGTAAGACTGTTTGTGGAGACAAGGTTGCAGCCAGTTGACAATAACACACAAGGTTTCACATGAATTCATACTCTTTGGTTACTCTCATGGTGTTCTGTGTGTTCATTTTGTTGTGCATGTGTGCATGTATGTGTTTGCATGTATATGTGTGTGTACGTGTGTTTGATGGAAAATTTGGAAGATATATTTTAATCTTCTGGAAAACAGTACACAATCCTGATAGGCATTGCTCCTTCACATCAACAAAGAACAAGGAGAAACAACAAATTTATCCTATTTCTCACAAAATTCATAGTGGAATTCAGATGATTGGAAAATATGTTCGTTAAATCCAATAAATGGCCCAGCTGGTGTGGCTCACTGGTTGAGTGTCGATCCATGCACCAAGAGGTCGCCGGTTCGATTCCCTGTTAGGACACATGCCCAGGTTGTGGGCCCAGTCCCCAGTGGGGGGCATGCAGGAGGCGGCCAATCGATGTTCTCTCTCATTGATGTTTCTATCTCTCTCTCCCTCTCCCTTCTTCTCTCTTTAAAATCATTAAAGAGAAAATATTTAAAAAAATAATTCCAACATGTGTTTATTTATTGTTTGTGTTCCCCTATCTTCACACACCCGTGTGTCTACATTTCCCTATTTTAATAGACATATTGCATTAGAGTCTATCCCCATAATCTTATTTTAACTTTTTAAAATCTGCAAAGACTCTATTTCCAAACAACTTCCCAAACACAAGTAGTGAAGGTTAGCACTTCAACATATCATTATTTAGGACACAGGGAACTCGGTTAAACTTATAATATCAACTAACATCTCTTTGCCTCCAAAGCACAAAACTAACACTTTTAACTCATGTTGAATATGTTATGGTTTATTGTGTGGAGGTGGTAGTATATTCATGTCTTCCTGTAGTGAAATTTCTCATATACGTTGTTTTTCACCCTAACACAAAACTTACTGGTTAAATACTGAACATGTAGATTCATAAAGGAAAGACATTTTATTTTCTAAATTTATTTTCAATTGATTGCAAACTTATTACAGAAATGAAAACAGAATAGTTCCCTGGACTTTCTACCACTGTCTCACATCAGCTACCAATTTGTCAGAAAAAATACCAAAAGAATAGCAAAACTCCCAAGGTGATAACATGAAATAGACTAATATATTATCCTGAAGCCATTCCTACAGGCTGCCAAGAAATGCGAAATTCAACAAGGGAAGATGCTCTGCTGTGCAGCTCTCCCGGAAGAGAGGGAGTGACCAGCTTCTAAATCTATAGTCAAGACCAGTCCCGTTGCATCGGAAAGTCTATGCAGAGAGATATTATCTGTCGGGCACACAGCACAATGCTGGATAAAGCAAATTATATTCCAACTGAAGCATTTGAGCAATTTTCAAGAATAATGAAAGTCAGAAGGCTTCTGAGATTTCTTTTCAATAAGAAAGAAAATATATATATATATATAAAGAATGGTCTAGGAGAAAAAAATGGAAATGACATGGCTTTACGTTTTCTCCATATATGACTTCAAATTTATAGGATTAAATACATTTCACATTATCTTCATGTTATCAAACTTTCCTTTTCTTATTTGATTCCTATGGTGTTACTATTAAAGTAAGATAAGAGTTCAAGGGTGTAAGTCCTTTAAATAACTGTAATGTAATCAAGCCACTGTGTATCAAAACCTGGTCTTTTTTTTTTTTTCTTTATTGATTTTTAGAGAGGAAGGGAGAGGGAGAGAGAGATAGAAACATCAATGAGAGAGAAAATCATTTGGCCACCTCCTGCATGCCCAGCACTGGAGATTTGTCCCACAACCTGGGCATGTGCCCTGATTGGGAATTGAATCGGCGACCTTCTGGTGCATGGGTCGACGCTCAACCACTGAGCCACACTAGCTGGGCAAACCCTGATCTTAAGTTGACAGAAAACCTCACCTCTCCCCAGTTACAGCATGTCAGATTCGATAAGACAGTCAGTAACCTATTAATGCTAATCAGAATACAAGAGGAAGATGTAGGAATTGAAAGATCAATTTATTAGCTTTTACATTACATTACAATTGTAATGAAAGTTGGTCAAACATACCTATATTGAAAATGTAAGTTAATGAAAGAAAAAAAATACTCTCACTCTAAAAATACTTTTAAATTGCCGTACATTTTTTTAAATGTGAGAAAATATATCTTCGCATATGTCAAATGTGATTCAAAAATACCAAAGTTTTTCTGAAGACCAATTTGACCGTATGCACCAACAAACATTTAAAAAGTGCATGATTTTGGGTTCTGCAATAAAATTTATGAGAATATAATTTAAGCAAGTAATTAAATGATTACATCTGTATGGATGAGGAATTTCTTTACAGTATTGTTATAGAAACAAAACACGATAAAGTAATTAAAATATCCGTCAATATGAAAGTGGATGAAATTTTTATACAATGGAATACATGTACTGTGCAAATAAAATTAAATCTGAACCTGATTGCCCCTCTGGATTGAGTTCTAATTCATTGGAATTATATTCATTGGAAAATAGAAGAACATGTTGGATGATACCACAGGAATGTAATCAGAAAAATTCTGTCTTATTTATTTATTTTTTTTTAAATGAATTGTAAGGGAAGAAAAAATAAATAAAAAGGAATGAGGAAGTATAAACCAATAGATTATAAATTTAAGAGATATATCATTTGACATGGAACTTACCTGGATCATGAAGCAAAAAATAGAACAAAAAGGAAACCTTAATAAGAAAAACAAAGGGACTTAAACACTTGAATGATATTTGATTATGCTAGGGAATTTTAATTAACTTGTTAGATGAGATAATAGTATTGTTATGTGTTTTTTTCTAATTCCTTATTTTTTGAGATATTTTCAGATAGATTGATGTAAATCTGGGATTAGTTTACAAAGACGCAAGATTGGGGATGGAGATGAGTGGGTTGGGTGTGGATAGAAGCTGATTAGATCCATGATTTTTGAAATTTGGGGGTTAGAACATGGGGGATCGTTATACTTTTTCTGTTTTTGTAATGATTTAAGAATAATCATTAATACATTTTAAAAAACATTTAGAGATAAGTCAAAAAGCCTGGCATATAGAGTAACTACATATAACAGTGTTTTTTTTAATGCAACATATATATAACAGTAAGCACGTATAATAACAGAAGCAGCTGGAAAAATAAAGCAAATGTACACAGCAATGGTCTTTGGATAGTGGCACACATATATGGCAATTGATTTCATTATACTTTTCTGTAATTTCTGACTTACATTGACAATTCTACATATAGAAGAAGGAAAATAGAAAAAAGTATTTTACCTTACAATATATCTTTTCATTCACTATATCTTTCAAATAAGCTGTCATCCAAAGTAATGCTTTTCTTGTATCAAAAAGGAAAAAATAATAAATCATTTGGAAAGGCTGAAGAAACAGTTCATATAGTCTCCTCAGCTGACCAAATGTCTTTGTCAAGGTTGGAGTTATCTCCCATGGAAGGTGATGATGAAAGTTGTCAAATCTTGCCTCGATGGCTCAGTTTTATTCACAACTACACACTGACCACCACCTAGTTGTTGACACATTCTCTCTTCAAAATATTAGCCAATTAACTGAGCCAGAGTTTACTTGCCTTTTCATTATATAGCTTAGCTTTGGTTTGGGAAATACCCAGTCCCCTCAGGGTTTCTGCATGGTTAAGAGAATCTAATTTATGTTGACTTGACAAGTTCAACTCCTTGTGGATCCCTGTGCTTTCATATTTGGGGGCCCCATTTTACAGACCCCTAATTTTACTGTTTTTCTAGGTGACTAAGAATGTAAAGTTGAAGTTTATTATCTATAGCACATCTCATTGATCACTGTCATATTTTTATACTGACTTGCATACACCATCTCTACCTGCAAAGTTCACACTTTTCATTTTATTGTAAGCATTCTAATTTTTAACAGTTTCTGTTCAGTGCCAGGTTGATACTAATTTCTCTTATCTTGTACACCTTTCCTCCATATAAGTCCTAAAGGCCATTTCCTTCCTTCTTTCCTTCTCTCTCTCTCCTTTTCTTCTCTGCCTCTTCCTCCTCTTTTCTTTTCTACTTTCTTCTTCTTCTTCTTCTTCTTCTTCTTCTTCTTCTTCTTCTTCTTCTTCTTCTTCTTCTTCTTCTTCTTTTTCTTTTTCTTCTTCCTCTCTCTCTCTCTCTCTCTCTCTCTCTCTCTCTCTCTCTCTCTCTCTCTCTCTCTCCCCCCCTGCTTCTCTCTTCCTCTTATTACTCCCATCAGGATTGATCCATCTTTAAAATTTCAGTCAATTTAAATTGCTGCAAATGACCACACTGTTGTTTTATAATTTACTGATTAGGAACCTTAAGGTGACTAGTGGGCTCCTTGCAAATGCTACTCTAAGTTAGTTATACACCAGGAAGGAAACCTCCACAATCCCAAATATGAATCATATTTTATTCATTCAAGTTCATCCAGTTTTCTCTAATGACAGGGTTGCTTTTAATTAGTATATTTCTACTATTTCAGTAATCTACTGCCCATATGTTTTAACAAAACTTGGTTCTATCTAACTGATGTAGTGTGAGATCACAAATTGTGATCCCAGATAGGTTATCCTTTTGTGAACATATGAGTGTTTGCTTTCAGGAGAATTCAAAGAGCAGGTGGGTGATTTTTCTGGAACTACATAAAACCTGGTAGTTCAGCATTTGGAATCAGGTCATACACATAAGAAGCAGGAAAACATGTTCTTGAATGGGCATGATTAAAAAGGAAATTTTATAAGAATGACATGTTCACTATATCTGCAGCATTTCCTGATTCCTGTTGAGACTGAAAAAGCTCAAGAAATATTTTGCCAGTAATACTTTAGAGTTTCTCTCTGAATTGACAGCATGAGCAGCTGAATTTCAACTCACATATTTCCTCTTCAAAGCACAGAAGTTACATCTGTCTAAAATCTCCTACATTCTCTTAAGAGAGAACTCCACTAGTTTGTGAATCTTAAAAGCAAACAGTTTTCTCAAAATCTAAAAGGCATTACAGTACAAGAGACTCTTGCCCCATTTTTAACACATATGGTTGGTAGGTTCATGGTACCAGTAAAGTAGGTACTGTTATTGTCTGCACTTTATACTTTAGGCACAAGAAGGTTAAGTACCTAATTTAAAGTCACACATCTAATGAATGATCAATGTGACATTGAACCTCAGGTGCTACACCTTCAGTGCCCACTAAGTCATATTGGTCTCTTGCTAACAAAATCCAGAATAAACTACTTTTAACGTTTGGACATATTAATTAAAAGATGTCACTATTGATCTTGTCTTAAGAAATAAAACATTAGAGGTAAAGTAAAAGTGTTCTTTATTTGAACCTTTCTGAGACATTCTTCCCCCCACCCACCCCCACTTCCTGAAGGACACCTATCTTTATTTCATGAGTTTGGTTTTTACTTCCAGTCCTCTTTATACCTTTTTATATAAGCAAATTAAGTACATTTTTATAGGCACATGTAGCCTTGCTTTGAATGATTTTAATGTAATAAAATAGTTTGTTTATGTGCCTCTTCAACTTTTTATTTTCATTCAGCACAATGTTTATGTTTAAAGTATTTTTCATTGGCTGTCTTATCTTAGGAGTGGGGAGCTTGCATTTGTGTAGCTGTTGAAGAGGGATTTTGAAAAACTTTGGGGAGAATGTGACCTGATTCAAGTCCTAGGTAAGAAAATGCAGCACAGAGTTGGAGAGGAGGCTCGTTTCCCTAGCCTTGCGTGGAATCAAAATATCTGCCAGGCTCAGGATCAGACTTGGTGGAAGCACCTACACTGTTTGTCTTTGGACATATTTGCACAGTGAGGGGACCAAGTGAGAAGCAGGAGATAAAGAAAAATAGGCTGATGCCAAGGGCTGATTTTCGTTAATGGACTACTTTGTGGGAGCACGTGAGGATCATGCTAAAAAATAATTTCAAGATGCTACAGAAAAAATCCTACTTGCTAGGCTGTTTAAAAGCGGAGCCCTGGTGACAAAATAAGGTCATGCAGAAAGTGTAAAAGTGACATTATTATGTAACCACAGACTAGGAAAGCCTGTTTCATATGGATTGCTCTCTGCTCATTCCATTAGCTCCCGGAGGATTTTCACAGATGTTGAGAGTGACTTATTATGTACTCATCCCTCAAAAGTCAGCAAACATCTCTGCAGGTACTACTCTGCACCTCTCATAGGATTGAAAGCCATGTGAGAACAAGGACATTTCTGTAGAACTTGAGGTCAGGTGGCTTATCAAGTGAGGACTCTGAGAAGACCAGTTACGGATGTTGGAAGATCAATACCGAAGAGTTGGGCATCAATGCTAAGATGCCCTCAGCATAATTTAAAAAAAAAATTTTTCCTTTATTTATTTTAGAGAGAGAAGAAGGGAGAGGGAGAGAGAGATAGAAACATCAATGAGAGAGATCATTGATTGGCCTCTCCTGCATGCACCCCACTGGGAATCTGATCTACAGCCTGGCCATGTGCCCTGACCAGGAACAGAACCGGTGACCTCTTGGTGCACGGGTTGACGCTCAACCACTGAGCCACACCAGCCCGACTGCCCTCTGCAAAATTTTACACTCATCTCTGATGATATTCCAAATAATCAGCGAGAAGTAAATTATTTTTAAATATCACATATGTTTCACTATATTTTCTGAAAGGAAAATAATGATATTTCATAGATACTTTCACGTTATGGAAGTCAATCATCACCATGAGTGGACCAGCTCTGTACTGTTATGTTCCTGATATCTCCTCAGCCACCTGTGCCACTTTCTAAATTTTCATTTCACAAAAATCTAAGCAATCTTTTTATATGCTTAATAAAGTCATACATGGCAAACTTCAGGCTTTAGGGATGGAAGAATAGAGGAAAAATAGAGAGGAAAATGCATATGGAAAAAATAACATCAGGTTGTTATTCTAGCAAATGGTCACATTTGTTTCCAATATGGTTTTGAATTCAGTGTGCAAGACTGAAATTTGACTTTTCTTCGAAGTCAGTCTTAACCCAGCTATGAATGGAAGAAGTTATTGAAAGCTGCAAAGAATATCCAGAACAAAGCAGTACTCAGCTATGTGTAATTTCCAAGATATTACTTAGGTTAATTTAGTTACATTTTTCTCAAGGGTAAAATAAACATAGTAATAATTGCCATGGCCTGGTAGAGAATATTTCCAGTGAAAAGAACTTTTTTCTACTCCAGCATTATAGGCGATGCCACTGTTATTTTAGTCAAAGCCTGGTTTCAACTGAAGCTGCAGGTTATGTAATCAGCAATGCCAGAAAATACAGGAAAAGTGCCACAGCATGGACTCAACAAGGACAATAACTCAGTGATGAGAGGCTCCAGGTCAATCCCCCCCCACCCTGATCTTTGCTAATTTCTTACTTTTGTATGTGCATTTCATTTTAGTCACGACAGAACAACAGTCAGCAATACCCTAGGAAAAATTTCCTCAACATAGAGAATTCCAAAGAAAAAAGAAAGTTTGGTTTTATTTTTTGTATCACTTCAAAGACCATATTCTGGAGATGTTTTTCAGTAGTAAAGCAGCGCAACTTATAAACATATTGGGTGCATTTCATATTTCCCTCCCCAGGCCAGGATGCAAAGCCAAACTGAGCTTGGAATGGGCTGAATGTCTTGGCATGAGACCTTTGGCATTTGGCAGTTGAGTTTCTAGATCAAAAGCTACATTGGTATGTTCCTGAACAGTTTACTGTGGTAGTTTGGGGAAAGTGTGTGTCAAGAAATCTACTGCCAACTTGAGTGTGCCTAATTGTGCAATTGTGGGAACCATTGTAAACGTTATAGTATTACTGGAAGAAAGCAATTACTAGTGGCCACACCAATGCTGTGAAGTGAGACCCCCCTCCAGAAAAAATGTTCCCACAACCAAAGTGGAAGAAGCTTATCTTACAGTCTGATATATATAGCAATACAACACTCATTAGAAGGCTCTGAATGTCAGATAAATGAACTAACAGAGGGAAGGATATTTTTAAGAGTAAAAATGGTATCAAAATGAAGGTCACAACTGTGTCTTTAGCCCAGGACAATGTGTGACCATTACAGATTAAACATTAAATATTAATCATAGGCTTTGGAAGAACTTTCTTGGATGCTTGGTGGTGGTAACTAATTCTTAGGTTGCAGAAGGTTACCCACAGGGTTAAAAATGCACTGAAGTTCAAGTTTCTAGATTTCTGCATAAGAATTTTAAAAAAGTACCAGAAGAATAAAAGGAAGGGGTGGGGGCAGGGGGAATCGGGAGGAGGGTGTCAATGGGGGAAAAAGGAGAAACATTGGTAACAAAAATAAATTAATAAAAATTTTAAAAAAAAAGAATAAAAAGAAAGTTTCTTTAAAGTTATCCTTAAATTTTGAAACTCTGGGTATACCAATCACTTCGTTCTTATGTGGAAAAGGGTAACTCTGCCACACATACGCAACTTATCTCATACCCACACTAACATGCACACTGTCACGCAAACACAAATTTCACCACAAGTACTGGTAGAAGAAGCAAAATTAAATAATGTAGTAGAAAGAAAAACCCCAACTGGTATCACAAGAGTTGGTTTCAATCTTGGTTTACCAGTTGTATAGATGTGTGTATGGGAGATGTGTGTATCTGTGGTTCCCCCACAGAGCAACTGGAGTTGATAATTCTTATCTTTCAGAGAAATTCTTAATGTCCATCTGCTTTTCCTCTCCATCCTTTCATATCTGGGCAACTGTACGCCACACTGATCCTTTACCCCCTTGACCATCCATGTTATGTTTTATTTACATTGTACAACTGGTAATGCCATTCTATTTCACTTAATACGTTCACCCACACAGTTCTGTGTAGAGCATCTCTGAATAAAAGAAAGTTGTACTAGGGCCCAGTGCACTTTGCTGCAGTGCCCATCAGTTCTCTTGCTTTGGGACATGTACTTCTTCACATCCGCAGCATTTGGAGCTCTAGGTATGGCTGGAAACCAGAGTCATGATTAGACATCACTTAGAAATGAAGGGGCTACGTTATTTGTAAAATACTGCAAATTGAAACTCAGGAGGTTATTAACCCACAATATCATATGATCTGTGAATAAATATTTCCTTAAAAGGATCTTTCCCATGCATGATTTCTAACTAACTCTTGTTTATGTAACACAATTTCCAAAAAGTGTCTTTCCAATATGTAAAAATAAAACATAAACTTTGTCAAGTGTGGCTGATAATCACCAAGTTAAATAGAGTGAAACCAGGAACACCAGGTGTCATAGAATGGATTTATACAGTAAAATAATAAACGTGGTCTTAAAAACAATGAAACATTTTGGAGGGTAACTATAGATGAAGGAAGGGACATAAAGGAAGAAGAAGGTTGGTAGCCTGTTTTGAGAGAAGGTGAAATCTTATTGTTTTATGTCTTGTAGATGTGCATTGCCGGGCTGAAAGTGTAGACCCCTTGCAGACAAATGAAACTGTATAAGTACAGATGTTCCTCAACTTACGATAGGTTACACCCTAAAAAACTCACTATAAGTTTAAAATATTCTAAATTAAAAATGCATTTAATACACTTAACCTAGCAGACATCATAACGCATCCTAGTCTACATTAAACATGCTCAGAACACAGTAATCAAAAAATGCTGGCAACACAGTACACTGTAGAATATGAGCTGTTTACCTTCACGATGACGAGGCTGACCTGGAGCTGTGGCTCCCTGACACTGCCCTGCATCTCAAGGGAGTGCCTATTGCATACCGTTAGCCCAGGAAAAGATCAAAATTCAAAATTAGAAGTATAGTTTCTACTGAATTCGTATCAGTTTTATATCATCATAACGTCAAGAAATTGTAATTTGAACCATTGCCTGCAATCATCTGTAGTTTGAAGAAAGAGAGAGGGAGGGCTGAAGAAGATATGAAGAGAATGATAGATTTAGGGGTATTTAAAGAATAAAAAGATTGGGTAGAAAAGGCAGTACTACTTACCTCTGGTTTTTCCACCCTCATTTTCTTTAAAGAGATTGATCCTCATAATGAGAATGGTAAATCAAACAGTTAAGAGAAAACTGATCCCAGCATTAGAGAGATGTTTGTATGAGAGCAACAGGTACCTTTAATGAGTGCCAGGTTCAAGGGCCAATTACACACTAAAATAATCTGTGGCTAAGTTTACTGATACACTACCAATATTTCAAGGCATTATTAAGTATCAGATTTAAGCAAATATACACACTTTTAATAAAGTTGTAAGAGATTAATTTTGAACTTCATAAACCAGTAATCTTGTCGTCAGTATTTCAAGGATTTCTGAAAGACTCATTAAGTAGATGAGTAGATGTTTGGGGAATATTTGGCAAAGGAAATACAGATGTGGGTAGGATAAGAAAGATTCTCTCTTTAGTTCAAAGAACAGTTATAAAACATCCATTTAAAGGCATTGTTTTGGGTACAGTGTAAGTGAAAGAGATATAGAGATGAATAGGATTGTTTCCTTAATGATTTCCCAATCTACTTGGGATCATAATAGATAAATAGATAGTGTATGAATCATGGAAACTCAGATAAACAGAGTCATAATATACATATATACGATTTATCAAGAAGGAGTTGGCTCATGCAATTATAAAGGCTGAGAAGTCCCATGATCTATCGTCTCCAAGTTGGCAGACCAGAAAAGCTGGAGATGTAATTTAATCCAAGTCAGAGGGCTGAGAACCAGGGGAGCTGAGGATATAGATTCCAGTGTGGGTCTGAAATCCCAAGAGGAGGAGCAAAGAGGGCAGGAGAATATAGATATTCCAAATCAAGCAATCAAGCAAGAAAATCTGAACTCTTCCTCCTCCAGCCTTTCTGTTTTATTCAGGCCCTCAGCAGACTGCAGGGTGCCATCCACACTGCAGAGAGCAAACTGCCTTGCTGAGCCCACCCACTCCAATGCTCATTTCTTCTGAACCCATTTCCACAAACACACCCAGAAATAATGATTAGTCAAATATCTGGGCACCCTGTGATCCAGCCAGACTGACATATAAAATGAACCACCTAAGTCAGATAGATAGATAAAATATATGACATAATACACATCACAACGCTTGCCGAAAGGATTGTGAAAAGTATTACTTCTCTGAAACCTTCTTTAATATACTTCACAATTTTTACCTAACCTTGGTTTCATGAATCATCACCCAGAATTTGCATTGGAATTGAAGAACAAGGAAGATTTTTCCACATAAAATATAAAAGTATTTTTTAGGTAAAATAATATATCATAAAGAATGCATTTAAGTGTAAAGTACACAATAATTTGTAAATGTTCAATATGATTAAATCACAGTATCTATAGGGTTTTGTTCTTAATGAAACAAAAAAGGGACGAAGTGTAGATTGAGTTGACTTTCACTGTAGAATATAAGTAGTGAACAAATGTATTTGGATAAGGAAAAATGTTTCAGAGAAAGAGTGGGTGAGAAATAGTGAACATAGTGGACTGAGATAACAGCCAACTTAGGGGCTGATTATCATCTGCCTAGGAGATGCAAGAAGCAGGGGAAAACGAGAGGCCGCACAGAGCTATTTTACAGAAAGAAGAACAGAACATGCTACATCATTACGAATGTTCAGATAAAACCATATTTAAGCAGATCTCTTTTGGATGTTTTCAATGACTATTGATACAAAAACATCTAGCATGCTGGTGGAAACAAAGGTTATGAAGTACAATAAAAGGTGTTTCAATTAAGAATACCCAGCTGAGCCCGGCCGGTGTGGCTCACAGTGGCTGAGCATCGACCCATGAACCAAGAGGTCGCCAGTTCGATTCCTGATCAGGGCACATGCCCAGGTTGTGGGCCTGATCTCCAGTAGGGGGCATGCAGGAGGGGGCCAATTGATGTTCTCTCTCATCGATGTTTCTATCTCTCTCTCCCTCTCCCTTTCTCTCTTTCTAAAATCAATTTAAAAAATTATTTAAAAAAAAACTTTCCTGTGGCCCTTAAGTAAATATGTTCACTTTTTGTCCTTTTCTATTCATCTTCAGCTAGAGTGCGAGGGAGAGAAAGGGATAGAGACACATTGACGTGAGAGGGACACATTGACTGGTTGCCTCCTGCACGACCCCAACCAGGGCCAGGGACGACCTGCAACCGAGGTACGTGCCCTTGGCCAAAATCAAACCTGAGACTCATTGGTCCGTGGGCCGACACTCTACCGCTGAGCCAAACCGGCCAGGGCGATATGTTTACTTCTTTTAAATTCAGTGTTTGTTCTATAAATGCAGGATTAAAGATCTTAATTATACAGTGTTTCCAGCTCCAAAGGTAATAATATTATTAACAACAGCAGTGGCAGCAATAATTCCCAACTATTTATTGCCAACCATGTCCCAGACATTATACTTATTCTTTGTGCTATCTAATATATATTTACATCCACATTCTAAATGAGAGTTAGATTAAATGAGTTGTCCAAAGTCACATATTTCTTATGTGGATACATTTTGATTAGATCCTAAATCCATCTACTTCAAATCCACGATTCCTTAACCATAGTTGATAGCAGATTAGATGTATGACATATATATACTCCATTTTTATCCTCACCATACATTTGTAATATGATATCTTTGTACATAAGTTATCAAAATAACTGTTATAGTACTAACATATAATTGAGCAAGTATTTAAAAAGCTTGTTGATTCATAATAACCTGGAAGGAGATTCTAGTATTTGACTCTACCTCTTCAAAATTTAAATTAATAAATAACTTTGATGAAGCATCAACGATTTGTGAGGGGAGTAATTTTTTGAGGTTGAGGCTACACAGGTAGAGAACAAAGATAACTGGCTTAATGAACATTTCTGCTGAAAAACTCCCAGAGATTTAACTGACTGAGCTCAGTGCAGCCCAAGGAGTCATGTTAGTTACACCGATGCAATCAATTAATGCATGGGTAGGGCCAAGGAAAAGAGTACCAACGGTCTCACTAAATATAGTCTAAATTTGAATGGACAACATCTGGACTTAATATATGGGCAACACATTTTAATAGTAACACTGAAAACCTGTGGGTTGTTCCAGTGAAAATGACCGGGATCATCTAGGCACGGGAAGCCACATCAAATAGAACGAGACTAAAGACACTGAGGGTATTTTGTTTGGCAAAGAAGAAAGTCAAGGAATTGTAAAGAGGTAAAGGACTAACAAAAGAAAGTATTGCAAAAATTAGAAAATATCTTCCTTTATTGAACTGAAGCCTGGCACTTTGTAACTTTCAATTTAATCTTCCGTTATCTTCTCCGGAGTCAGAATTCATCAGATATGCTCATCGCAGCCATCAGTGGAAATGGGTCGTCACTAAAATAACCAAAGTGTTTAGAGTGCTATGTAAATAAGATGGCTATTTTATTTCTTTTCGAAAACTGGGTCACTTGGAGAGTAAAAAGGGTATTATTAATAATTATCCAGAGAATACACTGAGACCATCTCAAACAAACTGGAATTCTCTGTTATATTGAATTTTTCCAGTCACTTTATATGGTACATATATTTATATGACCAACTTTTCTTTTTACCTATGAGAAAGCTGAGGTTCAAAAGTGTGCCCCAAATCACATTGTTAGTCTAAGTCAATCAGAATTCAAATCTCACTCCAAAGTCCAGGCTGTGCCACTCTAATCTTATTTTCTTTTTGGTAATAACATTTTTATGCTGCGAAATTATTTTCCTAAAATCTGAAAATAACCCTTTCTAGGGAAAAAAAATAGGACTATTTATATCCCACTAAGAATTAGGCTTAAACAATGCTACAATTTGTGAGCTGTATCTAAAATGGGATTTTGTTATTTTGAAGTATCAATTTGGCTGGACTATACTCCCCAGATATTCTATTGTACAGTAATCCAGGTGTTTCTGTGAAGGCATTCAACAGATGCGATTAAAGTCCATAATCAGTTGACTTTAAGAGAGATTATACTAGATAAATGGAGTGGGCCTGATTCAAGCATTTAGAAGGCCTTTCTTAGAACAGAGCTGAGACTTTCCAGAACTTCTGATGTGGATTCATGTTTCAGCTCATTCAATGAGTTCCAACCTGCCTTTCTGAAAGTTATGCCTTACACATTTCAGACTTCCTTAGTGAGTCCCCTCCACCACATGGCCAGTTCCTTACAGTAACCTTAACATATATCCTCTACTCGTTCTGTTCTCTGGTGAACACTGACTGACACAGGGACCATATAAACACACTAGTGGAAGAGGTGAAGTAGCAGAAACAGAAGGCAACTATCAGTGAAGTTTCCTCCAGGTAGATAAGTGAAATGATCAAAGACCTGACCAACTTTGGTCAAGATTCAGGCACCTGTTAGGATACAGAGACAGTCTCTAGCCTCCAGAGAGAAAACCATTGAGACTAAGAATTAGATGATTTCTAAATCCTAGAAAAATCTTCATGAAGATAAACTAAAAGTTCCATGAGGCAGGGCCCACTATATTTTGTTCACCACTGGCTAGGTTGGGCAACAGTATGTGCTCAATAAACATGCTTGGAATGAGTAAAAAAAAAAAAAAAAAAAAAATCACTTATAAACAAAAAATTCATTTCTTACACACTTGATCCTATTTGAAAACCTCATTTCCAGGCAAAGAACCATTGCCTCATTTATATTAAACTGTCATGATCCACTTTTAATATCTTTATCACTCATCTCTAAATAATTAATTCCATGGCTTTCTTCTATGAGTTTTACACAAGCTACAGGGTCTGTCATCCTGAGTTTATATCCATTCTCTGGCTCTTGGGGGATGTCATATCTTAGTCAATTTAATTAGTTTGTCTGAGCCTCATTTACTCATTTATAAAATGGAACATAGTAATATTCTACTTTTCAGAGCTGTTGTGTGGAATAAATTGCTTAGCATAACATCTAGCACAAAGGTATCACTCAAAAAATGTTAACTACTCTTATTATTATATGTATCTACATCTTCATTCTAAATTTTGTCAATGGACTTTCCAGCTTAAGTAAAATAGGTTCTAATCTCTAGAAACTGTGAGACATATGACTCCAGGCAGACATAGGGATCATTATAATCCCTTCTTTTTACTTATAGAATGTAAAAGAGCAATGTCACATCTTGATGTCAGAGCCAAGCAGGTTGGAAGGTGTTCATTTGCTGATATCCTGAGTTGCTATTGAGTTGACCTTAGTAGTCAGGTTCTGACTGCTGTGCCTTCTTAGTAAGATGCTGCTGGTTTTCAATAATCATTTTATGGCTAAAAAAAAATGATCACAGACTGAGAAGGGGATAAAGAGATGACACCGCTCTAAGAAATCAAAGTTGGAATTTTTTTTTGATGGAAAATATATATTTCCTGACTCAGCATAGTAGGTATGCTTCCACTTATCAATGAGTCTTAGTGCTAATAATGTTTTTGGTTCTGCAATGGGCAATCTGAAACAATAGTAACCCAATCCCATGAGTCAGCTCTTGGAGGATTGCTTGAGAAGTCAGAGATTACTCTCTACTGACAGTGAGACAGGTAGGGTTTTTCCATCTTTTGGGATTTGAAAAAGAAGTCATCAGTCAACCAAGAGTGACCTACTGTGGGGATGCCACAGTGATTTACAAAGTGTGTGGCCTAAACCTGGTCCTTAAGTAGTTTACATCTTTTTGAGAGAAATACTGAAATAAATCTAACTACATTGATCCTTATTGTCTTTAAATAAATATTACATTGTTTGGAAATCAGGAGTTGACAGGCCTTGAAGGTAGACAAAATCTGGATTGACAGGAGAAACTGAAGAATTCCAATTTTCTTTACATACTGAGTGACTTGAAGACTGACAATAGCAAAGATCCAGTGATTTCTCTCACCTCCTTATCTCTCAATATCCAACCAGATTTGTTTGTTTGTTTGTTTTCCTTTATTGATTTTAGAGAGAGAGGAAGTGAGAAGGAGAGAGAGATAGAAACACTGATGAGAGAGAACATCGATTGGACGCCTCCTGCTTGCCCCTCGCTGGGGATTTGGCCCACAACTTGGGCTTGTGTCCTGACTGGGAATCAAATCGGTGACCTCTTGGTGCATGGGTTGATGCTCAACCACTGAGCCACACCGGCCGGATCAGATTTGTTCTTTATCCTACCATAGTTCTCCCAAATGGAGTTCTCTAACCTAGGGAAGCATCTACATAGGCATATTTTATTTGAATATTTAAAAATCTTTATTCTGTGCTAAATATAAGAATGAATACAGAGACTACACTTAAAAATTATCTTAACAAGAATAAGATAAAGTATCAATGGAGTATTTTCATTTTATTGGTTTTCTATTTAATTTGACTAACACCCTATGATTACTTTTCATTTAAGGACCAGTTTTCAAGATGAGAGATCCCTCTTCCAACATCAGCCAACTCCTAATTCTGGAGCAATTTATCTGGTTTGTACCTTTCATGTCATTGTTAACAAACATGATTTGAGCACATATTTTAATGAATTAACTGTTGATACTTTTTCATTTTTATCTTATAGCTCAGCTTTGCAGAACCTGAACATACGCACTTATATAGTGTTTTATCTTGAACAGTTATCAGCAAGCTCTTTTCAGGTTTAAATAACCAGAAATGAAAGAGGTTTGCTTTTCTGGATAGCCTGTGTAACATTGTCATCTGTGCTTACAAGACCCAATTTATTGGCTTAGTACAATTAAATTTAACTGGGTCGTAATAGATTTTCTTTCTTTCTTTTTTTGCTTTTTCTGAGAATTCTTCAGGAGTTCACAGAATCTATAACGAATACTATAAAGAATATACTTCTGTATGTCTATTTCTTCATTTTTTAAACTATGATTCAGATGCTCTTATTAAGTTACATCTATTCAATTGATATTTTTACTTTATTGTTTTTAAAAGAAATTGTGATGGAAATTAATCCTTGATGACAGGTTACTAAGACTCAGCTGATGATTTATAATGATCAGAATTGCTCTGGAGACCTTAAATTCCCCATTCCCTGGGATTAAAATGAATTTAGGACTCAGCTGACAGGATCATAATTCCAACCATACATGGTTCTACAAATTACAGCCCATTGGCTAAATCTCACTTCCTTATGTGTTCCTAAGGCCAATGAACGAAGAATGCTTTTTACATATTTACATTGGAAAAATAAAAGGAGATTTATAAGTTCTTTATAAATTTTGGATATTAACCTTTTATCTGATATATCATTGGTGAATATATTCTCCCACTCAGTGGGTTATCTTTTCATTTTGTTGATGGTTTCCTTTGCTGTGCAAAAACTCTTTAGTTTGATGTAGTCCCATTTTTTGTTTGTTTGTTTCCCTTGCCCGATGAGATATATCAGAAAAAATTTTGCAACTAGAAATGTCTGGGATTTTACTGCCTCTGTTTTCTTCTAGGATTTTTACGTTTCAAGTCTAACATTTAAGTCTTTAACCCATTTTGAATTTACTCTTGTGTGTGGTGTAAGAAGGTGGCTCAACAACAAAAACAAACAAACAATCCAATTAAAACATGGGCAAAAGACTTGAATAGACACTTCTTCAAAGAGGACATACGGATGGCCAATAAACATAGGAAAATATGCTCAATGTCACTAATCATCAGATAAATGCAAATTGAAATCACAATTAGATATCACCTCACACCTGTCAGAATGGCTATTATCAATAAATCAACAAGCAACAAGTTTTGGCCAAGATGTGGAGAAAAGGGAACCCTTGTGCATTGTTGGTGGAAAAGCAGATCAGTTCAGCCACTGTGTAAAGCAGTATGGAGTTACCTCAAAACATTAAAAATGGAACTGTTTTATAACCCAGCAATTCCACTTCTGGGATTTATCCAAAGAAACACTAATTTGAAAGACTATGTGTACCCTATGTTCATTGCGGTGTTATTTACAGTAGCCAAGATTTGGAAGCAGCCCAAGTGTCCATCAGTAGAGGAATGGATCAAAAAGCTGTGGTACATTTATACAATGGAATACTACTCTGCCATAAAAAGAAAGAAAATTATACACTTTGTTGAAACAATTAAATTAAAGGAAAATAATGTTTCATGACACATGAAAATTATAAAACGCTCAGACTTCAGTGTCTATACATAAAACTTTACAATAGAATGCAGCAATGCCCATTCATTATATGTTGTCTGTGGCTGTTCTTATGCTGCTACATCAAAACTGAGTAGTTGTGACAGAGAACATATGACTCACAGAGCCTGAAATATTTATGTTCTGGGCCTTTACAGAAAAAGCTTGCAGCCCTGGCTGTTTTGGCTCAGCAGTTAGAGCATCGGCCCAAGGACCAAAGGGTCGCGAGTTTGATTCCTGTCAAGGGCACTTACTTGAGTTGCAGATTCAATCCCCAGTCCTGGCTGGGGTCATGCGGGAGGCAAAAAATCAATGTTTCTCTCTCACATCAATGTTTCTCTCTCTCTCTCTCCCCCTCCCTCCCTTCCACTCTATCTAAAAATTAATGGAAAAAATCCTCTAGTGAGGATTAACCAAAAAAAAAGAAAGAAAGAAAGAAAGAAAGAAAGAAAGAAAGAAAGAAAGAAAGAAAGAGAAGAGAAGAGAAGAGAAGAGAAGAGAAGGGAAGGGAAGGGAAGGGAAGGGAAGGGAAGGGAAGGGAAGGGAAGGGAAGGGAAGGAAAGGAAAGGAAAGAAAAGAAAAGAAAAGAAAAGAAAAGAAAAGAAAAGAAAAGAAAAGAAAAGAAAAGAAAAGAAAAGAAAAGAAAAGAAAAGAAAAAGCTTGCAGACCTTGTTGAAGACCTTACATTTGAACTAAATTCAGGACCTCTTAGACCTAACCCTTGATCTGCTGTATGCTGGACATGAAACTTTTTGGGAAAGTCTTTATGTAACCTTAGTAAGACTCAGAATTCTTATTCATAAAATGAGGTAAATAGTAAATGTAAAATGTAGGGAGAGTACTAGTGAATTTTCATGGTAGACTGTAAAACAACATAAAATGGAAGACGACAACATATTTAATTTGACATACGCATCCATGTGTGTGAGGCAATTAAAACAGTGATAATTTGGCCAAGGCTTTGCAAAAAAACATTTAGAAAGCAATTTGGGTGTAAGGAAAGGAAAGTAGAAGATAAATCTTTCTGATTACCAAGTTTAACTCACTAATTCATCTACAGAAGCAAACTTACTGCATTCTTGGTCTTGCCAAAGAATCTGCAGTCAACTTGCAGAGTGAAATGTGTGTAAAGGTTAGCCTCACCTTTTCACTCCAGATATGATGACAGATATATGTGCGCACACAGACAGGGAGTAATGGGCATTTTTTAATATATGCAGATAGATGTACAAGGAGAAGAATGCCAAAGGGACCCACTCACTTGCCCTTGATGCCTCAACTGGCTTTTTAAAATAAAATTTCTCTAATGAATAAAACTGTCAGTCCAAAAGCAACCAAGTTGGAAATAAATCACAGGAAGATTAGCTTTTCAGCAGAAGGCTGAGGGCAGGTCTGCATGTCTTTAAGTGGGTACTAAACTCTGTGTGAAGACAATTGGAGGAAGCTCCAGGAAGCCTGGCTGCTGGACCCTCAGGCGGCCTGCTGGCAAGAGGCAGACAGACAGCCCAGGCATTCCTCGTACAATCACAGCCTTTCCGGTGACATTCCACTTTACAGAATGATGCCACTTTTGTCAATGAGCCAAGTTCCTGGCTCAAGAGCACCAGTCTACTCTGAACAAAGCAGAGCACCTGGGGCAGGCCTGTTTTGATAGCCTGCCTGGCTCCTGGGGTGGCTTGGGTCCAGGGAGGATGTGGACCACAATGCCTTTGACTTGGATCCTTGGAGGGGTCATAAAGGTGGAAAAAGACATAGACAGGAGAAACAGTGTCTCCTAGGTTGGCTATAAACTCAAGGCAAAATTGCAGTATCAAGGACTCATCGGTGGGTCAGAAGTGACCCCTAGTGGGGTCTGTAGCTTTATTCTGCTCAGTTAAAATAATCTCTGCCACAATGTATCTCAGGTGCTGCCTGATGAATGGAAAAAGGACCGGGGAGAAGGAAGAAAGCGAGTAAATTTAGAAATCAATAATATCAGAGAGAGGGAAAAAAAAGAAGAAAAAAAGAAAGATAAGGAGAAAGAACACAAAAGAGAAAGTAAAAACCCAAAGCAAGTAAAAGAAAAAGGAGAAGAAAATCCATATTGTCTGTCTGAGAATTTATTTGCCTTGGTGAAGAAGGCATTGATTACAATCACTGAAATAACTAAGATCATATCCCTCTCCAATTTCAAATCCCCCAAGTGTCTGCCTTGAGACATCAAAGTAGAACCCAAACTCCTTTGCAAAGCCTGCAGGGACCTGTGTTCCAGCCACTTTTATCAATCCAACCCCATCTAACCTGTGCCTTCCTTAATTACTAATGACACTGTCTCTTCTTAGGTTCCTCTAAAAGGTAAGCTTCTTCCTGCCATAAGACCTTTGTACTTGCTGTCCCCTCAGCCTGGAATCATCCCATGCTGGCTATATCTAGTCCTATTGTTTCAGTTTCAATGTCACCCACCAACCCAGAAACTGCTTCACCACCCACCCAAGTTGAAGTGGTCACCATTTTCTCATCACCATCACTGCACCTAATACTTTATTATATAATAAATATAAATACGTAATACACATTGATCTGATCCTCTCCTGTATATGTCTCTATTTTTATATTTATGGTATGTTTTCCCTTGGAATGCAAACGAGAAATGTACTCATCCCATAGCTGGTGGTCAGTGTTCATGTGCTGAATGGATAAATAAATAAATTGCTCATGTAGACTTTTAACAACCTGACACTGGAAGTGATTGAAGATATTTTGATCCAATCTTTTCTATATATATTTTGCTGGTGAAGAAACTACGACCCTTAGAATTGAAGTGACTTATATAAGGGCATACAGTTTATCTGTGAAAAAAATAGGTGGAACCACCAAATTTCACAATATTCATCTGCTTGAGATTAAGTCCTGAGTTTCTAGTTGCAGCAATAACTCTGGGTGAGTAATTCCTTACAAAGAGAGATGTGCTGCAGAGTAAGGATAGAGGTCAAGAAAGCTATTATGCCACTGCCACTTTGTGTCCTCGCTCTAAGCAGAATATGAAAGAAAGGGGAGGATGTCTAGCTAACTAAGGAACTGAGAGTTACAATTTTGTTATTTCAGACAAGCTTTGGTGAATGCAGAAGGCCAAAAATGATTGATGGCATGATTCTAAAACCAGTGGATTCCCAGGGGAAGAGGTTCTCCCTTGTACAGTCAGGAGGGATGACACTGACATCAGCATATCTTGGCAGAGGGAAAGGCAGTATCATGTCCTGAAATTTCTGTCATCTAACATCGACAGAATCAATGGATCTTCCATTTATCAAGAAAGTGAAATACTGATTTATGTTAAGGTAGTTGAAACATCCAATGGCTGGACTTCTCATACACATTTAGACACCCAAGCACACTTAACTCACTGTTCTTTAGCTGTATAGAGAAATGCCAATTGAATAATTATATTTTAAACACAGAGCCTGCGTTAGCAAGTGTATTAGTTTTCTAAGACGCTGAAACAAAATACCACAAACTTGTGGTTATTATCTCACAGTTATTATCTTTTCCTTCAGTGTCACATGACATTCTTCCTGTGTGCATGCTCATCTCCAAATTTCCCCTAGTCATGATGCTTGAAAACAAAATTTAACTGAGTAAATTTGAAGATCTGAGTATCTTTATTAAGCATTTCATGAGCTGGGCAGCATCCCATCTAGTCACCAGAAGGGCACTCCAAAAGGTTGTACAAAAAGGAAGTTTTTATAGGAAGAAGGGTGGGGTAAAGGAGCAATTAACAAAGGAAAGGATTATTTTGGGGGTTAAGATATCTTTTGGGGACCAGAGATTGTGAAGGATTGTGTCATGCAAAGTCAATCTTCTTTCTATGGGGGCTGGAAAGAGCCCACGTGACAAATTATTTAATTGGTGATGATCAGTATATTCCAAATGGATTAATTAAGGTTATTTCTGAAAAAGCTTGAAAGTGCAATTAGATCGGGTATTAAATCTAGGTTTGGTATTGTGGGCTTTAAGAAAGAGTGGCACTAATTCGGGACTATACTTTTCTCTTTAACAATGATATCACCAGTCATATTTATATTACAACTCATCTTAACTTAGCTAATTATATATTGGCCAACCTTATTTCCAAATAAGTTAAATAAGCTCAAATTCTTAGGCACTAGGCATAATGACTTCAACATACAAATTTTGAGGAGTCACAGTTCTCCGCATAAACCAAAGTTGGTTTCAACCACTCTAGGGACCAACTACCAGAGAAAGACAATCTTAATACAAAGTTGTATTACATGAAGGTTGGGGTGGAAGGTTCAGGGACTCCTCTTAACACCAATTTAATTCCAACGAGAACCTTTCTACGATACAGTATTGTCTTTATATTATAGAAAACAATTCAGTCAAATAATTTCATTGAGACCCTGACCTTGGCCAGACACTGTTCTTAGGCACGAGAAATCTAGCCACTGGCCAAAAACAATTTCTAATTTAGTCAGAGAAAGGATGTTGCTCTACTCCTTGCCTTTAAATAAATATATAAATCCAATCAATATTTTTTAGGACAACTTTAACATTATGAACAATGAGGTTTTCAAAGTGGAAGTTGGTGTGAGAAAGAGTTCAGAGAGAAAGCAATGCGTGAGCTGAATATTTGAGTAATGAAAAAAGTAGAATGCTCCTTTGGCTAATTTTTGGATCCATTGAGAAATGTATTTTTAGTTATCAACAAAAGTATAACCTATCAAGTATGAAATAGCATGATCTTTAACGTTTCAGCCTGTTACACAGTAACTTTTGAAATTGTGTTGCATTTGAGCATGGTACATTATTACATTTGCATTGTTCCTGGAGTCTGAAACATCCCGTGCACCACAGTGAAGCTGCTGCTGGCTGGGTTTTGTTATATTACTAAACCTGTTTTCTCCTGTTCACTAAGGGTCTTTTCAACTCTTAATGTGCACTTATATCTAAAATCTCCTCTTTCCCTCTAGTGGAAACAGCAGAGTGTAATCCTGCAGGGAGACTGTTTGTTAAGGTTTAACCTGTATCACAAACATGTTTTATCTGTTCTAGTGCACGCTGGAGAGCCCAAGAAGCTCTGAGTCATTTGTCTCTGTGGGCTTCTCAGAGGATTGAAGTAATAAGCCGTCACTGGGTCACAAGACAATAAAGAGCACACCTCACAGCGATTGGAAGATGTGTTTCAAAACCCTCAAGGTGCAAGCAAGTGTGGTCTACGTATATGAGATAACTCCAGAAGGCCTGTGGAATACTTTATAAGTAGGGAGAATGCTCTGGTTGAGTATATATGAGAAATAGCTCACACTGAGTTTATTGAATCATTACAGAGTTAGATATGTGTATGAGGGAGAGTACTACATGGGGGAAGAAATCCTAGTATAGCTTTTCTGCTCTGGTCTACTAAACCAGTCATTTAATAACCCCAGATACCATTGTGCTCATCAATAAACTGCGTCTGACCTAGTTTTATTTTCCAAAAGTTCTCACTAATAATAACCACATATATTATTTCTACCTCCTGTAGTAAGTATCAAAATTGGACATTTTTTTTTAGGGCCTTCTGGTAAAAACCGGAAGACCTACTAGACAAATTCAAAAAGAGCTGTGAGCACTCAAAATTAGACATTTTTAAATGGAATTTTATTTATTTATTTATTTATTTATTTATTTATTTATTTATTTATTTATTTATTGAGTTATAGGTCATATGTTTATTTTAATATTAAAAAAAACAACCATATGGCTACCAGTTGGAACTGTTTGTTGAACACAAAATTATAGGTATAAGGAGTATTACCATCTGGAGTTCTAACATGTTCAGGCAAAAGTAAAGGCTGTTTATTAGCTTAAAAAATGATCAGGGTTTTTGGGACAGTGCCAAGTTTTACAGGCCAACATGGTTTCCAAAAGCCAGGTGGGGATACGTGGGAGCAGATTGTCTCCATGACCCTTTCCCAAGTGCCCAAAGATACTGGAGTTCATTCCCATGCTCCTAGTAAAGGAAGCGAGAGGAAAAGTCAATGTGAACTATTGCCTTGAGGAACAGATCACTGATAGCACCCACCCCGGGTACCTGAACTAATGGCATCATTTGGAGTTTTTTACTACCCAAATCCGACCTACAGAAGGGCAGGGGAGGCCACCTACATGGTGCAGTTGGAGAAATTATAGTCAAATTCCTCCACACTCAAAAACTCTTTTATTCCCCCAATATGGTGCAGAGAACTCAGGATCCCTCTTTTCAGAGGCCAAAGCTTTAGAGCGCAGCCATGAGCATGTGCCTCCTGGATCATTCTCTCAATATCATAATCTTACTTTTCATGATACATGAACTGTTCATCAACCTAAAAAGCAGCTACAAGCATCTATTGGGGATCAGATTCTGTATTGGTACCAGAAACATGAATGTCTCGGTCCCTGTCTCTGGGGAGTTTACAATCTAAAGATATCTGTAGATCAGCCAAGTGAAAGGACTTGAAAATCAAAAACAAGGAGGATGGGAAGGAGAAAGAATTAGAGTTCCTGACGAGGAATAGCTGTAATGGAGAGTGGACTAGGAATGGGGTGGGGTGCAAGGGAACCATGGCGTGAATCAGGAGATAAAACAGTGGACGATGGAGGCAACAGAGAACCAGGGCTGGAAGCAAATTGGGTAGGTCCGTAGGTCCTACCTTTACCGCTGCACAATTCGCCATGATCTTTGTCACTTCATATCACATCTGAAGACGTTTGACTATTACCTTACTCTCCCGTGCTGGGTCGTGACTGTCCTCTGAGAGGCAGTACATTGAAAATGCCACAGATCCACTGGCTGCTTGAAGCACATGCTACTGAGAGAGTGCTTTGATTAGGAAAAGAAATCCAGGTGTTAAATGAAATAAATATTCTCCCGCTGTAATATATTCAGTGCACATTCCTGGAGTTGGGTCCCCTGGAAGTTTTATCCACCTTACAGTTTCTACCACAGCATCTAAATGTTAATGTTATAAAGCTAGCAAAGGCAAGCAACAAATTGCCTCATTTTCCCCTCCACTGGATATTCAGAAATAACTAAGACTCTAGAAAATGAAGAGACGGCGTAGTTTAGTGAGGGGGAAAGAGAGTTTTGGATGAAAGTGAAAATATCTCTGCCCCAGTCCTGCCTCTGCTGACAGGTGTTTCCAAAGATTTCTTAAAAAACAGTTTAGCATTTATGGTCTTAAGTTTCTCTTCCAGAAAGGGAAAGAGCTGAGGTCTGATGTCGAAAGATACACCCAGCTCTATCATTCTATGACTCTGGTTATTTAAACTTACAGTACTGAGCCAGGACTATCCCCAAGCATTTATCAAGGATCTCTCTGCACCTGAAACTATGCTAGGAATTATATCAAAGCATCCTTGGAGTTTTATCCATGTTGGCTGTGTGTGTGTGTGTGTGTGTGTGTGTGTGTGTGTGTGTGTATACATACATATATATTTTGCAAGTTGAGATAGCTTGACAGTACACAATGATTAAATTCACCTGACTATGAATGATGACAATCCACATGTTATAAGTTCAAAGGTGTGAGTTAGGATAGTGGAAATGTTTCCTGAAATGATGTGTTAGGACAAGGTGGAAATTGAGAAAATCATTCTCTTTATCCAGTCACTCTGAGAGAAATGGTGTGAAGAGATGAAGTTTTGAAAGCTGCTTTTGTGAAGGCAGGTCTTGCCAGTAAGAGAGGAGTTTTTACTAAGACAGTGGAAGGCCCTTGGAAGGCCCTTGGAGGTGAGTACAGTCAAGTGATATCAAGAAAGTCTTCCCAACAGGAATGTCTAAGCCTAGCATGAAATGAAATAGAGATAGTAATTTCACTCCCAACTTTAGGATTGCATTAGGAACTGGAATTGAGAAGATAGCATTGTTTTCAGATGCTCCTTCAAGTCAGATTTCAAAGTGACTTGGATAAAGTACAAGAGATGTCGTTCACCAAAGAATGGTTTCAACATAATCCCTGACCTATAATATAAAAAGTGAATAAATAAATTAAATTATTGAAGTCAGATAATATAAAATATTACAAAAGAGAAAACAAACATTATAAAGCAATTCTCTTTCTAAAATCACCAGAAACTTCTCTAACTGAATCAGCAAAGAGGAGACAGGAAACCCACAACTTTAATGCTGGGACACGTAATCTATAGTAACCCTGGAGTCACTCCTCTACTTCCTTGTTGTATGAAAGAGGTGGTGCTCTATACGTTTCTGTATGGGTGTAAACATATGTGCATAAACATATGAAATGCATGCAATAAATATATGCTGTCATTATGCATAATGCCTTTTTCTTTCTTTGGTATCATTGTCGTCTTGTCTTGGCTGAGAACACCTGTGTCTCAGGAGCATTATCCTGGGGCACATGGGTAAGTTGTGCTCAGCCTCTGCACAGTCCAGTTCTTTGACTTGTTGGAGTTTCAGAGTTCATTGCCTCTCTTTCTTTCTTTTTTTTTTTTTTCTTTTTTTTTAAGTCTATTAATTTATTTTTGTTACAGATGTTTCTCCTTTTTTCCGCATTTACACCCTCCTCCCCCTCCCCCCCACCCCCGTCCCCAGCTTTGTTGTCCATGTCCATCAGTTATGTATATATGCACATAAGTTCTGTGGTTTATCTCTTCCCTTCCCCCCACCTCCTCTTCTGAGGGGTGTCAGTCTGCACCCTACCTCCACATCTCTGGGTCTACCCTGTTCCTCAGACTGTTATGTTCATTATATTCCACAAATAAGTGAGATCATGTGATATTTGTCTTTCTCTGCTTGGCTTGTTTCGCTTAGGATAATACTCTCCAGGTCCCTCCATGTCATCTCAAAGGATAAGAGATCTTTCTTTCTTACAGCTGCATAGTACTCCATTGTGTATATGTACCACAGCGTTTTTATCCATTCATCCACTGATGGACACTTGGGCTGCTTCCAGATCTTAGCTATTGTAAATAGTGCTGCTATGAACATGGGGGTACATGTATTCTTTCTGATTGGTGTTTCAGGCTTCTTAGGGTATATTCCTAGAAGTGAGATCACTGGGTCAAATGGCAATTCAATTTTTAATTTTTTGAGGTAACCATGCCTCTCTTTCTATATCTGTAGCCTCCTCCAAAAACAGGTCTAGCAGCCCTCTAGGGTGAAGTACTAGAAACTTTGTTCCAGCCTTTTTTCCCTCCCACAGAGATAAATACCATGTATCTCCCTTGTGCTACTCTGTGGGAGTGAAGCATCCACTCCCACTATTATCATGTTCCTCCATTCCACCACAGCCGCACCAGCCAGTCTCTGGCCTTGCATATCTGCTATTGCCGAGGAGAAGCCACTGGATTGGTTCATAAACCAGATTCCGGGGGATGCACCTCAGACTCTTCTGCAAACTCCCCTGAGCTCATGGCGGGAGCACTAAGTCGGTCTCCAGGCGTCTCAGTTTAGTGAGCACCCAGCTGCAGAGAGATGCCAGTTCCACAGGCACGATCATTCTCCTGCTATGTATCAGTTCCATCGGGATGTGTGTGGTGACTGTCAGCTTTGAGGATTCAGCAGGGGATCTGAGAAAACAGAGGAAGTCCATCTGCAGAGGGAGAACATTAAGCCAAACCACAGGAAAAAGCAGGGGTTGAAAGAAAGTGAAATCCTGGTTGTTGTTTTTCCTCTTGTTCTGATTGTTTAGAACCAGTTTTATCTCAGAGTTCCCATGGTGTAGTTACACGAGGCAGTAAGTTTTCCTTTTACGTAAGTAAGTTTGTATCTTTTAAAATAATTTAGTGCTTTTACTTTCTGGGAAAATTTTTAAGTGTGATTCTATCCATAGTAAAATCAACTATAGCCAAACATTAAAATCGAAACAGAGAAACAGAGAGAAAGAGAGACAGAGCGAGAGAGCAAGAGAGAGCGAGAGAGAGAGAGAGAGAGACGGGGGGGGGGAGAGCATCAGCAGGAGTAAAATCTCAGGTATAGATAGATATAAATAGATTTGAAATAATGAATCAAAGTGGGGGTTGGGCTGACTGTTCTTTAAAAAGTTTTTTTTTTTCTGCACTAGAGAAATATTCAAAGACATTCTAACTTAGTAAATTCATATTTGACAATAAGCTCATTCACAATATTTTACTCATTTTGAGGATAAAAATGTAAATATATTTTTTATGAATGTCTGAAGCTACAATCTATAAGATTTCCATTTGTTTTAAAATACACACACACATGCACACATAAATCAAATGCATTCACTTAGAGGTCAGAAAGGATAATCTGGGTTGTCAAAACCATCATTGGATAAAATATACATCAATGTTCTTAAAGCATTCAGGTAGTTAATTACCTAATCTGGCCTTGGGAGTCTCCAGAGATCAGGTCCCTGCTGCCTTTGGTTCCATTAAATATATCAAAGAGTTTGCATTTGCATTGTCATTAGACGAGTTGGAGCAGGAAACAAGAAGAAAAAACATTTTTTTCTCCTTACCATGTGAAATCTCACTTTGCTCTAATAAATACAGATCTTATTTTGAAAGCCTGACCCATTACATCTGGTTTGGTTTCACCCGTTTCCCAGATTCCAGCTACAGTGCAGGAGACTCAGCAGCACTGAGAGTCAGCCTGTGAACACAAAGGTCATATCACATTCCGCAGCACTCACGTGGTGAAAGTACTCACGTATTTTTCCCTGAAATACTTACTTAAATTTAAATCGAGTGAATGAATAGACTGGAAACAAATGCTTTTAAAACAAAACAAAATATGATATAGTTCTAAGTGAAAGGAGTATAGGTTTGACAAGAAGCTCTTTATTTAATTCTATGTGAACATCCAACAGGAGCTCTACCGTCCCTCTGATACTGGGTGGGCCATGGAATTGTTCTCCGTGGACTATCTGTGCCCGATTGCATTGCATTTGACTCCATAAATGAGCCTGATGCTGAGTGTCACCCAAGGAGGCCAAGGGAGACCTTGACCCAATCCAGTTTCTTGTCATGGAACAAGAGGAATTCAACAGTGTGATGGAAGGATTTAGTATAGCACAGTGAATTTATTAAAGGGATAGGGCTCACTCAAGAAGTGAGAGCCGGTGACCTCAAAGGACAAGGCGTGCCCGTGGGGTCTGGGTGGAAGGTTTTAGTTAGGTGGGGATAGAGTGGTCCTCTGTTTCTGATGCTGGTGGGACCACTGTCTATGCGGCCCATTCTTGTCTGTCCTCTCCCGACAGAGATTCATTTTTGGTCATCTCACTTACAGGAGAATGGGGAGAGGGAAACGGGGGGAACAGGTGGTTAGTGAAGGTCAAGTCTGCGGTGTTCCAGCCAAGATAGAAGGGGTGGGTAGAGACTGGGGCCTTCGTTTTCTATTCTAACTTTCCTGCCTCAAGCCCACACAGCGAGGAACAGTAAATTATCTGTCCCTTCCTTCATATCCCCTCATGCTTATCCACCAAAATAGATAACAGTTTACTAATTTTGTTATAGGAAAAAAACAGCAACAAAAAAACCCCAGCCCCAAATGGTGTCACTCACGCTAAAAGCTCATGATGATACCAAACCTAGATTTAAAAAAAAATTTTTTTCTTTATTGATTTTTTTAGAGAGAGAGAGGAAGGGAGAGGGAGAGAGATAGAAACATTGATGAGTGAGAACATAGATTGACTGCCTCCTGCATACCCCACACTGGGGATTTGGCCCACAACCTGGGCATGTACCCTGACCAGGAATCAAACCGGTGACCTCTTGGTGCATGGGTCGACGCTCAACCACTGAGCCACACCAGCAGGGACCAAACCTAGATTTAATACCTGACCTAACTGCAGTTTCAGCTTCTCCCAGAAATGTAATCATAGTCCATCACTATGGAACTTTCCGCTCAAGCAGGACTAGGGTTTCCTGTAACATGGTCCCTCTCCATCCCTCATAGAAAGAAGAGGGAATCAGCATGATAAAGACCCTTGCCCTTCTCTTCTCCTAATATATATATATATATATCCAGGCCCCAAAATAATCCTCTATTTCTTTTTTTTATTGCTCTCTTACCCCACACTTCTCTCCATAAAAACCTTCTATTGTGTACAACCCCTCGGTATAGCACTTCTAGTTGCTGAATCGGATGCTCGGGGATTCATGAATAGCATAGTAAAGCAAATTAGATCTTCACATTTACTTGGTTGAATTTTGTTTTAAAATAGTTTGAAAATCCCAATCTAAAGCAAATGTTTCTTACCATAGAGAGGATTACGTTTTCTGCTACCAAATCTGGGCCAGAAAAGTCTTTCCTCTCAAAACAATTTGAATTGCCATCCGTTCCGATTAGCATTCTACTGATAAGAATCCTGCCTCTTGGAGGGTACATCTTAAAAATAACTGATGATCTTCTCATTATGAAGAAGGTGACTAGATTTGCAATTTGGATGAAACTGACATCAAGTCATAAACCCAAACTTTAAAATAATACCAGGATTTAAAGCAAGCAAACAAACAAAAAACACTTGTTTTCTTATGTTCTTACATTAAAACATTAAACCTAACCATATAAAAGTATTCTCTTGGTTGATGGAGAAGGTAGAATCCAGAGGGCATGTCTGACTCCTTGAAAGATAGACAGTTAAAGTAAATAATACATGTAGAATTTTTTTCTTAAAAGCTTTCTCATAGAAATGTAAGGCAGCCTTTTCTCTGGGTCACAATACTTTACTTAATGGATCTGTTATTTGTTAAGACAAGAAATGCATTGTTACTAGACAATGTACCTATTTCCAAAAAAAAAAAAAAAAAAATTCAAGAAGAGAAAAATAAATTGCTTTTTATTTGATCCTCAAATCAAAGAATGTTAATGATGGAAAGGGTTTTTCAAATCACAAAGTCTAATACCTTTTCTCTACAATTATTCAAAGTAAACCTGGAAAAGGGAGCTGTCCCTCTTCAAGGCCAGATAAGTTGTTGGGTCTGTTAAACAATAGAAATCACTTTTTCTTAAGACACAGTTGTTATCAGAGAAATGCATGGATGGAATTTCTCCGCTGCTAGTGGGAGTGGGTTATTGAGGTAGTACTGGAACAAACATTTCCAGAAGGGCTCATGGGAGGATTAGATGTGATAGAAAGCTTTATTTGCATAGAATTACACCCCTGGGTTTGCAAAGTCCCATTTACCTTAATCCAGTCCTATACGATGTGCAGCAGGGGATTCAGCAGAGCTAGAAGCAAAGCCAGTGTCCAGAGTTTCCATTTCATGGTATAGCTGGGTCCAGTGGAGCATCAGGCTAGTCACAGTCCATCAGTCCACTGTGTGGGGTCCACATGGCCTTGAGCTATGTGGGCAAATGCAGAGGCACATACCCCTTGCAACAAGAAAGCCAGGAGCCCAGTGCAGAAGAGAGAGAGAACTCCTTCGTTTAGGAGCTTAAATATCTCATCTTCCCACACTTACAGTGTCCACACCTACTCTGGCCAATGACCTGTTCCCTGGTGTGACTCACCGGCAAGTACCTTCCAGACATTACTGGGCACGCATCTAAATTACAGATCCCCATTGCTCCTTTCTTGTTATTAATAACTGGGTTATCACAATGGTATCTCAGTACCTCCTACAAGTTCATTATCTTGATCACAAATTACAGTATCCTAAGAACAATAAAAGTGTTTATGAAACAGGCTGACAGGAATTAATTTGCTTTTTAAATGTTTTCTCTAAATTTCTTAGGAAACCTAGATATTCTAACTATATGTTATTAATTTACTTATCTGTAGAAATCATAAGTAAATTCTTTTAAATGTAGACAAAATTTATATTCAATTTCTATTTTAATAAGACTTTAGCTTCCCAAGAACCAATTAAAATCATTTAAAGCAATTAATTTGAATCTCTCTCTTATTCCTCTTTATTCTTTCTTCTCTTGAACAATTTTCATCCAAAGCCATTCGGTCTGACCAGTCGAAGAAGACTATGGCACAATGAGCGCCCTCAGTGGGACATAAAGTCCAACGAGGGGGCAAATGGTCCCCACTTGGGGATGGCAGCATCCCAGCACATGGTGTTGAATCCTATCTGTGGTGAAGAAGGCAGCCTCATTGGAGGGCCACCTGAAAATGGGTAGTAAGAACCCAGCAGGGTGAGGAGGATGTCTGTGTGTACAGAGGGGTAGCAGACGGGACCTGGCCATAGTGTCAGACTCTGAGTGGGGTAAGGAGTATGTACTCCCAGAGGGGTGCTCTGAGGAAATCATGTGCCCCCTGTGTGACAAAATCATCCCCACAGAAGAAGGTCTAGCGTGGGAAAGATAAAGAACTAATTGACCTTGTGGTGTTGGATTAGAGTTGGAGCCAATTACTCAGGCTGCTCAGGGCAACCCCTGATGATCTTTCTTCTCAGACCATTTCCACAAATCAGTGCTCTCCTGGGGTCCTATGCCCTCCGGGCACTCTCTTGTGCAAACACAGTTGAAGAAGGCTCTAGAATGACTCAGTTGTTTTGTACTACCCTTTCTCTATTTATTTCTCTCTGTCCCTCTCACAATCTCTGTCTTTGTTTATCTTCCTTTGTCTCTGTGTCTGTCTATCTTCTCTCGTCCACAGGAAACCTTTCTGCAAATATTTTTTATTGATTTTTAGAGAGAAAGGAAGGGAGAAGGGGAGAGAGAGAAAAAAACATCAATGTGATAGTGAAACATCCATTGGCCACCTACTGGGGATCAAGGCTGCAACCCAGGCATGCACCCTAAACAAGAATGAACCAGAGACCTTTCAGTGTGTGGGACAATGCCCAACCAACTGAGCTACACCAGCCAGGGCTACAGGAAACCTTTATATTAACACTTAATTGAAATAAGTGTCACTGACTCTGCAAACGAAGCTTCAGCTTGTTCAACTGTGACTCAGTATACCCTCACATTCCAAAGGACACAATCCAAGCTCTACAATTGGTCCCTTAGATTTTAGATGAGGAAGGTGAGGATCTCCTTCCTCTGTCCACGGAACAGGGGTAAAGAAAGTGTCAAGATATCACAAAAATGTTTTCTAAAGGTATTCTATCACCACATTCAATTTTCCTGACCATTATGCTCAGATACTTTTACCTCGTTGAGTTGGTGAGGGGTCAAATATTTTAAAAGAAGTCTTTAGCTACCTTGTCAGTGGGGATAATTACTGCACTTTGCACAGCAGTCTGCTTCTCTAACTTCCTGTGTGGTTCCCTCTCCTTCGTACATTTCCACACACATGGCAGGTTGTCCTCTATTGGTTGGCAGGGCTGTGTCAGTAGCTCTGGCCAATAGGTTACAAGTAGAAGTGACAAACACCACATGCAGGCAGGAGTATACGACACAGGTGCAAAACCTTTCAGGGCCTTCTTTCTCTCTGATGTGACATCTGGCAGTGCTCTCGATAAGAGCCTGGCCCCCAGACTGTGTCTCAGAGTGGAAATGCTGAAGGAGAGATCTCAGCTGACATTTGATTCCATAGAGCTTTGGCAAGAAACTATCCTTGTGGTTGCTGCTTAGGGGAGGATCACTCCTTACTGCAGCGAGATTTAACAGACCTCGCCCTTTTTAGAGTTTTCACACAGGGATGTGGGGCACCTGTACTAATTCCTGTTACTATTGAGGCCCCTGCTGAAACTGAAGCAGGGAGCCCTATTTAACATTCTTCAAACACTTATCATTGGGGTGGACAGGAAAGCATAGACTCTGTAGTCGCAGCCCCTGGATTCCAATCTCAAGCACATCTTTTACTGGTTCTGTGTCCTTGGGCAAGTTGCTTGACAACTCTGTGCCTCAATTTTCTCGTCTGAAAAACATGGGTAATTACAGTGTCAATCTCATAGGTTGTGATAAAGATGATTGCAGCTAATCTTTTTAATGAGCTTGGATTTGTGTCTGCCTCATAATAAGTTATTAATAAGTCTGATACAGTTTTTAGCTTCCATCTCCTCACCAGCCCGGTACTGCTGAAATGTGTCCAGCTTGCTGTTCCTCTCTGTTCCACTCACTGCTTGGCTAACGTCTGTCCTAGCCTGTCCATACTAAAAGCCATATCCTTGAGTCAGAGCTTTTACTACTACTTGCCTACAGTTCTTCATTTCTTTATCCAACAATTGTTCATGGTTCCAACCTCAAATAGTTCTCAGTTCTCATCAATTCGATTTCAACAACTCTTGACACTATCATTTCTATTTAGACAGATCTGCACAAGGAGAATACAGCAAGCTTCCTCGCAGTCTGACCTGAAAAATGCCAGAGGCAGGCACTTTATTATGGGAACTGAATACTCTTTTTAATCGGCTGAATCTACGATCCACCCTAGCTTTGAGCACAAGAGAGGATAAATTGCTCTAGAATTTGGGGGACTGGGTGGTGTTGAAGCAACTTCCTGAACTGTTATGACCATCTGAATAAAGCTTCCCTAGTTTACTTCATTGAAATTATTGGTATTATTGACTCTCTATGCAAAGTTATCAAGCATATGTTCGTGCTGGGTATGTCTTTTGATGTGACTACCTAACAATTTCCTAACATATCCTGTAGGCAAGGTAGGTGCGGTTCTAGCACGTGGCATTTTTTCAGTGTCATAGGAGTTGGTAGAAAGTGAACTAGCAGGAAAATGGTGAGATCCAGTATGTTATTTGTTGTTTTTATCCATTTCACATTCCACTTCTACTGCAATGACACAGAATTTAATAATTAGAATATTACAACTGACAAAAAATTCTGGGTGATTTGACAGTAATTTAAGATGGATAAAATTTCTTCTGTGCTTTGTTAAAATATCTTTCTCTTTCTCCACTTTTTATGTAGGAATTTAATAGAAATGTTTCTATGAAATCCGAGATAACCTTGGAATGAGTCTACTCTCTTAGAGTATATGTTCTCCTTGGACATTTATTAGGACTCTAACATTTTATTCTGCTGTAAATTTTAGTTGCTATCCTAGCCTTTACAACCAAGTTTTCAAGGTTTAATGTCAATTCCTAATTTGACTTTAAACTTGGCAAGTTTTTGAGTGCATGCGATATAACATCAGCTTCAACTTCCCTCCTTAATCTCTCCTGCTTCTGCTGCATTTCTCTGAGAAGCAGCAAAGGCACGGTGGTTGACATCACTTGTAGTTGTTATCTGTGGTAAGCAGGTGTTCTCTGAGTCTTGCCTAAAGCAAAAGCTAGCTCTTTTAGTATAGCTCTTAGGTGAGGAACAGTAAAGAAAAACCCATGTGTAGGAGGTAAACCTCAACAGCTTTTTATTTCTGTTATTTATTTTATTTAACTAATTTATTGTATTACAGATGTTTCTCCTTTCCCCCCCATTGACACCCTCCTCCCATTCCCCCCGCCCCAGCACTGTTGTCTATGTCCATTGGTTATGCTTATATGCATAAGTTTTTTGGTTTATCTCTTCCCTCCCCGCACCCCGCTCCTCTCCTCTGAAGTTTATTAGTCTGAACTCTACTTCTATGTCTCTGGGTCTATTTCATTCAAAAGCTATTTAAAGTCATTGGTTTATGTTTTCTGAATAAAATAGTTCATTTTATTTAGTATTATCTTATACATGCATTTAAAGAAAAGTTAAGTGATAAGACTATGTTTAATGAAAATATTTTGGTGGAGAATTTGGATTGTCAAAGCTAAAACTCAGGCTTCTAGAATAATTAAGATGTCCTGTTTGCTTTTGGTTGAATGACGGAAATTCACAATAGGTCAGAATCATATGAACCTATACTTGGGATTTCCTTTAGAAATAACTTTACATTTTAACAGAAACCAGAATAAAGACCTGATATTCAGTATAAAAATCACCACAAATACCAAATTTATCTAAAATAAAACCAAATTTGTATACTGTATAACATATATATATATACACACACATATATGTACATATATGTATATGTATGTATCATGTGAAAATGAACCTATTAAACAAGGCACAAGCAATAGCCAACCACAAACCATATTCTAATGTGAAAGTGTGTTATACTTTCCAATACAAAAGTTCTTAACTTATTTCTTCATAAATCTGGCTTCAGTTTGGACACAGTAAATTAGAGAAATTCCTTAAAAATCTCAGAAAAGGTGTTTTGTTTTGTTTTTTTAGTAGATTTTGATAAATATATTTAGGGGCAGTTAGAGAGAGACCGGAGAGCGTCCCACACCTCTATAAGAAAATGGTCTGACTTGATTCCTTTCTGAGTTACTATAAATTTATGGTGAGAGAACAATGTGTATCTTTCTAGAGAACTCCAATTTTCTCTGTCATTTCCCATGTTCTTAATTTCATGTCCTACCTGTTTCAGTGTTATTCCTAGTAACTATTAAGACTGTAATTCTGTTTCAGATAATCTAACTAATTGAATACTTCTTCTGAGACCCTGAAGTAGGTACATTTGTAACTACCATTAATAACCTGGTTATTATTAACAGGAAAGGAGCAGAGGGGAGACTAGACAATATAGACATGCCATTCATACAGCTTTGCCAGGAAACTGCAGTTAACATTCTCCAAGTCTGTTCCCTACAGATTGATGGGGAAAAGGACTGGGTAAAGGCAGTTTAAACACATGCCCAATAAGGTCTGGGTGACATAGGAAAATGCTTACCTGTCAGTCACACCTGGGAACAAGAAGTCAATGGACAGAATAGGCATGGCCACTACAAGGGCTGGAAATCTGAATACAGTATTTAAACTCCTAAACAAAGGAAGTTCCCTCTCTTCCTGTCTTGGCTCTTGCCCTTTGACCCTCTTGCTCTTCTGGCTCTCCTGTTGCAAGGGGTGAGGTCCCCCGCATTTGCCTGCATGGATCACGGCCATGAGGGACCTACATAGTAGACTGATGGAATGAATCCAGTCTGATACTCTGCCAGACTCAACTCCACCATGGAACGGGAACTCTGGACACTTGCCCTACTTCTAGCTCTGCTGAATTCCCAGCTACCCCTCTTCCAGGACTAGACTAAGGGTACTGGGACTTTGCAAACTGAGGGCTATAACTCCACGCGAATACAATCTTTTACCACATCTCATTCTACCGTTAGAGTCTTAGAAAATTCATTTTCTCAAGATATCACAAGAGCCCCACTCCCACTAGTGTCAGAGAACTGCATCTCTCTTGCAACACTACCGTTATCAGGCTGTACCAACGGGGACCATGATCTTTGAGAGGCTAACTAATGTTCTTAAAGTCTCAAAGCTAATGGTGAATCTCATACTCAAATTCAGATACACCTGCTAGTGAAACCTAGGCTGCTACTGCTTTACAATTGCACCTGCTAAAGGTTCAGTCTTATTTTAATGCATTGTTTGTATAAAATCTGAGAACTCTGAACTGTCCAAACACAGCAACTTGGATCCCTTAATAGGCTTGAAACTCTGTGTCATGTTTTCTAGAGCAATGAAAGCATCACTCTCCTCATTCTTTCAGTGATTTCCTTTGTACAGTCTCCCCTCATTGCACATTTGGCTCTTTTTAAGGCTTATAAGACTGTAATGTGTGAACCTTATTAACTAATTTCCTTTAATGGTTTGGTAAAGCCATTTGTTAATTCTGGCCTGGTTGTCCAGCTCTGCTGCAGCAATTTGGGGTCTAGGACACAGGTAGGAAATAAAAAGCCTTCCGAGTCCAATGTGAGGACAGCTCATTTTAACTGTCAGAAGGCTTTAAGTGGTAGCCGAATCTTAGAGAAAATGTCCTCCTTGTGAGACCTATAACCCCACAATCTGGGTGGAGAGTCTTTACACCACCTAGGGGGTGATTTTCGTTTCTATCCTTATCTTTCACATGAAGAAATGCAGACTTAGATAAGTATTGCATCTTATGTAGGGTCATATAAGTGGTCTGTGGCAAAACTGAGTTTCTGTACCAGTTCTTGCTGAATATTAATAAATTGGAAAGAGCTCCAGATGTCACAGAGATATATTAAAGTAAGGAGCAACTCAAGATCCAGAGAACATAAGAGAGGGTCTGAGGAATTAGTTCTGCACTTCCAGGATACACCACTAAACCTACAAATAGGGAATGAAAGATCAAAAATAAACTCTCACCCACATCTGAGCAATCATAAGCTTGTATTTACCATATGCACTGCTCACATACTGCTTATTTACCTTAACGCAATCACTCATTAGAGCTCTATTCTTGTTAAATTGCTACAGAAGACTGTGAGGATAATAATATTATTAATTATTCATCTGGGAAACAAAAAATCTAAGTTGAAGCCAATTACATATGGAAAGAAATGATTTTCTACAAAGTGTGGAACTATTTTTTTTTTAAACTCAAAATCCAAGCAGTGTTTGCCTTTAGCGTTACATATGAGTTTCTATTTGTTTATTTATAAAATAGCTATTCATGTGAAATCTACATCCTGTGGAGTGGCTGCAGGTGCTTAATTGCTTGCCCGTAAGCAAACCATTACTGCACCATAACTCCATTATAGCACTCTGAGAAAATGCTATGAGCAGAAATAGCTTTTAAGTAAAGTTTTACACCCTATTTTGCAACCAATTCCCCTTCCATATTAAATAAATTTATTTTATCTAACATTGCTTTTTTCTCAATAGACCAGGAGATATTGGAAAATCCAGTGACTGTACTTCTGTTGTTATTCCTGGTTAGAAGTCCAGAGAAAGAAGAAATCTGCTTTGTATCTCCCACTTGTCACAGGTAGGGATACAGAATGAGCTTATTAGAACACAAATAGATTGATGGTGAACAGGAATCATGCCTATGTAATTAATCATTAGGTAATGGTTGGGGTGGTGACATGGTATTTCCTGAAATGTCAGTATCCTTTTGGTGGCTTAACTCATCATATTCCTTCTGCTCAAAATAGTAAACTGTTACCATTGCCTTAAGTTCACTTGTGAGGCATTCATGCTTCAATGCCTCGTTCGATCATTTTAACTTGGAATAGGTGACAGGGAATAACCATTTTCTGATAATCATCTGAAATCAATTTATACATATATACATTTTTCTTATCTTCTGAGTGTTTTGATTGATGGTAATAAGGAAGAGGGAGAAAAGCGAAAGAGAGACCAGGAGGAAGGGACTCTAAATTTTCTGTTTACTTATGCTTCCTAAGGAAGCTACAGCCACACCCTCCTGCCAAAGGAATTGTAAAATGTTTACCTTTTTGAGGCTAATTGTTGATATTCTTAGGCTAAAATGGGTCTCCAACTACATCAAATTCAGGTTTTTCACTTTCCTTCCTTCTTATCAAGCACCTTTGAATGAAGTATGACTGAAAAAAAAATAGAAAACAAATAAATTTGACATTATAATAGCTTTCCTAAATGATCCAAGTCCCCCCAACCTCAAAAAAATAAAAAAGAAAGAAAATCAGGGAGTTTTGAGGTATCAACATGGTTAAATATTATATACTTTACAACATGGAAAAAAGTTTACTTAGCGTCACAGGTTCAAAGATCAATTTAAGTACCTATTTGATAAGCATTATGCTATTTGCATTCACTTTTATATTTTTATGTAATCCTTAAAAAGTATATGAAATAAAAGTTTCCAAAACTAAAACTAAAACATTCACTAAACTTTTTGTATGCTATGACAAACATTATATATATATATTTGTTTGTAAAAGGGACAGAAAAGCAATCTAGGGAAATACAAAGAGCTTTGCTCTATGATGCTACCAATGAGTTGCTGTTGTTTTTTTCCCAAATCCCTTTCTTGTCATTCTATTTTTACATTATGAGAAAAAATAAGAGTAGAGAAGTATAAATCTGGTAAAAAAAAATACTTATTTGGGGGTCTAAAATGATAATTGGATAAGTATAGACATGAATGCCTAAAAATAAATAATTAAAAAAAAATTTTTGTTTTAGAGGAAATAACAAAGCTTGATTAGAGAATCATCTTGTACAATATTGATAAATATAAATGACCCATTTAATTTTCCTCCTACAACCTAATTGAGAACTTGATTTTGTTTTTTCATCAGTTGGAACAATCAGTAAAAATAAAAAGTAAAGAAGACTTAAAACTGTCAAATATCGCAAGGGCTTTTTAAGGGAAACAGTTAATTAATTGCCTGAAAAACAAAGAAAAGAAAGAAAGAAATCCCCTATCATAAACATATCTCCAGCTTCAGTTACTTATGAGGTTTTCTAGTAAGGTATTTTCTGAATTCAAGTTCCAACCTCGGCTGCTGGATTGAGTGGAATAAAGGAAAATTTACCCTTTGGAATTCAAGAGAATGTCCCTATTTGGCATATGGAGGAAATTCAGCTTTTGAAGTCAAAATCTTATTTCTCGTTTGGACCTTAAACAAGGCCAAACATCACTTTATATGTCAAAACCTGGCTGTGCCCATAGCCAAAGTGGAAATCAACTGTGGAAGTGATTTGAGGAGAATGCCAGGTGTTAGAAAATAGGAAACACCTTCTAACCACAGAGGGCTAAATAAAACTGAAAGGCTGTTTTTACAGGTTGCTCACTTTTAGTTGAGATCAGTAGAAAAAGAAAATATGAACTCGTAAGTGGATATTAATACATTTCATTATCTTATTCTTGACAATCCTCTTAAAAACAGAGTCTTTCCTCTTAAACAAAAGAAGCATGTAGAATGTTTATCTGTAACATGTAAAATCAGAAAACACTAGAATCAGAGAAGTTTAAAAAGATTGTTGAATGGCCAGTATTGCTCAGAGGGAAACCTATATTGCTGGAAGAGGAGAGGGTAGCAGCGTTCGTAGAAACAAAGTGAGACTCCAGCAATGTTAGCAGCCCAAGTAGAGGTCACTCAGACCTTCTGCAGAGACAGATGAATTAAGAAGGAAGAAATGCAAGAATTATCTTACAACCACACCATGCAAGGGCAGCTAAAAACAGAGTCGGATTTTGACATCATGGAGCAAAAGTTTCCATATGGATTAGACAACACGTTCCCTACTCTCAGTTCCTCTGGTAATGAGGTTGCCTCCAATGTGCTAATGCCTTTGAAATGCGTAGAACTCCATTGGAATGAGTTAAATACTAACTGGAAGCAGAACCACAGGAGTGCCATGGAGACTCTTTTAGAAAAAAATTCTGGGGAATGGTTAGAGGGATTTGCCGTATAAAGATGTGAGATCCTGGATCCAAGCTCATCTGTGATTTTAAGAGAATGTCTGGGTTCAGCCATTTCCCCCTCTGACCCTAAGTCCATGCAATTCATAAGTCCTGTAGTTAAGACCTACCATATACCTACGTCCTAAATATAGCATCGAATGTATTTGTACTAAAAAGCAATTTCATTATTTGTCTAAAATTCTAATTTAACTGGGTGTCTCTGTGTTAATCTGCCAACCCTAAAAAGGAATCATGGCTAAATGTCCTTGGGGCCTGGTGATCCAGGCACCCAGCTTGCCCCTGCCACAGGTGGGGTTTCAGGGGTTCAGGTGTTTACCCACTTGCAACTAAGAGCAAAGCAAAGTTAACAGAGGTTATCTAATAGATAGCACTCAAAATTTAATGGGCTTGAAAAATCCCCAAGTTTCCTCCTATGAAAGGCCTCTCTTTAATAGAGTCTGACTTGGTGAGTCTGGGCAGGCGCTGTTATCTATATTTTAATAAGCACTCCAAGTAAATCAATTATAGAACATTTCAGGCAACATTTTAAGAAAAAAAATTCTAGTCCAACCTTGCATTTTTTTAAAATAAGAAAATTTCCCAAGGAAATAAAATGTTTTAATCTATCAATACTTACTGTATTATAAATCAAAATGGACAAAATAATTTAATAGTTTATTTGAAATAACAATGAGACCATTAAGGTAAGATAAAGCATATATTTATAAAATATCTATATTTTTCAAAATGAAAAATTAATTTAGTTAAAAGACTTGCTTTATAATGCTTTGTTTACATTATTATAAATTGCTTTAATGAATATTTCAATAAAGACAACTGAATTCTCATCTTTTTTTTCATTTAATGCTTTAATTAGTTGTTTTGGTTAAGATACATGAAGAAAACTTGGCATCATACAGATACATAATTGGGGGGAAAGCAGATATATTAAAGGGCTCTTCAGTTAATAGTGGATATTCTTTTTAAGAAAATTAAACTTGCCACAGCCCTTCTATTAACTCTTTAATGACTCTGTTTTATAATGTCTTCCAGGAAATTAGCTTTTAATGTAAAATGTGGACAAATGTTAAACAATGCAATATTGTTTTATAAGCCTTTGCCTAGATCTTAAAAAAAAATCAAAGGTGTAAATGTTTAATGGGGACATTTTACCAACAAACATCATTAGATTTTATTAGACAAGTATAACTTACCTAAAATGAAATATAAACACTTATGTGTGTGTGTGTGTGTGTGTGTGTGTGTGTGTGTATATGATGCAAATTTTTCTATTGTGTATATCAATGCATATATGTGTATATATTTGGGATGTGTGCATGTGTGTGTGTGTGTGTATAAAATGAAACAGGTTGTGTTTCTGTTTTGTTTCAGCCCCAAAGAAGTAGAAACTTATTCCTCAAACTAGGTTCTTTCTAAATACAAGATAAAGAAGTTGGTAAATTTACAAGAAAGGAACACTTTAAAAAATATTTTGTTTTATACCACAGTATGTAAAATGCTTTCAACATGTTCTATATATGAGGTCTCTGTTCTATTATCTCTTAAAGGAAAAAGAGAAGAATCTAGATATTGGAAGTATATAGAAAATAATGTTCAAGAGTTGATTTCTCATACTTGTTACCCTATTGTTGCAAAAATAATGCTGTGAAATACTGATGCGCTGATTGTATTTCTGCCCTGGAAGAAATAAGGCTGAGAGAGAAAAAAAAAAAAAAGAATTATGAAAACCACCCATATTTAGTTGTGATAGATAGTCCTGCCTTAGTCTCTGTCTCCTAATCCATACTGCTCTTTACATGAGGGGAGGATAAACACATAAGGGTACATTTGTCACAAAGAAATAGCTAAAAGCACTTTGCAGAGCTCAATGTCCCCTCCCTCATGCATTCCTTCTCTCTGTCCATCTGCTATGCTTCGTGACCTACTTCAGTCCTCTTGTATCTCCTTCCACCCTCCTCCTGTCTCATTCCATCGATCATCTATCTATCTATCTATCTATCTATCTATCTATCTATCTATCTATCTATCCATCCATCCATCCATCCATCTATCTATCTATATACCTCCCTCCTTACCATCTATCTGTCTATCTATCTATCCATCCATCCATCTATCTATCTATGTACCTCCCTCCTGACCTTGTTATGGATTTATGGATTTATTTTTCCTCAGCTCTCCTCTGCCTTTGGCCTGATTCTGTGTGTGGTGTTCAGGTGTAATGGGGTCTCAATCCCTCTTACCTACAGTAGGTACACATGACCAGTAAGGGTTGCACATGTAAGGTGAGTACCACAGACTTACAGCTATCCACACACTGACCTGATTTTCATAAATGTGTGCATCCTATCGATCGATGTTAGCAAATATTGTGAGTACTCGAAATAATGAACACACGTATTGTCTTAATGTACCAGTTTTTAAATATATATATTTAATTTTAAACATAATCAGAGAGGCTAGAAAATGCTGTAACTACAAAAAAACTTTTTGGGAAACAAAAATATCATAAATGGGTTGGTATGTATATGAATATGTGTTTTTGATATAATATGAGTATAGTCCTTCTATCAGCACTGAACAAACAATAACAACTTGTCTGACAAGCTTGACTGAGGTTTACATGGAAAGAAGAGCTAGGAAAAAACTGTATTCAAGTAGGTCAAAGAGACGGGATTGGAATCTTAATTCACAACTTTGAAAACTGCTATTTAGGTTAACCACATACATCCCTAAGAGAGTCTCAGTTTTTACAAATGTTCTGGAAAGCAGTTGGGAAGTATGTATGAAGAGTCTGAAAGGTGTTGATTTTCTTTGACCCAATTTAATTCACTTTTTAAAATTTCCCAAAAGCAATATTAAAAGCAGGAAGATATCTGTAGGAGGATATCAATTGCAACATTTCTTGTAATAGCAAAAAGGGAATGACTGTAAAACAACTTAGTAAACAAAAAAGGATATTTTAGATAAAGTGTGGAATATCCAAGTGATTAAATAGTATGCTGGCTTTAAACACCTGATTTTCAAAGACAACTAAGAATTTAAAATAGATAGATATGTAGATGTGTGTATAAATATATATTTACATGTGTGAGAGTGTATGTAATAGTACATATATAGATCAGTTTAGTTAAAATACACATTACTTAACAAAGTACGTTTTTATAGACAAGTTGTGCATGTGGACATTATTTTGCATGAACATAAGACTGATAAAACAACCAACATGCTAATAATTGTATCTCTGGGTGATAAGCTTCCGGGTGTCTAAAAGCTTCATATATACCACATTCTTAAATTATTTGCATGGATCCAATACTGTCTTATAATGAAAAAGTAAAATTGCAATTAAAAAAAAAAAGTCTCAAGTACATAGCACATATATTTCCAAATTCCATTGCTAGCTTCCATCAGTGATTTCTGGTCTCAGCGCAGAAGATATTAATTCCACTTTCAAAGTCACCCTTTTAGCAACATTCCTTGGGGCTTATTAAGGTGATGAACACCTCTGGCCAAAGCTTATGGTCAGCAACATTCTCAGCAAAATCAAATGGTCCTGTTACTTTTAATTTCCATTATGTGTAGGAAGCAGGGACTCCATGCGTCACCGTGGGCTGTCCCCACATTGTTTATCCTTATACTAAGTTTGGGTTTTTAAAGAGAGCCCAGGTATGTTTTAATAACCTTGGAAGTGGGAGCTCTTTTGCGCCATTCCCATACCCAGCCATTCTCTGTATATCTTGGCAGAGGCAACCTTCTTTCTGAGGAAAGAGAAATATTTCCATTCTTTAATAAGTCATTCCAAGTTTCCTGTGATGTTATAAATGATCGGGCAAACAGCCGGCTTTATTCTGCTTAATTTGATATGGCAGATCTCAAACGTCGAAAAGTTCACTCTCAACATAAGCCATGCAACTGGACTCTGACCAGCACTCAGCTTCTCGAGGCCATCAACTTGATCATCAGACTCACTCCTGGAAGCAGCCGAGTCCCGCCTGGCCTTCCAGGTGCTGACGGATAGCGAGTCTGAGCCGGCTGTGCCTTCGTTCTGCGCACATGAAGTCAGCCCTTCCTGGGTTTTCTCTGCAGGACAGACAACCAGCCTGACAAACTTCGCCAATATACCTGTCATTCAAGGGCAGGGAGAAGGAGACTAGAAAAACAACGTTGAAATTAACGTGTGCGTAATTGGAAGAAGAAGAATTGAACATCAACTCCGGGTAAACATCCCTGTAGAAGAGACATATTTCAGTCTCTCTGTAACATTTTGTGTCCAATGTCCCCTCTGGGCCAGGTTCAAGGTCTGATTTACACGTTGGACGTCTGCAGAGAACTAAATCCTGGGCGAACAAATTAAGGTCACCTGCCAACAGTGATGAAAGAGAAAACTACCATAAATTCAGACACTTGGCCGAGATTTTAAAATCTGTTGAAAGAGCTCAAAGGGCATTTTGCCAATTAGTCTGATTTTTAATAGGATGTTTTTGTTGTTTTTATTCCTTTGCCCTGTATTTACAAATCCAACATACGCTGATGAAATAGTTCAAGTGTGGTTTGCATTGATTCAGAAAAGAGTTATTTATTTAAAGAAAAAATAATAATTATTGGACTTGATTTAATGAGTTTGAATATTAAACAATTTCCTTTAATAATATATTTGTTTGAAGGGCACTGTTCATAGCTCATCGGGTCTTATTTTTTACATTTGTATTTTATCCAAATCTGACCTCCTTTCTTCCCAGTTTCTTGTTCTTATTAAAGCTGTTCATGTTCCTGTTAAGATCATCTTAGGAAGTTTTTTTCTGGAAATTAATGTGCTGAGTTGATTAGGACTGGCTGAAAGCAAATGGGAGACGAGAGACCAGGTTTTTAAATTCAGTTGATGTTTGGATTGTATGTTCGCAAGTTTCTTAAAAGCCAAAAAGAGATAGAGAGAAAAAAGAAAAAAGAAGTAACTAACTCAGTGTTTGTAAACATACAAAAGGACTTCCAAGTCCTCACTTGCATATTTACTGTGCTTAGTGAGTGCCGTTTTCGCTTTTATAAACAAGCTGTGAATTTTGTGTGGTGATCCCGCACATGGCCTAGGAGAACGCGTAGAGGGGGTGCACAGAGCTATGGAGAGGCGGGCCGGTCCCTTAGGCTTGAGGGCCCCAGCCCTGTAGTCATGTAGCCCACTTCTCCATGGAATCCTTTGCTCACTGTGACTCCACGTCCTGACTTTTTAATGATGTGCCAGGCAATAGTAACACCACCACCCCCCCCGCCCAATGTCTTTCAAACTGTCCTGTGCTAGGCAGCTGTCATTTCTTTTTGTTTTTATTTAAAAATACGTTTTAATTCTCACATGAGGACCTGCTTTTATTGATTTGAGAGAGAGAGAGGAAGAGAGAGGGGGAGAGAGAAAAACATCAACGTGAAAATGAAACATTGATTGGTTGCCTCCTGTTCTCACCCTGATTGGGCATCAAACCTGCAACCTGGGTATGTGCCCTGATGTGATCAAACCAACTTGGCTGCACCAGCCAGGGCACCGGCTGTCATTTCTTCATCTTACTTCTTCTCCTGCCTGGTTGTTTCTTCTTTATGCCCGCTTGGTATGGATCTTTCGGGTGGTTAAGGAGTGTGTTGGATTCCTAGGGCTGGTGGAAGGAAGTGCCACAAACAACTGAAATGTATTGTCTCACAGGTCTGTTATCAGGGCGTCATCAGGACTGTGCTCCATCTGAAAGCTCTGGACAATGCACATATGCATACAAATTCTTTGGTTAATCTCTCGGGAGCCAGGTGAAGGGGGGCAATGTGGGAGGGGGAAGGTGGATATCTGTAATATTCTCAACAATAAAGAAAATAATAATAATAATAATAATAATAAAGCAGCTTGAAAATAAATAAAAGCTCTGGAAAATTATGCTTTGCCTCTCTCCTAGCTCCTGGGGGTGCTGGCAATCTTGGTATTTCTTGTCTTGTAGCTGCATGACTCCAGTCTCTGTGTTCCTTGTCACATGACATTCTCCTCGTGTGTCTCTGTCTACTTAAGGATACAAGTCATATTGGAATAAGGGACCACCTTATTCCAGTAAACTTCATCATAACTAATTACATCGACAACAACCCTATTTCCAAATAGGGTCACATTCTGTAGTACTGAGGGTTAGGACTTCAACCTATTTTTGGGGGGAGAAACATAATTCAGCCCATAACAGGTGGTGAATAGGCAATAGGTGTAACTACACATAACGTTGCTTTATAAAGAGTTGGTCAATAACTAGTCATTGATAGATTTAATAACTACCCATTGATGAATTGTCTTTTTTTAAAAAAAATTAAGCAACAATATTTTTGCCATAACTCTATGGGGTTATTCATAATATTGAATATATCCTGAAGATTTATCCTTGAGATTTTTTTTCTGTGCAAGCATTCTTTAACTTTTAAACTTTCTTAAACTGTAAGGACACAGGAAAATGTCATATAATGCTCTCAGGTTCAGAATCAGCAGAGAGGCTCTTGTTTAAGAAGGTCAGTACAAGGTTTAATTGTATGTGCTTAACTAGGGTATTGAAATAGAGACATTGTTGTCCTGAACAGATCAGATGCCAGATAAAAGCAAATACAGGATGGAGCAAAAACAAATAGACAGTTGTTCATATGGAAAAAATATAATAATTAATAAATAAGAATGCAAGAATAAACTCTGTGTTTCACGTACTCACAACTTTACACCTACTTTTGCCCCACCCTGTATAATAAAGATGTTAGGATGCTTCTCTGGAACAAAAAAGATGACTAGGCATTTATCTTGCTTAAGAAAGCAAAGAGCAGAAAACAATTTTATACTATGAAATGTTACATTTCTGAATTCCTGGAATTTCCCCCCCCTCATTTCTTTGTAGGTAATCTGCTGTAATAATGGTAGGTTGTCATAATTTCCTATTTGTCTAATCAAGAGAGAATTTACTTAAAATGTCTAAGTCCTCAGCCAACTCCATGACACTCTAAGCACTTTTTGACAATTAAGAACATCATTATAAAAGAAAATATTTTCTTCTACATACAGCCACTTAGAAATCTCAAAGAAGTTCTAGAAATGATGGACTCTCTCAATTTATTAAATTTAACCAAAATTCCTTAATTCTATTATATTCAAGTCATTGTTTGATAGTGGCATTATAAAAAATGGAATAAAACACTTCCTTAATTTCCATACATTATAATTTCATAGATACATGTAAGCAATTAATTTTTAAGCAGCCTACGATAACTGTTTCACACATAACGCAAACGCAGTGATACTGGACAGATGCAAAGAGAGCGCAGTTTGTACCGGATGGACCAGAGAATCAGCGCACACACAGATACGTGTTCCTCATTCATTACACCTGTTCACTGTGGTTCAGCTTGGGGGGGTGTTTAAGGAGTCTTACCTCAGAACTTCCATTATCACCAACACACACCACACACACACACACACACACACACACACACACACACACTCAAAAACAAAGAAACATGGAAAATCCCTCCATGGCTTTTCAAACTTCAGTCCAGAAGGACCTATATCACTTCTGCTCAAATGTCTCTGGCCAAATCTAATTATCAGTTTATTGAGTCCCTGACAAAATATAAGGTGTGTGAGGGGAAAGAAGTGGAAGTGTAAGAGGAACAATCTTATAATATGTACAGAAGTTGGAGAATGCTGTGGTATTTGAACACACTCCAAGGGCTATCACCACTGTCATTTGCAAGGTAAAGAGTAGGATTTTTGCAAGGAGAAATTATGCCAGGGCCAGAACATGAAAATAGTGGAAAAGAAGACTGGGAGATAGTTAATAAGAATTATGTTTGATGAGTGGCAAATATTTATGCATTACCAAGACTTGGGGAAAAGTGCAGTAGAGAAATAAAATATGACAAGAGCAAATTGTCACTGGGTCACCAAGGGTCCTGTGTTATTGGGTTCTCCCAAAGCTGATCTTGAGACTGGAAATGGGTAAAAGTAGGTTACTTGGAAAGGTTGATGGCTCTCTTGAGGTGCCAGCTTGAGTAGACTACAGTCCCATCTTGTTCAATCAATGACTAATCTAGGCCATTATAAAATGATTTTTCAGATGTAATTAAAGCTAATCAGTTGCCTGCATGTAGGGAAGATTATCCTGAATAATCTGTGTAGATCTGACTAAATCCTTTGCAAGATCTTAAAAGTAGGGCTGAGGTTTCCCCAAAGACAGAAGAAATTTGACCTGTAGACCACAGCTCTGACCTGTGGCCACAGGGTTCCTGCCTACTCATGATCTTTCTTTCCTCACTGCCCTGCTATGGTCTTGTGCATTTAGCTAGCTTCTGCATTTGCATAGTCCACTTCCTTTTTATAAGGACCTCTGTCTTCGTCTGTCTCTCTACCTCTCTCCATATACATATATGCACCTGCATTCCCTGTTAGCCTGCAACCTTTTTATCCTGTGGCCAAAGAACTCCCACAGGAAGAGATTGGGAAGATTGTGCAGTTGGTCTGGGAGGATACAGGCTGGAAAAATCTGTCGTGAGTCTGATATGAGTTTGCTTGAAAGACTTTGGCTTTTATTCCTTAGTTACTGAGGAGGCAAGAACACATTTTCAAAAGAAAAAGAGTACTTGTGATTTAATCAATAAATACTGTGAGCCTAAGATGTGCTAGGTACTGTGATAAAAACTGAATACATGTGAGCAAAGTACAGTTTCAGTTACCAAGAAACTTCAAATTCATTAAAATATTTGCAATAAAATTTCACAATACAGTACTTACAATAAACTTGCTTACCCGGTGAGTGGAGGGGTTAAGGCTACCTACCTAAGAATGTGTAGAGAATAGGAAAGATAAAGGTATTTACCAAGGGACCATGGGAAGGGTGAATCTTCCAGGCCGTTCCTTGAGTACCGCAGGCAATTCTGAGCGCCACCTTTCTGTGAGGACAGGGGCAAAGTGGAAGATGTCAGGGAGAGAACAGAAGAGTACTGCAGAGTCAGAGGCTTGAACAGGGAATTGTAATTGTCAATGGAAAGAGAAGTCTGGTGAGGTACGTGTGGATGGGGCTTTGAAGCGGATGCTTTTCTCCTTGTAGATCTTTACATTTCCCTTATCTTTAGGTAGATGTCTTGTGGAGAAACAAAATACCCCTATGTCTGCCCCTGCTTCTCTGCTTGGCTTGGAGCTGACTCCTCCCTCACATGTGTTATTGAATTCTATGCCTGGGCTTTTCATCTCAGGTTAGTAATTGGGGGAACCAAACAATTCACCTCTGTATCTGAGCTCCGTCCTTCTAGTCTATTCTCACACACCAGCGGTGGCCAAATCAATCTGATGCCAATGAGCACTTACCTAGAACCAGCAGGAGGGGTGAACCAGAGCCCAGAAGTCTCCATAAAACCCTCCTCCCCTGTGTCCAGAGGAACAACATTCCTGTGCACCGTCCAGGCACGTGGCAGCCGCATGCTGGATGGGGGCACATGCTTCATGTCCAGTTCCATGAAAAATTATGAAATATAAATTCAAAAAACACAGCGTTTTATTTTCTCAGCAGCCTGACTTAATTATTACCAGCAGGTACAGTGGACCAAAAGGGTTGCTTTTTTTCCCCCTTGGCCTGTAAGTAAAAAGCATGAGTCTCTCGTTTGTTTTCTTTATTTTTATTTGAGTATTGCCAAAGTCGTCCACGCCAGCTCCTCCTCATACCTTCCTTCCCATTCCATAAGCTTTGATTCACCTATAAAACACATTTTTATAAAAGCCAGGGAGCGAACCATGGCCATAAAAAGCCCGAACACTGGCCAGCGGTCCCATGGTTAGCCATCCAGAAAAGGTCCGTGCTCATACCCCTCCCCTACTCTTTTCTGTCCCAACCATTGTGCTCCCACGCCTGGCAGGGTGAGGACAGGCCAATGCATTTTTTTCATAACTGCTTGACAGTGTTTTCTTAAAATTTCCAAGTTTTACAAACAAGGTGATGCCCCAAGAAATGTGTCCTGACAGCTCAAAGGTTGATGCATGTCGTGTCTAACGGGGTCAGAGAAAGCAAGAAAAATAAAGTTAGGAGACCATGCAAATGAACTCACACATGCTCACAGGCCTCCGTGGGCCTTTGGCATCTAGATAAACCACATTGATTTTCTATTTTATTTTTTCTTTAACCATTTATGTGATGCACAGGGAAATATTGAGGGAAGCAAGAGGTAGAAAAATGCAGTGCCAACATGCTTGGTTTTCCAGTTTTTGCTAGAAAATTCTTAAGGAAGAGTATGCTGGTGTTTTTATCATTTATCTCAGAAAATAAAATGTCAAGCCCTTCAACATAACTTAGGGAAGACAATGGTAATCTCTGCAAAATACTTGTGATCTCAAACTTTTATCATGGTCAGATTTCCTCTGTATCTCATACTTGAATACAAAAATAGATGACCGTTTGAAAATATGTTGGTATTATTGATATTCCGAGGAAGTAATTTGAGTAAAGATATATAATATAAATAAAGTCTTCTAATCTTGTTTTCTAGAAACACAATTATGTGAGATGTTGTCAGGCCCTCTGTTAGAAGAGTACTCAATATAAATTATTTGGCAAATGTTACATTAGCAGGGCCAACTAGTTTTTTTCTGCAAGATTTTTCAAGGCTGTAAGGTAGAATGCACAGTAAGGTCTCAGGAAACTGGAGTTCTCCAGAACATAGCATGGACAGCATTTTTGGAAAGTAAGAAGCACCTGTCATCTTCAAAGACTCTCACTTTTTTTTTTTAAATCCTCACCCGAGGATATTTTTCCATTTATCTTTAGATAGAGTGGGAGGGAAGGAGAGAGATGGGGAGAGAGAGAAACATCAATGTGAGAGAGACACATGGACTGGCATTCTTCCCCACGACCCCAACCAGGGCCCAGGACCGAACCTCAACTGAGGTACATGCATGCCCTTGACCAGAATTGAACTCATGACTTTTTGGTCCGCGGGCCGCCGCTCTAACCACAGAGGGAAACTGGCCAGGGTGACTCTCACATTTTAAACTCCAGCTCTGACCACTGAGCAAAACTTTAGATGTATATAACCTACTTCTCATTAGAAATCTCTTAACTGGGGACTTAGGGTCTTATTCAGCACCTATTTCAGCACATAGCACAGTGACTAGCACATCATTTATAGATATATTTTTAATGATTTATTAAATCACTAGAGACAGAAAAATAAGCATTGGTTTCTTTCATCACTTATTTAAAGCTGAGTCTGAAAACCCATAACTTAGTAGACACAAGTGATTTATTAGATTAGAAGAAAGTGAATGACATACAAATTTACTATATTATTAATAGAGAAATAAATGCTGGATATTCTAATAGGCTTACTTTATGTAGGTAATCAGATGGGGCCAATCGTTTTGGTCCATTGGATCACTAATATGCATCAAAACCAAATTCATGACAATAACTTCTAAACATGCCTTAAGTAATGATTAAAGGATTCCCAACGCTAAAATACCATGATATTGTTCTTTCTATTGAGGAATCAAGTTAACTAGAATGGTTGGGAAAGCTTTGCTACGTGCCATTTTGAGTCCTTCATTTGGCAGGTGACAATTCATCTAAATATATCAAGACACAATTCATGGAACATTACTTAGAGACATGGCTTTTTCTAGAGATTGGGTAGATGAGGGAATAGGTTTTTTACTGTCAGATATATTTCAACTTCTAGATACATTTTTATTACCAACCTTCATGGAGACTGCAAAAGAAGTGTAAACAAGATGATATAAGTAGAACTGTGTTTCTTAATTCATATTCAATGAGAAATATGAAGAAATATCTGAAGGCCTACTTGATTTAGGAGCAAGTTTTTCTTTCTTTTCCAGAGAACATAAATAACATCAGTAGATGAAAGTTTCAAGAATATGTATTTCAAGTCAGAAAGAGAAGTTTAGAGCAACCACACCTATCTTCAAATGCAATAGTATTTCAATCCAGTGACGAAAATAGCCTTTCAAAAGGATGAAAAGAGTGTTTCAATAAAGGAGTAGGATTTCCACTGCTAAATTTCACATAGAAGTTGACTTTCCATCTGTTTCAGATTTTGGCATTGGATGAGAAGACGGAGAAGGTGATGCATACGATATTTCTACAGGTTCTCTTGCCAACAAGATGCTTGTGTTACTGAAATTGCTCTAGTTCATTCTAGCAGTGTGATGTCATATTGCTTATGACACTTAACTCAGCCAATACAGTGAATGGTCAGCTCGGGAAGTATTTGGTAGTCATGCTCTGCTTCAACATCGGATTTAACAAAGGGAAAATGAAAATAGAAAGAAAGAGAGAGAGAGAGAGAGAGTGAGAAGGAGGGAAGGAGAAAGAAAGGGAGGAAGGGAAGAAATAAAGGAGAACATATTCTAAATACAACAGAGATAAAAAGGGATAAAAATATTATTATAAAAAAATTGAATTGTCATCAGGCTGTTTGTAATTGGAACACCTGCCATTTCTCTGATCATATTTTCTACTCCCTTTCCTCTTTCTCCTTTCTTCCCTCCCACCACACTGCTTCTTTGCTGCTGTTTTAATATCCCATCACTCTTCATTCCTGGGGCCTTTTTCCTAATGACAATAATGAAGGGGAAGGAGTGTCTTTTCATTTAAGCTCTAAGCAACATACTTAGTTGTATGTATTTCAGAGAAGAAAAGAAGTAGCTTCCAGAATGTATATACACAGCATCCTAGGCAGTGGAATAAAATATGCCTTGGTTTAGGGCTCTGGAAGGAACAAAATTGACAGATCAGAGGTGAGGAAGCTTTTGGAGGAGGCATGTGGATGGTTTTATGGGAGTCAGTACAGTGTAGGCAGATCTTGGAGTCTTATATTAATAACCTTCAAAGCAATTCCACAGCAGAAGTATACTCAAAAGCCAGCTAGACAGGATGGCTACATGAGAGGTAAAACAGCCTCCTTCCTTGGTAGTGTATCTCAAAGTCTAGCTACTGGGGCCAGAACTGAAATGGCTATGATGGGAAGGATAAATAAGCATCAGCTGAAAACGTGGATCACCGTCATTGAGTCTGGCCAAGCTATGAGCAGTGCTGAATCCCTAGCCTGCTAGTAGCAGAAGCCAAAGCTGTGCACCTGATACGACAGCACTGCATGGAGTTTAACCATCCAGGTAATAGCAGGTTGATTACATTGCACACTTTCTATCCAGTAATTTGTCAGTAACCAGAACTGATAAGATATCGATCAGATGTGTGTCAGAACTGATGCTTATCTGGATATGTGCCAGTACCACTGTTTGATTCTTATGAAATTTCTGATTTTCCAGATTTGGATTCTGTACGTCTTTTTCCCAGACCAGGTGGCATTTTTATAGTGAAAGAGAGATAGAAAAGAGTAGTTTACCATTGGATCCACTGCTCCTACTATACACCATGTCATCCAGAAGGTGCAAGCCCAGTAGAATGATGGAATAAAGATCAGAAGATACACTGCCATCTCCAGGACACTGCCTGCCTAACTGAAGCAGTACCAGTTGTGTGCTGGTAAAAGCTGAACAACTAGTCCGGCCAGTAAGGCTCAGTGGTTGAGCATCGACCCATGCACCTAGAGGTCGCCGGTTTGATTCCCGGTCAGGACACATGCCCAGGCTGTGGGCCAGATCCCCAGTGGGGAACATGCAGGAGGCAGCCAATCGATGTTCTCTCTCATCGATGTTTCTGTTTCTATCTCTCTCTCCCTCTCACTTTCTCTCTCTCTAAAAAAAATCAATAAAGGAAAAAAAATTTAAAAAAAAAAAGCTGAACAACTAGCTTTCCAATGAATAAATAAATAGGCATTGATTTGTACATTTGCCAATTTTCATGGTGTAAATACTCCCACCATGGCTGATTTCAAGCCACTAAAATTGTGTCACTGAAAGTCAGCAGTTGGGAAAAGATTTTGGGGATTGAGAAGACATACAAGAATAATTCAGTATAATCTGGTTTTAGCCCAAACCTGAGCACTGCCCTTTAGGGTGCAGAACATGCACTAACCCATATCTGATATATAGTCCTGTGTTCTCAACAGCTAGAATACGCAAGCCCAAAAATCAAGAGTTTGAAATAGGGTTGGGCATTCTCACCAGCACCCTCAGTGTTTCATTTTTAAAACTTATACTGTTGATCCCCATGATCTTAGAACCAACTGAATTTGAAAACCTGGTTCCTATAGAGAAAATATTCCCAAGTAACATAGGAAGAATTGCACAGAACTTACAGTTAACAACATTACTTGGTGATTTGGGCCTCTTCATGCCACTACAGTGACAGGAAAACAGAAGGAAGGATGATCCCTGAGTCCATCTGAAACTCATGAGATTCACTATGCATCTGTTGTTGCTTCAACGTCCTGGAATAACTTAGCAATCAATTGCAGTAACCACAGACTGACCAAGAGCAAAGCAACTGAGGACTTGTAACATTCAATGATGCAAACCTGGGGTGAGCCCGGTGGGTAAGTGGGGCTGCTGGAGTGAAAGCATGACTACTAACTATGGTTTCAAGCCAGTTACACCTGGGGTAAGAGCTTCCTCCATTGCTCCTCCTATGTTAACCGTTTTGTGGTATATACTGCCAATCATCACTTTGGAGGCTCTATGAAAGACTGGACTTGATGGAGAGCAAAACTGGATTCCAGTGGCATAAGGGAGAGACTCTGTGGGAGACATCTCTGTCCTATTTATATCTTCTCAGCCCACATTTTACTCCTGCAGTTGCTGCTACAACCAGCCAAATATTCGTTTGGGAAAAAATATCAACACAATGAGTTGGAAAAAAATAAGACCTCCTCTAGATCCTCTCACCCACAACATCTTCCTTAAAAAGCTCTATTCACCTTGTTCTGACTCTGTTCAAATTTCCTTTGATGAGCAGGCAGCTAATTCAAAATTTAAAATATCAAAATTGATTTTTGGAAAGCTTTTTCTGCAATGATTTCTTTTTGTTACTGTTGATTACCTTATGATAAAAGTGCAATTCACTTGTCAACTGTTATCCTTATCATCTATTATCATGTACCCTCTTCTCTACTTTCCTACAGACATGTCTAATGCTATGTATTTTAAAAATGAGAAATCACAGAATGTATCATATTTTCAGTGCACTTAATTTATTTAGAGAAAAACACCCAATTCTCACAACAATAGCAAATTGTGTAACTACTTAAGGTATTAATGTCTGAATGGCAAAAAGAAAATGTAGAGAAATTAAGAAGGTAAACTGACTAAAGATGATAAATCAAATGATCAGACATCAGACCAAGTAAATGAGTATAGCTATAGATGGATCAGGATGAGACTAAATGAGATGATATAGTTTTGAGGTTGTAGAAAACTAGAATGGTCAGGTAAAGTGGGTCTATAATGCACAGTGACATGCAGAATCAATGCCCTGGATCATTGCTTTCTGTCACAGATTATTTTTTGTTTGTTCATTTGTTTTTCTTGGTGTTTTTTTGTTTGTTTGTTTGGAGTAGTGAAACAACATGAGGAATATAGTATTTAGTAATAATAATCTGATAGTATGAGGGAAAAAGAAGTTCAATCATGTAGGTCAGCAAGAAAGCTGTTGGAGATAAGCCCAGTCTGAGAAAATGCAAAACAAAACAAAATCCAAATACATTTTTTAAATCCAAGTTATGGAAACCATCTTGAGTCTTCAAAGACAGCAAATAGTTTCTCACTGACACTTGATTAGTTATCTTGTTAAACTACCTATTATTGATAATCTCCTTCAATCATTTGGTGGCATTTTTCTCTAAAAAATACTATAAAAATTATCTGTGTATCCGTAGAGTCTTCAGTTTTTACTTAAGATTTGTTGTTTTGGGTAGTTTAAAAAGATGAGATAAAGCACATCCCCCCTCCCCCCCTTTTTTTTAAATGAAAAGAACAAAAAGATTGAGATCACTAAAAGTAGAATCCCTTCATTATAACAACAAGCCTAAACCTTACCAAAGTAAGGATGCCTTAATGATTGGAAGATTTCTAGATAGATATGGACAATATTGTGAATTGCAGGAGGACTTTCGAGTCCTTCGAAGTATTTATACTTATGTTCATGCTGTTCTCCTAAGACTGGTTTCTTGGCACACAGAGCTGTTTATAATGAATCCAAGTGCAAGCTGACATACACATTTAAAAGGAGACTACAGTGTTTCTTTGGCTTTTGAACTTAGGCAGCACGTCTCAGAGACTTCTCTCAAGTACTTTTTCATCACGTTTTTGATGTTCCAAAGGAAAGGCTCAGTAGGGGAGGGACATAGGAGGATTAAGTGGATTAGGTTGTTTATTTCAAACAACAAATTCAGAAATTTGATGTGGGTGATCCATACAATAGGCAGAAGAGTTGGAATAATTCTTGTCCATGCTCTGTAGCCAGACCCAAGGATCATGGCCAATGTCAATTCCTGTCTTGCCTGCCAGGGACAATTTGATGTCTGGGGCAGCACAATGGTGTCACATTCCAACAACTACCTAGGCCAAAAGCCTAGAGTCAGATGTTGAGATCTTAGTCTCATTAACATGCAAAAAATGCCCTCAGAATTTGTCATACTATGAAATAAGAAATAAAACAACCCAAGCAAAATAAGCAATAATCAAAATATCTTCACACAAGCAATAAACTAAAACTAAAATATTTTACCTGGTTGCTTTAAAGTTGATATGAACTCTCAACCAAAACTCTTCAGGAGAGAGAGAGCTGGGAAGTCATCTTTTACCAATCGTAGGGTATTTATTTAATTAACAGAAACGTATCTTCAAAAGGAATAAAATATGTGACGGGACTCATGGCTATTAGTTCCATTCGCCTTTGGCATGTGAAAGTAAAGGAAACAGTTTAATTACAGAGCAGGTTTCTTGAACAAAGTGTTATGCACCTTACACAAAAAAATAAAATCCAGATGTATTAAAGAGTTCAATGTAATAAATCATTTAACTATAACAAAATACGACCGCATATGCATTAGTTTATGGGACAGAGAGAAGTTTCCTATACATAAAGTAAATTAAAAAATTCAGAGGAGTTTTTCTATTTATCAAAGAATAACCTATACAAAATAAAACAGCAAGGAGCCCTGACCAGTGTGGCTCAGCTAGTTGGAGTGTCGTCTCTTACAGCAAAAGGCTATGGATTTGATTCCCCAACAGAGCACATACCTAGGTTGCGGGTTTGATCCTGGGTTGGGACATCTATGGGAGGCAACAGGTCTCTCTCTCTCTTTCTCTCTCTCCCCCTTCCTCTCTCTCTAAAATCAATAAACATATCCTTGGGTGAGGATTAAAAAAACAGCAAGGAAAGTGAAAAACAATGGTAAAAAATGATGGAATACTTACTATACACACACACACCACATATATGTGCATATATACTGAACCATTGTTTCTAGGGCAAATACAGGGTTAAGATACTGAGAGCCTTTGTTACGTTTTATCAACTGATTAATATATAATCTTTATGAAATATGTTTAAAGACACCATATTTAATACACATTGTTGATTCATTAACATCAAATTCACAGCTAACAACCAAACTCATGACTGAATGAAGATTATTTTACATGTATACTTTTTCCGTAAGGCATCACAACCTTCTTGAGGTGAGGAACACTGAACACAATCCAGCATGATGCTTGGGGCCATTTTGAACAGCTAAAAGCACAGAAATACCAAAAACTTTGCACTAAACTGCGAAAAAGACACCTGTTTACAGTATGAGAACTGAACCGAGAAGACAGAGAATAGTCTTGTTTAACGTCAGCTATAATGTACATGTGAGATGACTCAAATTTTTCAACAACGAATGATTGCGAATGCTCTGCCAGTATTGATTTCAGCATGACAAATACATTTTAGCAAGTAGGTAATTTGCAAACACATAATTTGTGAATAATGGGGATTGATTGTATGCATATATGAGAGCAGGACGAGAGGGCAGGAGAGCAAAAAAGCAGCAGTAACTTTGTGGAAGAGACAAGTTACAAAAGTTTGCTACTTAAAAAATTAATATTCAGTATTGGGAAATGAAAATTAAAACAAACTTTCAAAACTAACCAAACTATTTGAATTAACAATCTTTAAAATAGCCAATACTTAAAATATTGTCTAATTACTCATTTGAAAAAAGATGTTATTTTATTATTATAACATTTCTCATAATGTTTTATGTTATTGCATTGTTACTCAGTGTCATTATGGTTATTTAGAAACTGTTATTAGTAAAAGAGGTTTATTAATTGCTACTACATTTATAACAGCAAAAACAGAATAAATCTTACAAAAGAACAGTCTAATTTTAACACTGTATAAAGTAAAAAACTAGGTTGCCATTAAAAATCAGAATATAGAATAATATTTAATAGTCTGAACAAATGTTTAATATCAACTAAACAATAAAAAGATACCATTCTATAGATATATGTGTATCTTCTATATCTTTTCAAATATTTAAATAAATATTACCCATATTTTCTTTATCCTGGGTGGTTTAGTTATTCACAATGTTTTTTTTTAATCCTTTTCTATATTTGCAAATGTTCTATATTAATCCTTTTCTATAATTTACAAATGTTTTGCAGTAACCCATTTTTTATTATATAAAAACATTGTGTTGCTTTAAAGCTAATAAAATATTTTATTTTAAAATAATATGTAAATGAAGGAAGATTATTGATATCTACCAGGGGCCATCATGCAAGGGGAAGTCTCAGACATTACCAGTGAATGATAGAATATGTAAAAGCTTTCCTTTTTTTCCTTCTGATTTTGTAATTGAACATTTTTATTGCTAATGATATTTGGATTATTGATCTATCCTTCTCCCCCTGGGGCCTCTGTCCTTGCAGCAGTGGTTTTAGATAGCTGTAGTAAGAAAAACAGGATGTCCATTTTTATTTTATTGTCAGTAAAAATCCAGAAGCTGGAATAAAACAGGTCGTCAGTAAGCAAGATGTTTGCTAACAGACTCGGTATGCACCCTGTAATTCTAACCATCTCTCTATGACTATAACCTTTTGTCACTTGACAGCACCCCCAAAGTTTCTCCATGGTGAAGCTCTTAGTACTTCTAATTATCAAGTATTTTCTTATATGTGATTTTTTTAATGGCCCAGATTACAGTCAATCTTAGCTAAGATTACATTAATGTGTTAATTAGCACTTTGTTAATTATGTGAGTCTATGTTCTTTTTATATAATTAATGATAACTTGACTTTTCAAATATTGCTGTATTTATTACCAAAAGTAACTTGTATTTCCCTTTTTTCTTCCTTTAAAAAATTCTTATTGACCTTAGTTTTCTTACCCTCTGCATATATATGTAGACATGTAACATAACATACATCCAAATGTATATACATATATAGATGCAGATATAAATATTTATTATCTAATTTCTAGTATATATGTATGTATGTATTTATATACAATACACATACATTATAGATCATATAAGTGTATATCACCTATGATATACGTGTATATTATGTTGTCTATAATATATAATATATATTTATATGTTACTACTCATTAGATACACATTTTTAAATATTTCTCCAATTGTGTTTAATACCCTCTTTAGTTTCTGTCTGATTTAATTGTTCTCCAGTACATTTTAATAAATGCATATGCTTGTGTATGCAAACACGCACACACTATTTTTTTGTTCAACATTCATAATTATTATTGGTGAAAACTGAGACCAGTTATTTCACCATTACTTAAAGTTTTACATAAAAGTTTGACTTTGATACACACACTGTGTTTCATTAAGAAGAAATGATAACAATCCAAGCTATAATTTTGCAAATCTCATGAAAGTTCCAGTGTTTTTTAAATCAATATATTCTTAAAGTAAAAAGACAGTATACATTTGACAACTTGTCAAACTAATCTACATGCAAATGGCACTCAACTAAGGAACAAGAATGCTTGTCATTTAAATTGGTATATGTTTTAAAAGTTATGTTTTATGAAAATATGTTACTCACTTGGCATTTAAAGACTCAAACCACCAGGATTTAAAAAAAAAAAAAAAAGAGCACCAACCATCTTTTGCCTCACTTAATTGACAGCTATACTAGTTGTTAATTTTGAAACATTTTCTTTCAATTAGATTTTGGAATTATAATTTTATATATATTGTATAATTTTAAATTTTACATATATTTAAACTTTGGATAACATCATATTATTTTCATTGCATAAGTATAGTTTTACTATTTTTAAAATTTTATAAGATTTTCAAATCCTTAGGCTAGTAAAAGAAAGATAGTTATAGAAAGCATATTATTATTAACTCAATCTATGCAATATGCACACTTAAAAACATGTATTACTTAATCCTTTAATTATCCATCAAGTTGTTAATAAGGGTTTATTCTGTACTTATTAATTTAGGTACAAATTTCAAAAAGATGAAGTTTTAATAACCTTATATATCTATAAAGAGTCATAATTTTACACAATAAGCCATATATTAGATTACATCTACTAACAAAAAGGAGAGTATTAATTAACATTAGATGTTTAATATATATTGTGTATAAAGTATATATTAAAAGTAATATCAGAGGTAAGTATCATGTATTTCCAAAGGAGTGGCCCTTTAATAATAGCTTAGGAAGAGTAGCTGAGTATATGAAACACTGGAAGATATTGTAGCTGACAGCCAAAAGAATACATGCCCACATTTGCCTATGCAAATAAAAATCTGCTCATGAAAATTGGATAATTACACATCTAATAGCTTGAGTTTGATGCCAATTTTTGTAAATAGATATAAATGCATACTTTTCACATGAAATAGCTATGTGGATATACATTTTAAATTCAACTTGAGAGTAGTAGGTAATACAACATTTTAAAAGAAAATATCTAAACCAAAAATGTTTACACATGTGCTTAGCTTTTTAGTACAAATGTTAGGTAAGAAAATGAAGAATAATTTAAAAGATAGAAAAAACATAGTGATTTTTTTTATTCTAACGCCACTGAAGTATTTTTTGCATTCAATAAAAGACCTATTTTGACTTGAAATGTATGTATTTATTGAAAGACAACCACAATTAAGATATAAAGCACTTTACTAAAAGAAAAAAATCCCTTATGCCGCATTATGAGATAACACTACACCCCATCCTGCCCCGGGTGCACACTAATAATCACTGAAGAGTCTATCTGTCTTTTCTTTAGAGTGTTATATAGATGAAATGAAAAAATATCATGTTTTAACACTTTCACTCAAATGTTGGACTTTCACTCTTTTCATCTTTAACTTTTTTCATTCAAGTTCACCTGGATTTATCTTTGACGATAACCTTATAAAAAAAAAAACAGATTATACTTGTCATTATAACCTGAAATATTTTTATTATACAACAATAAACTTTCAAGATAAGTTTCTACTATGAATTCATAAAAATTCAAGAAAAAAATTAAAAGTTGCAAGTTACAAGGTACAAAGCAAGTATATTAATTTTATTAGTAGAAAATAGTCAAAAAGAGAATTATGAAGTGCATATTAGATTATTCTGTTTGTTTCCAGAATTATCATCTGTACAACAAAGACCACATTAGCTTTCTTGTGTTGTTACTTTTACATTAAGAGATGACCATTTTTAGAATGCTGTCTCCTTAAGTCTACGCAAGTTCACAGAAAAAGGGGATGAAAGCAGCCGTTGGGACAAAAGTAAAAATACCTGCTCAGATGAGAGCAGGAGGGGTACTATGTCACTAGGTAGAACATACATTCTGACTTATATTAAGGGATCAGAAATGGGGAGAAAAAGGAAAAATAGAAATGAAGGTTTTATGTGTAGGTGAGTGTATTCTCAGACGATAAAACACACTAGACTAAATTAACTTCTTGTGGGATCTCTTCCCTAGTTAAATTGAAATTTAGTCATTGCATTCCAGGTAATCAGAGCAGACTTATATTCAATGTGACTTTGATTAGGCCATAACACAATCTAATCTGAGATTAAATTAGCATAGTCATTTGGAAATAATGGTCATGTTTTGATTCTCTACCTGTCCGTTATTTCTAAATTCATTCAGGAATTGGGCAGGGTTCTTATTTCAGTATCTCTGAGATGCAAAACGTTATGCCAAAGAGTGTCTCTAAAGGATAATCCTTGAGATTAAAAGAAAAAAAAATTTGGATGAGAATAGAAATAGTGTCACCAAATTGGAGAGAAGGAAGAGAGGAGAGTTTAAGAAAGATATCAGTGAGGTTAGTATCTTGTCAGGCTTCATGCTTCCAGGGACATAGAAGACATCTCAGAGCAGTTAAGTAGAGAATAGTTAATCCTCTTCTCTAAGATTAGAGATGGAGAGGTAAAACCACAAGAGAGAAAAAATGTCTGGATTACTAGAAAGATGGAATCATCCATAACCTTACAGAAACCTTTATGACCCAGCCTAGCACAGATGAATTAGAGAGATTCACCTGCCCCTTCAAAAATGTAAAGGATGCAGTAAAAAGGCTTATCAGAGCTGAGGGGATCAAACAGATGGAAAAGAACCACAACTCAGTAGTGGTCCATCATGCCTTCAGCTCAAAGACCAGGTGGGAGAAGAAAAGTTCCAGGAGCTTCCTGGCTGGACAAGTCACTCAAGAATCACACTGCTAAACATACCACCTCCTACAGTACCTTAAAACCACGAAAGGTCCTGAAACTTAAACAAAACTCTTGACATATGTGGTGTTTATTATGATTTTCTCAATTGGATGAAAATACCTATATCTTATCCTTTATGGTTAGGAATATAATACGGAAATTAAGGAAAATAATTGTTTTCCCCTACATACCTGAATTTTATGTAATTAAATTTTATGGATTAATTATCCTGGTTGGCCCAAACCACTTTGGATTTTCATTGATTTCATCATCAGTTAATGCCCTTAGGTCTTCTTCTCATAGACAGTCAATAAATAAAGCCTCCGTCATCCTTTACCCATAAAGATTCTTTAAAAAACCTTCAGGATATTGTATTTATCACTATTAATGTTCATTCTGTTAGACACTCCATGTGTAGCTTCTTAGTATTGACTAAATTAATAATTTGATAATTATGTGCTTTATCAGTGTCTCACTAATGCACAACAATTTATTCAGAAGAGCAGCTAGATGGATAGAACTTGAGAGAAGGAGAATGGGGAATAAATAGTTTACTTTTTACTTTTGCTTTTTCTATAATTGCCATTGATGATAGTTTTGTTCTTAGTGGAAAGTAGGAGCAGGTGGAATAGATAGATTATTTACACATGGCCAAGTAAGGATGCATAATGGTATCATCTTCATTGTTTGACAATGAAAGCCTTTACTGGAATAGAGCATTTTAGAGTCACACGTGACTTCTGATACAATGAAGTGGGTGGAGAGGATGGGGTAGAGAAGATGGACTTCTTAAAGTATTTGTTCAAGGGCAAAGAGCTATTTGGTAAAAGATATATGATTAGAAATGTTTTAACGTAATGTTTCTTTAATAACTTTGTTCATCTTTCTGGTTCTATAAAGATTAAACCAAATGACTTTTTACCCTGTATCATCTAAAGACAATTTGAATGTTCACCATGAACCCTGCCTTCTCCAGAATAAATATTTGCTATTTCTTAAATTTTACTCTTAAGAGATCATTTCCAGATTATTCACTCTTCTGATTGTCTTTTTCTGGGTGTTTCTCCAGTTGCTCTTCACTCACCTGAAATTCAGGATGTAATTGAAAGCAGAACATTTAGAGCTCAACCTATAACTTTTTGAAAAATAGGAGCAGGCTAGTCCAGCACATAAGTAGTAGATTTAATTCCTGTTGTATAAAATGCAGACTTCTATGCATATTTCTTCTTCAAACTGTCCAAATTAGTGTTTCAAACCACAATGTGATGCATTCACTTTAAAATTATACTACTGAGGATGGAAGACAAGGCTTGACATAAACACGTTAAAGCAAAATTAGAAACCCCAGACAAGTTGCTTTGCTGGGAAAAAGATGCCGAATCTGTGGTAGATTTTAGCTGTATAAATTTGGCCTTATTTACTATTATCAGCTCCCATAAAATGGCATGTTTGTGAATGACATCAATGGAAACTATTAAGAAATTTTCTAATGAGACCCAAAAAATATTATAACAATGACTAAGTCGTTCCAAAACAGCTTTCAATACTCGAAGAACTCATAAAACACTTTCTACGACACAATCTGCCATATAACCAAGACTCATATTTTGCTTTCTTTATTTTTAATGAAAATATATCTTATGGTCATACATGGTTACATATGATCAGAGATATGTAAATGTGCTCAGATTGAAAAAGCACTACATCACGTTTACTAGTGACGAGGATCGTGCATTATTTGCAAAAGCATAGAGTCGCCACGGAAACCATTCGAGTTCTAAGTAGTATAAGAATGTAGACTTTGCAAGTGCACATATCCATATATGGATCCCATCTCTGATATGTGTAACTGAACAAAGTGTTATTCTACTTCTTAATTTTATCGTTTGTAAAATAGAAATATCTATTTCATCAAGTTGTTTTGCTGATTAGGTTGATATTCTCAGCAAACTCCCTGGCCACATATATATAAATTTTACTCTTGCTATACGTATCAATGTTCTAAGCACTTTACAGGAATTAATTAAACTTTTGTTCTGAAAAGAACTTTAAGATGGGGTTGTGGTTACCTTGTTTTACAGATAAGAAAACTGAGGTAGAGACATTTTAAGCAATTTACCAGAGATTGTTCAGATTCCACCCAAGCCTCCTGCCTCTGCTTTATCACTTCTGAAGTACTAGAAAGGTCTAAATAAGTCATAGTTGCTGCTGTGATAGTGATACTAATGATGGAGCTTATGGTCAACTGGAGAAAAAAGGCAAATGACAAAAGACATTTTAAAAAAAGAGCAGCAAGTTTGTTTTAAAATTGCATATAAGTAACCGTAAAGCCTGCCCATAACAAGTATTCTTTGAAAAACTAAAAAAAAAAAATTGGTAATATGGGTAGAAATAGGAATTGGAACCAGGAGTTAAACAATCTAACATATGAAAAAAAAAAAAAAAAAAAAAGGATAATTTTAATATGCTGTTCAAATAAAAAAGTTACTATAAAAACTAATAATTTTTATAAAAACTGTTAAACATCATATGAGTAAATGGTTAAGATCATAATAGTAACAGTAGGGTAGGGAGTTAAGAAAATACTATGCAGCTGTAAGAAAGAGAGATCTCTTATCCTTTGAGATGACATGGAGGGACCTGGAGAGTACTATGCTAAGTGAAATAAGCCAGTCAGAGAAAGACAAATATCACATGGTATCACTTATTTGTGGAATATAATAAACCAAATAAGGTGATGAACAAAATAGACCTAGAGACATAGAAGTAGGGTTCAGACTGACAAACTCCAGAGGAGGGGATGCGGTGGAGGAAAGAGATAAACCAAAGAACTTACGCATATAAGCATAACCAATGGACATAGACAACAATGCTGGGGGTGAGGGGTGGATGGGAGGAGGGTGTCAATGGGGGAAAAAGGAGAAACATCTGTAACAAAAATAAATTAATTAAATTAAAAAATAAATTAAAAAAAGAAAATTATGGAGTTGAGCTATTGTTAAGACACCAAAAGGTGAGTGAATTCAACAAGGATAAAAGATTTAGCAAAATTTCCCATGAGTCTGTTTTTAGTGCTTAGATTTCTTTATGAACTTTAAAAAAGTTGGCTTAGCAAGTGTGTGTTATTTTGAGTTTTTAAAAAGTTAGACGTTTTTACTCTCATTTCTTTTTCTTTTTTGTGGCACTCCATGAACTCACAAATTACACCATTGTTCAAACTGACAATTTCTAGATTGCATAATGTGCATTTGTACCTTTGGGGTATTTTAGAGAAACAGTAATCAGCTAAATTATTTTCTTTAAATTCATCTTCCAATATATGTGTACATTTCACTTTCTTTTTAATTGAAGTACCCTGCGGGTTTTAACATGAACAGTTACTCCTTTCATGGATTTTAATAATTATTTCAGATCAACTTTCTAATTCCTCTTAGATCTACTCAAAAAAAAAGATCCAGGAACTATAAATATAGCTTTACTACCAATTAGGTAAATAATGCATTTTTAATAGATTATTAAAACATGTTTTAAAAATGGTTGTTTCTTTACAGGAGGATGTCTTCTCTAATAGTAAAGGCAAGACATCATTTTGTGTAGTTATTTTAGTTGGAATTTTTCTAGATCAGTGGATATAGATATCTCATTCCTTAAAAAATGTATCTTGAGATCATAAGTTACATTTAAATGGCTCAGAGAGACTTCAGCTGACTAGCATCCAAAAGAAAGATTAATATGACGGACTATAATTGTTTGAAAGCACAGTTATGGTCTTCTGGTTAGATAATATACATGCATATTCATTAAGCTGCTTAAGTCCTGAGTATGGTTACACAAGTATGACTATATTGGAGTGTGTTAAAATTCTAGGAACTATAGTTTTTAAGGATATGCCCAAGATACCACAAATATTCCAGTGGCAAACATGAAAAAGAACAGAGATTTCAATTCCAAACTTCTAATGATAAAATAGCATTTCCTCCAGGAGTTTATACCAGAATTCCACTTTGGCACACATGGACATTCTAATCGTTGATTGCTTCTTTATTTCCAGACAGCAGGTAACGCCAATGTCATGCTGTGTCTGTTTTGTAGTGTTTTGTTTTTTTTAACTTAAATTTTGTCTTGTTGACACTATTGCAGATGTCCTCCATTTCCCCCCCTTGGCCCCCCTCTATCCAGCACCCCCCCACCTTCGTCCTCATCACACTATTGTCGTGTCCCTGGGCTATGCATCTATGTTCCTTAGCTAATCCCTTCTCCTTCCCTTATCCAGCCCCCTGCCCACCTCCCACCTGACATTTGCCAGTCTGTTGCGTGTACCCATGCCTCTGGTGCTGTGTCTGTTTAGGGGGTATTACCAGACCTGGCATTCAAGTGCAACAAGTTCATAAGGAAGGGAAAAATGTTTTTTATTTATGTTCTTTTCTTTATTTCAAAGTATAAATGGGGTTGCACACAAATTAGTTTTTCTAAAAACACTGCCTTTATACAATCTTAAATGGAGGTTGTGAGCATTTGTTTGTGTATGTGTGTGTGTGCGTGCGTGTTATACAGAATGCATATTGACTCTCAATTAAAAATGGAAATTAATTGAAAATATGAATCATAAGTTTTAATGGTAGCTGATCAAGGATTTAATTGCCATGGCCATGAGATAGATATTGTATCAATTGGATATACTCATTTTGTGTTGATTACCTTTGAGGGATCTTGAGCGATAAACACCCTGTGGACAAATGAAATAACTTGGCAATCAAAACCACATTTAAAAAATTTTTTATCCTTTATTAATTTTTAGAGAGAGAGGAAGGGAGAGGGAAAGAGAGATAGAAACATCGATGAGATAGAACATCGATTGGCCGCCTCCTGCATGCCCCCCACTGGGGATTTGGCCCACAACCTGGGCATGTGCCCTGACTGGGAATGGAACCGGCAACCTCCTGGTGCATGGGTCGATGCTCAACCATTAAGCCACATCGGCTGGGCAAAATTACATTTTTTTATGTTAACATTTCAAACTATTCTTCTAAAAAATATTTTATCAGAAGTAAATTTGTAGAGGCTGAACTTTTATTTTCTAAAGTCTTAATACTTTCTGGTTAAGCATCAACAACAGTGAAGTACCATGAAGAAAACATATTTATAAATATTCTAAATATCTCCAAACTGCTTAAGGACTGTTTCTATTATTACTCACACAATCAGTAATTGTACAGAACATTGCTTGTTTCTTGGTCCAAGAGGATAAGCCACACAGAAGAGCTGATATTTCCCTATCTGTTCAATTACTACTGAAGATTTTAAATAATCATCATCTGTTAGACTAGTACTTAAGCAAAAACAACAAACCTGAGACTATTTTAAAAGCTTCTCGCCCACCAGCTGGCAAGGCCTAGAATTTATGTCCAATAATTGGCATTGGCTCAAAGATACTCAGCTAGCAATTGCTCTAAAGAGCAAAATCCAATGTCAAAGAAATAAAAAAGCTGGCAAAGGTTAGAAAAACATTTAGGGATTCAGCCAAGCAAACCGGGGTCTGGGCAGAAATCTGACCCCAAGAGTCCAAAGCAGTTGACCGGTCAGATAGACTACACTGTCATATAGAAGATCATAAAGAGGAAACATAATATAATGGAAAGGCCATTTCAGAATTCAACGAACTGAGATCAAACAATGTTTATAATGCTTCTGAGGTAAAAGTGAATAAGTTATTTTCTTCATTGCCCCATACACTATTAAACTAGAAAAAAAATAAAAATAAAGAAATAGAAGTGTTTTTGGATACTTACTACATATCATGCCTATCATAACTGTATTTGATTATTGTATGATATTTGCTTTATATCTGTGTTGTAACTATACTTGGAAGATAGCCCTCAGTAAACTATGCTTTCTGATTTTCACACTCACTTGTACATTGATTTTCTAATGGTGCCTCCATTTAACCAGTAGACTCTTTCAATGCCTGGAGCCACCATGCTGGAATTCTGGCCCTGCTGCTAAAGAAGGGTTACCTAAGAGTACATAGTGAGATTTGGGGGGCCTACCTGCCCCAGCCACCCAGCTGATTGCTGCCGTCTAGCCATGCCACTGAGTCTCCAGACAGGCAGATGTAACATCTTGGGCATGACTTCAGTCAAGTCCCAGAAAACTGCAATGCTCTCCAACAGTATACATAACCAGACAGGCACCAAGCTGATCCAAGTCAACCTACTGAAGAGTAGGAGGAAAGAAAAAGTGTGTTGTTGTAATCTGATCAGGACAGACTTAACGTTTTCCTCAGTTTGACTAAGCTGTTCATTTCAGACCCTAAAACTCTGACCTTATTTATCTTAGAATATTTCTATTAGAAAACTTACAGTTGCAAATTCTTTTTCTACCCATTTGAGATGTATAGACATCTTTTTAAATACCTCTTGGCAGTTTAAGGCCCAGGGAATGTCTTTCTCTAGGATCCAAGTCCCTTAATTAATGTAGTCATCAAGGATGAAGACACCCCTATATTCCAGTCTGCAGGAGGATAAGGGCCTATCTTCAGTGGGTGTGTTGCTCCAAGTGGTACAACTACCTCTTGTCATGAAGATATGAGAGAGTTTACTTTTCCACTGGGCAGAGTCCACCAGTTCCTATAGTGGTGTTTCAGTTATTATTGTGTTGTTCACTTTGTAGGGAGGAGAATTGGAACAATGTCCAAGCAGTCAGAGCCTAGATGCTGCAGACGGACTTGCTGTTCTGACTTTTGTCTGGCTGTGTCTGCACTGAGCAGTACAAACACATTACATTAAAGTAGAAAAGAGATGATACTTGATGAAAGATTTAAAAAGCGTTCAATGAAGTCCCTTGAATAGATAAAGTTATTTTAAGCTCAAAGACAGAGCAATGGCATTGTAAACACTTATAGAACAAATGAACTTGCACTCTTCCCATTCCAAAATCAGTGAGCTATAAATGGTGCAGTTAACAAAACACACAGTTTATTCATCATTGCAATTGCAAAAGGCATATTTATCAAGTGTCATTAATTTACATGATTCAGTGTCAAGTGAGTGATTCATAAATTTGGGCTCATTTTAAAAGGCAAACACATCTCCCAGTAGGGGTCAAGGAGCTGAGTAGGAAAAACTAAATTTAATTCCATTTAATTTCTAAGAAGTTTAGCTTTGCATCAACAATGTAGCCCACAATTATGGTCAATAATGTAAGCAGCCTCTAAAACACCTCAAAACTCAAGTAAAAACAGAATAATAACCCTGAATTTTGAAGAAACGTTGCATCCTTAGGCATTAAATACATGCCATTTTAAAAACTGTATGTCATGCCCAGCTGGTGTGGCTCAGTAGCTGAGCATCGACCTATGCACCAAGTGGTCACTGGTTTGATTCCCAGTCAGGGCACATGCCCAGGTTGTGGGCCAGATCCCCAGTGGGGCATGCAGGAGGCGGCCAATTGATGTTCTCTCTCATCGATGTTTCTACCTCTCTCTTCCTCTCCCTTCCTTTCTCACTAAACTCAATAAAGAAAAAATAAATAAAAACTGTTATGTCATAAAACAAATGTTAGTTTTGCCTAAAGAAGCTGCCTTAGGGTAGCTTGATTGGGTGAAAGGAAAGAGGAAACATGAATGGAAATGCACATAGAGAGATAAGATCTCCAAATAAGTGGGGACTTTTCAAAATCTCTTTTACATCCATTTTGTATTCTTGCAGAGGGCACACAATCCTATTAACTAACCCAGGACGTAATAGATACTCAATGAATATTGCATTATGTATCATTTCTCATTTGAAAGATAATCATTTTTCATTATATTATTCAGTTATCACGGGCATTTTCCAGATTTTGGTTGAAAAATTGAATGTGTAAGATATATTGTTAGCATTTTATGGGTCAGGGTGGGGCGAGGGGGAGAAAGAAGCATTTTAGACTACTTAAACCCAAGTGTATTTGAATCCAGGGAAATGCTGCAGGGCTGTGGTATACTGGCCAAATAGCTGGTGGGAACCTCAAGGAATCCCTGTACTGAGGGCAGCTCTCTTGTTTTAGTTTTATGGGTCTTATTAGTAACAACAACATTTTTTTTTCTTTAAGATGTGCTATTGTTCAGGAGGAGTTAATATGTTCTCTGTCTCCTGCTCCACCATAGTCCATTTCTAAAAGGACAGATATTGTAGTCTTACTGATGAAAGATTGTAAAAGAAAGTATTTAAATTAAGCCAAAGCTGCCCATTCCTTTTTATGCTATTTTTTGTTTCATTTTATTGAATTTATTGGAGTGACACTGGTTAACAAAATTATAGGTTTCAAGTGCACAATTCTACAACACATCATCTGTACACTGTACGGTGTGTTCAAAACCCCAAGTCAAATCTCTGTCCATCACCATTATTCCCCCTACTCTCCTCCACTTCCCTCCAACTCTCTCTCCTTGACAATCACCACACTATTGTCCACGTCCATGAGTTTTTTTTTCTCTCTCTTTTTCTTTTACTCAATCCCTCCACCTCTCACCCAGCCCCTCTCCGACAGCTGTCAGCCTGCTCTCTCTCTATGAGTCCGTCACTATTTTCCTTGTCAGTTCATTTTGTTCATTAGGTTCCACTTATGGGTGAAATCATATGGTACTTGTCTTTCTTTCTCTGACTGGCTGTTTCACTTAGTATAATACTCTCCAGGTCTACCCATGATGTCAGGAAGGGTAAAAATTCCTTCTTTTTTATGCCCAAGTAGTATTCAATTGTGTAAATGTACCATCAGTAGATGAGTGTCCATTACTTTTTTAAAGAAAATTTTTCTCTCCTTCTTTCATTCTTTTCCACCTTCCTTATTGCTCTCCCTCTTCCTCTCTTTTTCTATCAACTTGTTTTTTCTTTTTCCCATGTAAACCCTTCACAGAAATGTAGACTAAGGGAAAAGTAATGCAGAAAACATAGTCAAATGTATTGAATTTGACTTTAACAGACAGTTTGGATGCAGAAGTTTTCCAGGGAGTCAGTTTGGTTCTTTACAAGAGCCCACTTGGGGCTAGACACACACATTTCTGAGTCTGTAGAGATGAAGTGTATGCTGCCGTGATCCTGGAGTACCCCAACTGCAGACTGTGGTAGTGAGGTATTTCTAAGAAAAAAGAATGGTGAGGCCCTTGGTGATGAAAACTTCAGCAAAACGTAGATGTCAGAAAACAAGGGCATCTGGTTGGACAAATAAGCAGTTCAGAAAAGATACTTTTCTGCCACTGCTGGGGTATATGAAAGCATTTTTTTATATATTTATTTTTGTTATAGATGTTTCTCCTTTTTCCCCATTGACACGCTTCTCCCCATCCCCTGACCCTGTCCCCAGCTTTGTTGTCCATGTCCATCAGTTATGTGTACATTTATATAAGTTCTTTGGTTTATCTCTTCCCTCCCCCCTACCCCCTTTTCTGAGGATTGTCAGTCTGTACCCTGCTTCCACATCTCTGGGTCTACCCTGTTCCTCAGATTGTTATGTTCATTATATTCCACAAATAAGTGAAATCATGTGATATTTGTATTTCTCTGCTTGGTTTGTTTCACTTACGATAATATTTTCCAGGTCCCTCCATGTCGTCTCAAAGGATAAGAGATCTTTCTTTCTTACAGCAGCAGCATAGTACTCCATTGTGTATATGTACCACAGCTTTTTTATCCATTTGTCTACTGATGAACACTTGGGCTGTTTCCAGATCTTAGCTATTGTAAATAGTATTACTATGAACATGGAGGAACATACATTCTTTCTGATTGGTGTTTCAGGCTTCTTAGGGTATATTCCTAGGAGTGGGATCACTGGGTCAAATGGCAATTCAATTTTTAATTTTTTGAGGTAACACCATAGTGTTTTCCATAGTGGCTACACCAGTCTGCATTCCCACCAGCGGTGTACTAGAGTCCCCTTTTCTCCATACCCTCGCCAACACTTGTTGTTTGATGATTTGTTGAGGTTGGACATTCTGACAGGTATGAGATGATACCTCATTGTTGTTTTAATTTGAATCTCTTTGATGATTAGTGATGTTGAGCATTTCTTCATATGTCTTTTAGCCCTTTGTATGTCCTGTTTGGAAAGGTGCCTATTTAGCTCCTCTGCCCATTTTTTAATTGGATTCTTTGTCTTCCGTTTGTTGAGTTGTACGAGCACTCTATATATTTTGGAGATTAATCCCTTACCTGATGTATCATCTCCCATACAGTGGGTTCCCTTTCCATTTTGGTGGTTGTTTCTTTTGCTGTGCAGAAGCTTTTTAGTTTGATGTAGTCCCATGTGTTCATTTTGTCCTTTGTTTCTGTTGCCTTAGGTGATGTATCAGTGAAGATTCTGCTGCATATGATGTCTGAAATTTTGTTGCCTACATTTTCTTCTAGGATTTTTATAGATTCACAAATCACATTTAAGTCTTTTATCCATTTTGAGTTTATTCTTGTGTATGGTGTAAGTTGATGGTCCAGTTTCATTTTTTTTTGCACGTGGCTGTCCAATTTTCCCAACACCATTTATTAAAGAGGCTATCTTTACTCCACTGTATACTCTTACCACCTTTGTCAAATATTAATTGAGCATTATGTCTTGGGTCAACTTCCAGATTCTCTGTTCTGTTCCACTGGTCTATATGCCTGTTCTTGTGCCAGTACCAGGCTGTTTTGATTCCAACAGCTTTGTAGTATAACCTGGTATCCGGTATTGTGATTCCACCTACTTTGTCCTTCTTTTTCAAGATTGCTGTGGCTATTCAGGGTCTTTTTTGGCTCCACATGAACTTTTGAAGAATTTGCTAGTTCTGTGATATATGTCATTGGTATTTTGATGGTGATTGCATTGAATCTATAGATTGCTTAGAATAATACGGACATTTTAATGACGTTAATTCTTCCAATCCGTGAACAAAGTATGTGCTTCCACTTTTTTTTATATCTTCCTCTATTTCTTTTTTCAATGTCCTGTAGTTTTCTGAAAATAGGTCTTTTACATCTTTGGTTAAGTTTATTCCTAGGTATCTTAATTTTTTTGCTGCGATGGTAAATGGGATTGTTTTTTTAGTGTCTCTTTCTGTGAGTTCATCATTAGTATATAAGAATGTCGTCGATTTCTTCACGTTAATTTTGTGTCCTGCTACTTAGCCAAATTCATTTATTAAGTCTAGTAGATTTTTGATGGAGTCTTTAGGGTTTTCTATGTATAATATCATGTCATCTGTGAATAATGACAGTTTCACTTTCTCCTTACCAAATTGGACCCCTTTTATTTTTTCTTCACGTCTGATTGCTGTGGCTAGGACTTCCAGTACTATGTTAAATAAGAGTGGTGAAAGTGGGCATCCCTGTCTTGTTCCTGTTCTTAAGGAAAATGTTTTTAGTTTTTGCCCATTGAGTATGATGTTGGCTGTAGGTCTTTCATATATAGCCTTTATTATGTCGAGGTATGATCCCTCTATACCCACATTGCTGAGCACTTTTATCAGAAATAGGTGCTGGATTTTGTCGAATGCTTTTTCAGCGTCTATTGATATGATCATGTGGTTTTTATCTTTCATTTTGTTTATGTGGTGTATCACATTTATTGATTTGTGAATATTGTACCATCTTTGCATGCCTGGGATGAATCCCACTTGGTCATGGTGAATAATTTTTTTGATGTATTGCTGGATCCGATTTGCTAGTATCTTGTTCAGGATTTTGGCATCTATGTTCATCAGGGATATTGGCCTGTAGTTTTCTTTCTTTGTAGTGTGTTTTTCTGGTTTTGGAATTAGAATGATGTTGGCCTCATAAAACGAGTTTGGTAGTCTTCCTTCTTCTTGAATTTTCTGAAATAGTTTGAGGAGAATGAGTGTTAGTTCTTCTTTGAATGTTTGGTAAAACTCCCCCGTGAAGCCGTCCGCACCTGGGCTTTTGTTTGCTGGGAGAGTCTTGATTACATCTTCAATTTCCTTAGTTGTTATTGGTTCAAGTTTTCTATTTTTTCCCAGTCCAGTTTTGGGAGACTATGTGTTTCTAGAAATTTGTCCATTTCGCTTAGATTGTCGAATTTGTTGCCATATAACTGTTCATAATATTTGTTAACGATCTTTTGTATTTCTGTGGTGTCAGTTGTTACTTCTCCTCTTTCATTTCTGATTTTGTGTATTTGGGTTCTCTCTCTTTGTTTCTTGGTTACTCTAGCTAAGGGTCCATCAATCTTGTTTATCTTTTCAAAAACTCTGTTCTTTGTTTTATTGATCCTTTGAATTGTTTTTTTGGTCTCTATGTCATTTATTTCTGCTCTGATCTTTACTATTTCCTTCCTTCTACTTGCTCTGGGGTTTTCTTTTTGTTTGCTTTCTAGTTCTTTAAGTTGTGAGGTTAGATAGTCTATTAGAGATTTTTCTTGTTTCTTGAGGTAGGCCTGTAGTGCTATGAACTTCCCTCTCAGAACTGCTTTTGCTGCATCCCATAAATTTTGTGTTGTTATGTGTTCATTTTCGTTGGTTTCCAGGAAGTTTTTAATTTCTTCCTTGATCTCCTCAGTAACCCATTCATTTTTAATAACATGCGAGTTAGCCTCCGTGTGTTCAAATGTCTTTGCATGTTCTTGTTGCAATTGATTTCTGGTTTCATGCCATTGTGATCTGAGAAGATGCTTGATATGATTTCAATCTTCTTGAACTTGTAGAGACTTCGTTTGTGTCCTAACATGTGGTCTATCTTTGAGAATGTCCCATGTGCACTTGAGAAGAATGTGAATTATGCAGTTTTGGGGTGTAATTCTCTGTAGATATCTATTAAATCCATTTGGTCTAGTGCTTCATTTAGAGTCTCTGTTTCCTTGTTAATTTTTTGTCTAGAGGATCTATCCAGTGATGTCAGCGGGGTGTTGAAATCCCCTGCTATGATTGTATTGCTGTTGATTTCTCCTTTGAAGTCCTCCAGAATATTTTTAATATATTTTGGTGCTCCTGTATTGGTTGCATATATGTTTACCAAGGTTATATCTTCCTGTTGGATAGATCCTTTCAATGTTATTTAGTGGCCTTCTTTGTGTCTAGTTATGGCCTTCATTTTGAAATCTATTTTATCAGATATGAGTATTGCTACCCTAGCTTTCTTTTTTCTTTCCGTTTGCTTGGAAGATTTTTTTCCATCCCTTCACTTTCAACCTATGTGAGTGTTTTGTTGTGAGGTGGGTCTCTTGTAAACAACATATATATGGGTCATGCTTTCTTATCCCACTGTGTCTTTTTATTGGAGCATTCAATCCATTTACATTTAAGGTGATTATTGATATGTACTTATTTATTGCCATTTTTGTTTAGTGTGGTTCCATTTTCCTTCCTATTTCTTCTACTAATTATAGCAGTACTTTTAACATTTCTTGCAGTGCTGGTTTGGTGCTCATGTATTCCCTTAGCCTTTTTTTTTTTTGTCTGGGAAGCTCTTTATTTGACCTTCTATTTTGAATGATAGCCTTGCTGGTTAGAGTAGTCTTGGATTCAGATCCTTGTTTTTCATGATCTTGATTACTTCATGCCATTCCCTTGGGCTCTCAGTTTAATGAAAACCACCCTCAGGTGTTCAGCCTAAGAAGATTTCCCGAGGGTGGGGCAGATGCTGGTTGTTAATGAGCCTCAATTTGCATTTCTATGGCCCACCTGGGTGGGATTGAATCTCTGATCGAGGGGTTGCTGTCTCTCCCCAGAGTCCTGGGAAGGAGTAAGATGGCCACCATCCTGCGTGACAGCAACTCAGCAAAAGCTCTGAGAGCCCTCCAAATCCTGAGTGTCCCCACACAGTTCCATCCAGTCTGCCCTCCCTCTGCTGGAGCCCAAGGTGAGTGGCTGTGGCTATTTTAGCGCTCTGTCCCAGCCCTCTGCACTGTGGAGCAGGCTTGGGACTTTAACCCCGAGGGCGCTGCTCACAGCTAAGACCACTGCTGTCCCTGGGCTCCCAGCCCCTCTCTCACGCCTCCACAATCTTACCAGGATTGATTCAGTGTCCCTGGTTGTATGGTTCTCGCAAGCTGCTTTTCTGTTGCTTTTTCCTGACGATTTGTCTTTATTTTAGTTGTAAGTCCAGTTTGGTCCTGGGAGATGGTCTGTGTAGCTTCCATTCACTCCGCCGCCATTTTGGAATCCTGAAAGCATTTTTGAATGTTTCACCTGAGACACTGGTTTCCCAGGGCTGTTGTCACTAAGTGTTTTAACATGGTGTCACTAGGTGTCTCATGGCCATATTATCTGAAGGCTGTAGGAAAGAACCCTTCCTTATCTCTCATGGGAACACCTCATCCTGGTATTCCTTGGCTTGTAGAAATATCACTTCAATTTCTACTTCCGGAGTGACATAGCCTTTGCTGTGTGTGTGTTCTGTGTCCAAATTTCCTTCATCGTATAAGGACACCAGTCATTAAAGAAGCAAATTTTCTTTGAAGATTGAAAATTAAAATAAAAGTTATTTAAAATCATGATGCATATCTCTTTGCTTTACATGGCATGTATCTTTCATTTTTCTCCATATAAGTCATTCTATTATCAGAGGCCTTTCCTCATCTTGTTTATCCTTATAGATATTTCCTATATTTTAATAAAACATACATTTCCCGTTTTCCCCTTACTCATCTTCCATTACTCAATGCTTACCTTCAAACAATTTTCTAAGAGTTTGCTTTTATAAAAATACCATTTAGCATTTCTGCCAAGCATTCAAGTAGAGATTCTTTTAGAAATTAGCAAATGAACTACAATGCAACAAAGAAATATAAGCATAGATGTATAGACACATATACATAAAACAGTTTTAAAATTCTTGGTCTGAGCAGTTTTCATCAACTGCCTTAGCATCCTGTTGATTTATCCTACAAAGATTCTGAAGCCAGGATTGCTACTGTATACATACTGTGAGTAGTCCTGGTTAAGTGTAAATCAGGTAGAATAAAATATTTTGGCAATAATAACTCAGCTACTCTGAGTGATACTCCTTTATACTCTTCACCATAGTTGTTCAGCTATTTCCAACTTGTTATTTTACCTGTATTTCCTACTTTGCCATTTCCTCCAGCATTCTTGGAGACTTTATTGTTCTCAACTCCAGTAGAAAATGGAAGTTGTTAAGCAGGAAGTTGCTCAACTTTCTGCCAAACAACCTGCAACTGTTTTATACATTTATGTGCTTGCTACCTTCTCTTTATGCCTCCTGCTCTCACATCCATAAAGCAAATTGCCTCCTTTTAAAATTTTTCTATAAAAACTGACTTTATTATATTCCTTATCTACTTCCACCTTCACCCTCACCAAACAACCAATCAGAAAAAAATGATTCTTCCCCGAGCATTTCCTTGATCAATAATAGGAAAACTATTAACTGGTAGCTCAAGTTTCACCCATATCTGATTTAGATGAAACTTCAGACTTAGACTTCAGAGTTGATGCTGGACTGAGCTGAGACTCTTGCTGTGTGGAAATGAATTTATTTTTGTTATGAGAAGGGCATACGTTTGGGAGGGGGCAGCGGCATAATTTTATGGACTAAATGTTTGTCTTCCCCCAAATTCATATCTTGAAATGTGAACCCCAATGTAATGATATTAGGAGGTGGTGCCTAAAGCAAGTGATTAGGCCATGAAGGTGAAGCCCTCATGAGTGGGATTAGTGCCCTTATAAGGGACCTCTGAATGTTCTCTAGCTCTTTCCTGTCCTCCACGTGAGGACATAGCAAGAAGATGGCCATCTGTGACTAGAAAAGAGGTTCTCATCAGACACCGAATCTGTCAGTGCCTTGACCAAGGACTTCCCAGCCTCCAGAACTGTGAATACCTGTTTATTGTTTAAGACACCTAGCCTATGGTATTCTGTTATAGCAGCCCAAACGTATTGAAACATGGACCAAGCTAGTGTTTTATTCATCTCCTCTTCATCCCATTGGTGAAGGAGGAATCTCTCCTTTAGGATTATGGGGATGGCTGAAGACATACTTCTCAACACTCGACAGATGAGATGGACAGCAGTTTATTAGTCACATATATTCACAGCTTAGGGAATGAGGACATGATGCCATGCAGGGCCGCTGGTAGGTTGCACTGAGAAAATGAGTGAATCAGCTGGGTTGGTGGGAGGTAGACTTTGAAGTGAAAAAAAGGGTAGGATGATCTCTATTTCCTGTGAGACGTGATTGGCTTGTTTGAATAATATATGGGCTGGTAGGGAACTGAAGACGTGTACTCAAAGACAAGCTTGATCTCCATGATCAAGGTTGCTGGCTATAACATCAGCACAATGGTAAGATGAACTTATGTTAGGACATTCAAGGCCTTCTCAGTTTTCCTCAGATGTCAAGGCATACATACTTTAGGACCTTTAATATTAGTCCTTATTCCATAGCAAGATGGTTATCGGATTCTCCTTTTCTTTCTTTTTTTTTTTTTTCCTTTAACATCCAATTATTTCATATACTTTGTCAACTTTACCATCAGAATAGCTCTTAAGTCATCATCATTATTACCTCACTTCTCCCCACCACTTTACCTTGACTCATTCCTGATCACCCATTAGAACTTGACTCTCCTGGGTCTATTCTGTGAACTTCTCTAGAGAATGAGAAGTGCCCCTTGTTGCTCTCACAGAATCCTTTGCTTTACCTGTAATCAAATACATCATCTGGGAACTATTTAATCCCCCCCCACACACACACCAGGTAGAATACAAGATTTAGATGTCAGAAACTGTGTTTTGTGTGCTGTATTCCTGATATGGGGCTCATAGTAGCTACACCATAAATAGATATTAAGTTTAAAAAATAACAGTGAGCTGAATACAGTTAAATGAGCGTGGTTCAAATGGTTAATCCCAATATTTAAGACACTCTTGTTTCCTTGTTAGCAGGTTTCTTCCTCACCCCTTGTCATCCTGTTATGCACTAAGTTGTTTTTATACAGAATACTAGCTAGCACCATCAGTGATGTATTGGTTTTCCCAGGTTCCTAGGAAGCACTTTGGTCTTCACAGAGCAACATTAATTCTTGCTATTGGTTTGAGAACCCAATAGAGCCATGTAATTTATTTCTACTTTCATCCTTCTAGCAGTCCCAGGCAGCACCTGCCAGGGTATGACTGCTGTATCAGCAAACCAAATGGGAAGCAAATGAATATGTATCTTGGTCCCCAAAGAGAAACCCATTTCCACTGCAGCTAAGCTTGACAGTTTAGGACTCCCACTTGACTCCGAAGAACATGAAACGCTCCACTACTTTTTGAAATCATTTGCTTATATGTGGCCGCAGTTCACACATCCCAGGGTGTCCTTTTCCCTTCTACCCCAAAGGAAAGCAGAGATTGCTGAATAATGTTTGCTACTATCAGATTTCATCGGCTTCAACACCATTATTTGTTGAAAATATGTGGTTGAATCTCAAAGCCAACAACATCCCCCCAGGGTACCCATTAGGCAGAAGGGGGCACAGTTGTAAACACTCTGTTTTGTAAAATAGAGGTCTCTAGAAGAGAAGGAATCAAAAGTGTGTTTGTTGAATATTTCATAGCCTAGAATGTGCAATTTCCGAACAGGGAGGGAACTGTATGTAGGGGATAGTCACTCAAACACACAGTTTCCAGGGAAGACATTTTCTCCCCTCTTTCAGTGATTTTATAGGGAAGGCTAGAATGTGCGTGAGCAGTGAAGGAGAGAAAACAAAGGACGTGAGCAAAGAGTGGAAAAAAATTATTAGGTTTTCAAATTTCTTACAATGAGTATTCCTCTTTACTGATTACCCGTGAAATGGTTTTATAAGTGTGTGCTTTGCCATAGGCTTGAAATAATTTGTTTCATGTTATCTAGTAAATAATACAGATGGACAGAAACCATAATCAAAGAGGGGCCAACTGTGTAGGATTGCAAAGGGTTCTTTTTTTCCCCTAAAGTAGGAAGATGGCTTGAACTCAGATGTACTAGATTCACAGGCTTTATTCTAATGCCCATGGCATTTACAGGCTAACCTCTAATATTACACACCGAAATGTGTAATTTATTTGTGTACATTCTAGTCTGCCATGCTACACTGTGAGCTTGTCCAGGAAAGGACTGTCATATCTACCATTATATCACAGTGCTTTAAAATTTGTGAAATTGAATCACCTGATTTGAGATATGCCTCAGCTTACAAATGATTGAAATCAATAAAATAAAAAATATATACCATGTAGTACATAATTGATTTTTCATTTGAGTTAATTTAAAATATAATTGTTTCACGAAGGGAGAACCAAGTTTATGGGTTCCATGGTTATTGAATTTTTTTATTTTTTATTTTTTTACTTATACATTTATAGACTACAAACTTTGTTTTTCAGAGCACTTTTTGGTTCACAGAAAAACTGAGCATAAAGTACAGAGGTTTCCCATGTACTGCCCCATATATGTGCAACCTGTTCACTATCAACATCCCTCCCCTGAGTGTTCCATTTATTATACTCAGTGAACTTACAATGACACGTCATTATTACCCACAATTCATAGTTTATATGGGAGTTCACTATGTTGCAAGTCTATGAGTTTGGATAACTGTATAATGACGTGCATCTAACCTATAGTATCTAACACAATAGTATCACTGCCCTAAACATACTCTGTGTTCTGCTTGTTCATCCCTTCCTTTCCCCTAGGCCTGGAAACTGCTGGATTTTCACTGACTCCTTTGTTTAACCTTTTTCATAATATCATATTGTTGGAATTCTATAGCACGTAGCTGTTTCTGATAGGTTTTTTTTATTTATTTTTTACTTAGTAATATAAAAGGTTCATCTATGTCTTTTTATGACTTGATAACTCATTTATTTTTAGCACTGAATAATATTCCATTGCCCAGATGTGCCACAGTTGATTTATCTGGTCACCTAATGAAGGGCATTTTGGTGGCTTCCAAGTTTTGATAGTTATGAACACAGCTGCTATAGACATCTATGCATAGGCTTTTGTGTCAACATAAGTTTTTGGCCCCTTTGGATAAATGCTAAGGAGCACAACTGCTGGAAGGTATGGTATGAGTATGTTTAGTTTTGTTGAGTCCGCCAGGCTCTCCTCCAAAGTGGCTATACAATCTGTATCCTTACCAGAAATCAATGAATTTTCCCATTGCTTCACATCCTTACCAGCACTCGGTGTTGTCAGTGTTTTACATTTTGAGCATTCACATAGGTCTAATTGTGGTATCTCATTAGTTTAATTTGCATTGCTAATGACAAATAATGTTGAGCATCTTTTCTTATTTGCGTTGTTCATTTGTCATCTGTATGCTTTCTTTGGTTAGAGGTCTGTTCAAGCTTTTTTCCTATCTTCAGTCAAGTTGTTTGTTTTCTTATTGTTACATTTGAAGAGTTTTTGTAGGTTCAATTATTTTTTTGTTTTGTTTTGCCTATCTGAACACATAATCTTATACATTAAAATATTTTTCTGATCATAAAAGTCATACCCACTTATTTTAGAAAATTTAGATACTATAAAAATGATGAAAAAGGCATGTAAAATATGGGGTAATACTACTCAGAGATAATTTCTAACATATTAGAAACATTAAAAATATGCATTGTCTGCAGAGGCAGAACTGACTTTCTTGCCTTTATTCTTTCCCTTCTTCCTTCCTGTCATTTTTATATAAAAGTATGTAGCTGCTTCTGTTTCTGGAGCCAAAGACATGTACCCTAGAAATGTTCACCTCTGAAAAAAAGCTTTTGGCCCTTTCATTTAAGGCAAGTGGGCTCCTGCAGTTCCAAGGAACCAAGAGTGTTGAGTCAGTGTTTTGGTTTGACAAAGACACTCCTGCCAGTGACTCATATGTTCTTGAACTATTTTATTTTCTACTTAACAAATAAAGATATTTGCCTTGAGAACAAGGGCATAATGGTACTCATAGAACCCCAGCACCTTGTCTAATATTTTCTCCACCCTTCCCATAGAAATTGATGATCCTAAAGTTGGTATAGCTCATTCCCAAGGACAACTGCATAATTTTAGTACATACAGGGTGGGGAGAAAGTCCATTTACAGTTGTTCACATGGAAAATAATGAAATGATTAATAAATAATAATACAAGAAAAAACTGTTTTGCATACTCACAACTCTAAACTGACTTTTACCCCATCCTTTATCTCCATATCAAATAATGCACATTTTGTTTTGAGCATATTAAAATGTATTTGATGGCATCAGGTTTAAGACTAATTTTCAACTTTTTCTTCATGCAATATTATGTTTTTGAAATGTGTCCATGTTGACACAAATAGATAAGGCATTATGAGTATTTTCCAGTGACCTCAAAAATGTATTCTATATAGGCATGCATAATATATGTATTTTTAAATGTCTGAATCATGCATCATTTTGTTGTTTTAGAGAATATTTTTTCTACTAATATATTGGGCATGTGCCTTTTAATCAAGTGTCCCAAATTAACTTAACTTGTAGACTGGGTTTCTGTATCATCTTCATGAAATTATCTTGGCACTACGTAGTCTTAGTTCAGGCCTTACTTTCTGATTCCATTTGCTTTAAGTTTTACAGAAAATCAGATGACTATTTAGGTAAAGAAATAATAGTCTTGGTCGCATGAATAATATCTACGTAACCTACTTTGTTGCTGGTTATGCATTTATATTTTATATATCTCATATTTCCCAGGAGATTTTAATGTACATAAGTGGATCAAAGTCATTGGCATCTATAGGTCAATTTTTACTGTCCATTTAAGAGACAAGACCTAGAAATATAATACCAAACATAGTCACCCGGGTGGTATATTCAAAGTATATTAAAGTAACTAAGAAAACCAGTCTATTAGTAGATGAATGTATATTCAAGTTGAATTAAACATAGAGTAATTTGAGTTAATATATCGGACGTCAATAAAATTCTCTCCCATGTCTTTTCCAAATTACAAACTGTTAACAGATTATGCCAGAGGCGATGGAGAGCTATGGAGTGTTGTTTTCAGAGCTGTAATGATTAAGGTTGAGATTCCCTAGTCTTACATTTATGAGCTTCCACAATGTAAATGGGATTTGCCTTCTTAAATTTTACCTTTAAATTCACATTCATATACACTAGACCCGAGCCAAATTGACTTGTTTGTAGTTTCAGCACATATTCCTTTCCCCACATGTGTACTTTAGCTCTTGATTTTCCATCTGCCTGAAATTCTCTTCTCCCGCCACAGTTTTTTGTCTGTTCCCTCCCCTTATGCAAAGCTATGCACGAATACTGAGTTCTTCATGATTGTTTACCTCCTCTTCACCTTCCCTCTCTTAGAATAATAAATTCACTCTTTTAATATCATTGCACCTGATTCATGCTGGCCACTATTCTAGGTTCTGAGCATATAAAGACGAAAACACGGTTCTTATAAGAATTCACATACTAGAGAATGTGGCAGAGCAGAAAGATGCTCTCTGAATTTGTCATAATATAGGATGTTTAAGTACCATGACTAAAGTGAGCATAGCTTCCATGCAAATGTAAACAAGTGGGCCTAATTTTTCAGGGGAAACCTAGGAAGCACTTTTCTAGGTCCCAATATTTCAATGGATTTTCAACAGGGCAAGTATATAAAAGCTACTCAAGAACAAAGTACTAAGCTAGCCTCCTCTCTTACCCTTTTTCTTCCACATGCCTAAATGGGTAGCCCATCACAAAACCTAACATACGTGACACTGTAAAGGTGTGGTGAATGAAAATATTAATTTTTTTAAAAGATGACTTAAAGGCTCTAAGCATGGGGGAAACATGATTTAGAAAAGCTTTCTCTCAGGAGCACAGACAAGAGTGTGGAAGTCAGAAAGCAGGCACGGGTGAGAGGTAATTAATTATACAACTCAGTTGTGGAATTCATCTTAAACTAGTTCTTTCTGTATTAAAGTCTTGTGTATCTCTGCGTTATCTCTCTAGACCATGGTATCTCATCATCTGGATGGCTAATTGATGTATCTTTATTCCTTATGAGTGTGCAGGACAATGCATGGTTCACACACATTCTTCTATGAAAAAAGCTTTGAGAGAGGTTTGGTTGATGTCAATAACATGGCAACAAGTATTGGTAAGATCTACCTCAGGGGAAGTGGTAGATCTGTAAATCTTAACTTTTAGAAATGCAGTCAAACCTGGTTACGTTTCACAATGGCTAAAACTTCAGTAGTAATTTGTATTGATAGATGATCACTTCTATGCCCACTTCAATTTATAAAGTGCTAACTAGAATTTATACACTTTTATCAGAACTTTATATATTTCACCTATTTTAATCCTCACAACCACTGTCATTAGGAGATTCTATTTTATTAATAATAAAATTGAAGCACAAGGAAGTTGAACAAATCACCCAGCTAGAGGATAGGTGTGTTGGATGCTAAACCCCAATATTATTAATGCGTATCCTGTACTTCTAAAATGCATTACAAGCTCTGAATAGCATACCTAAGTGACAATGAAGGGACAGGTCTAAAATACTTTCACTGGAAATAGGCTATTTGGTAGTAAATGTATTCCTTTATTATTTTGCTTAGGCTGTCATAACAAAGTACCACAGACTAAGATGCTTAAGCCACAGTAAATTATTGCCTCACATTTCTGGAAGCGAGAAGCCCAAGACCAAGGCATTGGCAGGTTTGGTTCCTTCTGGGGATCTGAGGGAAGGGTCTGTTCCAGGCATCTCTCTCGTTGTAGATGGCTGTCCTCTCCCTGTGTCTTCAATCATGTTTCCACCATGTATATCTATGTGTGTTTTAATTTCCCCTTTTTATAAAGATACAAGTCATATTAAATCAGGATTCATTCTAATGACCTCATTTTAAGTTGACTACCTCTATAGAGACCCTATGTTCATTCAAGTAAGGCCATATTCTGAGGGTTAGGACTTCAACGTATACATTTTTGGGCAAATAGTTTTAAAAACTTGCTGAGAGTAAAAAATAGCAGTGCAATAGTAAATTTAGATTGGGATTTTTATTTCTTTTAAGGGGCATATTTAGAAACATAGTCTGGATAAAATATTCATCTGAAATTTTAAATGAACACTAAATCTTCTACATTTTAAGGAAGTTTATGACACTAAGTCCCTCAAAAATCATATTTTGCTGTTAAAAACTATTAGGAAAAGTCTATTTATTTTTTAATTGATTTTTTAGAGAGAGAGGAAGGGAGAGGGAGAGAGAGAGAGAAACATCGACGAGAGAGCACATTGATTGGCCACCTCCTGCATGCCCCACACTGGAGTGTGGGCCCACAACCTGGGCATGTGCCCTGACCAGGAATCGAACTGGCAACCTCTTGGTGCATGGGTTGACACTCAACCACTGAGCCACACTGGCCGGGCAAGTCTATTTATTTTTAAAGAAAGATGCAACCCTTTGTATATTAATACCATATACTACCTGTGTATCTTAAACTGATTTGAGCTAAATTTAACCCTTGTTCAAATAATATACTGTGACTAATATAAGACAGTCTATTAATACTAATTTTATATGAACATATTTTTAGCCTGTTTTTAAAGGTCAAAAATAGCACACAGTTGTTTTCTGCTAAGAACCACTTATCATTAAGATAATGGAAATGAAGATATGCTGAAAAGGGGAAAGAGAGGAAAATAATCAACAGAGCAAATAATATTCTACTTATGCAAATCACCCTCATTTCTATTTCAATGCCAAATACAAGCATGACTGCAAGGCTGTTCCACAAACAATAAGTAACACAGCTGTTCCTTACAAGGCCATTTTAAAAATTACTTTTACTAATTAGAAAGCTATTCTAGAAAGAAGAAAAAAACTCTGTAACTTACATAGATCACCTAAGAACATGCTCCTATAATTGGTGATGAAATGCTTTAATTATGGCAGAATAATGGATTTCACACTAAGAATTCTGGTGACTCTGATCTGGAATATTTTTCATAGATTCCCTCTCCAGTATTTGGGTCTCTCAATTTCCTTCAGATTTGACTTGTTTAAAAAGGATTTGACTGCTAAAGCAACTGGTTCCATTTCCCAAGTGCACAGTAGACCTAAAATGAAAGGCTTTATGCTTGGTTAGTCTTGCATTCAGCTCTCCGGAAGCTGTTACTGCTCCGGAGAATAACTACTTTCCTGGAACAATCTAAACTTTACCTCAAGGTAGTTAGTGTAATGTCTAGCTTTTCTTCCAGCTGCATCTGGCTCTGAAACTGGAATTAAAGGATTATTCAGAAGTAGTCTTTGTTTCACAAACACACAATATTGAATATTGTGAATTGATAGAAAATGGTATAAAGACAGAAATTGCTTAATAAAGTGAAATTCAAGGCTACATTTCATAGTTCGAAAATGTGCATGTCCAACTGTTAGGAAATTCAATACTCTACATTCATGTCCACAAAACACACTAGAACTGTTACCATAAATGTTTGACATTTAATGAGATAAAATCAACAGTGGGCAGGGACTGTATAAAGATAATTAAACATCCTACCCTTTGAGTTTTTCTCTGCATAACTAACAGTCATGAAAACAAGAATAATGCTTAAATTATATTACCCTTCAAACACATCTCTAAAGGGTTAACCCTACCTCATTTTAGTGGAAATATTGTCAGATGAAATTTGTGAGCAGGTGAATAAAATGAAGAGAGGAAGGGGAGAAAGTTTGCCATTGATTTCAATCAAGACTAGCATTTTAGGATGGGGAGAAAAAGGAGCTTATAGTTGTAATACTTGAACAAGCAGTTATTTTCAATTTTTTTTAAACTCTCTAATTTGATTTTATTACTACATCATGATGGTCCATAAATCAAACATGAATTATCTTCTAAAATAATTGTTTGGTGAACTAAATGGGACTAAGTTCAAGACATGCATTATTTTCATATAGCTTAAATCTATGGATTGTTCATACTCACATTAGTGAAAGCTTTTTCTTGTTAAAGCTGTGCTTAACATTTTTTTTAAACAGGTGGTTTGAATTACAGAAAGCCCTACAATAATTTAATCTTCTTTAAGGTAAATGAATTAAATTAGATTTCTTCTAGACTGACATAGAATTTTTAAAACTGTATGGACAATCTCTCATATCTCCTAGGACAATGTGTTTACTTGATCTTTCATAGTAAATTTTGGGTCCCAGAAAAAAAAATTTAAATCAACAAATGAGATTAAATTTTGAAAATCTGCACGCTTGGCTAGGGAGTGACAGAATCCTGATATTATTCCATTCTGACATATCAATTAGTATTGCAATTTCCTTCTTACAAAATATTTACATATTTAGAACTATTTACAAACTTCTTGTGGCCTGGTAATACAAAAACTTACTGATTCACCTAAACAAACAAACAAACAAAAAACTGAAGGCATTGTGCCATTTACACATGTCGGCCAATGACACGGGCTTTATTGCACTGGTGTTCTGGGTCCTTCTAGGTAGTGAGTCTGTCTTCTAATGGATTAATAAGCATGACCCCATGTGCTTTAAGACTGTAGCTCAGATTATTCCCTCAGATCGAACAGCTCTTTCCTCTCAGGTTTCCACAGCTCCTGACTTCAGGTTCTGCCCTCTCTCTTCTTCCGCAGCCATTTATTCTTATTCTTACATTCTTTGTTTTCTACCTGCATAGCCCTGTCCTAAAGGGTCTCCCACATGAATGAAAATAAACCTCTGTAATGGATGGCTGTCAGTCTGTGCCAAGTTTAAGTAGAGATAGTGAAAGAATCTATTTTGTTCTTCTGCAAAGGGTACCAATGCATTATTTCTTCATATAGATTTTAAGAAAAAAGCAAAGGTAATTTTACCAGATCAACTAACAGCAATTAATAAACCTAGAAATGACCAGACTGTATACAAATTTGGAGAACATTTTGCATTCATATATTAGCTTTGATTTAAGAAAGCACATAATAAAATACTGATTGAATCTCAGAACTACTTATGAGAGTAAAGTACTTTCCAAGATTTACAAGGTAAACTAAAAAATAAAATTGAACTACTTTGCTTTGAGAGTTTGTCATCTCATGTAACAGTCTTGATTGGTGGGCAGTGGTCTTTAAAACATGCAGCAACTTTTTACTGAATGATGGTTTATGTGCCAGCACTGAGATTGGTATTCTGAGTTCAACGGTAATTGATTCAAGAAGTCCATCACCTCATGGAGTTTATTATCTGGTCTAGAAGACACATGCCAAATAAGTAATGACTAATGTGTTGGATGTGATGTGAAGGGAAGTGCAGGAACTAGGGTTTTTGATACCAGGATAACAACTTAAGTACAGTAGAAGGTAGAGATAGAGAAGAAGGCTCTCCTGATAGTCGAGCGATGATTAATAACTCACTAGAGAGAAGTCAAGAGAAGTATATTAAGAGGAAGAAGTGGAAAGACTGTCCCATGCCGACAACACCTGTTAGAGGCCCTGAGTGAGATTGAACAAGACAATCTGCAGCTTTATGAGTTCCTTCTGCCACCAAACTTGAACCTGCCACAATACAGCAAGAAACATAAGGATGTTCTTCTCCATTTGATATCCTGGAGGGACCGTTGATGTATGGTATGGCAAAGAATTGAACACTGAGAACAATGATCTGAAAGGCAGTGCTGTGTGAAAGCCAGAAATAAAACTCAGTGCAAATAAAAATAATTTCACCTTCATCACATAAGTTTAATTTTGAATGGCCCCAAATATTATTGCATATATGTGCTCAGCAGATGAACTACAGTGTATCACTCACCAATTCACTGATGTCCTTATTAAATCTTAATAAAAAATGCATACTCAATAAAATAAAAATACTTAAAAATGTATTTAAAAATGTATGCAAAGCTGGATTTAAAACTTCAGATGAGAGCGAGAGAGAGCACACGCAAATAGATTAGTTTGGGATATTAAAATGGAAAATATTACTTCATTCGAAGAAGTTATGTTAAGGAATGCTTTCCAATATAAAAGAAAAATAATTCTAAGTCATTTAGACAATTTCTCCTTAGCATGAGAGTTATATCTTTGCTAGGCAATCTTTCTTTATTGTTTATTATTTATTGAATACCAAGTATGCAGCACTATATAAATCATTGTAGTCACAGTCCCTACCCTAAAGGCATACAATCTAACCCAGAGAAAACAATTCAGACATAAAAGATGTCAAATGTGTTGATTAAACTCAGAAGATTGAGATTCTTAATTATAAATATGTCTTCATGGCTTAGGAAGTGAAAACCATAAATAAGACAAAAGGCAAAATGATAGGAAATCACATTCTAGGTGTGTTATTTATTTAAGAAATAATAATTATACTTAAGCTTGAGGACAGTCTTACTAAAGAAAAAACAAAAACAGAAACAGTATAAAATTTGGAGAAGGTGATACCAAGATTACCTTCGATTTTCTGTTAACCCTTTTCTTTCCCTCTTATTTCTTCAAAAAAAAAAAAAACACCAAAATTCAGGTTCATTATAACAATTAATTATATTTTTAGCAGCATAATGATTTTATCTATTTAATTCACATCGTTTTTCAAAGGAAAACAAGAAAAAGGAGCTCAGGTTTCCATTAAAATCTTTCTTTGCTTTCAACTAGCCCAGGATTCCTTGCTTCTGTGCCCTATATAATCACAGGAATAAAAACCATATTTACAGACCATCCTTCATACAATGCTAATCAACTGTTATAAAATGGAAAGAGTGTCACAATGTGCAATGTCAAATGATGGATATATATATATATATATATATATATATATATATGTGTGTATGTGTGTGTGTGTATCTATATAGATATATATACAGATATATCTATCTATATTATATTATATTTATTTATTTTAAACATTATTTTATTGTTGAGAATATTAAAGGTGTCCCCATTATCCTCAATTTGACCCCCTCCACCCTTCTCCACCTCCACCCTAGGCCTGTTTATTGTCTGTGTCCATGGGTTATGCTTATATGCATATAAGTTCTTTGACTAATCTCTTCCTGCCCTCCTTCCCACCTTTCCTCTGAGATCTGTCAGTCTGTTCCATGCTTCTATGTCTGTGGATCTATTTAGTTCATCAATTTATTTTGTTCCTTAGATTCATTCCCTAGGGCAAGAGAAACAAAGGAAACAATAAACAAATGGGATTATATCACACTAAAAAGCTTCTGCACAGCAAAAGATACCATCCTCAAAATGGAAAGAGAATCTACAGTATGGGAGAGCATATTTTTCAATGATACATCTGATGAGGGGTTAATTTACAAAACATACAAAGAACTCATACAACTCAACAAGAGGAAAACAAACAATCTGATTAAAATGGATGAAGAACCTGAATAGACACTTCTCTAAAAAGGGCATACAGGAGGGCAACAGATATATGAAAAAATGTTCAATGTCACTAATCATCAGAGAGATGCAAATGAAAATGACAATGAAGTATCACCTCACATCTGCCAGAATGGGTACCATCAACAAATCAACAAATGACAAGTGCTGGCAAGGGTGTGGAGAAAAGGGCACCCTAATGCACTGCTGGTGAGAATGCAGACTGGTGCAGCCACTACGGAAAACAGTACGAAGTTTCCTCAAAAAATTAAAAATGAAACTGCTATTTGCTCCATTAATTACACTTCTAGGAATATATCCTAAGAATCCTGAAACACCAATGAGAAAGAATAAATGTATCCCTATGTTCATAGCAGCACTATTTACAATAGCTAAGATCTAGAAACAGCCCAAGTGTCCATGAATAGATGAGTGAATAAAAAAAGCTGTGGTACATTTATACAATGCAATGCTATGCAGCTGTAAAAAATAGTAGGCTATCTTACCCTTTGAAATGACATGGAGGCACCTGGAGAGTATTATGCTAAGTAAAACAAGCCAATCAGAGAAAGACAAGTATGACATGATCTCACTTATATGCGGTATCTATATTATATTTATATCTACATAAAATCTATCCCTCTATCTGTATCTTCAACATCTTACACATGATAATTCTTCTATATGCATTTGTTAATTTCAAACCAATCTTATTTTTCTGGATATACTTTAAATATACGTTCCACTTTAAGAAAACTTGAATTTAAACACAGAAAATCATAGAAATTAAATTAGAGTACACTATTTTAAGAGTATAAAGATTCAGAATTAGTGAGCCTTTCTGTAAACATAATACATGACTATATTTTAAAAATCCAGTTTAAAGAAAACTTTTCAGAGTAAGTCAAGGACATTTGAGAATTTAGAAAAAGCCCAGTGTCACCTGAGCTTTTAGTTTAAAGCAAATTATGCCATAATATGAGGGGATACATTTGTTCTGTGTAGTGGGTCATTGATATCTTTGGAACATATGTGAATATACATCTAAAAAATATCTTCAGAAGATATTTTATGCTATGAACCTTATACTATATTTTGATGCATGAAAAGTAACCATCTGCTGATTCACTGGTTTCATAGCCTTGTATAAATTTCTGATTTGAAACTGTTTGGAATTAAGAGAATCTAGGACTGGAAGTTAAACTGAGACAATATCATTATCAAAACTGTTCAATAATTGATGCTTCATCACACTGCAATAAAGGACATTTTTAGATAACTGACTTCCATCTTTGTCAGTGAGGGGAAAGGATTTGTCACTGAAATTAGGTATTCGAAATCATACTGACACAGATTTAAATTCTATTGCAACTATTTACTGACATTGGCAATATGAACCTTTTTTTTTCTTGCCTGTAACTTTTAATAATAATATTAATACCTACAAATACTTGCTCTGATTACTAAATCCAATAATACATATGAGATACTTAGATCAGAATCTGTACTGTTTTTGTAAGACCAATAGAATCCCAGAACGAAGCTAACCTAACTTTTAGTCAGGACCGTGACAATCATAGTGGCTGATAATAAATAAAGTGCCCTAAGTGTTGAGACAAGCAGAAATGAACATGCTCCAAATGTGAAACTTTGGGGAAAATATTACCAGGTCAAGCTGGCATCCACAAAATGTTTTTGAAGCAAGGATTTCAAAAGCATTAGAGCAAGAACTCTGGGTGGACATCCAGCACAATAAGTCCCAGCATTATTCCCTTTCTAGGGATTGGTTCCTTTACTTTGTATGTGGGTTTTTCTGTGAGACCGGGATGCAGACACGAAAGTAGAGTGTCCAAATGACTCCCTGATGGAGCTGGTACCTAAATAAAGAGATTAAAAGAGTTGAAATTTAAATGCTTTTTGTTATTTCCTGATGCATCTGCATAACTTGAATCATTGCAGGATTATCCTCATATTCTGAACAAAGGTAAATCTATGTCTCATCATTATCCCAGTTTGCTATGTGTTCTTTGCTGGGATAGTAAGCACTCAGAGTCAAAGTGTACAGACTGCTACCTGTACTTAGAAGGCAGTTTATTTCTTCAAGAATATTTTATAATAAATATTTATAAGTGTAATATTACAAAGTGGCTAAGCACTTCACATGATAGATGGTATTATATCCATTTTATAGATGAGGAAGCAAGTCACAGAACTAGAAAGAGATAACACGAGGATGTCAATCCAGGTGGTAGGCATCCAGAACCAAAGAATATAGAATATAGCCACTAAGTTATATGCCTTAGGAGTTCTACTCCATTGGGTAGAGCTTAACTAATTTACTTTCTAGTAATGGAAAAAAAATAAGGTAGGAAAGGCAGCCTGATATAGAGGAAATGAATCATGTTATTTCCCCCTGCTAACTTTATGTGATGAAAGTTTTAACCCCCAGTACATCAGAATATGACCCACTTTAGAAATAGAGTCATTAGATATAATTAGCTAAATTAAAGTGAGGTTTATTAGAGGGGGCCCTAATCCAATTTCACCAGTGATTTTTTTTTAAAAGAATGCTACATGAAAAGTAAGCAACACATATAGATGAAAGATAATGTGAGCACAAGGAGCAGATGGCTGTGTAGATGCCAGAGAGAGAGTCCTGGAACTGAGCCTCCTTCCCTCACAGCTCCCAGGAAGAATCAACACAGCTGACACCTTGATCTCAGACTGCTAGCCTCCTGAGCGGTGAGAGGATAAACTCCAGTTGTTTCAGCCACTCAGTCTGTGTAAGGCAGCCTTAATTCAGAACACAATGTACCGCACTCAGAGGCTCAGCATAGGCTTGGGGACCAGGGATTTCAAAGCAGAGTAACCTGATGTTAGGAGTAGGACCAACAAAAAGTATTTTCTCTTAATAAACATATTTTAATTGAATAATTCCATGGACAATTTGGTAAATAGTTGGGCAAAAGGCCTTGGATGGTCCCCGATTTCTTTCAGGGGCTTCCATGGTTCACTGTGAGAATCCCCCCAGGAGCTACATGGATCCTTCTACTCTCCTTCTGTTCTGCTTCCTGTTCCACTCTGCAGTTGCTATTCCCTTCATCTGCTGATGCTGCTCTGCTCTCCTTACTGTGATACGTTTCAGTGAAGACATGGGTATGTGGTAGAAGAGCTACAATCAACAAAACTTACAGGAGCTGTCAAGAAGAAGGAAGACCAACCCCCACTGGATTTATGGTTTAAAACTGGCAGAGACCAGCTCAATCCAACATCATGACTAATTTCACCTAATAGTAACCCCTAGCCTCTTCATATGCTCATTGTAATACATTAGCATGTTAAAGGGCACACACCCAGCTGCCATGTAGGGACACAAAATGGGTGGTGGAGCTTCTCTGAGAAATTTCCACCCATTTTGGGGGGAGATGCTGAATATTCCTCCCCCTCACTGAATACCTTACCTCCGATTAAATGAACCTCAATAAAGGAAGAAAATTCCCCTAAGACTGCTTTGCCTGTGGAGTAGTCTACTCTCTCACTGCTTCACTAATAAACTCACTTTCACCTCAAACTCTGTGCTGGCTCACGTTGGAATTCCCTCCTGCATGAAGCCAAGAACACACAGTGGGTCTTGGACCCTCAGGTCCCTGGACACCCTGGACTGCCTACATCAGTTTAAATAAAATTTATAGCTTGACTACAGAGAAAAATATGAGCACATGGACTCTGAAAAATTTGTATTAAAACTCTTTTCAGTTGATACATGAACGAAAATATTATCAAATAAATATCCAGAGTTTTTAAGAAATAAAAAAAAAATCATTCCAGTCAAATATTTAGATATATTTTTATTGTTTTATTTTTAGACATTATGATTTTAAAATCTTGGTAAGAAAGCTTGAACTTTTTGAGGATATTGGTTTGATGAGCTAAAGATTAGTGAAGCTGAAGATGGTTAGAACTGGGTAGACGCAAGTTTTTCTGTAAACTCAGCTTAGAGGAACTCAATCCAACTCTCTGCTTAATAGAGGAAGAAGTCTTTAAGAAGGGAAAGAATGCATAGATCTGTTAATTAACTGTAAAAGGAAAGTGTGGGATATACTCTTCCTCTCCTCAAATGCCCAGATAACCTCATTTGTAGAATAGTTCCATGTTGTGAAGTTGAGCTCTGTCTTACCTCCCAGATGGGTATGAACAACCAGAGTTCAGGAGAAGACATTTGTTGTTTCCATTCACTCAACTAGTGTTTACTGACTGACAGATTGCATAAAACTCAGGATTCAGTGATAAACAAAACTAATAGCTCTTACACATAAATAAGCAATTATAATGAAGTATCATAAGAGATTATGAACATTTCTCAAACATATTTTCCAAAACGTTTCTTTTAATTTGAGATTCAGCAGGAAGAGAGCAGAACCTAAAAGGAGTACTAACTGTAGGGTTATTCAGGAGAAAAGTTGTAAGTTTATTTCATAGGTGCAACTACATAGTTCATAGTTCATGTAAGCATTTCTGATTGAACCAAATATAGTGTGTAAAATATTGCCTTATTGCATTTGGCAACAATTAAGCATGGTTGCAAGCTTTGTTAATAAATCATTTAACTGATGATGCCAAGGTTAAATGTTTCTCTGTTTTCTTGTTAATAAAGTCCCTTGGAATCCTGTCCATGAGTCAAAAGCAATCTGCACTGGCTATGAGAAGATAAAACACTTTAAAAAGACATTTATTGATTTTAGAGAGAGGGGAAGGAGAGAGAGAGAAGGAAACGTCAATTTGTTGTCCCACTTATTTATGCATTCATCAGTTGATTCTTGTATGTGCCATGACAGGGGATCAAACTGCAACCTTGACATATCAGGACAATCCTCCAACCAACTGAGCTACCTGGCCAGGACTAGGGGTAAAACTCTTAATCGCCATCCAGTGGTTGGAACAAATTGGGGGAAGAAAAGTGTCAAATGTTAAGAGGAAGAACACATACTTATGTGTGCACACACATACCCACATGAACGTAGAGCAAACTAAAACAAAACTAATCAATAAAATTGATTCCTACATATGACCATGTAAAGCCTAGTTTGTGAAACGTGCTCTGGAAATATTATGGGAGGCAAAGAGTGAAATTTCCCATGAACAAAATAAGGCATGAGATTTAACTGTCTATCATACACATGAGTTAACTACAGCTGATCTGGAACAATTTCTAAACAATACCTCACAGCTAAAATTCAGAAGGCTAGAGTCTCAACAGAGAAGAGACTTCATCGCAACCCTCGCTTTGTGGAGTGTGCGGCACTACCCACAACTGCAGACGTTTCAAGTCAAACAGTCTCTATCATATTTACAAAAGTCACCTTATACATTATTTCAAACTATAGTTTGACACTATAGCATCTTTCTTTTGGTCATCATTTAGAAGAAATCCCACTTACTAATGATGGAGATGGAGGAGAAGTACTCATTCTGGAACAAAGACGTCAAATGAATAATAGGAAAATTTGACATAAATCTGGTGTCTTAAAACTGACTACTCTGTTCTCCACCAGCAATGGTCATAATAATCCCTCCCCCCAAAACTGAATAAACAGAAAGTTTTATTTTATTGGTCTTTACTTGGGGATATAATTATCCACCTCACCAAGTCTCAGTGGCTGTTTTTGAATAGCCCTCTATATTTTGGAGATAACTCTGTAGAATCTTCATCTGTAGACAAAGAAGCCCTTTATCCACTCAGTCCTTTCTAATGGTCGCATTTGAAATGTGTATTTTTCCCATTACACTCTTAAAAATAACCTTCTGAGGGGTTCCCTCTTAGAGGTCTGAGCTTAATTATGAGCCACAGATTCAACTTGAACATAGAGTTAGATGAAATCAGGTTTTATGATCTGTCCCAGGACCCCTTCAGGAGTGACTGGAGTTGTGTAGATAGGTTAGAATTTTTTAATCTCACAAAATTCCCTGTATGTTTTTATAAAAGATAATATGTTTTTAAAATTTTTAAATTAATATGTAAAAAAAAAATAATGCCATAGACCCTTGATTTCAGTTGTTCTTTCACTAGTTTTTTCCCTAGGGATTTGCACTTACTTACATTTTAAAAATCTGGGCTACATTTTCTGATTTTAACATTGTGTTCCTGGAACGTTCAGACTCATATTATTACCAAACCAAGTGCAATAAAAGTAACTTGATTGCCACTATGTAGGTTGAAGAAAGGTTCGGGAATTGAGTCTGGCTGACCATGTCTGCCTGACTCAGGTCATATATCTGTCTGTGAGCCAGTCCCTGTGGCCAGGGTAAGGATCCACTCTGACTTAAATCACTTTCTCCAGCTTGGATAAGAAAATAGTGGTAGTCTCAACAGAACAGGGTTGAATGCAGGGCAGGGGGTTGTGGGTAGATGCTGGACAGAATTTCATGCACTATTTAAACACAAAGGAGAATGTATATTGGAAAGAAAATGAACAAGGAAATTAACAAATGTTTAATATAACTGGTTAGCTTGATTGTGGCATAGAGTATAACATGTGATTTTAGTCTTTGTATCATTATGGCCTAAATAACAGAGTTGTAAAGTAATGAAGCATGCTTAATAATGGAAAGGATTATGGCTTAGAAACCTCCTCCAGTAATTTGCAGCTATAAGTTTAAAAGGGAAAAACAATTAACAACCAAGAAAATAAAACCCCCATCTTACATTCCTTTCAAATAATGAACTTTCCTCCATAAAACATTGAGGCATCAAATCTGGATGTTTTATAACTTTTCCTAATTAAAGAGAATAATTCTATTCCATATCATAGAAATAATGACAACTGGGCTTGTGCTTTAGAAAGTGTGGAAATATTTATATTTTCTTAAATAATGCGACTAAACAGTTGGACATACACATTGATCTCTGTCAACACAGTCCAATTTCCATACTCCAAATGACTTTGGGTCAGAAAACAAACATTTTTGTTATAAAAATATTGTTGTTTTTTTTTTTTTAAAAAAATAAAATTACAACTGATAAAAAGCTGGGGATTATAGTAAATATTCTCTTGCAACTTTTCAATAACATTTATAACTGGAAATGTTAAGCTGTTGGGTACAAGACAATTGGGAAATGGAAAAATATTTCAAATATTCAATAATATTTCAATGAGAAATAATAAGAATTTCAAAGAAAAATATAGCTAAAATATGTGTGTGATGTTCTATTTTCTTAATTTTTTTTCTTTATTGATTTTAGAGAGAAAAAAAGGAGAGGGAGAGAGAGACTGAAACATCAATGAGAGAGAACATTGATTGGCTGCCTCCTGCATGCTCCCTACTGGGGATTTGGTCCACAACCTGGGCATGTGCCCTGACCGGGAATCGAACCAGCAACCTCTTGGTTCACGTGTTGACACTCAACCACTGAGCGACACTGGCTGGGCTGATGTTGTATTTTCAATGCCCATTCCTAAGTGGTATAAATTCCCTGTGTGGGCAAAAGTATATAACCAGTACTCATTTTTTGGTTTTGCCACTTGTTACAAAGTTGTAAAAATCAAATATAAAGTGACATATCAGCTGAGACTCTTAATCATGAATGTAAATAAAAATCCCCTGAAATAAATTTTAAATGAGCCTTTTATATGTATAGAAATTCTCTGCATATTTTTTAATTTCCCAATTATCAGTGTGGTTTGTATTCTTAAATTGTTCCTGCTATCTGTTTATGAATATGTATTGAGCATTGAGTATGGCTCTTTTAATAATAATATTCTATAGATACACACCCTATATATGTATAACCTTTTAAACTGTACATACAAAAGAGAACATGAAAGTATTTTTAGGAAGCACAACAACCCTAAGTACTACACTCATGAAACCACTTTCCTACCTACAGACTGGGCTGTGACCATTCTTTGGACCAGCCTAGGAATTGTTTTCCCATCCCACCTTCCTGCCTATGGTATACAGAGAGCTGCTATGCTGAATTTTGTGTTTCATCTTTCCTTTGTATTAAAAAGTAATATTACATATCTACATCGCTAGTGATATATTGTTTAGTTTTGCTTGGTTTTGAGCTTTATGAAAAGGATGTCTTACTGTATATAGTCTTCTGTTACTTGTTTATTCACTCAATATTATATTGAGTGAAATATTTCTAGATCTTTTCATATTGCAACACATAATTCAATCCTTTTCACTACCATATAATATTTCACTGTATCACTTCAATAATTTATGTGTTCATCTTTCTTCTGTGGATGTTTAAGCCAGTTTTTTGCTATTGTGATCAATGGTTTCATGAATTATTTTTGTACTGTCTCCTGGTATATATATACAAAATTTCCTCTAGAGTATATATTTAGGAGGGAAATTACTGGATAGTTGGGAATACAAATGTTCAGCTTTTAAAAAATAAATAAAAGGAAAAGGGAATGTTTTCTTGGTATTGAGTTGTATAAGTTCTTTATAAATTTTGGGTATTAATCTTTATCAGATGTATCATTGGCTAATATGTTCTCCCATTCAGTGGGTTGTCTTTTCATTTTGTTAATGGTTTCCTTTGCTATGCAAAACTTTTTAGGTTGATGTAGTTTCATTTATTTTTTTTCTTTAGTTTCCTTTGCCCAAGAAGATATTTCAGAAAAAATATTGCTAAGAGATGTCTGACATTTTACTGCTTACATTAATTGTAGAATTTTTATGGTTTGAGTTGAACATTTAAGCCTTTAATCTATTTTGAGATTATTCTTGTATATGGTGTAAGAAAGTGGTATAGTTTCATTTTTTGTATGTATCTGTCTAATTTCCCAGCACCATTTATTTAATGTCATTACCCCATTGTATATTTTTGCCTACTTTGTGAAATATTTTTTAATTGTTTTTCTTTTATTGATTTTAGAGAGAGAGAAAGTGAGAAAGAGAGAGAGACATAGAAACATAGATGAGAGAGAACCTCGATTGGCCTCCTCCTGCATGCCCCACACTGGGGATAGGGCCCACAACCTAGGCATGTGTCCTGACCGAGAATCAAACAGGCGACCTCTTGGTCGATGCTCAACCACTGAGCCACACCAGTCGGACTACTTTATAAAATATTAATTGACCATAAATGCAGAGGTTTATTTCTGGGATATCTATTCTGTTCCATTGATCTATATGTCTGTTTTTAATGTCAGTACCATGCTGTTTTTATTACCGTGGACTTGTAATACAGTTTAATTTCAGGTACTATGATTCCTTCAACTTTGTCTTTTTTCTTCAAGATTGCTGTGGCTATTTGGAGTCTTTTGTGGTTCCATATAAATTTTTGGAATATTTGCTATAGTTCTGTGAAATACATCATTGGCATTTGATTGGAATTGTGTTGAATCTATAGATTGATTTGGGTAGCATGGACATTTTAATGGTATTAATTCTTTCTATTCATGAACATGACACATGCTTCCCTTTATTTGTATCTTCTTCAATTTCTTTCTTCAGTGTCTTATAATTTTCTGTGTATAGATATTTTACATCTTTGGTTAAATTTATTCTTAAGTGTTCTTTTTTTTTTTAATGGAATTTTAAATGAGATTGTTTTCTTCGTGTTTTTTTTAAATAGTTCATTTTTGATGTATAAAAATGCAACTGATGTCCTTCTGGTGTGGCTCTGTGGTTGAGCATTGACCCATGCACCAAGAGGTTGCTGGTTCGATTACCAGTCAGTGCACATGCCTAAGTTATAGGCCAAATCCCCAATGGGGGGCATCCCGGAGGTGGCCAATCGATGTTCTCTCTCATCAATGTTTCCATCTCTCTCTCCCTCTCCCTTCCTCTCCCTCTAAACAGTAAAGAAAAAATGAATTTAAAAAAATGCAACTTATTTCTGGATATTTATTTTGTATTCTGATACTTTACTGAATTCATTTATCAGTTCTAGAAATATCATATCATCTACAAATAATGACAGTTTTACTTCTTCCTGTCCAATTTGGATGCCTCTTATTTCTTCTTCTTGTCTGATTGCTATGACTAGGACTTCCAGTACTATATTGAATAAAAGTGGTAAAAGTGGCCATCCCAGTCTTGTTCCCTATTTTAAGGGAAACACTTATAATTTGCCTATTGAGTATGATGTTGGCTGTGACTTTGTCATAGATGGCCTTTATTACATTCAGGTATGTTCCTTCTATTCCTACTTTGCTGACACTTTTTATCATAAATGAGTAGTGGATGCGATCAAATTCTTTTCCTATCTCTATTGACATGATCATGTGGTTTTAAATCCTTCATTTTGGTTATGTGGTGTAACACATTCATTGATTTTCAGATATTGTACCAATCTTGCATCTCTGGAATAAATCTCATTTGATCACGGTATATTATCTTTTTAATGTATTGCTGAATCTGGTTTGCTAATGTTTTGTTGAGGATTTTAGCATCTCTGTTCATCAGGAATATGGGTCTATATTTTTCTTTCCCAGTAGTATCTTTATCTGGTTTTGGAATTTAGGATAATGTTAACCTTGTAAAATGAGCTTTGGAATCTTTCTCCTCTTAATTTTTTTGAAATAGTTTGAGAAGGATCAGTGTTAATTCTTCTTTGAATGTTTGGTAAAATTCACCTATAAAGCCATCTGGTCCAAGAATTTTATTTTCTGGGCGTTATTATTATTATTATTATTATTATTATTGCTTCAATTTAATTAGCTGTAATTTGTCTATTCAGATTTTCTGATTCTCCCTGGTTCAGTTTTAGAAGATTGTATGTTTCTAGGAATTTATCTATTTGTTTACATTGTCCAATTTGTTGGCATATAGTTGTTCACAATATTTTCTTACAACCTTTTGTGTTTCTTTGCTGCCAGTTTTACAAACAATCTGATTAAATGATGGACAAATAAAGGACCTGAATAGACATTTCTCTAAAGAGGACATGCAGATGGCCAATAGACATATGAAAAGATGCTGAATGTTACTAATCAGAGAAATGCTAGTTAATCCACACTGCAATATAACCTCATACCTGTCAGAATGGCCATCAACAAGAAAATCAACAAAAAAGTAGTATTGGTAAGGATGTGGAGAAAAGGGAACCCTCATGCATTGTTGGTGGGAATACAGACTGGTGGAGCCACTGTGAAAAACAGCATGGAGTTACCTCAAAAAATTAAAAATAGAATTTCTTATGACCCAATAAATATATATATTTAAATCCTTCCCTGAGGACATTTTTCCATTTATCTTCAAATAGAGTGGAAGGGAGAGAGAGAAACATCGATGTGAGAGAGACACATTGATTGGATGCCTTCCGCATGACCCCAACCAGGGCCAGGGAGTAAACTGCAACCCAAGTATGTGCCCTGGACCAGGATTGAACACACAACTCTGTGGTTGGCAGGCCAATGCTCTAATTGCTGAGCCAAACCAGCCAGGGCTGGCCTATATTTTATAGCTTGGGAATTTTTTGGTCAGAGAGGTTAAAAAAAGTAAACAATCATGAGCAAGGATGAGTTAGATTAACCAGTTTGCCAATTAAAACAGACTTCCTGAACCAGCATGTAAAATCCATGGCCAAGGACCACACAATAGAGATCATCTTTGAGCTCTCTGTGGACAGATGTGACTATTATCCTGGTTGACCTTCAGGACCTCATAGATGTGTTTCACGTCTGGTCCATGTGTACACCCCTTTTTCTTTTAGAAAATCCGATTTTTGAAATGTCTCTAGGCCAAGTGCTGTGTGTGGTGTGGGCAGGAATTGGGTGCTGGGGAAGTTGGAGACCTGGACTTTCAACTGCATGATTCAGCCACAGGCCTGGAAGAGTAATGCCTCTTTGCAAATGAGCATTTCCCAGCTCATGGTTTTCCACTTGACTTTCCTGTAAATGTAAATTAGAATTAAGAAAAATTGGAGAATATCACTTTCAATGTTTACACTCATCTGTAGTACGAGATGTATTTTTGAAGAGAAAAGGGCAGACCTCAAATGATCTGAGGTTTACATTAGTGGGCCAAAGCAGCACTATTAATTGGCATCCTCTGCAAACTCAGACCTCTTTCAGATGCAGAGCCTCTCTGGAAACCTCAAGGGTGCAGGCTTTCTTGCCTCCTCTCTGGGAGTTCCCATTTTGGGCCTTGCCTGGAAATGGCCCAAGAACAGATTTCTCTTGTTCCAATACTTCTATTTCTCTACTTCCGATTAATGCAAACAGAATGTATGGAAACTAATTTGTGAAAAGAGAAAAATTAAATTTGCAGGTAGCATTCAATGCGAACATTTCTCTCACACTGGTATGTTACCCACTCTTTTATCTTTCTGAGAGTTTACACTTGGTATATTCACGGAGCCTGTGGGTGCCTCATCCCAGCTGCAATGTTTAGTCTGGTAGGCTTGCTCAGTCTGCTTGCTCAGTTATTTCTCTACTCCACAAACACCTCACACTTCTCTCCTCTGAAGTCAGCTTGGGCAGCTCCCACCACCGGCTGCTCTGCAGAGGAAGCAGCACCTCTGTGGAACCCAGCGGCACAGCCTTGGTGTAGACACTCCTCACTCAGGCTGGGGCTCCTCTAGCCCAGGTTATGGAACGAAGGGATTAGAATTCTTTCCAGCACCTGTTTGCCTATGGCTTTGCTATGGAAATTAAGCTAGGAATTCATTCTGTAAGTCTGGAAACTGAAGTTTAAATGTACTCCATTTCTAAAATGTACAGAGAATATGAAGGTTTTTTTTTTTTTTTTCTATTTCTTTTTAACTAAAAGGTTTATTACTTCTGACTAATGGTGTCGTTGCCCTCGGGGGAAATGCTATTATGAACCTCTTTGAGACCTGTCAGGAAGCACACGGAAACATTTTACTGATGGATTACCCAGTGTGCACTGAGTTATGTATGTTCCCATTCATGTGAAGATGGTGGGAACGGAGGTTAAAGGGAAGATATGGTGGGTAAAGGACAGGGATGGGGGACATGCTAGAAACTGACTTTCTGTAAATGGACACATTGAATAATGTTCAATTATAATTTTCTTAATAATTACAAAAATCAAATATTTTGGTAGTGAATGATTATATATATATATATATCACTGTATCAATCATGATATCTCTAAACTGAGGATCTTTCTAGACAACAGCCTGAAAAAGGTGTTTTGCAGGAGATAGTTAATTTTGGGATGTTTTCAAGGTGCATGGTTTAGGGACCTGGAAGAATGAAACGAGGATGGAGGAAAGCCAATCCAAAGATGCATTACTGAGCTGGTCCACTGCCATGGACAACCAGGGTTTAATTTTGCTAGGATACTGCAAGATTTCAGTAAAATATGTGTCTCACAATTGTAAATGCAAAAGAAAGGAAAAGGAGGTATTTTTAATCAGCTCCTGTCCCTCATTGGTCAGAGGTGACTTCATGGTTTGCTAACATCTTCTCAATTTTAACATTGTTCATGCATCAGAATAGTTGCATAGATATCTAAAAACATTCCATGCCCAACCAGCGTGGCTCAGTGGATTGAGCATTCATCCCATGCACCAAGAGGTCACCAGTTCAATTCCCAGTCAGGGCACATGCCCAGGTGGCAGGCTCAATCCCCAGTAGGGGGCATGCAGGCGGCAGCCGATCAATTTCTCTCTCTCTCTTCCTCTCTATTTAAAAAAATCAATAAAATATATATATATATATATAAATTCCATGTGGGGAAGTTCAGGGGCTGGGAGAAATAAACCTGTGATGCCATTGATGTGAAGGGACATGAAGTTACCCTACAGTTCCTATTGTTTCAGCAATGCCTTGAGTAGAAGGATGGGCTGAAGAGATGTGAGACAGGGCGTCACAGCAGTCTCATTCAGAGTCCTCATAGGAAATAAATAGTGTAAGATGGAACACAATCATTTACCAAGATCTGATGTAGGAGGACCACAGAGATGGACAGTGACGAGAACTTAGTAACAACTGAGCTCTTGCTTCCTGAAAATGACTAGGAAATGAGTGGCTACTGAAACCCAGACAAAGATGAGTAGGTTGAGCTCCCACTGGAGAAGCAGTGATCTTCCAGTAAGGGCAACCATGAGGGGCTACTAGACCAGGAGGGAACCCTGGGGAATAAACAACTCTCCTGTGACCCTCAGTGTCCTACTGAGATTTCCTATTCACTGACACCAAGGACCCAGATAGCATAGAGACTGTCCATGTTGTCTCCACATGTCAGCCTTCTGAGGAAGAGAGCGAAGTGGAGAAGTGAGAAAAGAGAGTTGAAAAAAAGCAAAAACTAAACCCACCTGATACAATAATTCAGTGTAGATTGACTGAACAGCCATTTTTGCAATGCTCTTGACTAATCTTGACCAGTTCTGCAGATGACAAGCTAGTCAGGACTGAACTTGTTTTCAGAAGTCTAAGAGTTTATTATTATTATTATTATTATTATTATTATTAATATTAAAGGGTAATGGAAATTATGTAATATAAATAAAACTCACTAATAATATTATAGTTCAGAAGTAATCACCATCATTTACAGTTTTGTGTGTTGGTATAAGAATGCTGGTATTGAATCAACTACTATAAGCATATATATCACGATCATTAAGGAAACATTTAATAATTGTGTATTCAAACTAGTAAATATATTTTAAAATATAATTTGTAATATTACTTTCAATGTAATTATTTTTATCACTGCTTATTTAGGTAATTCTAATATGTTGCTATTAAGTAATGCATTTATTTACTTAATCAGTATTTTCAGTACCTAGAAAAAGAAAATTACCTACCTTCACTGATCTTAGAATCTAGTGATAGAGATAGACAATAAAGAAATAAACTGGAGCCGGCTGGTGTGGCTCAGTGGTTGAGCATCTCCCTATGCACAAAGAGGTCGCTGGGTTGATTCCCAGTCGGGACACATGCCCGGGTTTCAGGCTCTATTCCCAGGAGGGGGCATGGAGGAGGCAGCCAATCGATGTTGATGCTTTACTTTCTCATCAATGTTTCTATCTCTCTCTCCCTCTCCCTTCCTCTCTCTGTAAAAAAATCAATAAAAAAACATTAAAAAAAATAAAAGACTTTTAAAAAGAAATGAACTGGCACAGATATTATCATATCTAATTATGGTGAGTACTAGAAAAAATATTAAAGCAGTGTAGGTGGATAGAGCAGAGATGATGAGCCTCCCTGAGGAGAGTATTTTTTATTTGAAATATGGATACATTGAGAAGGTGAGGTGCAGGTATATTTAGGGGAAAAGTGTTCCAGACTGAGAGAAAAAATATTATTAAAAAAATAAAAACTGCCCTAAAGTTATGCTTATAGGTCTGTAAGAAGACAGCAAGGACCACAGCATAATGGGAAAGGGAGACGAGTAGATAGAATCCATAGGAAATCCAGAACTGGATCACAGAGCCCTATAGGTTAGGGGAAGCCCTGGAATTATATGTTAATCATGATATAAACCAACCAACCAATTCTAAATACAGAATCATATGATCTGGTTTGAGTTTTTAATAGATTGCTTTGTTGCTCATTGGGAACAGACAGTACAGGAGCTCATTGGAAAAAGGAAACCAGTGAAATGTTGAGCATAGGTGTCCAGGTGATGGTGCTAGATGGTGTTGCCTGGCTAGTGGGAGGCAGTTGGGAAAAGAGATATTAAAATAGATATGAGAAACAGGATTTGTTTCTGGATTAGGTTACGTGAATAACTCAAAGATGTAAACTGATATTTATTAATATAAGGAATATTTTACTAGATGCATGCGTAGTAGCAGAAAATGAGGTCATTTGCAGTTACTGTGTGTTTGAAATTACTATGAGATATCTGGAAAAGAGTAAGAACAGGTTAATGAATGTATTAACACTTTAGTAGGAAAATGTTCTTGTTTTGTCATTTTAATTCCCTTGTCTTTGATCACTGATGAACCTGAAATTTTCACTTTTTGAGCTATATATACATTTTTGTTCTGTGAATGTCATCATTTCCTCATTTATTATCTACTAAGGTTTTAGTGCAGGTTATTAATACTGACCTTGTGTATCTTATTTGTAGGAATGTCAGATATTATTTGACATTTTACTTTTTATGACACTTTGAGGAACAGTAACTTTTGAATCTCTATAAAGTCAATTCATAATGTGATTTCTTTACATTGTTTTTAAGTTTAGAAAGTTATTTTATTTCTACCTTTTTCTATATGTTGCAGATTTATCTATTATACATAATTATTGTGCCTATGGAATTGAATGTATTGAACAGTATAAAGTATTAATCAATTAATCTACAAATAGTTTCTTAATGATTCATAATTTCAAAGGACACCATCACCAAGTCCTTATGGCATATTCAAGTCTGCTTCCCTTCTTAGGTGCAAGAACTAACACAAAAATTGGAACTTGAGGGACCTGAGGACAGCTCTATCTAGGCAGGCAAATATATCAGCAGGCTCACAGCTGCAACAAAGTAGAGGTGGAAATTATGGCCATGAACCCAGCATCATTTGTGTCTAAAATACAGTTATGAGCCCTGTGTTGTATGTGGCTAAACTTTTCTCCAGGCATTTGCAGGTCAGGTTAGCCCCTTATATGACTCAACTTTTGAATCTGTGAATTAGGGTCAGCACCACACAGTTGTGCAAGGACAGGTGCAATGATTGCCAGCTCAGACTAGTTACAGGGGCCCCTGATATGCTGGCTGACTGTAGCTAGTGTCCTCTGCTCACTCTGAGGGGATGCAGTATTCCTGTAATTATTCCCCTATCCATTAACCAAAACCCAAGTCTCAAGCAGCTGATGCAAGACTTTTGAATTTAGGCTCTTTTCTGTTTCTGTTGTCATAATTTCCATTCTATACAAAGTTATTTCCTCTATTTCATCTTATATTGTTACACTAATGTTCCCATCATCAAAAACATGTATAATTTCTCCAAAATATGTTAAACAATTGATTGTGCCCATTGACAAAGAAGATCATTGGTGGTAATCTGAAAGGGTGCATAATACCAGTATCAGCACCGTTTGGCAGGGCGGCAATATATGCGTGTATGAGTACACACATGGAGGTGTGTGAGTGGAATAAAAAGTGGCAACAACTCACATTTCAAAATTCAATTAAAAATAAGCACTTGTAAAAATATGACATGGTGAACTGGAAGTAGTATAGCTGAAGACAAGCGAGAGAGATATGTAGCAGGTCCTCATTTAATATTAAAGGCAGCATCATTAGACATTTGTACAAAAATTCACAGAGGGGAGCTGCAAAACCCTACTGGCTTTCTGAGCTAATGACTGTGAGCTTAACAACATATCTCAAATGAAAAACAAAGATACCTTGGGTCAAGGGTCATTGAGCTCTGAGGAATGAAATACAATATGTTGTCAAATATTAATAATAACAATAATGTTGGGATTTGACCTGTAGATTGGACCAGTATTTTTATGCCCAATTTCTAAACTAAATAAAAATAGATAAAGAGCACAGGCATACCAATGTCAAAATATCAACTATATGTCTGAGAAAAATGGAATTTTAAACTTTATCCCCAAAAAGTAAGCAGCTTAGTCACCAACAGAAGACATCCACAACCTGTCTGTATGGTATCCAACACAGTTTCAGGCACACAGCAGGTGTTCAGTAAGTACCGACTGAATGGCAGTAAGCAGAGCAAGGTACAAATTCTTGGTTGCCCACTGGGACTCAAGAGCAAGGAGAATCTGACCATGCTCTTCAAGTTTATTATTTCAGTGTTTACTAATAATGAAATGGAACCATTTCTCCTAAATGAACAAATATTAAACTATTTATAGTGTGAAAATTACACAGCACATTTTATTGGTTTAGTAAAACTGAACTCTTTTTCCATAGCTATCTGCCTATATAAAATGCTAAGAAAATTTCTGATTAAGAACTTGGAGCTGAAACTGAAAATCTGCGGAGTCTTGCCTATGATTAAAATTACATTGCCTGAAACAAAACAAAATTTTATTTTTCAGTCTGCTATTGCCAAGCTGTAAAAAAGAACATGGTTGTAGACACAGGGATTGGCAAAATGCTGTAAAATACGTGATATGTTATTAAATACATCAGGACTTCTGTGAGTAGAATTGTCTGTATAGAAGTAAATGAGCTTGGTACAAATTTGATCAAGGACAAATCTGAGAATGCCCATAAGGATAAAGCAGCTGAGAAAGCAAGAACATGAGGAAGCAAGCTACAGAAATGTTCATGAATGATAGAATGATTTCTGCTTTCCCACAATTAATGAAATTATAAACTTGAACTAAATTTACTGAAATCTCAAGAGTGAAGGAATTTTCCAGATGATATCTGTGCTATCAATATTTGATATTTGTCAAGTGTTTGAATCCATTAGTAACCCTGTGATTGAAGTACTATTTCTTTCTACAAAGGAGAAGGTTTAAAATGGTGATTGAGAATTTGATCAGGACACACAGATACTGATTATGAGAGAAATGTTCAAAATCAATAAACATGTACAACTGATTTCAAAGCTTGTCCCCATTAACTATTGTACTTATAGCTACAAATAACTACATGATTTTTTTTTTTTTTTTTATGTTGAAATCAAGCGTGTAACAGCAACAACCTTCCACGGTCTGATCCAGTGGTGACTATGTTAGGTGAAAAAACCCTTGTATTCATGCCACTTTTCTCTAATTCCAAGTTAAATATATGCCCCATGGCCCATTCGCTTTCTGTGTATCTAATAATTATTCCGGCAGCCTGAGTGCATCATTGTTCTACTTTACATCTGTAGGTGAGCCAATAGGTTATAGCGTAGTTTCTTTACTAACCCAGGTGATATAATTACGTGTGTGTGTGTGTGTTTATTCTACTATTATTAAATGCTCATTTAAAACAAAGATGTGTAAGCTATTTTTGTTCATTGATCTTAAAAGCAACAACTGTCAAAAGGGACAAGTATAGGATTTATGAAGCAAACCAAGTGTACAGAGTCCAAATACCATCTGATTTCTTTTTTTAAAGCAAACAGAGCCCAGCTGGTGTGGCTCAGTGGATTATGCATTGTCCCATGGACTGAGAGGTCCCGGTTCGCTACCTGATCAGGGCACAAGCCCAGGTTGTGGGTGCGATCCTCAGTAGGGGGCATGCAAGAGGGAGGCAGTGGATCTTTCTCTCTCATATCAATGTTTCTATCTCTCTCTTTCTTCCTCTCTCTAAAAAAAATCAATAAAAACATTTTTAAAAACAAACAATAACCCCCATAACTGTGACATTCTCATCTCCACTTTTGAAGTCATATAATTGAAGCCGTGCTCTTTATTTTCTACATCTCTCCCCCTCCACTCTGATCCTTCTGAAGCGCACTTTTACTTCTTGAGAAGAACCATTTATCTCATTTTCTAAGAAATCATCTTTTAAAATTTCCTGGAATAGCAAGGCACTTTCTATTTCAAAGTTGGTGACTGTCTAACCAAAACATAAAGCATTCCTGTTTTGTAGTCCGAATGTAACACTCTCATAGAAGCTTACCCTTCAAGAAGGAAACTCTAACAGAATGTCTCAGTGAATATAAACATCCTTCTTGATTTATGAGATGTATAAGATATTTGTCTCAATCACTTAGAATACTGGAAAGTTTGGTTGTATCCCCTTGAACACACAAATCTCTACTGTGATTCAAATATTCGCACTTCAGCAACATCAAAATATTTCTTATTATTCTGCACAATTATGAAATCCCCATACCCCTCTTCTCAACAAGCCCCCAGTTTTATACACAATGTATTTCTAACGAATTGACTTTAATGCTTTGTTGTTTTACAAGCTAAAATATTACTCTTTCATGCTCATGATATGCTTTCAAATTCTTTTCAACCAATGTAACTTTATACTTTTACTGAAAATGAAGGCAGTTTAAAAAATGAGGTCTTTGACATAGAGACTAAAAGAAAATAAAAAAAAATTCCTTATACTCTAATCCTTATTTTTCCATGATCCTTAAGGAAAATAGATAATACAGCCTCTCCCACTGTGAGCAAAATATCTGGGAAATTTTTAAAAATAGTGATAAAAAAAATAAAAAGGAGAGGGAAGAGAAGAAAAGGGGAAAAAAGAGAGCGAGAGACAGCATAATAGCATAACTCCCTCCATGTCCCAAATTTGATACAGGAGCAAATTAAGTGCAGAAACTAATTATTTGATTCTGTGTGTAGACATTTTAAAGCACATACTAAAGAGTAAGATTGCTTTAGTTTTTCTACTGATGTTTACAACTAATTGACATGGGGCAAACTGTGTATGTTTCTGCACCTTAATTTATTAATCTGTAATATGGGTAAAATAACAGTATTTGTTTAATTGTTTATAGGTGTATTTCCAGTGTGTTGAAAATGCATGATCCGTGGTAGTTCTGCAATAACTATCTATGGGATTAATAACATGAAGTCATGTATTTTAAATATGTTTTTATTGATGTTTTAGAGAGAGAGGAAGGGAGAGAGAGAGAAACATCGATGTGAGAGAGAAACATCAATCAGCTGCCTCATGCACACCCACCACTGGGGATCAAGCATGTAACCCCAGACATGTGATCTGATGGGGAATCCAACTGGGACCTCTCAGTCCATGGGATGACACTCAGTCCACTGAGCCACACTGGCTGAGCAAAGTCATGGATTTTCAATACTGGGACAAAGTAGACATTTCCTAAATTATAGATCTTTTTTAGCATTGCTTTGATTCTGCATGTCTACAAATTGATGAGTCTAAGGGTTACCCATACTTTGTTGTTGGCATTATCACCCTCCTGGGTATAGTCATTACTGACTTAAGGATCATTTTAAAGGTAGAGGAAAATTCCTTATCAGTTTCACCCACCTCTCATCTTATATTCTTCACTTTGCTGATAATTCAACTTCACATGAGCTAGAGAAAATTGGTGATCAAAACTGATGACTGAGAGACCACATGATTCATCCACTTAGCCTCAGTTTCATACAAGTGCTAATTAATATTATTTGACAAACCCTGAATAAGTATTTTGGGTTAAGTTACTTTCCTAAAATGAAAATCTGTTTATAGATACTACAAGAACTGAAATCTTGCTATGGGCTCTTATTTGATCAAGGAAGTAGGAGCGTGAGAATCAGGGTAGGGCTGAGTTTTTGAGGAGGGGAGATGGTAGAAAATGGAGAAGTCAACTTTGAGGAGACATCTTCTAGAAGTAAGAGCTGCTATATGGAGTGACAATTGAATTTTGTCACTTTTTTGCTTTTTCTCTTCAGAGCTGCAGATTCAGTTGGGAGATGTGTAGCAATGGGTTTGGATAGGAAAGTATATTTTTCAGTGTTAGTGTGTCCAGCATAGGGTTGGAGTAATGTCTATAGATTGTAAGAATAGAAGACACTGGACAGCATCAACAGGAACTTGTAACTGAATCTCTCTGGGGAGCAATCCCATCATCCTGAAATCTGGAAGCACACCATACCCACCTGAAATCAATGTCAATTGTAGGAGAATAGCAGAATTCATGAAAATAGCCATAGCTCATATAAGCCCCTTCCTTCCCATTAAATATATATTCATCATCATCATCATTATCATCATCAAGGAATTAGGTGACATTATAAATTACTCTTAATGGAATACTGTGGTATTTCAAATTATTCTGTGGTACAACTAACCTGCCAATAAATATAGCTTCTGCTCTCCTTTCCTCCCATTCCTTCCTTCCTTCCTTTTCCTTCCTCCCTTCTTCTTTCTCTCCTTCCTTCCTTCCTTCCTTCCTTCCTTCCTTCCTTCCTTCCTTCCTTCCATCCTTCTTTCCTTCCTTCCTTCCTTCCTTCTTTCCTTCCTTCCTTCCTTCCTTCCTTCCTTCCTTCCTTCCTTCCTTCCTTCCTTCCTTCCTTCCTTCCTTTTTCCTCTCATCCTTTCTTTTTTCTTTTTTTCTTCATGACTTCTGTCCTCTCTCTCTCTCCCTCTCCCTGTCTTACTATTTCTTCTCTCTTTCTCCTTCTTGACCGTTTCCAACAAAACATTTTCTTCTGACATTGTGGTTTAGCTTGCTTACATTTTGGAAATCTGATGCCGGACTGCACAGATGCTTAGAAGAGAAAATTTCCCCCTAAATTTCTGAGTGGAACTGATGCAGTAAGAAATATGAAAACCCTTAAAATCACTCAAGTTTTCCTGGCACATATTAAGCTCATAACTCTCTAAGAACTATGAGAAAGACAGTGCAATGATCTTGATAGGGGAAATCAGAGTTTAAATAAAGTCAGATTTCCATATAGCTCTATTACATTCTTTCAGGGAGCTTTGCTTTTAAACCCAGAATCAGACAGGATGTTGTTGATTTAGATATTATGGGAAGGTCACACATTAAAAATCTTTCTCCCACACATTCAAAAAACCCACAAGAAAATATCTTGTTGAAGTTCAATTCCCAATACTTCAGAAAGTCCCGTCTCCTTACTGCTTCAATCCCTGGAACATTCCTACTACCCCAATAGCCACCAGAGCCAACAGCTGCTTCGATGGAATTGAATAAATTTTCAGACAGCTGTTGGAGATGGTTTTCAACCACAAAGAAATGTGAGTTGAAAAGTTCACAACAAAGATTTTCCCATTCTCAAAGTAGGAAGACTGCTATACGTATAACCATAAAAAGAGCAGGAGATCACTGTATGAGAAAAAAAAAAAATCATGTTTGAAAGTGATAAAGTCCAATTTTCACCAGAAAATTAGCAAATACTTTAACAATATAATGCTGAGTTGTGAAGAAGCTGGTGGTTCTAGTTGGAATATAAATAAGAACATTTCTTAAGTTCAAGAATGTTTATGTTAGTAGAAAATAGAAAAAAAAAACGTCCTATAAAATGGACTAAAGTTCTGTATATAGAGCTGGTTAAATTGTCTACAGTTATAAAAGCAATAACAAAATATTTGAAGACTAGAGGGTGTTCATGATATATTAAGTAAAAAGTCTGTAAAAGAGTAGTATAATGGTTTTATTTTAAAACATATATAAACACACATTCACCAACATGTAAATAATGATTATTTCTAGTTGGTATGATAGAATTTAAGGATAAATTGTTATTTTCTTTTTCTTGCCTTTAGGTATATCCTTCCAATAAACTTTGATTATTTTCCAAAATATTATGGTAGCAAAATGCTTTAAAAAGAAAGTAGCAATGCAAGTCACAAGTAAAGATATATTTGGAGCAAAGGCCATGAGTCCAGCTGAATTTTTCTGATTGTTGTGATGTCTTTCAATTCACAGTCAGTCTACTGGTATAGCATGTGAGAAGTATTCAAGTTAACAGTGTACGTTTAGGTGGATTTGAGTGCAAGTGGGATATTTGGAATGAGAGAGAGGGAAATTGAGACGGGAAAGACAGTCAACAAAAGGGTGCACTGATGCACAGGGCAATGCTGTGGAGAACAGAGGCTCGGTCCGAGGTGGACCCTTTGAGAGGCTGTGTTGCACATGTGTTGAAATTGCACCAATGACAGATGAGAAAGCTGTGGTGTCTGTCCACCAATTTCTACCCCTCACTAGTTGGGGGTCACTCTGGAGTGTGTACTTCTACTCTCAGTGTGTGTACCACATGATGTCAAAAGAGGACCGGCATGGAAAATGCAAGGGGCACCGGCAGAATCCTCTCCATTGGCCTCGTGGAATGCCTGCATTTCTACGTGAATATGTTCGAAAACAGGGGAAGATATTCCTGAATCAAGATGATGAGATGGGGCAGAAGAAAGTGGATCTTGAGTTCAAATTCTGATGCTTGCTAGCTATAGGTGGTTTGAGGAGCATGGAACATCTCTAGGTCTTAGTGTCCTCGTCTGTGAAATATCACCAGCACTGCCTACCTTCCTTCCCTCACTCCCAACACGATCACGTTTCAGAGATATGGAAAAGAAACTAAGCTGTGCCCCCCCATTTCCACCTCCATTCATCTGGGATTCGAAAATGCAGACCACAGAATTAAAAGCACCTTTGAAACTCATGCCTAGACCAGAACCAGGGTCAACAGAATGCCACAAACTTTCTTAAAATTTCAGAATTCCATATTCTCTGATGGCAATAAGAGAATCTTATCACACAGGTTCCGGCCACTGGCGTTTTGGTCTCAGCCAATGCTCGAACCTTAAGTTCTCTGGTCCATCTGGGGACAAAATAAATACAATCCTCATTAACATTGTCTCTACTTTTCCAGAAAAGAAAAAAAAAAGTCATTTTCTAAGAGTGGTATTTCTACTGTGGTTGTATTTAGTCCACAGCATTGTAAGTTCTCTTTGCTCCCTGCAGGGGGAGAACTTGACCCTGGGCTCTGAGGGGGAGGATCCCACTTTCTTCCTCCCCCCAGGGCCCTAGGAGTTGTTGGTCTTTCCTAGCTCACCCCCCTGCTCCTTTTTCTCCTGCAGCCACACTCGCCACATTGGGGCTCAGCTCATCTTTCCCGGCTGGCCGGCTGCCAACGCTGCTTTGAGCTGTGGAAAATCTGAGAAGTGCCTGATAGCTTTTTATACGGCTTGGTTTGATACCAATAACTCTTGAGTGTGGATGTCAAGGCAACAAAGCCGCAGCTCACAAAGAAAGAAAAATAATAGTAAAATAAATCCCCAAAGATTATAAGTGAATAATCTGTGAAATGCTCAGAAGAATTTCCCTATTGTTTCTCGGGGTGTTTCTCAGCGGGCCCTGGTAATTAAGGTTCAGGACCAAGAAGTGAATCTGTCGTCAAGCCACCATTCCTCCTGCATGCATAACAAATTGCTCACATAAACTGTCCCCAAATCTCATCATCTCTCACTTCCCTCCTCCAGGAACTTTAAAGCATTGCGTTGTTAAACTAGCCTGCAGTTTCATTACATGACAAGCATATTTGGTTTTAGCTGTAATTTTCAAATATTTATGAGAGTAAGATTAGGGGCAGAGCTGAGCGGAATCTGTGAACATGTCTTTTGAATTAACAGCTTCAGCCTTTTACGGGGTTGGAGGAGCAGGGAGGTGGGTGGAAAAAAGTTGGGGACAGGGACCCCTCCCAGGTTTACACAATAAACTGGCGTCCATTCCTACTAGGGTGATTTCTTTACAGAAGATGCTAAACTTGGGTCGAGGTCACTTCTTTCCTGAAATCATGGCATCCCCAAAGGCTCAAGATTCGGTTTGTGTGCATTTTCTTCCCAAAGGACCCCCCCCAGAGAGGGAAAGAAAAGCCTAGATGAGCTTTAAATAAATGGAGCCACGCCAAAGAATGTGGCACAGTCATTTGTCTTTGGTACTTAAGCGGAGCAGAGAAGGAAGTTCTCCCAGTCAACTTCAGGCTATGCAGAACAATGTCAATTCAAAATAATTGGAATTTATTACCATAAACTAAAGAGAATGGGCCAGAGCTTGCTTACTCCCGCCTAAACTTTTCTTTTGTTGTAGTTAATCCTATCAGAGTACAAAAGGGAATCTATGTATTATCAAATGTACAACCCTCGTGCAGTAATTTTGTGAACCTCCATTCAATCGCTGGTACTTGATATATATATATTTTTTAAACTTTCCTCATGATTGCCCAGCTTGGCTCTTATTTTCCCCTCATTCAGCTCTCCTTTGATTTATTTCAGTTCACTTTCCCATCTTGTTTTAGCAGCCAGGTATGGCAGTAAAGAGATTGAATAGTAAAATAGAGGGATGTAGTTTTCCTAATGCTTTGGGCTGAGCTGTGCCTCCTCCCCAGTTCATATGTAGAAGTCTTAACCTCCAATAACTCCAGAATGTGATTTCATTTGGAGATAAGGTCTCTGTAGAGATAATCAACTTAAATCGAAGCCATTAGGGTGGATCCAAATTGATGACTGGTGTTCTCATAGAAAGGGGACATTTTGACATAATCGTACATAAGGAAAATGCATGTGAACATGAAGACAGCCATCTATAAGCCAAGGAGAGAGCCCCGGCACAGATCCTTCCCTTACAGCCCTCAGAAGGAACCAAGCTGCCAACATCTTGGTCTCAGACTTCTGGCCTCCAGAACTGGGAGACAGCAAAGTTCTGTCCTTGAAGACACCTAGTTCGCAGTACTTTGTTATGACAGCCCTCGAAAACTAATACACATAACCATCAGTTATGGTATAGGTAGCCCAGCACATGCCACTTCTTGCCTCAGGGCCTTTGTTGACTTGAATATGATGTAGTATGATTATGCCTGAGTCATCTATTTTAAAGATAGTAACAAAGCTTGAGTAAGAGAATGGCTGTATAAATAGTGTATACTACTTGAGGCAAGTGTCATAAGTAGGCATTTTTATAAATAAAATTAGATGGTACAGTATGCAAGATTATCATTTTACTACCCAAGTATATGACATTTTGTATTATTTGTTTCTATGATCTAGAGATCTTATTAAACTACAAATAATCTTCAGAACATCTCTGGAAATAGTTTAGAGGCCAGAGCAACAGTCCAGATAGAGAGATGGGAACTAGAATAGAAGAATGGATTCAGTTATTTCAGAAGAGTTGTAACAGATCTCTCAATAATTAATGGAGAGAAGATAGTTAACTATCATGAAAGTAACTTGAACAACCTTATGTTTAAGAGGCTGGTTCTTGATTCAAATCTGTGCCACCTGCATCAAATTTGCATATATTTGCATACAGTGTTCTGAATCCCATATTCCAAGTATGAAATTAATCATGAGAATTACACCAGTTATTATAATCACTGAAATGCTCAAAGTATTTTTAAAGCTTCTACAGTTTATGTACTCAATGATTGGAGGCAAGCTCCATGGGGAATGGAACATTGACTCCTTTTTATCCCAAGGGAGAGAATTCATGTTTACTGAGAGTCAGTACATGCCCATCAAAGGAAGAAGAGAAGAGATAGCAAGGGAAATGAAGGAATGAGGTGGGAAAGAGAAGGGAAGGGAAGGGAAAGCAGAATTTACTTAAACCCAGTTTGAAAATGGACTTCCTAAGGCCCACATATCCACTGAAAACATACTGCTTTCTTCTTCAATCCTCAAAAATTACTCTAAGTCCCCCTAAACATCAGTTATCTATGTTTCCCAACAAGAAGTTTCAAATGGGAAGACTAGCATTCCCTTGCTCAGAATGAGAAATATAAACAAAATATTTGAATAGATGTCTATTCTCTGGTACTTGATGTGTGGTATAATTTTTCTAAAAGAGCCAACACTTTATTGCCTTAAGCCTTTTCTTAAAGGATATCATTAATATATTTATAATAAAGAGTTCATAAGTCAAAAACAAAGTAGTATGATTATATGTATTTTGATTAGCCAAATAATTTTACTAATTCATTCAGTATTGCAAAACAAGATCCCCTGTAACTTTCCCTTGAGAAACAGCAAGCTGTCATAATTACAGACCTGTAGGGCAGAACTCACTGCTGGAGGGCATTGCGAAGGTACAGAATTTTATGAGAGGAAGCTGGAAAGAAAAGCAGCTCAGCAACATGAAGAAGGTGACTTAAAGATTTCCTTCAAAACTCATCAGGGTAGGATTTGAGAGAGGAGGAGGTTATGGACCCTCCCTGCAAGATTGTAAAGTGCTGGAGCTCATCACTGCTTCTCCCCCACTTCGGTTGAATTTGTTTCCTACACTGATAAATGCTGACTTTGGTTCTAAACCTATTTGCCAATAGTGAAACAGCTTAGATGCTCTCAACTGTCATGTTATCTCAGCCAAACTGTCATTTGCAGAAACCTTTGCAAATTTACTTTGTATTGAGCTGGTAACATCTGACTAATTCCTACGAATATTGCACAGCAGCTATAACCACTTTTGCAGAGAACATTAGCCTTGTTTAACTGGCATCATAAATAATAAATTCAAACTGCTGGGAATTGGCTTATATTCCATATTACTTTTTGACATATTTTTGGAGTCAGGTACACTATTTTACACTAATGATTCTGCTAAACCCAGAGGCTTTTGTCTGTTATTCCTACATCCCAACCAAATATTTTTAGGAAATAAGCATCAGTCGCTTTTTTTCCATATTCCCAATGTTCCAATCTTGTCTCTAGAAAATTAAAATGTGCAATTGTCTAGCAGTTGTTCGGCTTGTTTGAATTGAGAGCTGGGTTCACTTTTCAAACCCCCTTCAACTCATCCCTATCTCCATCTTCTTTTGTGTAGGTTAGTATTGCAGGCTTGGCATCACGGTCTAAGGGTCTCAAACTTCTATCAAAGAAACATAATAAAAACAGTAAGAGAGACCAGAGGAGTAAGTTACTTCCAACAGATTGAGAGTCAACTCTGAGCACGGCCACTTGCAAAAGTGTAGAAAGAGAAGCTTTCTGACTTAATTTTGCTCTAGGAGATGGTGTACTGGGAGTAATATTTGCCTAGTCTATGTTCTTTAAAGGGAAAAAGAGTAAATAAAATGGTGTCTTTTGAAGAGGGAGCATAAGACTCAATGTTGTAATGTAGACTACCGCACTATGAGAGATCAAACTCAATGGTGTGGGGGCTTTGAAATGGCCACTCATGCATACCAGTTACTAAGTGAAGGAAAATACCTATCTTTTAAAATTATTAAATAAAAGGACAAAAGAAAAGAGTAGAAAAAGCAAATGGTACCAGTGGCTCACCCTAAACTATATGTTCCTCACATGCTAGGATGAGATCTTGATAGAAAGTGCTGGCTGGGGATCTGGATTTCATGCCACTTCCAGCAACATAAATGAGCTCTTGTTGGGTCTCCGTTTTATGGTTTGGGTTTGTCTTACAAGGCTCTTTCTTAGAGTGAAATTGACAAGATAGCAGCCCAGCGCCTCTCCATCTCATGTCTGCAGATCAGCTATAGTGCTCCCTTACTTATTACTTGCCACACCCTTCCACTCTCTGCTCCTGGTCCTTACAGCAAGACCTTGTGTTTTTTTTGGTCATTTGTTTGTTTTTATATCCCCACCCAAGGACTTTTTTGCATTCATCTTCAGATAGAGTGGGAGGGAGAGAGGAAGAGAGAGAGAGAAACATCAATGTGAGAGAGACACATCGAGTGGCTGCTACCCACACGACCCCAACCGGGGCCAGGGACAAACTGCAACCGAGGTACGTGCCCCCAGTGGGAACCCAACCCGAGACTCTCCAGTCCGCGGGCTGACGCTCTAACCCCTGAGCCAAACCAGCCAGGGCAAGACCTTGTTTTATTTATCTTAAGATTCAATCCTTGGACATGAGAATCAAATCAGCATGTGTCTAGATACATAGCCCTACTTAGGAAGAAAGGATTTTGCATTGGCAATAAAAATCTTTTTGTGCATTTGTATGAAATTTCACGCAACTTCGTGGTGTCAACTGAGAAAAATCCCTTTACTTTTCATGCTGAGGGGGGGTTCTGTATAAAAACTTGATATGCCTCCTCAAAAGTTCAGGAGATAAGATGCAGGACTGGGAGTCTGCAAACTACATTTCCCATTTTCCTTTGCCCGTTGGCTTGATAGTTTCTATTAGCAAGAGGCATAAGGATAGATGAGAAGTCAGGAGGAAGGAGAAATCCTTTTTTCCACTGTTCTCTTTAACTTTCTTTCATAGTCTCTGAAAGTGGTGTATGGCTTCTTCAGTCCCAGCCTCAGAGGGGTGGCCCTTCCTCCCAGATCTCAGTGTTCTAGGAGGTGGTAGGTGCTTCCAGGTCCTGGATCCTTCCTTTTGTTTTCCAGCCTTCCTGGAGTCCATAATCTTTTATTTACCTCCCTTTTCCCTTCCAGTTTCACCCTGTATGTGCAATCAATCTTTGTACTACATTACTTCTTTTTGAGGTATCTGGTGATCAATCATTGTACTACATCACTTCTATTTGAGACACTCAGTTTTCTTTTATTACTGACTAGACCATGACTAATACAGACAGGAGAGAAAGAAAAACAGGTAACTTTCTAGTTGGTTGAGACATGGGGATGGCCTGCAAAATAGAAGAGTGTGTATTAATGTGTAAAATAGAAAACCTTCCTTAATTTCTCCTGTACAGGTTAATAAAACATTTTCTTTCTTGCCAACGATTTTGTTGCAAAATGGTTTCTCTTTTGTTTAAATCATAAAATATTAGTACATATAAATATATAAATACATGTATGTATAATATATGAATACATACAAATTTATACAATGTATCACTATACAATAATAATAAACAAACATGTCTTTGCCTAGCACCCTGATTAAGACATTGAATAATCTCTGTGACAAATTTATCACATTTCTCTCCCTCCCTCTGATAGAAAATCACTATTTCAAATGTTGTTTATTATCCCCATGGATGTCTTAATAGTTTTACCACATACACATTAATGTATGTACCACACATTGCTTAGAGTTTTGTTTTATGTTCTTGAGCATTATAGAACTAATATAGCTCTACAAGTATCCTTTTATAGGCTTCTCACTTTTACTCAAAATTGTTTGTTGAATCAACTACATTGATCTATTTAGCTGTAGCTCTTTTTTTCCGTTGTATTGCATTGTGTACATATAACTCATTTACCCTGTCCTTATCAATACTTCCAATGTTTTGCTTTCACAAAGGGAGCTGCTAAAAGTCTTCCTGTGTATGTTCATGTAAAAGTGCATAAGTTCAAGTATTTCTGTGATGTATATACTAAGAGTGATGTTGTGGAGCCATAGGATATATTCATTTTCTATTCTATTAGATAATAGAATAGTACTTTCCATTGTTGTGGTAGCCATTTATTTTCCTTCTGTAAATGTGCATGTGTCTCTATTTTCTTATTAACTCATACTACCTCTATAAATTAATATTATCATATTTATTAGGGGGCAATCTGATGAGGAGAAATAATATCTCATTATTTTAATTTATAGTTCATTACTTGCTAATAAAGTGAAAGAGTTCTTTTATACATTTATTGGTCATTGATATTTCACCCTTTGTATGTTACATGTTTAGGTATTTTGCCCATATTAAAATTTTTTCTTACAGTTTTTTTTAAGGCTTCCTTTATGTATGTTGTTTAGTAACCCTTTGTTCATTATGTAACTATAAATATCTCTTTCCAGTTTGTGTTTGGTCTTTTTATGTTATTTGTGGTGTCAACTGAGAAATAGACATTACTAATGTTAAGGGAGATGGATTTATTATTAGTTTTGGGTTTAAAACATATTTCCCCATTGCTATCATCACACAGATTAAAGATGTTTTCCTATTCTTTTTTTTTTTTCCTAACAGTTTAGAGTTCTACCTTTTATATGTTTGGTCAATAATTTATTTGGAAATATGTAAGCTATATATGTAAATACATATAAACTACATATATGTAAATTCTACATACATATACATCTCAAATAACTTTTTTATTTTGTACAAATGTTTTTCTGTGCTATTGACCTATTAGTTTATGCTCATAATAATCCCACCGTATCCTCTTTCTATCACTTCATAATAAATATATTTTCTGTTAGAAGGTGTCTACCATCCTCATTTTGTTCTTCAGTAACATGTTGCCTATACCTGTTCTTTTACTCTTCCATATAAATGTCATAATCCATATGAATGTCCCTGAAAATTTTCTTGCAATTTTGATTAAAATTACACTGATCAATGTGGGGAGACTTGATATCACTAGTAGAAATGATGGAAAGACTTGCTCAGCTCATGCTTAAAAAGGTACAATCTCCAACTGATCTAATTTGCCTTCATTTATGCTTAATTAATCAAAATATGCTTTCATAGTATCTCTTTGATATTCATAATGGCCTTTTGGTAAGTCATGGAAAATTCTTCCTTTGAATGGGGTCATGACACTGTGACAACAATTCATAGAGCATGGTTAACTTTCTCAGCATCCATAAGAAGGCTACCACTGAAAGAACCTTCCACCATCACCTCGGTGTGATCAGAGACTTTTCACCAGTCATGAATGCCAGAGTCAGGCTCCACTCAGAGTGACTATAATTCAGAATTCAGTGTGCAGGCGTTTTTAATTGAACTGATGGAAATGGCTGACAGGGTAATGGTTGTAATTGTTCACCATTTCACATAGAAAAGAATTTGCTCAGTAAATAGGAGGCTTTGTTTCCAACCTAATTTAACAGAAACACAGAAGGTACAAGAAAGGAATGTGCCAACTGACACTGGGTGTAAAATAAGGCATTTCAGAGACTTTTGTGCAAATGTCCATCAGCTGACATCTGTCAAAGCAAACTCCTGGGATGGCCTCTGAACATATCCATGTGCCAGCAGCAAACATTTAGTGAGCTTCGTTCTCTGAGGAACAGTGTTGGTTTGTTTTGCAATGTGAACATTTCAAATACTCTCTTTTCCCCAAAATTCCCAATGACTACAAAAACACCACATAGCTTTGTAATTCAGTAAAAGGAACAGACTTTCATGCATATGGACACCAGTCCTTGGACTAATTGAGAGGCTACAGAAGCTCACGAGAGAAGATTCATGTAACACAGCTTGTTTAATTGGAGCCTAGATAAAGACATTAAGGCCTAAAGAATATTACTTCCATCCAACACATAAACTTAAATGGTCTCCAACCTGCCATGTTCTCCATTTAAAGCATCTTGTGGGTTCATATTTCTATTGGTTGACTTGATTTTCATTTCAGTTTCTATAAGTTTCATGAGGTTTCATGGAACATATAACTACAGAATGCAGCTGTATTCTATAATTTTGAGTTTACTCTTTAGAATAGTCAGGAGAAAGAAATTCTGGTGTTTTATCCTTAAGGCATGACATATCTATTTTTTCCTATAGCACCTTTCTTTACAATTACTGATCTACAGAATATCTATTTTTTAAATAATCTGTGGCTAATTTAAATTTCCAATGTTGAGCAGAGTAGGCACTTCCAACTTCTCTTCTCTCTCCTAGTCTAATATCATGCCCTGGTCTCAGGGAAGAGATTTAGAACAAAACACAGAGTATCATGGTAGTGACAACCTAAACTCGAAGTTTGCAGTGGTTATATTAAATATATCAATATATAAAATATTCTAAAATTTAACTTTGAAAAATATATGTAAATATATGCAATCCATTGAAATATATGTCATGTTATGACTCAGGACAATGACTTTTTAATTCATTTTTTAGTTCACAAAATTACTGAATTCTCTATAACCATTTTAGACTTGGCATGTACTAAGTATCTTATCTAAACTCTTCATTTAGTATATACATAAATTAAGGTCAAGATCAGTGAAGTGATTATCATTGTGCAAGTTTATATATTGGAATATTCAAAATTACTAAGTGTATTATAAGAGGGCACAGTGATACTGAGGTGTAAATGGCATTATTATTGTCCAGACCTAGATAATAGGGCTAAAAATCCAGTTCCTTTTTATTTCTTCATTCTGTGTCATATTCTTTTTTTAATTCCAGTTCATAAGTGCAGACACATATCAAAATCAGCCCTGGAAAGCTTTTCAAAATACACAGGACTTCTGGTTTATCTGCTACTTTAGGTTATTTACACTTCTCCTATTAGTGTGCTCAGCAGGGGACTCCATGCACATGTAGATAAGTGGTTTCCATTTAGAAAACCATTTAGATTCCCTTCACTGAAACACATTGACCATCATACTGATACTCACCATTGATCCAGGATCTCCTTTTTGCTAGATATTGCACTAAACACTTTGCAAGCATACACTTTAACTATTACAACTCTTCTTGCTTGGTGTTTTAGGTAAAAAAAAAAAAGAGTAAATAAATTGCAGATAGATGGATAGACATTCCTTCTTTACAGGTGATAAAACTGAAGATACCACTTAGTAGGGACAGAAACCCTCTCTTAATTCTCAAGCCATATTCTCGTTGCTCCAACATACTTTACACAAGTAGCATTATTCTAGTGTCGTAACTTTACTGTGTCAATCTAATTCTTAATGATTTTTTCATTTTGTTCATGTTCAGTTCTTTTTTGCTTTCCTTTTTGTTTTTTTCTACACATGCGACGCAGGTGTGTCTATTGGTTGGTGTAGTGTGTAGGAGGTCATGAGTTCAATTTCATAGTCAGTTAGCAATACTTGGATCCTTGACTTCAGCAGCTGTTAACCACACGAGGGGTGGAATGAGTGAGGTTAGCCTCGTACCAGCCTTTCAGTCCCCCTGGGCTCCCAAGAGAACAGCCGACTGCATGCTTTTCTGATGCTGACCTACACATGTGCTTTCTTATAGAAGTCCATGTGCGGCAATGATTTTACACAACAAAATATTGAAAGGCCAAGATCTCAATTCTCACCTTGCCTTTTTGGGAATTGAAATGCGTCAAGGGACACATCTTTTACTGTCCTTTGTGTGAACTCTCTGGGTCACATTCTCCGTAGTGGCCTGGCTTAAATCTGGTAACTCAGGCATTTTTACCCAGTGGATATGCATTTTAGCTATGATTTGTTTTAAAACTATATGAAAAAGCTTTGGACAATGTTGTCAATCAGCAAATAAGAAAGCTGTGGTGACCTAGGGAGTGATAAAAGTGTTTCCTGGTAGCAACAAATACCTTCTTTTTTTATCCTGACCTGAAATTACTTTGGGCATCTCAAGTGATGGACCCATAATTCCTCTGAGAAAAGAGCCATCATATATACGCCCCAAAGCTATCATTCATACTCTGTGAAAAAGTTTGCAGGTTGTTTTTGTAACAAAACCCTGTTCTTAACATGATCCTGTCTGTTTCAAGAGTCCCAATATCAAAAAGCAGGTTTACTCTGCAGTTCTTAGCACATCAGTGTTATAAGGCTTGAACCCGAAAGGACAATAGTCATCCATTAAGAAGCATTGCTCATATAACAAAACTAACAAATAAAAACAGTGTTATGATTTCTGTTCACTGACTGTGTTATGATTAGTTCAGAAAACCAAACCCGGACATATAAAAAAAGTCAAGCTTTGTCTTTTTCTAACTACTGAGGCATGGGATCAAGCCTACTGTTAGGTTCTGATGACGTTCCGCTTCCACTGTGCGAAGAATCACCTCTATGACCTACCCTCAAGCTGAGTATTTCAGCACAGATCTCATCAAAGCTATAAAATGTATCTGATCAAATTAATTTCATAGTAATTTCAATAACTAATCTGAATATCAAAATCACAAGGTTTTAAAATGCTATATATTTCTCAATAATTTAACAGTTTACAACACAATTAAATGTGTATTGGCCCATTTATGTTTTCCACCCTTCTTTTTCAAAAATAATTAGTTAAATCATTAATTATTTTTTAATTGTTGACAGTATTACAGATATTGTCCAGCCCCTGCCCCACCTCAAGCCTGCATCACACTATTGTCTGTATCCATGGCTGTGCATATATGCATATAAGTTCTTTGGTTAATCTCTTCCGGTCCCCCACCCCCTTCCCCTCTGAGATCTGTCAGTCTGTTCCATTTATTTTAAACCTCAGAACTACTTAAATGAGTAGGGGCTAATTATACAAATATAAGTAAAATGACAAATTCCCCTCCCATAGACCTAGTTTTAACTCACTAAGAAGCCACTCATTGCATTTCTTATAGAAAATACAAAGCCTGTCTTCCAATTTTCTGAAAATTTCAAGCCACATATTCTTCCATGGCGGCATTTGAATATTGAACCCTTGGCTTTTATATACTATTTTGTGAGTTTCACCTTAAGAACTTATATCTCAGTTTAGGTTTTCCCAGAAGCAGATGATAAGACAATAACTTAAATGCCAATAATGTACATGGAAGTTCATCCAAGAGAACACTGGTGGAGGAGTGAAAAATGAGGCAGAGAAGAAAAAGAGCCAATAAAGCTGACGCAGTCAGGCCAGTTATCCAACTGGAGCACAGTTCTGAGGAACTAAGGAACCCTTGGGGATGTTTTACAATACACCTGAAAAGTTGACATTCCAACCCAGTAGGCTAAGGTATTTATTCAAGATCCCGGGCTACTTCCAAGGGCCCAGGTATTAACGCTCCAGCACTTTTAGTCTGCCATACTCACGGGTTGACAATGTTCCTGAAGCCAGTAAAAATTCCCCTGGCAGAGGCTGCAAGAATTGGCAATGTGCTTGTAGAAATAAATGTATGGATGACGATATGAATACTTTCTCATTTTCTCCTGGGTTCTAATGGGGCAGGGCCAGTGTCAAAGATTTCTTTTTTTCTTTTTTTAACTCATTAAAAAAAATTAGATTGATATCTAGCCACAATATATTCCTCATATGAGTTAAAAAAGCAACCTTTCAACACTGAAGCCTGTGTGAGCTTAAAATATTTAAATAAAAACTTAGGATTCATGAGCCTGGTCATATGATTTTAGGTGTGGCATCATCTGACCTCTTTTTACTTCTCCTCTCCCCTCTTTCCAGTCCTTTTAGCTCTTGTTGTTGATTTGACCCAATATCTCTCTGAAGCCGATTACTTTTTCTTATTCTTACTCATAATAACAGATGTAATGGCCATCACCCTTTCCATTACTGTTTTGTGTGTGTGTGTGTGTGTGTGTGTGTGTGTGTGTGTGTATTCCCTGGGAGTTTGTTTCCTCCCCAAAATTTTTATTTCAAACAAATGCTGTGATCTTCCCTAGAAGAATACTGGTCAATAATATAGATATTTTTAAATTCATCATTGTAGTTTGGCAGATAAGGAAACTGAGGCACAGGTGTCCCTATTAATTTGTAGCTATTACAAAGCTCTGAAATATCAGAGATTGGTCTTCTGCTTCCAGAACCTGAAATTCTTCTTCTTATGTGGCTGCTTATCATCATGTGTTAAGTAATGTCAATACATGTTGACCAGGACTCAGGATTTGAATGAGTTACTTTACTTTCTCTTGCCTTACCTTGCCAAATAGGTAGCCAGATGAGCAGAATGATGGAGAGTAGCTCCTAGTCAGATGAATAAAAGCCTAAAATGTACCTCTACTTAGCTCCCAATGATTCTCATGTGACTTGCATGTCCATATCTTCTGATGTTGTGGGTCAGTCTTGATTGAGCGTTTTGGTGGTTTTCTTCTCTAGCTTCTTCCAGTTAAATTTTAAGATGAATTATGATGAAGCTCAAGAAGCACGGTTTTATAAGGAAATAATAATGTTTTCCAGTGTCCAAGTGAAAACCATTTTAATTCATGTTTAAAATGTTACAGAAAGTTTATTTTAGTTATCTAAGCAATTTTGAACTTTTATTTCTAGGCCATGGTAGTCGAATTATGAATTAGAATTTTTGCATGTGAAAACTTTATGATTTTAGCCTTTATTATGACATACTTACTTTTGATGTTTTGGGTGGAGAATATAAAATAATGTACTTTCTTTCCTGTGAAAGATTAATATAATTATGATTGCAGGAGAATATCTCTGTTATTGTGCTGTAGTAACCTGGCAAACATGCACATAGACCACCCAGGCAAAGGCTTGAAAGACAACTTATCTGAGTCTCGGGTGATGTTCTTGTAATCCTTTAACAACTCAAAAGCACGGGAGGCCTGTGAGGAGCTACTAGGAGGCTGTCACCAGTTTGCCTTCCTATTACCCCTGGGAGGTGCCAATGGATACTTTCTCATTGCCCCCTGGGTTCTGATGAGTATGGGGCTTTCTGCCCCACCTCCCTCAGAATTGAGCTGCAGGATATATAACCACTTAGCTGCAGTCTAGATCTGGCTTTCCAACATAGAAATATATCCCACATCTCATATTGCAGTCATCTGATGTCACCCTTTTTAGGAGGTGTAACAAAGACTGGGAGGGTGGCCCCTTTGTCTATTCTCCCTTTCATTGTATGTAATAAACTACCTGAATCTAAAAGTGGCTTGTTATAACTTTACTGGCCTTGGTATTGACCTTGTCTTCTGTGCTTCATGTGATAACCCCTTGTCGGTTAGGGAGAGTCTACCATCGACATCCAAGACCCTTGCAAAGAAGCAGTGATTTATTTTCAGTTACTGCCATTTCACGAAATTCTAGAAAATATAAAATTTTTAACATATTTCTGTATTGGGAGAGGACTTGATTTTGTTTATCTAAGAATTTGTTAATGTTTTTTTAATTGATTTTTTTAGAGAGAGGGAGAGAGAGGGAGAGAGACATAGAAACATCATTGAGAGAGAAAAGCATCAGCATCTATCAGCTGCCTCCTGCACGCCCCCTACTGGGGATCAAGCCCGCAACCGGAGTATGTGCCCTGACGGGGAATCAAACCAGCAACCTCTTAGTGCATAGGTCAACACTCAACCACTGAGCCACACCAGCCAGACTTATGAATGTATTTAAATTCTTAAATTTCACAAATATTTGCATGATTCTTTCCCCTCAAGAAATTCCTCTTAAAATAGAATAATAGTATTTACTTGAGGGAGGTCTCATATTAAAAGGTTGCTAAATGGAGCCCAAATACTGAATGGATATGTACAGTGATCTTCTGCAGATGAGAACATTGTGAATCAAGACATGTGCACATGTGTTAACTTGCAAGTACCAAATTAAAATCCATCTTCTAAAAATAGCTACACAACTTTAAATTTCCTTTTTATATGTGTCTAGCTATTTTATCTAACATTAATATTCCATATACATACATAGACTTGGACAATAATGCAAATGTGTTTTTACCTTAGTTATTTTTTGAAGACCCCTTTAAAATTCCCTAAATAGCCCATTCCTCTAAATAATACTGCATTATAATCTGAGAACCACTCTTACTAATCTCTCTGTGAACACACATTGATTTGAGAATAAACTATGTAAAAGACTTTTAATATGTAATCATTTATTTTGTATCATGTGATCGTCGCAATAATCCTGGAAGATATAAATTATTGTTTATTTTTTATATAAGGAAATTGAAGCCAAAAGATGTTAGATGCTGTGGACAATGTCCTAAGCTAATAAGTGTACAGGCGGGATCACAATTTCTGACACTGAATCTGTTTTCTTTCCACTCCCATCCATGCAACATCCATGCTCAATTGTTATGCAATGGACTGTTTTAATAGCCAGCCATATAAAAATGAGGGTGAAGTTGATTTTATTTTAAACTTGCTGCTTAGAAATTATATGAAGGAAATCTCATAATTAAAAACTTTTAGTTACTAAAATATATTTGGTTTTCCTACAATGCAAAAAATCTGAGGAGCTGGATTATATACTGAATCAACCAATCAGTGAAGTCTGACATTCCACAGCAGATGTGACAATATTGAATGTTTATTAAAATTTATGGTAGTATTCTTGAGGCATTTAAACCTCAGATGGTTGATGTTAGACTCTAAATGTTCCTTGCTTATAATGCAGTCTTATCAAATATTTGGAAATAGACTCTATGCAGTAACCTTTGTTCAATATGTAATGCTTCAAGAATCCTAGGGGGTCTGTGGTTTCAAAGCAATGACAGTAAATTAAAAAACAAAAACAGAAAACTATGTATCTAAATTATTTTACTTAAATATTTATTGAACCACTACAGTGGACCCTGAAATGGATTAGGTGGGTGTTAGAAGTTTGGAACTCAAAAAATGAGTGGATCAGATAAAAATTGTCCCCAAAAAGCATGCATGAGGCTGTTTTCCAAAGAATGACTGTTGTCACTGCCTGAAATATTTCTGGGTTTTTTTTTTTTTTACATTCCCTCAGATTCTAGTGGAGTACATTTATATGAATAGCTGGCATCATGTCTAATTTCTGTCCTTCAAAGTTAAATTTTATTTGGAGACTCTGGCAGAGGTCAGCTACTTGCTGCAAACTCTTGATGGGATTATATCATCTCTCCTATCTGAGCAGATTATAAGGATCATCATTTTTCATCCTATATCTTTAGGAGGGATTCCTGTTGAGTTGTGATATAGGAAGGTAATATCCACTTAGTGGACGGATCATTTGAGTCAAGCCTGGCAATAAATAGGGTGACAGATTTCACAACCTGCCTGCCTGTGATTTGTGTCTGAGATTTGAATTTGGGAAGTGGTCAAAAATCATCAGGAATAAAGGCTGTGGAATGAGGTGAGTGATCTAGTCCAAGAACGTTCACCTGTACAGAAGAAGGCTCATGTTTTTAATTGACTTGTCTAGTGAACTAATGGTGAATTTTGTTTTTAAACATACAATATGATTACAGAGTAAAAATAAGATTATTATTTAACAAGTAAGTTCTATAAGTCATTCACTTATTCATTATATTGAAGTCCTTTCATGGAGATAGACCTAGCTTAGGAAAATTTCAGAAAGGTTAAATCAATAGCTCAGAATAAGCAGATAGACTAAGAGTTATTTGCTGTGTAATTGTTATGTATCATTAGCTTTTGCTTAACATGCTTTCTTATTTAACTATCTCAGATGCATTGTAGGTTTGTATCATTATAATTATTTGATAATACACTGAGGTCTATATAAGTAAAATGGCTTCTTGACAGTTATACATTTAGCCCAGGACAGCCCTAGTACTGAAATTCATGACTACTTGTTTCCACATAATCAATTCTTTTTTTTTTTTAAATCATAATTACTATTCAAGATGTAATGGCAGCTCATTTACATATACAGATATTCTGGAGAGTTCAGTTTTTGAAAGTTCATCACTGTGCATTCTCACATAAATAAAGATGACTTGAGAACCCAGCCCTAAAAGAAGTCTAGGGAGGGAAATGGAGAAACATCTGTAACAAAAATAAATTAATAAAAATTGGGGGAGGGGGGCAAGGATTTATCTTCCCATTCTAGCCAGCATGCCTTGGTATGTTTTCTGCTATTTCTAAAATGAGGTACATTCTAATGTCAGAAATTGGAACATATATTTAATATACAAATATCCTCAGTCTTAGAAGTAGAGACTGATTTCACTCATGAAGTGATGTGGAGAAAGGCAAGCATTTCAAAGACTGAATGGCCTCCCTTTAAAATGCAACTCTCTTTCTAGCTCTCAGGTTGTCATCTATTCTCTGACACAAACAGCCTGATTCCCACATGACATAGTCAAAGCCTACCTTGTACACACTCATTTACAGTGGCTCCATTTAAGTCACACTTCTTAGATGGTTCCCAAGAGCCCTGGTGCAAATAGAACAGGGCTGTCTGCTTTAGCCACCACACAAAGCCGGGCTGAGTGACAGGCGTGCTTAATCTGTTCATTTTACATGTGGGTGGTGCTTTGTCTCCTAATGATGGCAAGGCTTATAAAACCCAGACTGTAAGTCCCTTAACTTGGCTCAGACAACATCTAAGACAAGCTGAAATAACCTAGTGCAAATCTGCCCAGATGCTGAGCTCATGTCTTTTGGAAGATAATCATTTCGGCCAAAGCAATGGTCCTAGATAATGACGCTAGGGTTCCAGCTACTTTGTCTTGAATTGAAAGTGCTTCACAGTCTGTTCAACTTCACATTATGCTACTTGCATCAAGAACGCTCAGCCCTATGTGACTTTATCATTATTTCTTTTTTTTTTTTATATCCTCACCCGAGGACATTTTTGCATCTATCTTCAGATAGAGTGGGAGGGAGAGAGAGAGAGAAACATTGATGTGAGAGAGACACATTGAGTGGTTGCCACCCACACAACCCCAACCAGGGCCGGGGACAAATTGCAACCGAGGTACATGCCCTTAATGGGAACCGAACCCGGGCCTCTATGGTCCACGGGCCGATGCTCTAACCGCTGAGTCAAATCGGCCAGGGCTTATCATTATTTCTTTACCCCCACACTTTCTCATTCTTGCTTCCACATCTCATGTAGCTCCTGTTTAATATTCTTGCAGACAGCGTGAGTTTGGTTAGATAGTCCTGAAGATTACTTCTAACATAACATGCATGGTGTTCCCTGACACACCTTCCATTAGTCTATATTACCATGGCCCCCTTTAGAATGTTCTCCTGGCCATATACTGGGAGAGTAATGAAGAAGGCATTTGTGGAAAGCTGTCAACTTCAAGTCAATTCTCTCTCTCCTCTAATTTCTAGAATTTTTGAAAACTCTTTGAGCATTTAATCCCATAATGCTCTTTACTTATCATAGGACTATTTTTGTATACCTGTGTTTGGTCTCTGCAACAAGACTGAATCTCCTTAAGGAGTAAATGCCTTATATGATCTTCATATCTCCACTCTACTTTTTATACCTCTGGGAATTGGGCAAACTTGAGGCCAATTTTATCAAGTTTTTTTTTCTTTTTTCAGTCTCTTAATATCCCCCCATGTCTGTATCTTTCTTCCTCAAAGCATGCACACACAGGTAGTCTAGGTATATGGAGAAGTATATAACTTAGTGATTTCAAATTCTAGGCTTTGATATTTGAGGTATGTTGTGACTATAGCCCTTTCTAGGTTGTGATTTTGGGGGAAAAACTAAGACTTGATTTCATCAGTAAAATGTCAATAATGCCTGAGAAACATAAATTGGATCATGTTTGCAAAAATGCTTAGCATAATGCCTGGGATATTTTAAAGGGTATCAGATTGGGGACTAACAGTCAAGTAGTACTTGTGAGTATATATATATAGGTGGGGGTAGGGTAAGTGGCTTCTAATTTGTCAACATGTGGCAGCATGCACATACCAGAATATAAGAAAAGTGGGACAAATTGTAAACGCAGTAACCTTTGTTATGATATGGCATAAATCACTTGATGTTAATAAAAGAAATGCAGACCATGGTTATTTTTAAATGATCTCGTTTTGCCTTCCTAACTAGACAGGTAAAATAAGAACTGAAGCATAGGCATCCCCAACACATTGTTCAGAGGATAAAGAATGATAGAATCGAGAAATTAATCCCTGGCTGAGCCCAGATGCTCAACGCAGGTTTAAGCAGTTACCGCTCTTGAATTTTGACTGCTAGCATGTGAGAAAGAAGCAACTGGAAACTGTTGGGAATCCAAATGTTATTGTAAGAAACCCAGTCACATCTTGGCTCCAGATCATGGACTGTCTGCTGGGTGGAGGCATCACCATCACAGATGCACATTTCCCCAGCTCTGCTCTACAACTGTAACCTTGAGGTTCTGATCCCAAATATTTTCATTACATGACCAAAGAATGCTGTGTTTTGTCTGTGGTAGGATTTCAAATTGGTTAAATAAATCTATTGGGTTTCTTAAATTTCAAGGCCCCTCACTTTGTTTACACTTTGCACTTCTTGTTTTGGTGATTCGATGTGTCAGCACCTCGGAGAGAAGTTCCTTGAGGGATTTCTTTGAGAGTCGAGTTGTGAATGTAAAGACAGCCCTTGTGGAGACTTGATGATTACAACCTGAGCCCTGTAATCTGCTTTATGTGGTTTCATTGATTATTTACGGTAATAATCAATGTGCCAGTGACGGGAGAGATATTTCAGGAGAATGTCTTCCTTCTTTGCGGATAACAGCCATGGATGAGAGCTGCCATTGCTGTTTTCTGAATCAACAATGCCAAAACAGCTTTGGACAGGTTAAAACCATGACCACGGTCACACAGCAAACTTGTGGTTGGTTTAGGTCTACTATAAAAATGCTATTTTCCTATGATTTTTGTTCTCATTCTTTCCTAATCAAAATGGGAATTTGGATATAAATTACTGAGTCATAGTATTTCTTGAAAATGTAATTTTTATTTTTACTGGTGATTCCTTTTAAAACCCCTCTATTAGTTAGCATTTTCAAATGTGGAAAGGAAGTCTAGATTATTACATCTTAATTTGAGGTTCTAGGATTTTCCATGAATGGACTTCAGAATGCCTGAATCATTTGCATTGTGTTTCGTATGTTTGTATACGTGCATTGTGTGAAGGAAGCATCAGAGTATTCTTTAAATCCTCTGAGAATTTCTAACTATACAAAAACAATGCCCAGCCAGTGTGGCTCAGTAGCTGAGCATCAACCTATGCACCAGGAGGTTGCCAGTTCGATTCCTGGTCAGGGCATATGCCCAGGCTGTGGGCCAAGTCCCCAGTGGGGGGCATGTAGGAGGTGGTCAATTGATGTTCTCTCTCATCGATGTTTCTATCTCTCTCTCTCTCTCCCTCTTCCTCTCTCTAAAATCAATAAAGAAAAAAATTAAAAAAAAACAAAACAGAGAGGAATTGCTAACTTGTTAAATTGAAAATAATTTGGTATTTCTTTCTTAATCAAATACCTCTGCTTATGTGACCCAAAGAGCAATAATATATAGCAAAATAAAATATATCATTTCATTATTTTTGTTCCTTTCTAGAAGAAATATGAATCCCAACATATCTAGAGAGTTGGCTGTTTTATTAACCATGTTTTGTAGAAGATCATTTAAATATGAGTCACCTTTAATTATTTAGTCAACCTGAACATTGATTTAAACCCATGGAGGTCAGCCTAAATTTCAGACAAAGAAACAAAAAAAGATGATTATGACTTCAGCTGGAAAAATAAAAGCCCTGTAATGTATGAGAAGCACGTCTAGTTAGGTAACATTTCTTATCTCTCTGAGATCTTAAAAGTTGGGAAGTTCCAACTGATTTGTGTCATGTAATTTTAGTGTAGTAGGTCTAAGTGTTGAGTAAGCAAGGAAATAAAAGCAATGCAATCAAAGAGGTAGCATCAGGTAAAATAACTGAGTCATTAGACATTAATGTCATGCTAATCCATTATAATTTGGAAGGCTGCTAATTAGTTATTTAGATTCACAATCAGTTGGAAACGGAGCAAGACCTTGATGGAATTTCATCAAAGAACACAGATCACTTTTCACATTATTTCAAAAGAACGGAAGTTCATTGTAGTCTAATATTTTTTAAAAGGTTGGTGCAAACTTGATGTTCTGTACCTGTGTGTCTTCTCAGGTTTAGGTGTCACAGTTTTCCTAGCAAAAGAAATAAATTGTGAAATGTCTCCTCTATTTTTGTTTGTTTGTTTGTTTTCTCTTTTTGTTATATCAGTTACTGAGAGACGATTTGCTAGAATCTTCATCCATGATTGGGATTTGTCTATTTATTTAGTTAGTAAATATTTAAAAATAATTTTGAAAGATTTTGAATGTGCCCTTTTGTACATGAATTTTTAAATATTTACTAAGTACTTTGTATATTTTGTCATATTAATAAATCATGCTACCTTTCCCCAAACCGTACCTAACTTGCTGCATACTACTTACAAAACCATCAAAAATAACAAAGTATCTTTTAAAGGAAATCATGTACAATTTACTTTTAGGATTTGGCTCTTTTATTTAGCAGGGAATATCAGATCAGCTATTGCTGTTGTTATACTTTTATCTTGACATAGTGATAAAATCAATAACTATCTCTGCTCTATGAAAATACATTTAATGTAATATGAAGATTAATCATTAAATTATAAAATAGCAGTTAATAGGTACAAGCTGGAAATCCCATCAGTTAAGGGACAGCAAAGTAAAATTTTCATCACATTTAAGATTTATTCAGTACAGAGAGCTTTCAAGAAAATAAGAAAAAAAATGTTTTATGGACTCTTTCTGCATTAGTATCTACTATTTTCAAGGTTTACTCAATGTTCCAAAAGGACATATTAGTCAATGTGAGTACACAGGTAAAAATAAAACATGTTTCTTTGCATTACCTAATATCCTATTGCAATATTAATATGGTTCATAAAAACACAGAAAATGAATGAATATTGCTGGAAAAGGAAAGTGCAAGAGTCTTTACTTTTCTTTGCCAATTATCCCAGCCTTATGAAAATCAGATTTATTTTTTAACATGTTTGAATTTCTAGATAGCATCAGTTTCTTTGATTTTCAAATAATTTCTGGAATTCAACATCCTCATTATTTCATGTAGATTACATAAACCACAAACCAGCTATGATAATGGGCAGCTCAAGAGTGTGTAATTGAAATTCATAGATAACATAGAAAAGTCATCAACAGCAAAATAGATTGATTATCATTTTACCTCTCAGCCAATTCCCTATTTATAGGAAGGGATGGACAACAAGGTCAAAGCCCATTTTGGATAAGGTCTACCTTATCAAGGTAGAAGGTGGATAAAAAGAGAATGGAAGTATTTTGGATAATTTGCAAATTGAATTACCACAGTTTCTAAATAATTCATTGTTAACCTTAAGAAAATTACTGTCTATATTTTTTCCTATTTTTTATATAATTTTTAGCCACTGGACTTATTATCACTCAGAATTTTAGAGCTGGAAGAGATTTTATTAATTAATTCAGTTCAAAATCCTCCTTAGAAAACAACAACAACAAAAATTTGATAACAGCCATTGTGCATATAATTTTTTTCTTACTCTTAAATTTCCCCATGCATTATGTTGTTTCATGTTCTTTCTAATAATTGATCATAACATAATAGTTGTTTCTTCTGTCTCTGTCAGTGTGATGGGTAATTTTATGTGTCATCTTGGAGCTTATGTTTGAGTAAGATAAACATTTAAATCAGTGAACTTTAGACAAAGCAGTTTGCAGTTTGTAACGTGGGTGGGCCACATCTAAACAGTCGAAGGCCTGAATAGAACAAAAAGTCAGACCTTCCAGAGCAAGAAGGAATTCATCTTTCCAGCCTTTGGATTATAAATGAAGCATTAACTCTATCTGGCCTTTAGCCTACCATCCCACAAGTTTGGATTTGTCAATTTCTGCAGTCATGTGAGCCAATTCTTTATAATAAATTTATTTCAATAGATATACACATCTGTATTGGTCAGAGTTCTCCAGAGAAACATAACCAATAATAAGATTTATTATAAGGTATTGACTCATGTGATTACGGTGGCTGAGAAGTCCTACGATCTGCATTCTGCATGCTGAAGACCAAAGAAAACCAGTGGTACTGCATGAAGGTCTAAGAACTACAGAACTAATGGTCTAGATTTCAGTCTGAGTCTGAAAGCCTGAGAACCACGAGCACTGGGGCAAGAGAAGCTTGATGCTGTAGCTCATCAGTAAGGCAGAGGGAATAATAATGCTCCCTTCCTCCATCGTTTTGTTCTATTCAGTCCTTCAACAGATTGAATGATGCCCACCCACATTGGGGAGTGCACTTTGCTTTATCAGTTCAGTGATTCAGTTAAACTATTTTTGAACATACCTAGAAATAATGTTAACTAGATATCTGCATATCCTGTGATCAGTCAAGTTGACACATGGAACTATCACAACATCCTATTGGTTCTTTTTCTCTGGAGAACCCTGGCTAATAAGAACAGTGAGGTTATGAAACAGAATTTCATAACACTATTGATAAGTAAAGATAAAGTTACTTTCTAATTTAATTTAAAGTTAATTGATTTTCTGTTGTAGATCATGTTTTCATGCCCAGGGGAAAATCTTATTTCAGAACCTGCCCTTTGAACATGGCCTCAATCTTCTCAGATCAAAATTTGGGTAAGAAAATGGTTTGACTAAGATGATCTGTAGGGCTGTGACTCAGAGAATCAAAAGGTCTCCTGAAATAGAACTTAGGCCAATAACACTATTTTAATATACTTCATTGACTTTTGCATCTTTGTAAGTTGTTTAAACTTTGAAAATGTGAATCACCATCAGCAGTTTTGTTTTCTATGACTCCACTGATACTCAATTCATATTACATCATAGATTTTGACCATGACACCAGGGCTATTCAGGCATTGATAAAGTCAAAACATCTAGGAACAGTGAGGATGTAGTTATTCTGAGCACAAGTTTTGACTACAATATCTGAAGATTCAAATCCTTTCAGGAAGCCTATTTTCTACATGAAAAAAATAAAAAAGAGAGAGACAGGAAGAGAAGATGGTTACTATATGTGAAAATTCTCTGGTAGAACATGTACTCATTTCTTCCTTGCTCAGTGGAAACAGGATTAACAGACTGTGACCATCTCTTATTTTTGTTTAATAATGCACAACAAGGTTCTATGGGACTTTTCAAAGAATTTGTATATTGATAGTAATAGCAAACCATGTCCTATTGAAGTTTCTCTTTGATTAGAAAATTATATGGCTCATTTCTTATGTTTTAATGATATAATTGGAAAAAAACTGTCCCTCATGTCCAAAATAAGGTACCATTTGGTTGAATGTTGCCACTTGACCTGGTAGAGACTGCTAGCAACAGGCACATATGGGCACCCATTCTTCAATGCACACTGCCATCTCCTAAAAGAACTGAGTCAGCCCCGGGATCAAGGCCATAGTCTTCACAGAACCAATTAAGACTTCCATTTTCAGGAAAAGTCTAGAATCCATAAACATAACATTTACCTTGCATTTTCAAAGATAAAAGGGCAGCAAAACACTCTGTGCTGATATTTTTCCTTTTGGATGTCTGGCAATTTCCTTTTCTGAAAGCAAAACCTGAAGGCACAGCACAGAAAAGAGAAGCATGTTGGCAAGTTGTGAAACTCAGTACCATTAAAATCTGCCTATGAAATTTAGCCAGGAAGGAGAGCCAAGTGGAGTCTGCTCCACAGACTTTGTACATTTTCCTGATAATGGATCTGACATCAAATCAGAACAGGAGATTGTTACAGGATGAAAAGAGATGTATCCAAAATTCACAGAAGCTCTATGTTGATCATGACAAATGTTAAGAGAGGTAATCAATACACAATTCTACTCTTTTTTTATCCTGTTATTCCTTCGGAATGTTCTCTCAGCCGAGGTATTCTTTCTGTTTCCTGCATTAAAGACTCAAAGGCTCACACTTGCTCTGTTCATTCCCTGGTAAAGTCTTAAGTGGACTTTCAATTGCAATTAAAGTCTCCACTTGAATGCCAGTCCTATGCAATAATCAAAATGCCCTAGGTCTTCTTAAGTGCGGGAGTCATATACTAATATTCCTAATACTTGCATTGAAGGTCCCCTCACCAGGCTTTAATTGGGATAGTAGTTACTCTCCCTCTTTTGGAGGGAGAGGTACTCCAGACTTCAAGGAAATACTGTTCACAAAATTATCTGAGACATTTTTACATATTTCTCAGGTGATCGAGAGGCATCAATAAATTCAAAGCCATCAAAATTTCATTTCCTTTGATTATTTGTATTTTGTACTGACACTTAAATTTGGTATCCACATCTATTGTATCCTCAGGCCTCAGTTAAAACTTAAATGCAATCATTCTATTCCATAATGAGAAATTATCTGAAACTGAGGAAGCATTATCAAATTAGGGCACTTCTGGGAATGAGCATTAGGGGAAATATTCACAAGGTGAGTTCTTAAGGTTAGGAGAATTCTGGGGATGGGTTTGTTGCTCAGAAAGTTGAAGCAAATGGCAAAATATTTGGAACAAAATATTTGGAAACATGAGATCAATTTCAGAGTCAGATCAAGTCTTATTACAAAGCAGAGTTTCTATAAGAAAGAAATGCCACATATGCGAGACACATGGAAAAGCACATTAAACACATTTCATGTCTAACTAAACATCAGAGCATCTATGTAGGCAAAGTTCCATGGAAATAATGAATGCGGGAAATCCTTTACCAAGAATTTATCCCTTGCAACATCAGAGGATTCATAAAGGATATAAATGCTATGAATGCAGTGAAAATGTTTAAGCCCTCAGTCAAAAGAAGCAACTCTCAGACCAAAATGAGACAATCCATACTAGAGACAAACCTTATGAATGCAAGGAATATAGGAAGTCTTCATTGAGAAAACAAACAAACAAACAAAAAAAACCCATCATGGGATCCACAATATACCAGTTTTCTTTTCATAATATCATTCTACCTTATTAAAAAATTGAATCGAGAGCAATAATTTCAGTATGCATGATAAGCTGATAAGGATTATTGATCTGTAAAACACTTTGATTATCTACGAATTAAACTCTGTTTTGGAAAGATGCCTGGAGACTGCTGTTGCATCTAGAAAGAGTTTGGTGGACGAATATCTGAAGCATCCTTCTTCATGTTTTTGTGTCATTAACGTTAATGTGGAAAACATAAATTAGTTGATGCAATCATTTGTGTGATGCTTTTATATCTAGTGATTGATTGCCCATGTGCCACGCATCGTGTGGGCAAGCAAGACTCTGCTACCACATCTTACACTCAAAACATATTAGCAGGGTCTTTTTGACATTTTGTTTTTTCCATGAGATGTTCCACGTCATTTCCAACTCAACAAGTGATAACACACTTGCATTTTGGTAAATCAGGTCTAGGGCACAAAGAGTGGTTGTATTTAAAAAGGTGAATTCTGTCTCATTTTAATTTTATGCAATTTCCTAGGCTCCATACTGGATTCACTGAGTCAAAATGCTAGAGATACAGTTCCCAATCTGCATGCTACCAAGCAGCCCTGGTGGGATTGAGGCAAATGGCTGAAAAAACACTCTTAGTGTCTTGCACGTTGCTTTCTTGAAGTTTCACAAATTAATTAGGGCAACAGTGGTCCTGAGCACCTAAGGAGACCATTGAAATCCTTTATAAAATGCTACATCAGTGATTTAGTGTCCTCAGTAGTTAGACAGACCAGGGCAGAACTGAGAGTATCAAAGGGGCTCATCAGTGCAGCAGAGAAGGAAGTGAATATTTAAAGTAAGTGTTACTGGAGTTTTCAAGTCAAGATTGCAGCTAATGTGCTAAGGTGTTTGTTTTGTGTTTTGCTTTTTTAAATTATATAATGGAGTGGTTCTGAGTGTAAAAAAGGTGTTCATCAAATTACATAATTATTTTCATAGATTGTAGTGTTTTAACATCCACAATTTGGCTGTAGACTCTGGAACCCATGGTTTTGCATTTTAACTCTCTGTTCCAGTCTCCTTCTTGCCATCCAAGTACAAGGCTTAGTCCTACCTTCATTCACTTGCTTTTAAGTCTCTCCCATCAGGAATAGCTTTTCCTTCCCTTCCACCTGTCTAAACCCTGCCTTCCCGACAGCCGCGGTCAGAGAAGACTCCCTGAATGACTTTACACAGCTCTCATTCTTCTCCGAAGGGAGATGCCCACACTTCTCCCATGTGATTTTACTCTATGCTATATGGCCCTCCTGTACTCTTTTTTGGTAAAGCTTTTATTTTTTCAGTCATTTTGATTTCTCAAGGGCTGAAAGGACCCTGTCTTTTAGTTTCTTCAGATACCATATAGTTCTTAGATGGTACTTGGCATATTTGCTTAATCAAATGAGGGTCTTATTCCTGGTTTTACTTGCTTTACATTGACTCTATCATGGTATATTGAACTTTCTAAGACTCTGAGTCACAAAAGTAAGAGTTTATTCAAATATTCTATTGATTTAAACATCAATAATATTAAATAATCAAAGCACCTGCTTTAATATATACTACATACTCAGAATGGAGTGACTATCAGTAATTTCTGACAACATATCATTTCTTTGATTTTTATGCTCATAGCTAACTATATCTTAAAAACAGAGAAGGGTTGATTGGTACGATTCAGACATAATAAGCTACAGACAAACAGTCCCCTCCTATTAGGTTTCAATTAGTTAGTGGTATTATTCTTAATCCAGTTTTAGAAGATTAATTTGAGATATTTAGAAAATGCAGGCATTCAAATATGATTTGATATATTATTTAAAAACAGAATTGATCTATTGACATAAGATGCGAATGTTCTGGTTGATAAATTATAAACAAGTTGATACTGGCCTCAGAAGCACTTATTTATTTGATCTACTATATAAGCAGGATCTTGTTTTCCTTCTTGGTAGTCATTATGGAGAATCAGATGTTCATGAACAGTCTACAGAGGTCTTTATTTCAAAGCAACATATCATCAAAACCCCAGGAAGGTTATCCTCTACAAACACAATTTCCTGCACTCCTTTAAAACTGAAGTGAAGGGATGAAACAAGAACAACATCTGATACCAGAAATGGATGTTTCACTTACCAGGAAAGAACACGTCTATTTGTACAGCCTACAACCTAAGATCTGGCTCACAGATTTGATTGTGTAATTGAAGGAAGCAAAGGAGCTCCACGACGGTTTCCTGAAATGTGATACAAACAATTTGTGCCAGTGAGTAGACACTGAAACAAGACTGAGCCTCTGCATTGCCACTGAACTTAAGCATAGGAGGAAATTCAATAAAAATGCATTCTGACAAGAAATTACTTTTTTATGGTATTTTAAGTCAGGAATAACACTGGTAGGAATGCAGAACTAATTAAGTATCACATTTTATGTTTTTTTTTTTTTTTTTCCCTTCCCACCCCAGTAAGAGGAGTATAGCTGAATGGATGGATAAAATAAGTACAAACAGTGTTTAGAAGGGGTAATAGGAGAAAAGTCCCTAATAAAGCAACTTCTGAAAATAGAAGACAGTGGAATTCCAACTCCCAACCTCAGACTGTCTGAACACACTGGTGGAAAACAAATGGCATTAAAACCATACTTTTATCAAAATGGAAAATTAAATGCCATGCCAGAATGCACATAACAACTAGATCCGATGATATGTGTGCCAATCTAAGTAGGCAGACCAGCCTTCCATACTTAGAAATTCCCTAGCAGTTCCCACAGTGGCATAGAAGTTGAATAGCTAATAGCATAGGTGAAGCATTCTGCTAGTTTCTATATTAAACCACTATTAAAAATGGTCTTGATGTTTAGCTTTTGTTTGGGGGCTGATGGAAGATGATGAAGTCTGGTGGTAAAGCAAATGATAGTGGAATCCTTTAATTGTTAGATAATGAGTCAACTTAATAGGAGACTCCTATTTAAAGATCAGAATCTCTCATTAAACTTTGTAAATATCATCTTTGATCAGTAAATAGTTTATAAATCTGCATTTTAATTAAAAGGAATAAAAAATTGAGTTCTGCTGGGGTATGATATTTAACACAGCCTTGGACATCAGAATATAATATCAACTGAGCCAGAGCTGCTCCATGTAGGAATGGGGACTTCTGTAATGTGGGGAAAGAGGCATTTGCTATCACCTCTTTCTAAATTTCAGAACAAACAACCAAGTCTGGAGTCCTAGAAAACCTCCTTTATCCCATTTACCTGGTGCCTGTCTTCTTGTCCTTGGAGATATACAGAAGGAAAGCACATTGTAAATCTTCAGCACTGCTGGTGCATGTTAAGGACCATGGAGCTGTCAGGGCAGGTGTTTCTGAAAGGGCAAGACCATAAAAAAAAAGCCAACTCAAAATAAGCTATCAGGTTTAGAGGAGCTCATTCCCTTTACCTTACCTTCACACAGAGGGAGGCCATTAAACAAACACAATGGTTTATAGGCGCGTGACATTTCAGATTCAGGAAATCCCATTTCAGAACCTTAGAACACATTAAAACAATGTGGACACACAAAAAAAAATCCATCTGGAGCCAGCGTGCTGATAGAGAGAATGGCAAGTTGATTCTTTCTTCCCTTCTTCATCAGTCTTTCTGTCTCTGGGGTGTTCAGGCTAACAGAAGACTTCCAGCTACAGGCATCTAGACCCAATGTGAAATGCAACTTTGAGCTGAGACATGTCCTTCCATTTGCCTCTAAAGGAAACATCTCTTAGCTCTCCCACAATTCGCATGCTCAGGTGACTCTGTTGCACCTCACGTAGGATCATTCAGGCAGAAGGCTGCCATGCTGATCTTCTCAGCTTCCACATACAGACTGAATCATTGCAAGCTTTGAGAATCAGAGAACTCTGCCCACCCCCACGTGTATACAACACATTTTTTATTCTGCTTTCCTGAGAAAGTTCTAAATGCTGGGGAAGTTCAACATAAAGTTTGTAATACATAAGTTACAGAACAGCTTTCTTTGAAATGCTGGGAGGGGGGAGTGGGGGATGAGTTGCCACCTACTGGGTCAGGAACACAAGAACGTGGATAGGAATTAAGGGGCATATCTGTGCGTTAGACTCTGGTGACATTCCACTGGGACAGCTATAGAGGATTTGACTCGCAAACCCAGGAGGCATATGTAACTACAGGTTAAGAGAAGCATTTGGGATGGAGATTCAAATTTGCAGGTCACTGGTAGCACAGATGATGACTGAAGGAATACACTTTGGTGACATCATCCAAAGGAAATGCGTAGAATGATAAAAGCACTGACATATAGGAGAAAGAAGCTGAGGAGCAGAATCACAGGAAGAAATCAGAAAGAAATGATCATGAATACAGGAGTATTAGAATAAAAAAACATAGTCAACAATGTTAAGGCTATATACTTTTGTCAAGAAAATAAATAATTGAATATTGGATTGGACCATAAGGCATCACTGATTTCGAAAGCAATTTGCTTAGATTAATATATGTGGTGAAGCTGGATTCTGGGAGTACATTTTCATACATAGCCGAGAGAGTAACCTAGAAGTGAAAAGAACCAACATGGTAATAAAATCTCCAGCTATTAACACTAAGATATAGATAATTGTAAGGTTTTTTCTTAGTAGATTATAATGGGGAAGAAGGCATTTGGTCTTGGCAGAAAGAAGAGAGTAATGATGGTTTCCTGGATTCTGGATTCATAGAGTAGAAAAAATACATTTTGCTCTTTTGTTCTCCAATTACAGGCAAGATTTGCAGGTGTTTCCAATCTCTAAACAACCATAGTTCACTGTCATTTGCTTCTCCTAGAAAATCTACTGGACAATACGCCAAAGAGAGGAGAGCAGACCTTTCATTCAGGTGTTTTATTTTTAGTGTATTCAAGTTTATTGTTAGTACATAAATACTTTTCATCTTCCCTATCTTCCTCTAGATTCTGCCATGCATCATCACACTGGTTCTTTATGCCTCTAAGTTTACATTTCACAGATGCTCGAATTTATGGTAGCTCTTTCTTTTGACAGGTCACTGTAAGATATAATATGTCAGCTATTAATTTATGAGAACATATGTTTAGCTGGTTAATTTTTTCCCAAAATATAATGCATCTTCTCAGAGTGAGGTCAAAGTCATCAAAATGTTCAGTGTTTTTGAAGATCAAGTCATTTCTATTCTCAAGGCTTATATATGAAGAGACATAAAAAGAAAATACTCAGAACTTTGCTTCTGATGAGAATACCCACAATGGAGCCACAAAAGTATAAGTTAATGCTGCACAGGGAGGGATAGAAGGAGTCAGTTGGGAGAAGGGAGAGAAAATCTGAACCCAGAAGAGGAAATCAGATTTAAGCCTAAACATTCTCATGCAATTTCACCCAGGACTCCTGGCTGTATTGTTGTTTTGATCTTTTGAATACTTAACTGTATTTATATGTGACATGCACATAATAACCCAGGGTGTTTAATGACATAGTCCAGGTTATCACTTTCTACAGGGTAGTGATTCAGAGCAATGATTTTGGAACCACTGACTGCCTGAGTTGAAACTTTCCCTCTTCTGAGCTTTGATTTCCTCGGTGTCATGTGAGAGGAAGATTTCATGATGATTTGGAAAGTCATATGAAATAATATACACAAAGTTCCTAGCATGTAGGCAGTATGTACTAACAGGTTATTATAATTATATGTCCCAGGTAGAGAGTTTTCTCCTTAGTATGTGGACAATGAATTTCTTAAAACCATGTGATGAGACAGGTGATATCATTGACACTATAGACATAAAGATAAATTAAATACATCCTTTCTCAAAGAGCTGATTGTCTAGTGAGGTGGACACACCACACACAAGAATGTACTGTTGTGTAAAAGAGCAAGGTTAGAGGTATCAACAACACATTTCGGATTCTCAAAAGGCACATGTGACTCTGCCCAGGAGATCCAGGGTAAGCTGTGGAGTGAGTCTGATGACCACTGAATGAAAGTGGTACAGTGGGGTGAGGATTAAAGAGGACAACCTAGGCTGAGAGGACACAGTGAGAATAGTACAAGAGACTGCACATAATTAACCTTGCCATTGGTTATTGCAAATGTGTAATCTGTTAGCCTGGACGTGCTGCACATGCATTTCCACATGTAGGTAAGACATTTGGTTTACCTATTAAGGAGTTTGGACTTTATTTCCTATACAACAGGCAGTCATTGGAGTGATTAAGCAGGTGGGGGTGTCACTACCCTAAAAACTGTGTGGAGAATTAACACTAAGGGCTAAGGGGAAGCTGATTAAAAAGCGAGAAGAGCAGTTCCAATGAATAAGACATCAAAGTAGAGAGAGACCATCATTTTAGAAATGTCTGCTCTGGAAACCTTTCCTCACTGTGTCTGTAACAAGGGCCTCTAGGCGGCAGAATGAGCAATCGGTGGTTATGCCTTGGACGTAGGGGTATAAACAAGAATATCAGATGACATTTAGGTCTCACATTTGCCTTTTGTGTTGTTAGTGCTACCTCTCAGTGACCATGCACTCAATAAATGTTGAAGATAAACAGGAGGAGAGTGGGCAGAAGGATCCTTTTCTTCCCCAGGAATGTTGGATCTAGTGGGTTCTGCCAATTCTCCATGGAGCTCTCAGGTTATATTAAACAGGCATATTTGTAGGATTGGTACCACTCTGGGTGTGGATAATATTTATAAGTAAGACACCTTAAGTTATAGCTGTAAAAGAGGAATACCATAGTGGGAGGGGGGAGGGAAGACTAGTGCTAAGGAATTGCTCCAGTGGCTAAGGTCTTTGAAATTACAATAGATAAACATGCATTTACCATTTACCACCAAATTACTTTCTCAGTGTATTTGAAATGCTTAGGGCTATGGTGCTAATTAACTTTGGGCCTTCCTAGTGCAGAGGCAAGTTAGTTTAATTAAATCAATTCTGCTGTATATTAATTATGGCACAGACCTAAATAATTTAAGAAGTACTTATTCTTCTTTCAAAGCCTTGTTTATTCTTCAGCCCAAGGTGGCAAGATAAGTTTGCTTTAAAGTTAACAAATGCCACTAAGGATTCACCCTCCCTCCCTTTTCTCCCATCTGCCATCAACAATAGTCTGGATGTGACAGTCGGTGTCCTACCTGTACGACAAAGATAAGGTTCAATTCCATGGCAGCAAAGTGAGTGATAGAAATATATATATATATATACACACACACACATATATATATATATATATATATATTTTTTTTTGCTGCACATAATTCTCTATTTAACTTTACAAAGTTATCTAATTTTAATATTTTTGATTTTATAAGTAAATTTAGCTCTATGCCTGAAAGGTCATCTAGACATCCTTTGAGTTAAAGACATAAAGCAACTATAGTGTGGAATAAGCCATGATTGTTCAGAAGTCCTAAATTCAGGTAGCATACAGACATGATTTAGTTTGAAGAATCTATCACTTCCACAGAAACACTTATTTTGAAATAATGCACATTTATTGTTCTTTGATGTGCATGAAAGGAATAATATTGTTCAAAGGAATAAGAAAGCCATCCGGTATAGAACTCTTCTTCTGAGCATCTAATTTATTAATTGTTGATAATCAATTGAAAACCTACTAAGCTCTGAACTCTGATAGTTGCAAAGTAGAGGGGATACACTTATATTTCAAACCATTTTATTCTTAATGGAAGATTAAAATAAATAAAGCTCATGGCAAAGCATAAAGAAGCAAGAAATAGTTTGATGTAAATGCTATAAGAATCAGAAGGGGAGAAATTGTTTTGGATTGGGCTAGCTAAGGTAAGTGTCTTAGCTCATCTCTATAGTATAGAAACTCGCTAACATCTTTCTATGATAAATCTTTGGGGCCCATGATCCTAATGACCAATATTGGATCATAAATAGTTAAGATGTAAAAAAAAGTCTCATAATAATTTCAGTCAGCACAATTCTTATAAAAAGAAGACAGGAAAGTAACTTCAGATCTTAGAACAATTCTGATTTGTTGATTATATTATACTCTTACATATTATTGTATGGTTGATGATATAAAGATATTTGGATAAGTGACTGGGCTTTTTAAAGGTAATTGGCTCCTGCCCCAGTGATAATAATCACATTATAAAAATGGAATAAATGATGTCTGCATGGACTGAGATCCTGGGATGAAAATCATAATCTAAATGCTAGTTTTTATTATCATTCTGTTAGATCAGCACAATTTCGGAATGTGAGCTATACAAGGGATGTTTTGATACCCTTCCTGGTCTTCTCACACAATCAAACCTCGCGGTATTGCCTGCCCCACTATCACCTTCTAATCACAGAGGAAGTGACTATCACACCTCTTAAGGGAAGCATGCTGCCTACATCATTTTAGACGAAACGTGTGCTTCCTGGAGCAAGCCGGGCTGCCGCTGCTTCTCTGCCGAACACTAATTCAGCAAAGGAACACTCAGGCTTTACCGATAGGCTGTCCTGTTTATACTCTTTAATATAATTGTTCAGCAAATAGAAGCAGTTCCATTCTACACATTTTGAAGCTACAATGGTACAAAGAGGTAATTATAATAATACCCAACATAATGGTTATCCAAAGATGATAATGCCATGTAGAAAATATTTAGTAACTGCATTATGATTATGATAGTGAGGTAGGGCATTATAGTGCTAGAAGCAATTACAGCTTGCAATATATAAGAGCAATGACTTCACACGAGCAGAATACGCTGAAGGCTTGAAGTGCATGTCTGTGTGAAGAGATGGTGTTTTCTTTCCAGAGAACGGGGAAAGCAGGCGTTTAACTTAACACATAAAACAAAAGGCGAACATTTATCTGTATGGAGCATTTTGACATTTCAGTGAAAAACAACCTTTATAAAGCAAGAGAAAATACACATTGGTTTCAAGTAGGGAATGTAGAACAAATTTTCTTTTGGAAAAAATGCCCTAATAATAAATAAAAATTATAATTAAAATAAAATAAACTAGTAAAGTCCCTTTCACAAAAACTTTATGTTTTATATTCCAGTCGAGTAATATTCATAACAGAATTTCAGGCATTTCTTTATGCTTTCCCATGGCCTGATGAATGAATAGAAAGAAAATGCAGGACGATGCTAACACAAGAACTTCAAACACAGCTCCCTCTTTCCCTTCCCAATAACAAAATCTACCCCAAAACAAAGAAGACAGCCTACTGTGAAAGCTATCCAGGGAAACAACTAATAACATTGAAAACGTCTGATAACATCTCCAGATAGAAATGTGTACTTATTATTAATGTACCCAATGCCCATTTGGCCAATAACAAATCACAATGCAAGTAGAATTCACGTTTGAATGCCCCGCACTGGACTTTTCGGATCTCCCCGCCCCTCACCAAACACGCGAGCAATCTCAGCTTCCAATAAGATAACTAGAGGTTTCTGCAGAACCTGAACAATGTCTATTCGAGCCTTCTCTCACACACAAACCTCCACTTCACCCTGGGGCAATCTTCTCCTTATGCTCGTGTCAAACTCAAGTGCGTTTATATCAGGGCACTTCTTCCTGGCTTCTTAATTTTATTCAAGTACTTAGATAATTTTATACTCCAAATTAAAAACACATATAAAGTTTGGCTAACAGTAAAGCTGAATTAAAATGAAAATGAAACAGGCAATTGCAAGGAAAAGTTCCTCTTTAAAGCTCAGTACCCATAGTCATCAGGTCCAGGCGTCCCACCCCAAACCTCCAGGAGGGCACTGGTGGAAGTCCCAGTGCTACAATGGCTTTCTTGATTCTTAGACTAAATTATTATTTAAAAAAAATTTTTTTCTTTATTGATTTTAGAGACAGAGGAGGGGAGAGGGAGAGAGAGACAGAAATATCAATGAGAGAGAACAGATTGGCCGGCTCCTGCATGCCCCCCACTGGGGATTGGGCCCACAATGTGGGCATGTGCCCTGACTGGGAATTAAACTGACAGCCTCTTGGTGCATGGTCGATGCTCAACCACTGAACCAAACCGGCTGGGCTGGACTAAATTATTAATTTACTCCTATGGATGCATAAAACGCTTCGTGCATACATTACTCAACTTATCTTGTATATTGTAACTGTTTTTTATGTATGTTTCTTCTTTTTTTTTTTTTTTTTTTTTATCCTCACCTGAGGACATTTTTCCATTTTTTGTTCAGATAGAGTGGGAGGGAGAGAGAGGAAGAGAGAGAGAGAGAGAAACATCGACGTGAAAGGGACACATCGAGTGGCTGCCACCCTCACGACCAACCAGGGCCGGGGACAAACTGCAACCGAGGTACAGGCCCTTAGCGGAAACCGAACCCAGGTCTCTCTGGACCGCAGGCCGACGCTCTAACCGCTGAGCCAAACCGGCCAGGGCTGTTTCTTCTTTTTGATAGTGAACTCCTTTCTGGAGAAGTAATGGTTTTGTCCTGGGTACTAAGAATAAAATGGTAAAAATTAAATTGCATATATTGGTATTCATTGAAAGGAATGACTTGAGCAATTTGGGAATAGAGGGATCATATCTCAACATTATAAAGGCCATATATGAAAGACCTACAACCAACATCATACTCAATGGACAAAAACTAAAAGCATTTCCCTTAAGAACAGGAACAAGACAAGGATGCCCACTTTCACCACTCTTATTTAACATAGTACTGGAAGTCTTAGCCACAGCAATCAGACATGAAGAAAAAATAAAAGGGATCCAAATTGGAAAGGAGAAAATGAAACTCTCATTATTCACAGATGACATGATATTATACATAGAAAACCCTAAAGACTCCATCAAAAATCTACTAGACTTAATAAATGAATTTGGCAAAGTAGGAGGATACAAAATTAACGTCAAGAAATCAACGGCATTCTTATACACCAATGATGAACTCACAGAAAGAGAAACAAAAAAAACAGTCTCATTTACCATTGCGGCAAAAAAATTAAGATACCTAGGAATAAACTTAACCAAAGAAGTAAAGGATCTATTTGCAGAAAACTACAGGACACTGAAAAAAGAAATAGAGGAAGATATAAAAATGTGGAAGCACATACCTTGTTCATGGATTGGAAGAATTAACATCATTAAAATGTCCATACTACTCAAAACAATCTATAGATTTAACGCAATCCCCATCAAAATATCAACGACATATTTCATAGAACTAGAACAAATGCTTCAGAAGTTCATATGGAACCAAAAAAGACCCTGAATAGCCACAGCAATCTTGAAAAAGAAGGACAAAGTAGGCGGGATCACAATACTGGACATCAGGTTATACTACAAAGCTACTGTAATCAAAACAGCCTGGTACTGGCACAAAAACAGGCACATAGATCAATGGAATAGAACAGAGAACCCAGAAATTGACCAAAACATTATGCTCAATTAATATTTGACAAAGGTGGCAAGAGCATACAATGGAGTAAAGATAGCCTCTTTAATAAATGGTGTTGGGAAAATTGGACAGCTACATGCAAAAAAATGAAACTAGACCATCAACTTACACCATATACAAGAATAAACTCAAAATGGATAAAAGACTTAAATGTGACTCATGAATCCATAAAAATCCTAGAAGAAAATGTAGGCAACAAAATTTTGGACATCATACACAGCAGAATTTTCACTGATATATCACCTAAGGCAACAGAAACAAAGGAAAAGATGAACACATGGGACTACATCAAACTCAAAAGCTTCTGCACAGCAAAAGAATCAACCATCAAAATGGAAAGGGAATCCACTGTATGGGAGAGCATAATTGCCAATGATACATCAGATAAGGGGTTAATTTCCAAAATATATAGAGTGCTCATACAACTCAACAAAAGGAAGACAAAGAACCCAATTAAAAAATGGGCAGAGGAACTAAATAGACACCTCTCCATACAGGACATACAAATGGCCAAGAGACATATGAAGAAATGCTCAACATCACTAATCATCAGAGAGATGCAAATTAAAACAACAATGAGGTATCACCTCACACCTATCAGAATAGCCGCCATCAACAAAGCATCAAACAACAAGTGTTGGCGAGGATGTGGAGAAAAGGGGACTCTAGTACACTGCTGGTGGGAATGCAGACTGGTGCAGCCACTATGGAAAACACTATGGTGTTACCTCAAAAAACTAAAAAGTGAATTGCTATTTGACCCAGTGATCCCACTTCTAGGAATATACCCTAAGAAGCCTGAAACACCAATCAGAAAGAATATATGTACCCCCATGTTCATAGCAGCACTATTTACAATAACTAAGATCTGGAAACAGCCCAAGTGTCCATCAGTAGACGAATGGATAAAAAAGTTGTGGTACATATACACAATGGAGTACTATGCAGCTGTAAGAAAGAAAGATCTCTTATCCTTTGTGACGACATGGGAGGACCTGGAAACTATTATCCTGAGTGAAACAAGCCAAGCAGAGAAAGACAAATATCATATAATCTCACTCATTTCTGGAATATAATAAACATAACAGTCTGAGGAACAGGGTAGTCCCAGAGACGTGGAAGTAGGGTACAGACTTTCAATTGCCATAAGAGGGGAAGGGGGAGGGGAGCGATGAACCACAGAACTTGTACGCATGTGCTCATAACCAATGGACATGGACAACAAAACTGGGGACGGGGCAGGGAGGGAGGGGGAAGAGGGTGACAATGGGGGAAAATGAGAAACATCTGTAACAAAAATAAATGAATAAAATAAAAAATAAAATAAAATAAAAATAATGTTGATGCAAAAAAAAAGAAAGAAGTTATGTTTTTAACATTTATATAGTAAATGAAATTCTAGTAAACTTCAAATGATATAATGCTAAGACAGATTACTGAGTTCTGAGCAGAGAAACATTATGTTAATACAGTAGCATGTGCACTGTAAATACATTGTAAGGGAATATATGTTAGTACAGTAGAAATATGGAAACTAAGAACAAGGACTCTGAGCCCTTTATGTTTTAAAATCCTGGCTCCATCTCTGATCAGCTGTGTGCCCTTGGGCAATAAATACACCTGTCTCTTCTTTTTGTTCCCCACCTATAAAGTATGCATCTATTATAACCTATTCATGACATTTTGAAAGTATTAAATGAGCTAGTATATGCTAGTGCCTGGCATACTGCAAACCTCTAATAATTACAAGCCATTAGTATCGTTACAGTAAGATCATTTTATAATTCAGCAGTAATATTAGAATAGATTATAACCATGGGAGACTGAAATAGTAAATGAGAATTTTGCATTTTCAAGCTCCAATTTAGAAAAAAATAAAACATACTTCCACTTCACCCTAGATGTAATCTCTCTGTTTCAAAATTGTTAGCAAGAACTACTATATTTCACCTCAGGCTCTCTCATGAAACATTCTATGAGGCACCCAGTGAGAATAAATGAGCTGTGTCTGATGAAGATTCAGGACAGTGGAGGAGGTAATCAGCATCACAAGTTCAGGGATTATTTAAATAGCATCTTTCAATAACCTTGAAGAATGCTTCTCAACTCATAAATACAATCTAATGCTCTCATTTTTGCATCTCAAAAATGTTTATAAAAAGCTTTCATTTTGTATTGTGAAGGTGTGAGGATGTATTATCTCTGATGGGATGGTCATTCTTGGCAGAGAGCATAATTAAGGGCAGGAAAGTATGACAAAGCACAGTTGATTTGGGCATTTCAAGGAGGTCACCATACTGGAATAGGGCAAACAGAGGCTAGAAAGACAGTCAGGACCCACATGATAAAGAACTTTGTAAGACATAATTAAAAGTTTACTTTGTTATGTAGACAAATAAAACCCCTTATGAGGGAGCCCATATATCTGTAGTATAATGAAATTTAAGATGAATTAAACACTTCCATTAGAGCTGCTTTTTTATTAATTCAACTAAATGTTGAGCCCATTTGACTTTCAAGGAATCTCATACTTGCAATGATAATTTTTTAGGGAGTAGATTTAAGCATGTGTTGATTTAACCTGCTGAAACCCTGGCAGGATACTGTTTTTGAAAGGCTTCTCTTACAGGAAAGTGTTTTTGTTTGTTTGTTTCTTTGCTTTTCATTTCTACCCCCAAGTATTCACAGGTCTGTTCTCTTTGTATTTTGTCTAGACAAGAAGAAATATTTATTGAGGCTACTTCTGAAACCATGCAAAAGAGTCACACTAATTGTAATTTGGCCAATAGCCAAGGTTGAGAAGCCAGTATTCTAAGCTTTAAGTGAGTTGCTTTAGCATTCCTGTTGTCTCAATGACTAAGAGCTTTTGAGGTTGTTTTATGTTATGGGTAGGTAAGCATGTGGATGGTGAATTAATATACCTATATACTGGTGATAGTGTGGATCAAAATGCTGGAAAATCATGATTGGGCTCAAATAAGGAGAATATTTCTTTGAGAAGCAAAAATCACTGTCCCTTCCTTTCCCTCCATTCCTTGATATTGCATATCATGTGTGCCACAGTGTGTTTCCTACAGAGTGGAAATTAAAATACCTTCCTTAGTCTGTTCATTTTATCTTCTTCTAACACATTCTTTGCTGGGACACCACCACTTGAGATACTGAGAAGGCACACACATTTTCTTTTTTTGGCCTTATGCTTACAAAGGCTCATTAGTGTTCGATCTGGAGTCCAACTGAGCAAATGTTGAGAGTAATGCATTATGGGAATTGTATTTGGACATCAAGCCCAGCTATCAATAGAGTACCTAAGTACCCTTTGTCTGCTTGGCTAACTCAGATACATTCCAAGTGACAATTCAAATATCAGCTCCATTTAAAATAGTTTTGAGTTGGCCAGTGTTGCTCAGTAGTTGAGTGTCGACCCATGCACCAAGAGGTTACCAGTTCGATCTCTGGTCGGGACACATGCCCAGTTGTGGGCCCAATCCCCAGTGGGGGGCATGCAGGAGGCGGTCAATTGATGTTCTCTCTCATCGTTGTTTCTATTTCTCTTTCCTTCTCACTTCCTCTCTCTCCAAAATCAATAAAGGAAAAAAAATTTTTAAATAAATAAATAAAATAGTTTGATCTGCTCAGCCTTCTTTGTATGCATTTCCATGTATTTTTCTTCAGAACTATAATATTGCCACATGCAATATACTTTTATTAGAGCAATTATCATATTACAGTTATTAATTTTCCTTGGCTTTTGTTTTTCTCTTTCCTACTATATTGTAATTTCCTTGTAGACAGGACTCCCTTTTAATCAGGTCTGTGTCTCCAAAACCTGGCAGAGTATTATGCACATAGAAAGTGCTTAAAACTATCTGAAGACTAATTAGGATTTTTTGGTAATTTTGTGGTCAACCATAGTTTCTTCCCTTTTTCCTAATAGAAGTGGACTTTGCATAAAATACAATTTTCTGTGCCTTTCATAATAGATAGAATAAGCCTATACCTTTATGAAGAAGAGATGTAAATTTGATTCTATGGATAAAATACTTTTTATAACATTTTATTAAATCAAATTACACATAAAGTACTGTGTCATAACAGTATAACTTGATAAACTGTCACAGTGACCACACATATATCCAAAAATCCATATTTAGAAATACCCCTCATACTATAGTCCAGTCATTACTGCCCTACCAAGGCTAATAACTGGCATGATCTCCAACAGCATAGATTGGTACATAATGGAATCATAACGAATGCACTCTTTGGGTCTGACTCTTAGGACTCAGTTTTATGCTTGTGATATTCATGTATTATGATGGCTGCAGATTTGACTTTTTGGGCATGTGACTAGGTCAGAGCACCAACTCCCTGTCTTAAATATAAGAAAGTCAATAGAAACTTACAGAAAAAATTTATATATATATATATATATATATATATATATATATATATAATGTAAATACATGAAATAATTCAAAGATTGACAGAATAGTTGATTCTTATCAATCTGCCTTTCTTTCCATTATAAAATAATCTGAGTACTCAATTTTCTTGATCTATCTCATTTCCTTAGGGTAAAATAGCTTTCAGGAACCTCAAAGGGGTATGGTAGAGTGAATGGCTCAGGATTTCTGTCCTGAGGCACATCAAGCAGACTACACAACACATTTTAAGTATGAGATTTCAGGAAAGGAGAAGGAAAAAGGCATGCTGGTTTGACTTTCAGGAATGCTGCTATGCAGTTAAGATTAAGGTCAAAGGAGCTCTTGCCGGATATTCCCAACCATTCCTGTGTAGAAGGATTAGGAAAGAACAGATAATGCATTCATTAGGGCAAGAATAAATAAACTTGCAGAACAGTCACATAAGGAGCAAAATAATACTGGCTATTTTACCCTGAAAATAAAAAACTTGTGGTTATGATTAAATAACAACATAGACTGACGTTTTAAGAAAATTGACACCAGAAAGACATTGCTTCTTACTCAAATTCCTAATCATTATAAATTGATTCCAATGCATATTTTAATAGTTTTGTGTTTAGACACTGCAACTGTATGTAACAGAATATGTGTTCTTACATTTATAATTAGAAGAGAAATTAGATCTCTTTTCTTAGCTTTCATAAATAATAACCAAATTATAGATTTTGGATATAGTTTTTCCCAGACTTTTCAGATTTAAAACAAAGGCATTTTATTGCTTGTTTTCATGCTGTTTAATTATATCATATTGAAAAAGTTTCTTGGTAATAGCCTGGTTTGTTAACTTTAGTTAGTCTGTTATTAGATCTTAAAAGAAAACTGAAAGAATTTTCAAAATGACTCTTTACCACTTAGGGCAAGTCTGTACTTGGCATATGATTTTCAGTGGCTAGTGTTAAAACATTGTGGGAATATATACTTTATGTGTTATGTCATTTAAAATATGCATACCATTTTCAATGATAAATTGACCAGTATTTTATTTATATTAATTTATTTTTGTTACAGATGTTTCTCCTTTTTTCTCCGTTGACATCCTCCTCCCCATCCCCCCACCCCGTCCCCAGCTTTGTTGTCCATGTCCATCGGTTATGCGTACATGCACGTAAGTTCTGTGGTTTATCTCTTCCCTCCTCCCCACCCCCTCTTCTGAGGATTGTCAGTCTGTACCCTACATCCACGTCTCTGGGTCTACCCTGTTCCTCAGACTGTTATGTTCATTATATTCCACAAATAAGTGAGATCATGTGATATTTGTCTTTCTCTGCTTGGCTTGTTTCGCTTAGGATAATACTCTCGAGGTCCCTCCATGTTGTCTCAAAGGATAAGAGATCTTTCTTTCTTATAGCTGCATAGTACTCCATTGTGTATATGTACCACTGCTTTTTTATCCACTGGTCTACTGATGGACACTTGGGCTGTTTCCAGATCTTAGCTATTATAAATAACGCTGCTATGAACATGGGGGTACATATATTCTTTCTGATTGGTGTTTCAGACTTCTTAGGGTATATTCCTAGAAGTGGGATCACTGGGTCAAATAGCAATTCACTTTTTAGTTTTTTGAGGTAACACCATAGTGTTTTCCATAGTGGCTGCACCAGTCTGCATTCTCACCAGCAGTGTACTAGAGTCCCCTTTTCTCCACACCCCCACCAACACTTGTTGTTTGATGATTTGTTGATGGTGGCCATTCTGATAGGTGTGAGGTGATACTTCATTGTTGTTTTAATTTGCATCTCTCTGGTGATTAGTGATGTTGAGCATTTCTTCATATGTCTCTTGGCCATTTGTATGTCTTGTCTGGAGAGGTGTCTATTTAGCTCCTCTGCCCATTTTTTAATTGGGTTCTTTGTCTTCCTTTTGTTGAGTTGTATGAGCACTCTATATATTTTGGAAATTAACCCCTTATCTGATGTATCATTGGCAATTATGCTCTCCCATACAGTGGGTTCCCTTTCCATTTTGATGGTTGTTTCTTTTGCTGTGCAGAAGCTTTTGAGTTTGATGTAGTCCCATGTGTTCATCTTTTCCTTTGTTTCTGTTGCCTTAGGTGATATATCAGTGAAAATTCTGCTGTGTATGATGTCTGAAATTTTGTTGCCTACATTTTCTTCTAGGATTTTTATGGATTCATGAGTCACATTTAAGTCTTTTATCCATTTTGAATTTATTCTTGTGTATGGTGTAAGTTGATGGTCTAGTTTCATTTTTTTGCATGTAGCTGTCCAATTTTTCCAACACCATTTATTAAAAAGCCTGTCTTTACTCCATTGTATGCTCTTGCCACGTTTGTCAATTATTAATTGATCATAATGTCTTTGGTCAATTTCCAGGTTCTCTGTTCTGTTTCTGTGATCTACATGCCTATTCTTGTGCCAGTACCAGGCTGCTTTTTATATTTTATTTTATTTAATCATCACTTGAGGACATTTTTGCACTTATCTTGAGATAGAGCGGAAGGGAGAGAGGGAGGAAGAGAGAGAGAGAAACATCGATGTGAGAGAGAAACATCGAGTGGCTGCCACCCACACAACCCCAACTGGGGCCGGGGACAAATTCATTTATTAAGTCTAGTAGATTTGTGATGGAGTCTTTAGGGTTTTCTATGTATAATATCATGTCATCTGCGAATAATGACAATTTCACTTCCTCCTTTCCAATTTGGATCCCTTTTATTTTTTCTTCATGTCTGATTGCTGTGGCTAAGACTTCCAGTACTATATGAAATAAGAGTGGTAAAAGTGGTCATCCCTGTCTTGTTTCTGTTCTTAAGGGAAATGCTTTTAATTTTTACCCATTGAATATGATGTTGGCTGTAGGTCTTTCATATATGGCCTTTATTATGTCGCGATATGTTCCCTCTATTCCCACATTGCTGAATGTTTTTATCAGAAATGGGTGCTGGATTTTGTTGAATGCCTTTTCAGTGTCTATTGATATGATCATGTCGTTTTTATCTTTCATTTTGTTTATGTGGTGTACCACATTTATTGATTTGCGAATATTGTACCAGCCTTGCATCTCTGGGATGAATCCCACTTGGTCATGGTGAATATTTTTTTTTTTGAGGTATTACTGGATCCGATTTGCTAGTATTTTGTTCAGGATTTTGGCATCTGTGTTCATCAGGGATATTGGCCTGTAGTTTTCTTTCTTTGTAGTGTGTTTTTCTGGTTTTGGAATTAGAATTATGCTGGCCTCATAAAACGAGTTTGGAAGTCTTCCTTCTTCTTGAATTTTTTGGAATAGTTTGAGGAGAATGGGTGTTAGTTCTTCTTTGAATGTTCGGTAAAACTCCCCCATGAAGCTGTCTGGGCCAGGGCTTTTGTTTGCTGGGAGAGTCTTGATTACATCTTCAGTTTCCTTAGTTGTTATTGGTTTGTTCAAGTTTTCTATCTCTTCCCAGTCCAGTTTTGGGAGACTGTGTGTTTCTAGAAATTTGTCCATTTCTCTTGGATTGTCGAATTTGTTGCCGTGTAACTGTTCATAATATTTGTTAACGATCCTTTGTGTTTCTGTGGTGTCAGTTGTTACTTCTCCTCTTTCATTTCTGATTTTGTGTATTTGGGTTCTCTCTCTTTGTTTCTTGGTTACTCTAGCTAAGGGTCCATCAATCTTGTTATCTTTTCAAAAAACCATCTCTTTGTTTCATTGATCCTTTGAATTGTTTTTCTGGTTTCCATGTCATTTATTTCTGCTCTGATCTTTACTATTTCCTTCCTTCTACTTGCTCAGGGGTTTGCTTTTTGTTTGCTTTCTAGTTCTTTAAGTTGTGAGGTTAGATAGTCAATTAGAAATTTTTCTTGTTTCTTGAGGTAGGCCTGTAGTGCTATGAACTTCCCTCTCAGAACTGCTTTCACGGCATCCCATAGATTTTGTGTTGTTGTGTGTTCATTTTCATTGGTTTCCAGGAAGTTTTTAATTTCTTCCTTGATCTCCTTGGTAACCCTTTCATTGTTTAATAACATGCTATTTAGCCTCCATGTGTTCAAATGTCTTTGCATGTTCTTGTTGCAATTGATTTCTGGTTTCATACCATTGTGGTCTGAAAAGATGCTTGATATGATTTGAATCTTCTTGAACTTGTAGGTATCTATTCAATCCATTTGGTCCAGTGTTTCATTTAGAGTTTCTGTTTCCTTGTTAATTTTTTGTCTAGAGGATCTGTCCAGTGATGTCAGTGAGGTGTTGAAGTCCCCGGCTATGATTGTATTGCTGTCGATTTCTCCTTGGAAGTCCTCTAGAAGATTTTTAATATATTTTTGTGCTCCTAGATGTTTACCAAGGTTATATCTTCCTATTGGATAGATCCTTTCAATATTAGGTAGTGGCCTTCTTTGTGTCTAGTTATGGCCTTCATTTTGAAATCTATTTGATCAGATATGAGTATTGCTACCTCAGCTTTTTTTGCTTTTCCGTTTGCTTGGAAGATTTTTTTTTTTTTTTCATCCCTTCACTTTTAACTTATGTGAGTCTTTTGTTGTGAGGTGGGTCTCTTGTAAACAACATATATGTGAGTCATGCTTTCTTATCCAATCAGCTACTCTGTGTCTTTTTATCTGAGCATTCAAACCATTTACATTTAAGGTGATTATTGATATGTACTTATTTAGTGCCATTTTTCTTTAGTGTGGTTATATTTTTTTTTCCTATTTCTTCTACGGATTACAGCAGTCTTTTTAACATTTCTTGCAGTGCAGGTTTGGTGCTAGTATATTCCCTTAGCCTTCTCTTGTCTGGGAAGCTCTTTATTTGACCTTCTATTTTGAATAATAGCCTTGCTGGGTAGAGAAGTCTTGGATTCAGATCCTTGTTTTTCATGACCTTGATTACTTCATGCCATTCCCTCTGGCCTGTAGTGTTTCTGTTGAGAAGGCAGCTGATAGCCGTATGGGATGTTCCTTTGTAGGTAACCTGTTGCTTATCTCTTGCAGCCTTTAGGATTCTCTCTTTGTCTTTATTTTTTGGCATTTTAATTATTATGTATCTTGGTGTGGGCCTTCTTACTTGGGGCTCTCTGTGCTTCTTGAACTTGAATGCCTTCTTCCTTCAACCAAATTAGGGAAGTTTTCTGTCACTATTTCTTCAAATATATTCTCTAACCCTTGCTCATTTTCTTCTTCTTCAGGGACTCCTATGATGCAAATATTATTACATTTCCAGTTGTCCCACAGTTCTCTTAAGCTATCTTCCTGTTTTTTAATTATTTTTTCCTTTTGGTTTTCTGATTGGTTGATTTTTTTCACCCTGTCTTCTCATTCACTGATCCGGTCCTCAGTTTCCTCTGCTCTGCTGTTTAGTCCTTCCAATGTGTTCTTTGTTTCTGCTATGTCATTCTTCATTTCTTCTTGGTGATTTTTCATTTCCAATTGGTTGATTTTCAATGTTTCTATATCTTTAGTCATGGTGTTGATGTCCTTACTCATACTATTGAGCTTCCTCAACATCGTGGCTCTGAACTCTTCCTCTGATAACTTGCTTAGCTGCATTTCATTTATCTCATCTTTGGTAGAGGTCTCTTGTTCTTTCACTTGGGATTTGTTTCTTTCTTTCACCATTTTGGCTATCTCAGTGGGTTTTGGAGCCTGCCAAATTTTTCCTGTGGGTGTTAGTGTTCTGCTGTTTGTGGCTCCTTCTACTGGGTTTGGATGAGCATGGGAGAACCCACATTAAACACCACTGCCAAGTCTTACTTTCCTGGGTAGATTTGCAAGCCTAGGAAAGGTTCAGTTATCCTCTAGCTTCTTGCCTGGAGTCTATTAGTCTTGGTTACTTGAAGAGCCTTGTGTTCTCAGTTGAATGAAAAACTCCCTCAGGTGTTCAGGTTAAGAGGATTTCCTGAGGGTGTGGCAGATGCTGGTTGTTTTTGAGCCTCAATTTGCATTTCTTTGGCCCAGCTGGGTGGAGTTGAATCTCCAAGGGAGGGGCTGCTGCTTCTCCCCAGAGCCCTGGGAAGGAGTAAGATGTCTACCATCTTGCATGACCGCAACTCAGCAAAAGCTCTGAGTGCCCTCCAAATCCCAAGTGTCCCCACACAGTTCCAGTCCAGTCTGCTCTCCCTCTGCCTGAGCCCAAGGTGAGTGACTATAGCTAATTTAGTGCTCTGTCCTGGCCCTCTGCGTTGTGGAGCCATCTTGGGATTTTTATCCTGAGGGCACTGCTCACAGCTAAGACAGCTGCTGTCCGTGGGCTCCTAGGCCTCCTTTCATGCCTCCACAGACCTACCAGGCTCAATTCAATGTCCTTGGTTATAGTGTCCTCTCAAGCTGGTTTTCTGTTGCTTTTTCCTGATGAGTTGTCTTTATTTTAGTTGTAATTCCAGTTTTGTCCTGGGAAATAGTCTGTGTAGCTTCCATTCACTCCACTGCCATTTTGGAATCTTGACCAGTATTTTATTTTATTTTATTTTATTTTATTTTATTTTTTATTTTATTTTATTTATTTATTTATTTATTTATTTATTTTGGTACGTGCCCCTAGCGGGAACCGAACCTGGAACTCTCTGGTCCACAGGCCAACACTCCAACTGCTGAGCCAAACCTGACCAGTATTTTAAATTACACATTTCAAATAGTCAAAATGGCATAGTCACAAGTACTTCTTATGGGTACAATAATAGCGATTGTAAATATAATTTATTGTTATCAGAGTTATTAGTAGTTGGACTTGTTAGTAGTTATCAAAAATAATAAAAATATATGTACACATTGATATTGATTGATTGATATCTGTGCTAGGCATGGTGTCAAGCAGTTTTCATATAATACTTTCTCTATTTTTCACAACCACTCTGTGAAATAGGTGTTATTACTGTCTCTGTTTTAAAGTCTTAAAGAGGTTATGTCATGAACTTCCAAGGTCATACCACACATCACTCTGAGCCTGTTGACGCCAAAACCTGTCCTCATGAACACACGCTATATTCTCTATTATGTTTAATTCCAGGTGAGTGTTAGTCTCTCAAATATGTTATTTCTAATCCTTAGCATCCTATATTTAGAGATGCAGAGCTGAAATTCAGAGCCTATAGATGTGTTATTTAAGACCACATAATTAGAAAATGATCGATCCTCAGTTTGAACTCATAAATTTTTCTTTTTCTTTGTTTTTGTACCACAATTAAAATACAACAAACATGATCTCTCCATTTGTACTGTTTTTAAAATGACTAACAGTCTTCAAAACAACCTCAATGATTTTACTTTTACTAAAAATGACCATACCGAACACAGAAATCAAAAGCATAAAACATGTCTGAGACCTGCATTTCATACTATTGGTAAGGATGTCATCATAGCTTCATAGACAGGGCAAGGGTTTCCAAGATAATTAAGTTCAGAGATCCTTATGTTCTACATGAAGAAACCAAGACTCAATAGAGTTGTGAATTCAGAAAAGCACACACTAGCTAGAGGTTGTTGTGTATCCACCTCTGCTTCTGCTAGTGACCTGCTGCATAATGGTTATTAAATTGTGGTTATCAATGGCAATTTTATGTATCTGTTGTTGGAGGAACTGTATATTTGTTCAGAAACAAAGAGACTCTATTTAAAACTAAATATAAGAAGACTAACCCACCAGAAGAATCTGAATAAGAGAAATTAAATTACCCTAGTCAATGTATGTCATGGAGGTTTTACTGCTCAGAGGAATAGGTTGAGTCATAACAGACAAGGGTATGAATCATAACTCTCTCTGACTTTGGACAGTGACAATGTTCTGATCGCCAGTTTTCAGATTTGTAAAATATGGATAATAAAGTCTATTTAATAGTGTGATTTTTCTTTTCAGTTTAAATGATGCATAATGGTCACAGCAGCAATGCTTTATGTATGGGTAAATACATATATATATGTATATATATATATATATGAAATACATATTTTAGTCATGTAATATATCACATTAATAATACCAATATAATGTATATTGGCATAATAAGAGCAATAATTATTTTGATGATACATATTTTATAATGATAATTCTTTGTATATTATAGTAAGTGAATATATACATGTAATAGTTATATGATCTTGACAGAAAAATAATGACAGAATTTCTTACTGCAGAATTCCCAATCCAGCATGATGGCATTTAAAGTATTGCATAACCTGCCCCGTCTGGGTGGCTTAGTTGGTTAGAGGATTGTCCCAGTACACCAAAGGGTGGACAGTTCAATTCCCTGTCCGAGCTCATATCTAGGTTGCGGGTTCCATCCTTGGCTGGGGAACGTACAGGAGCAATCAATTTCTCCCTTAGACATCAGGGTTTGAACATCCTTCAGTTGAATAAATTGGTTCAGTGCTTCTCACAATTTCACAACCAGGGAATGCAGCCAAGTGGAAGCAGCCTCAACATGGCTTTAGAGAGAATCCCACCTTACCACCCATTATACTTGGGAGTCAGTCTATTTCAAAACATGATCAACGGTATTAAAGATTATTTTTAATTATCTATACAAGCATTCTGCTTTTAATATTTAAGTGGGGATGTTACTGTGAAACACGTATTATTAACACATGTGTATTTGTTCAGTTAAAATGTGTCAATATCGTGAAAATAATTAAATACTACAAGTGGTGAAACCTGTGGATGGACATGGATAAATAAAGCCTGGGAAACACAGCTTCAAGATAATTTGGTCAGAGAAAGATGAGAGAGAGAAGGGATAGTTTGACTCATTCTACGGGTAAATTGCTCATGGTCTGGCGGCAGTTCCTCTGAGTGAATAAATGCCTATTACTCTGATCCTGGGGCCATAGGAATCTGGTGAGGGGCTGACAGAACTCTTCAACATCCATTATGTGGTGGACAAAAGTCAGCAGATAGTAATGCACCTCATGCCGAGGATGAGAACCTCTGTCCACTTATAGAAGAGCTGCAGTAAGCCATTTCTTATGGATTGATATTTAGAATAAAACATTTTGGCCATTTAGTTCATTTCAAAGGTGCTAGTGTAAAAGTGCATTTTAGAAAGTTCTTTTAGGAAACCTTTTCCTACAAATTATTCCAGGTATGGGTCCCACCTACTGCCCTTGAAAATATTATTCCATATTGCATAGAGTCCCCCTTTTAAAAGTGTATGTACATCAACACACTTGCATTGTATATTATGCATAATTGCCTATGAAAACTAATTTGAGATTGCATTGCTTTTTTTCATGTACAGAAAAACTGTGTCATACTTCTTTTAGCATTTTTCTTCTAGGGGTAACACACTGTCATGGAAATACACCACTGTGCTTTCCCATCATCTCTTCACTTGGCTGCCAGTGACCCACATAAATAGACCCCATAACATGGTGCCCATAGAGTATATACATATTCATCATTAGAAATAGTACTAAAAAACACAGGCATTTGACTGAAAAAAGCCCAGGTGTAATCTACTTCTACTCAGAAGACAGTACATTAAAGACTGTCTGCAGGGAAACTTGCATTAAGTTACTGAGTAATAGACAGCACATAATAAATAGTTCTTCTGCCACATTTTCCACTTTCATTATGGCCACTAATATCTCTATGGGTGGCACCTGATTATCTGACTATTTTATAAATCAGAAACAAAAGTACTACTCTCAAATAAATGTAGTAAAACATGCTTGATGGACTTAGGATTTGATAATGGTTGCATTTTATAAATGCTGATCGCATTGCTCAGGTTATGGCTATGCTCATTTTGCATGTACTTGAAAACCTCTGGAAGCTAAAGATTGGTGTCTAAATGCATAAAATATACCATGGTGCACCCAATCCAAGCACTGAGTGTCTTAACATAGGTACTACATTTTGTACTGTCACTTAGAATAAAAATATATTCCAATTAGATTAATGGTATTATCGTGTTCCCTCATTATCTCCAGCTGCTTTTAACATTATTATATATATATTTCCTTGTTATCTCATTCAGTTTGGCCTAACCTCCAAAAAAATCTCCTTAATTTAATTCTGAACTAATCTAATTGTTTTTCCTAGCTCCCAGATTCTTAGTTTGGACCAAGTTTACTAGCTCTACACAATTTTACATATATATATATAAACATGCATATACATGTAATCATATATACTGTATACAATTATATATATATAATGTAAGCTGCGTGTGGCCTCTTTTTCTCTTCTCTTTTCTATATAAATCCTAGCTATCCCTAAAGACTCAATTTTAAAATTGCTTCACTTACAAGGTTTAAGTTTTGTTTGTTTGTTCTGAGTTAGTTCACCAGTGTAGATAATATTATTATGGTTATATCAAACTACCTCCATTCCATAAATCCATAGTATTATTTTAGGAGTTTTGTCTTAGATTGTTTGGTTCAAAAATCTTGAAGTCATCTCTCTGATTTTCTCAAACACCACATCTGCTGTATCATAAAAAGTTGATGGCTCTTTTGAAAACATGTATTCTGAACTTCTCACTACTTCTGATGAGCTTTTCATCACATCCTCCCTGACCACCCTAGTCCAAGCCTCTATCATCACTAACCTAGATTATTGATGTGCTGTCCAACTAATTTTTTGGCAAAAATCTTTTTCTCCATAGACTTAGATAATGTTATTCTTCTGCCAATGCTTCTACCCATTTTTTTTTTTCAAAACAGAAGTGAGAACTTACAGTGACCTAAAAGACCCTACAAAAGTTGTCCACTTGTTAAAATTTTTAACTTAGTTGTATGTTGCCCATTTCTCTACAGAACACCTGTCTAATTCCTATTCCTTGAATACAAATTACCAGGTGCTCCCATCTCAAATCCTTTTCTCTGCTTGCTCCACCTTCTAGGGACACTCAGCAAGGTGTCCACCTGCTCATATGTTACTTTCTCATTACACCCTACTTGGTTGTGCATCTAAAACCAAAGACTCATGCAGCCCCCAGCACTTTCCCTCCACTTTATCCTGTATATTTTTCATAGCACTTATAATTTCCTAAGTATGTTGTCATTTATCACATTTCTTATTCCCTGTTTGTGTTCCCCATTATAATATAAAGTACATAAGAGTGATGGTTTTTCTCCCTTTGCATACTGCTGTAACCCCAGCATCCAGTAGAGAACTATAGCGTAGGGTATACTCCACATTTTGTTAAAATGACCTGTTATCTTCTTACAGGTAAGTCTCCCTAGAAGGACTGAACACTAGTTAAAGTCAGTGAGTGGGTCTAATCATCATAGAGGCCCACTGCAAAGGCACCACCATGACAGACAGAGGACACTCACTGCACAGGTGTCAATTCATTAATTCTGTGGGTGTTGTAGACATCGGAAGTTATCCCCAGAAAAGTAAGTCTGCTTCTTTGGGAGTCTTTCCATCATGCATCATCACTTAATTCGATTGGACAAATCAAAGGGATTGCTTTACCGAAAAGCATAGCTTATTCTGATGATAAGTCACAGTTGAAAGGGAACAGAGGGAGCAGAGTTAACAAGAGGAAGACACCTTGTTTGGTGGTGAGTAATGAGGACTAAGTAAAAGGCCAATTGGAAGAGAAAGATAAAAAGGTATCCCAGATGATAGTAATTGCCAAGAATATGCTCATGCTGAGTCCCAGTTTCAAAGGCTAACGATGAATGAACGGATGGAAGCCATTATCTGTTTTAACAAGAACTAAATGAGAAAAGCCTCACTCTGTCTCTTTGCTGTGGCTATTAACATCGGAGTTAAAAACATATTCATGAGTTAGAAAGAGAAGAGGGAGATACTAAAGACATTATAAGATTTGTGTGTACATTTTCTTAGTATTTCAACTGAGAATTTTTTTATTCAGAATTCTTTGATATTTAATGTTTTTTCACTGTGAAATTAAATGTATTAAACATAATTTTAAATACATATCTGTGTTTTAATTCTGGCTCTGTAATTAATAGTTGGATGTCACTGGGAAATATAGTTAACCATCTAAAATTTGTGTCACCACTTGCAAAATAGGAATAGAGACACTTCCCTGCCGGAGTTGTTTTAAATTTTAACATGTGTAGTATAACAATTATCCCACAAAGGTAATTCTCAATTATCTGTACAGAATCATAATGTGGTTGCTGAAGTTTTGTATGATATCCTCCTATTGTTGAATTCTACTTATCCTGCCATAAGTTGGAAAAAATGTCTAGAAAAAAAATGCTTAAACAAAATACATTCTATGCAAATCAAAGGAAGAATGAGTAATAATGAATTGAATGCATTTTAAATACACTATATGTAGACATATATTAGTACATTGCTTCAATATCTTTTTGATATCTATTTCCTGTCCAAGTATTAAATCTTTGGCTAATCTTTCTTTTTCTTTTAACTTTTCTTCCTTCCTTTTTTCTTTCTTTCATCCTTTCTTTTCCCGGTACATACTTGTATTCACTCTGTGGAAAGAAAATTGGGTACACTAGACTTTCCTAAGAGCTATACTGTTGAATCTTTTCTCATAGTTCAGTTTGAAATGAAATTAGTTAAGTGTAGATAAAATAAGTGCAGATAAGGCATTCATTCTTCCAGTCAGTAATTGACTTACCATTAACAAGTGCTAAGCCTGTGCTTGGTCAGATGCAAAGCGCTGAAGATCCAAGGTAAAGACTCACAGTAAGACCTAAGAAAATGCCTAGTATAGTGATTGGACAAGTGAAAATAACATCAATGATAAATGATATGGTAAAGTATGTTATTATATATTAAAGCATAGGATGAGAGGAACACACATAGGATAAGCCTCCGTATACTGTTGGGTTTTGGACAGCGAGGAGAGGTTTTATCAAAGAAAAACTGCTTGAATGTATTCAAAAGGAAAAGTAATACTAAGCATCATTCCTGATGTAGCAGATTGGACCTTCATTCCCAGTTATTTATTTTTCTGTTGTAGGAGTAACAGGTATACCCTTTATTATGTAACTTTGTAGTATTTCCTAGTAGAATAGACAGACTATATATATACTTTGTTCTAATGACTTTGAATTTGGCATGTGACTTGCTCTGACCAATAGAATATGAGTAGAAAAACACATTTCCCTTTCTAAACTGATACCTTAGCATGTAACATCTGTTACCAGTCACTCTCTTGTAAGTCTGTCTTCCACCCAGAAGAACATGCCTACTTAGCTGTTGATTCCAGACGGAGGAGAAAAAGCCAGCTTTACTCCAACCAGCCACCTGGATCCATACTGAGGTCAGCAGTGCCCCAAGCTGACCTGCAAAACTATGGGTAAGACATATTTGCTTGTTATTATGAGCCACTGAGTTTGGAGATTGCTTCTTGGACAGCATTATTTTAGTATTGGGAGGATGAAGAGTAATTGGGACTCTATTGCCTTGTTGGTGGAAGTGTAGACTATGCAATCACTTTGGAAAATAGTTTGGCAGTTTTTAAAAGCAAAGGTACTCTAGGAAATATTACTCCTTCATATTAACTTAGGAGTAATGGAAACCTGGGTCCAAATGTTTAAAGCAGCCCTGGCCAGTGTGGCTCAGTTGTTTGAAGCGTCATCCAGTACAATGAAAGCTGGTAGGTTTGATTCCCAGTCAGGACATATACCTAGGTGTCTCTCTCACAAAGATGTCTCTCTCTCTCTCTCTCTCTCTCTCTCTCTCTCTCTCTCTCTCTCTCTCTCTCTCTCTCTTTCTCTCTCTCTCTTTCTCCCTTCCTCTTTCTAAAATATAAATGTTAAAACAGCCTTATTCATAATCACAGATATTGAAAAAACCAAAAGGTCCATGAATGATTAAATCAAATTATATTTATAAAATGAAATATATAGCAACTTAAAAAAAGGATGTGTTATTGATATAGAAATGGGTGATATAGAAATCCACATGGGTGAATCTCAAGTAGTTGCTTGAACAAATGAAGTCAGACAAAATAAATATGTAGTGTATGTTTCCATTTGAAATGCTAGAAAGAACACAATAAGCTATAAGGATAGCATTAAGAGCAATGTTTGCCTTAGGTAGGTGAGGAAATTGACTGGGATGGGGTAAGAGAAAACTTTCTGAAACACAGGAAATGTTCTATAACTTGATTGGGGTGCAGTCACATATATAGATTTGTCCAACTTATGAAACAGAACACTAAAAATCTGTGTTTTATTTTTTGTAAATTTTACAGCAGTAAAAATAATTTAATTTTATTTATTCTCTTCCTTCTAAAATCACTTTTTTTTTTTTTTGGCTATCATTTGGCTGATATTACAATTGTGACAGAGGGAAAATATCAACAGTGAGAGGGAATATGCCATTTCCCTTCCAAGAAACCTGTTAAAAGTCAAAGCCATAATGAGGTGCTGGTCAACAATATGTTAGGTTATTTCGGCAGTTCTCCACATCATCCAAAATTTGAACTGACATTAAATATAGAATTACCTGAAATTTAAATGTCCAGTCAACAATAAGTTGAGGAGGATAATAAAAATACATGACACATACAATATTCTAAAATTTAACAATTCTCTCATGTAGATATCATTTTATTATAAAAAATGCAATCTAATGAATAGACAAAAGTAAACTGACTAGTTATCCAAAAAGGGAAGATGTTATTAATCTCCAATTTATAGATGATGAAATCATGCTCAAAGAAAATAAGTAGGTACCTAAAATTGTATAGTTAATATGTGATAGAACTAAAACTGAATTCAAATACGTTAACATTTAATTCTATGAAAATAAAATTGGTTAAAGGGATTTTGTAAAAGTTGTCACTTTTTTGGCAATCAGAACAGCTAGTCTAGAGAGAAAGTTAGCTATAAGGTTCAGAAAGGAAAGCACGCCTAGAAGCTGGGTGCTGGTGTCTTAATTTCAGAAAATGCAGAGAAACCATACATCCTCAGATATGCTTAGCTTCACTTTTAGTGTTTGATTTCCATGAAAAATGTGTAATATTGCCAAACTTAATCCTTCCTAAGTCTAAGAACAGATTTTATGTCATATGTCTCCATTTACTCTCATTGTTCACTTACAATTTGGCATTTGACTGTCACACGTTGACAAGCTGCTTCTGTCTCCTCTATTCTGCCATTCATTTATATTTAGATTTAAAGAAATATCATTTTTACATTGGCAAACCTCAAGATGCATAACGTAAAAATATCTTTTAACTATAAAAATAGAAAATATATCATTTAAATTATCTTTCTATATCTCCCAGTCCTTGGAAAAGTATTTTTGCTCTCCTCTTGAGTATTTCCTTAAAGTTAGGATGTTTTTCTTCCAATGCATTTATTTAAAGGTCTATCTAAGTTTCATAATATGGAGTATAAAAAGCACCTTACATTTCTTTTTTAGCTTGCTGTTTATTCTTCTACTTTTTTTTTCCAAAACGGCCGTGCCTCATTCTCACTATTTTATCTTAGAGACAATTTAAATATATATGCAACATTGTGATTGTTCTCTGACTGATAAGCCAGTTTGGATATCTATCATTTTTTTCCCTAAACATTTCCTAATCCATTGCTTATAGGGCCCTTTTCGTTAAATGTCTGGAAGAATAGTTGGTTACTTTTCTACTAGTCAATATCATAGATAAAATAATAATAATAATTATTACACCTTCTTGAGGTTTTACTGTGAGCCACATCTGTTTCCTATATCTAGGTATACAATAAATGATTTAAACCTAGCTATTGAGAAAAATAAAAATTCAGAGAAGCGAAGTGAGTCTGCTAACGCCACAGAGAAGGTAAGCAATTGCACAGGGACAAAAGCCTAGGTCTTCCTGACTTCGGGTTTTCAGAGCTCGGCTAAGCCTTTGTTGACTGTGCATCCCTTGGGGTGTTGACTGTGCATCCCTTGGGATCCCTTAGCATCACCCACTCATGCTAGTAGGTCAGTTCAATGACTCTATGTGCATGAGGCCTCTCGGCTGCTATTTTAACCTTGTCACTCAAAGAAATTGTAGACTCCTGTCTTCTGATTAAGCACCAAAACCAGGTCTTCACTGTTTCTAATCCTATAATCCCAATTGCTAGCATGAGGCCAATTCTGTAATGTATTCTCCTTCAATTGCACCTGGACTACCATGGAGAGCTACCACTGAAATTCCCCTGGATGCCGGGGCCTCTTCAACCTGTATTGGCCTTAGACAGCCCCATGGTGAGCTCTGGAACAAAACATATCCTATCGACATTATTATTTATTAGAATTAAGGGAAAGAGTTTGATAACTGCCACTCCATCAGCTATCAAATGAGGCTGTCCCAGGGAAGTGTTGGCAGTAGGTGAAGCAGCTCTCGGCAGATGAGACAACGCTCAAGGATCCAGCAACTCAAGGGTCTCACACATAATACTTGTACAGTTAATATCTAATAAATGAGTGAATGAGTGATTAAATGGAGGCATGATAGGAAATCATCAATAAATAAAATAAAGTTAAAGAAGCCATTTCCACCAGTACGTATTCCCGAACAGCTTATTTAAAGTATCAAAAACATTTCCAAAGTAACTCAACCACTGCCAATGTAATGACAAAACAAAGATTAAAATGAAACATTTAGTGAGTCATTTGAAAGCTTATCAAAAAACTCACATCTGGCTACCTGGTACTATAAACGCTGGGCTGAATGTAGCTCTGCATCACAGTGTTTTGGCGCCATGTAGACACAGCTGTGTAATCCTGATGGGATGTCCCAACTGTGAACACTAGACAGTGAAATCCTTGTTTTCAAATAAAACACTAAGTTTCATGCTAGTAGGTCTTAAAGTTTCTAGGTGACATTTTAATGATCAAAACTTTTCAGTTATATTTATCCCCTTTAAATGTTCCTTCTTTGAAAAATAACTAAAAGGAGAAACAACACTATCAAATTAAAACTGTAGTACATACAGCCGCCCTGGTGTGGCTCAGTAGAGAGAGAGTCACATACCCAGGCTGTGGGCTCAGTCCCGGTGAGGGGTGTGCAGGAGGCAGCCAATTGATGTTTCCCTCTCATGGATGTTTCTATCTCTCTTCCTCTCTATTTAAAAATCAATAAAAACATATTTTTAAAAATACTCTACAAAAATAAAACTTGTGTTTTCACAGGATTTTATTACTAAAAACAAAAGAACTTTCTTTTCCAAACTCGGGGTCATCTTTTAAAAGTCAATGAATAATTTTCTTAAGCCTTTGAACTGTACACTGGGGCATTTGTAGAAATGTTTCTCTATCATTGACCAACCGTTAGTTCATTCAGAATATGGAAGGAAATCAATCACGGTAGAATTTCCTGATTTAAAAAGGCACTTGGCTATTTCAAAGACCATGACAAATTCCAGAAGCATGGCTGGCAACTGGCAGATACTGGCGGGTGTATTCGTTTCCCAGGGCTTCCCTAACAAACTGCCATAAACGGGGTGGCTTAAAATGACAGGAGCATCTGGGCGCGGGTCCAGGGGCCATCAGTTGGATGCAGAGGCAGCAAGGTTGAAGATTTCATGCTCTGGATGCCCGGTGAGCAGTGACCCTCAGTTTGCTCTTTGCTCCTCAGCCAGGACAGAGAGAAATAGGCAGATTCACTGGGGAGGCTGAGACTTTCTTATCTATAAACTAAGAAAATGAGGAGGTCCCAGCAGGGCATGTCCAAACCGGGTTAGAAACTGCTCCAACTGGCCAAGTCTTTTATTTTGGGGGGTTTTCTTTTTCCAGTTTTAATTTGAGGAAAGCTGGTGTTCAGCTGATTTGCTGTTTTTAGACTATGCACTACTGTCTGAGTTGAGTCTGAACCTGTCCCAGGTGTTGTGGGCGAGGGCCAGTCAAGGTTTTTCACACACTGGGAAACCTGAGAATTATATCAGCCTACATCAGAGCCAAGTGATCTTTGCTTTCTTCCAAACAAAACTATGGAAAAGTCAAAGTCCAAGATGTCCATACTGCCTTGTATGTTGCCTATTTCAGTATTTGTGTGACTAGATCAGTACTTTATAGAAAATGGTTCTGTTATATAACTGAGTCACTGTTCAGCCCGCCAGTGTGACTCTATGGATTGAGCGCCGTTCCATGGACTGAGAGGTCCCAGTTTGACTCCCAGTCAGGGCACATGCCGGGGTTTCAGGCTCGATCCCCAGTAGAGGGCGTGCAGGAGGCAGCCAATCGATGTGTCTCTCTCACATCAATGTTTCTATCTCTCTCTCCCTTCCTCTCTCTCTAAAAAAATCAATAAAAACATTTTTTAAAATAATAATTGAGTGACTGTTCATTCTGCTGTGGTAATAAGTTTACCCTGTGACTGCCTCCTGTCCTTTTGCCTAAATGAAGCCACCGAGGTAGCCGCTATGTAGGACTCTGGTTCTGCAATAGTAAAATAATCAAGTCTGGAAAACAAAAACAAAAAACGAAACAGAAACAAACAGAAGTGATAAGAGCACTAGAAGCATCTTTTGTTTTAATTTAGTATTTGGCCCTGGTTCCTAAATACCTTGGAATTTCCTGGGGTTGGAGAGCAGGGAGACCTTATTCTCTTTCTTTATTACTTTTTTATTTTATTTTTCCTTTTTATTGAATTTATTGGGGTGACACTGCTTAACAAAATTGTACAGGTTTCAGGTGCACAATTCTACCATCCATCAACTGTACGCTGCACTGTGTATTCACTGCCCCAAAGTCTGCCCATCAGCACGTATACCCCCACACCCTGCTCCACCTTCCCTCCACCCCTCCCCCCAGCTGTCAGCCTGCTCTCCACCAATCAGCTTGTCTCTATTTTGCTTGTTAGTTCAGTTTGTTCATTAAATTCCACACATGAGTAAAATCATATGGAAATTGTCTTTCTCTGACTGGCTTATTTCACTTAGCATAATGTTCTCCTGGTCCATCCATGCTGTTGCAAAGGATACTAGTTCCTTCTTTTTTACAGCTGAGTAATATTCCATGGTGTATATGTACTTCATCATTTTTATCGACTCATCCACTGATGGACACTTGGGCTGCCTCCCAATCTTGGCTATTGTAAATAACACTGCAATAAACATAAGGGTGCATAAATTCTTTTGAATTAGTGTTTTGGATTTCTTCAGATAAATTCCCAGAAATGAAATTGCTGGGTCATAAGGCAGTTCTATTTTTAATTTTTTGAAGAAACTGTTTTCAACACTGGCTACACGAATCTGCATTACCACCAACAGTGCATGAGGGTTTCTTTTCTCCATTTCTTTGCCAACATTGTTTGTTTATTGATTTATTGATGATAGCCATTCTGACAGGAGTGAGGTGATATCTCAGTGTGGTTTCAATTTGCATTTATCTGATGAGGAGTGATGATGAACATCTTTTCATATGTCTGTTGACCCTCTGTATGTCCTCTTTGGAGAAGTAGGTATTTAGATCCTTTGCCCACTTTTTAATTGGATTGGGGGTTTTTTGTTTGTTTTTTGGGAGGTTTTTCGGTGTTGAGTTTTATAAGTTTTAAAATTTTTGGATATTAACTTGTTATCAGATTTGTCAGCAATTATATTCTTCCATTCAGTGGGTTGTCTTTTTATTTTGTTGATGGTACCCTTTGCTGTGCAAAACCTCTTTAGTTTTATGTAGTGTCATTTGTTTATTTTTATTTTATTTCCCTTGCCCGAGGAGATACATCTGAAAAAATATTGCTACAAGAAATGTCCAAGATTTTACTGCCTATGTTTTACTATATATAGAGAACCCTAAAGATTTCACACACACACACACACACACACACACACACACACACACACACTACTAGAACTAATAAATAAATTCAGTAAAGTAGCAGGATACAAAATAAACATTCAGAAATAAGTTGCATATTTATAGATCAATCATGATTTATCAGAAAGGGAAACCAAGAAAACAATCCCATTCATAATTGCTTCCAAAAAATTAAATACCTAGGAATAAATTTAACTAAGGATGTAAACGACACTGAAGAAATAAATTGAGGAAGGTAAACTATGTGGAAGCATGTCCAGTGTTCACAGAATGTCTTTGTTCTAATGAGGCTACTTGTGGTGGTCCACTGGGCAGCATCAGGACGGGGGCTGGTCATCTGGAAGGTCAGCTGTGATTAGGAGACTGGAACTTTAGTTCCCACCCCCATCTTCCAGGCAGGGGAAGAACTGGAGATTGAGTTAATAATCAATCCTATCTACATGACAGAGCCTCCATAAAAATCCCCAAAGTACAGGGTTTGAAGAAGTTCAGAGCTGCTGCAGGGCTGAACATATGGAGATGTGGGGAGTCAGAACACCCAGAGGAAGCTCCATGCCCTCCTTCCTCATATCTCTCGCCTTGTGTCATTTTTCATATGGCTGTTCATCTGTATCCTTTAATATAATCTTTTAAATAAATGTATGAACATATCTCCCTGAGGTCTGTGAGCCATTCCAGCAAATTATTGAAGCCAAGGAGGAGTTTGGGGAACCCTGGTTTAGGGATCGTCTGTCAGAAGGACTGGGAACAACCTGAGATTTGCTATTGATGTCAGAAGTGGGGGCAGTCTTGTGGGATGGAGCCCTTAGCTTATAAGATCTGATGCCCACTCTGGTCAGTTAATGTCAGAACTCTTTGGTGTGGAAAATCCACACATGTGGCATCAGCAGTGCTGTGTGGGAGTAAAGAAGAAGCGGTGAGTTTCTGAGAGACAACAAATAAAGTAGACACATTTGGAAAATACGTAATGAAGTAAATGAACCTCTACAGGTTTTAGATTTAGCTTCTAGAATCACATCTTAAAAATCATTTTTATTGCTTTTTCAACATTCATGTGGAAATATACAAACAAACAAAAGCTGCTGTGATAAAATGAGTCTACTTAATGTTACACATTTCTCAATCTAGGTACAAAGTCTTAGAATCGTAATAGAGCTGGTTTCTACTAAGTAGAACCAAATTTAGTTATTTACAAGACAGAATGTAAGGCCCCTCAGAGTTAAGTGAGTTTTACGTGGTCATAAAGACAAACAATAGCATAACTAGGCCCTCTGCCGGCCAATCTGTCACCTTTAAATGAACTTGAAAAACTCCATCTTTTTCCTGGGAGTTATAAACAAGTGGATAATCAGAGCTGAAATTCAGTGTACCCCCCACTTCCCAGGCCACATCTCCTGCAGGGCCAAATTTTGTATTTTCATAAGGGACACAATCTACACAACTATAAGTATTCCTGAGCAGAAGACAGTTGAGAACCTAAGTTTCTAGACTGTCATCCAACACAGTACCACAATTTCTGTAACGTCACTTAAAAAAAAATCGTTCAGCCCTGACTGGTTTGGCTCAGTGGTTAGAGCGTCAGCCCATGGACTGAAGGGTCTCAGGTTCGATTCCCAGTCAAAGGCACCTGCCTGGGTTGCAGGTTCGATCTCCGGCCCCTGTTGCAGTAGTATGGGAGGCAACCAATCGATGTGTCTTTCTCACATCGATGTTTCTCTCTCTCTCTCTCTCACACTCTCTCTCTCTCTGTCTCTCTTTTTCTCCCTCCCTTCCTTCTACTCTATCTAAAAATCAATGAAAAAATATCCTTGGGTGAGGATTAACAAAAAATAAATAAATACATAAAATAAAATCATTCACCTAGGGGGTAAAGGGCAATGGCTATTGATGTGCTAACTAAAAATTTTCTAAGCACTTTAATTTTTTAAAACAAAAATACAACTATTCCAGCTCGTATTAATTAGTACATGCACTTATGCGGGCATTCAGTCTTTCAACAAGCACCAGCACTCCAAGGGCGTAGATGCTGAATTAAATGTATGTGACTCTCATTCTTCTGAGAAACACAGAAAAGTGTGCATATTTGAGAACTACACAAGAACTCTGGGTGCATGACAACTCTGTCCAAACCCCCCACTAAGAGATTTGACCACACTGGAACGTGGCTTCTAGTAGCCTGGGGCCAAGTCCATGGGACAACCCAGGACTTCAGAGTTTCTGTCTGAAAAAAATACAAGACATCAAAAGAATTTAGTATTTGTTGCAGTCAACCCCTGCTCAAAGACCCTTTACCTCCACTTTGTAACACTTAGTAAAAACATCTCACAATTGTGAATTTCCCTCTTTCCCTTTGAGATGTATATGTCTGTTCTACAACTCAGGAGTGTCTTTCTCAAGAGCCCAAAGCCATTCTTTTGAAATAAAATCATCAGGAGGGATAAGGTTTCTGCCTCCTATGTCTCTGTGGGAGAATAGGATCCTAACTTAGATAATTGCCAGTTAGCAGACACAACTGCCCTAATCAGCATGCACACCAACCAACCCTTTGAAGTTTTTCACTTCCCTGAGTCCAATTAAGCCCCATTCATGACCTCTCTGTAACCCACCATACTCTCTTTTCAATGCCCAATGCAGCCCTGTACAAACCAGAATAGAGCTCAGTTCTTTCCCCTACTGTCAGTAGTTACTCAACAAAATCTGTTTTCACAGCTCTAAAAAATGTCTGGCTTTGTTTTTTTCTGACACACCCAGTGGCCCCCTGAAGGAAGCAAACATACTTTGAAACTTCTGACCTGGTCATCTTGCAGCAGGGGATGGAACCAGAGGTAAGCTACCTGGTCCCGCAATGATAAACTACATGTTTGTTTGCAAGGGAGCCCATGGCTAGTCTGAAATGAGTGCTTTTCCAAAACGGGATAGTCCATTTCTGAACAAGATTTGGGTGTCCAATCACTCCCCATTTTTTAGAAGGTTGAACATAGATACAGAACAGAGAGAAACCCTACATGTAAAGCTGTATGAAGGGAAAGTAGTAAATAGATACAGGGACTAGGAAAAGGTAAGTAAAGAACTAATAAAGCCAAGAAAAAGAAGAAATGATGAGGATGGGAAAAAAAGGGAAAAGAAATGATAGTTGATTGTAAGTAGTACGGAAACATCAGTAGAGAAAAGCAGCAAAATGGGGGATCGGAGTCACATATGTATGAGGGTCTACCAAATTTGTATCCCAAGATGAAGTCCACGAAAGTTTTCCTTTTCAGGACAGTTATTTGTTTTTCTAATATTTTCACTTTTCTACCTATCCTGATATCTCCTGCCTTAACCAAAAGAAACTCAATGCTTTTAGGACTTGTAACTTGACAGTCTCATTAACACCCTTAGAATTTAAATATAAATAAGGCACATTTCCTGCCCCAAAGGAGCGCTCAGGTTAATAAGCGAGAAATTATCCTAATTACTATCAGTACGTTAGTGCATATGAGAATCTCTGGTCACTTTATTGACTTGTCATTTTTCCCTTTAGGGAACCAAGTTCTCAACTTTAATACATTTGTCAGGATGTCTGCAGCAAAATAGATGACTTGGAGTTGAGTATATATGAGGCCTGCTTGATTATGCAAAGCTACCCATAGTTCAGATAAAAGGTCAGTCAAACTCTGAACAATTATACAGTCTCTTTTTATAGCCCTCTGGGTTTATGGCTGATTTGAAAAGAATGAGAAGAGCACATGAAGATGTCAGATATATGCAGATTTCATACTTTGATGACTTGCTTGGCTATCTAAACCCAGACAAATTTTTGGAAAACAAAAACTTTAAATGTCCACCTCTTCCAAATAGAGAATACCAATTCTAACCAAAATTTTGAATGGCTTGAGGTAAGTCTTCAGTATTCTTTTTTTAAAATTCTTCAATCCCGTTACTGTCTCAAGCGAATGGACACAAATCCGCACAAGCTGATGACCACAAATCTGACGTTCGAAGTTTCTTATTAATAAACACTCACCCTTATTCTTTCAGAGGGTAAATGATTGGCTGATTGCAGAACTGAATAAATCATGAATTTTTTTTTGTGGAGATAGTCTCTGCAGATAGATATTTTGCTTTATCAGTGACTGTAGAATTTCACAATCAAAGGAAAAATAGTGGGAACTTAAACCACCATTAAAAAGTATTGTTTAGCCTGTATACTTTGGTTCACCAGTGTCGCCCCATTAAATTTAATAAACAGGAAAAAAAATAAGAAAAAAGTAAAAGACACGATTTAGCAGGATTTGAAAACATTACGTTAGGTAATGAAAAATTATATCCAGAAATGAAGCCCCATTTGCCCATTGGCTACAGCAAGCAAATTTAACTTTGATTTCTGTGAAAGCCATTTCTACAAGTACTCTAGCATTATCATTCCGGTCAACACGAGATAAAAGATCTTTTTCTATTATTCATTATTTTTAGTACTAATTATAAGAATTATATTTAACCTATGAATCTTCACATGATAATTTTTTTAATTCGCATTTTGCCAAGAGTCTCATTGAGATACAAATGAGGTCTAAAGTCTTTTGGAGGTCATAAAATTGAGAAATAGATCCATGCATCTAACTTCTATTCTTCTGGTATTTAGGACCGTAAAAGGTTTTATCAGGGCACACTACCTTCCCTCAGGCTTAGAATTAATGATCTTATAAAGTAGGAACTATATGCTTCTTTTGTGAGAGCAAACGGAAACTGTTCTGTGGGAGAGAGCTAGGCAAAACAAAAGATTGTATTTTAGTTATGTTTTTTTTCAGATGTGATGGACAAGAAAGCTGTGTATTGCTACAAATACTTGTGTTTTTTTAAAAAGTCAATGGAATTTCAGAAAAACTAATACTCTATTAATTACTGAAAATCTATCAGGCGAATGCAAAGCAGTAAATTAGAAATTCGAAGTAAGGTCTCAGTGTGAACTGCTAATCAATCCACCTGCATTATCCAAATGAATTTCATGAAAACATTAATGCGACATTCTCTGGGTTAAAGCATTTCTTTATAAGTATGTGCTTTATTCTGATAGCTTTGATGGGGGCTAAGTGAGGCAGAAATTTGAATGAACTACTATAGAGGTAAAGAAATTGACTAAAGGAGGTTGCAAAACCAATTCCATAGGAAACGACAGAGAAAGGGGAGACCTCTGGTCTCCAGACTCCAAGATCAGTGCTCTTTTTGACAGCCCGTCTAGGATAAAATGGTTCTTAGTCATTGGTCACGAGAAACTTGCAGCAGTATGTCTACACCATCTGGAATCTGCTGCCTTCTAAGTATAGGAGTGCCCATTGCACATCTACACATTCTCTCCCTTAGGGTAAGAACCATTTTTAAATCGGTCACCAGGTATTTCCATTTTGAGTCTGTGGGTCCAACCAGATAGACCTATCTTCTTCTATGACTATCTCATTCTCCTTGAGTCTTAAAAAACAACAACAACAAAAAAAAAACAAAAACAAACAAACAAAAAAAAAAAACGACCACCTATGTGGTGGACACTGTGATGTACCATTCATGTATCTACCCCTTCAGTAATAAAGAACTTATTACCCTGGAAATTAGAACTGCTTTGGCAGACAGCCCTCCTCTGTTGAAAGTTTCAGGGATGCCTTAGCTCAAGGTCACACCACCTTTACAGAGCAATGGCATTCGAGGACTGATTAATGCAAATGCATGAAGACCTGGCTCTCTCAGGGATAGCTGTGAATGACTATGTCATCTTTGGAATTCCTCTGGGGTTTGCTGAGGCTTCCATTGAGAGCATTGCAGCTAGACTCCTCCCTCTGCCTAATCTTGCTCCCTTCCCTTCCCTTCCCTTCCCTTCCCTTCCCTTCCCTTCCCTTCCCTTCCCTTCCCTTCCCTTCCCTTCCCTTCCCTTCCCTTCCCTTCCTTTCCCTAGTTATTGTTCCCAAGTCCTCTGTAATAAACTCCCTATACATTCTGTTTGAGTCTGCCTCACTCAGGACCCAACCTGTGGCAAAATAGAGGAAACCAATGGGCAGGGAGTGAAAGCAGTTCATTCATACTTTATGAGATGCTGCGAGTCACTTCTCTCTGAGTCTTCATTTCCTTGATCACTGATATACACGTTATATCAAATGATGTCTAATTTTCAGTGGTCCACAGAGCTACAAAATCTTATACTCTCAGGGAAGTACACACATCCCATGCCTTAATGGGGCCATGGAAGGGGCATGGGGAGGGAGCTCTTCCATATCTTGTTTTCTTTCCTCATCTGCTCCCTGCTTGTCCCAGGTCTTCTCAGTCCAAACACTTGTCTGTTCCTTCCTGTCCCCATTTACATTGTGCTCTCACCTGGGTCTCTGTCAGTCACACTTTCTGCACTGTCTCTAAGTAACTTTAGCACGACATGAGCGTTGTCTAGTGTGGGACCCGAGGGCCCACAGATCTTTCATACCTTCCTTCTTCTTACCCATGTTCCTGAGTTTCTGCCATTGCTTCTATAATTTCTAGCCTATTCTTTTTCCTAAGAATAAAGCTTTATTCTAAGTTCTAGTTTTTTGTCTGGAGCTATGATAACTCGACCCAACAAATACCGTTTACTGAGAGACGGTTTCTGCTCCTTCCCATCTCATTTAACTGTATGAGTTTTAGTTGTTTAGATTTGTTGAAATATGAATTATGATGAAATATGTTATTATATGAATAATAATAGAAACCTTGTTCATTTTTAATAGGAGCTATCATATTAACCCCATCCACCAGCTCAGACCCAGTTACATTTAGCCCAGCTAACACCTTGATTTAAGTAGCTGACCTCTCTCTGTTCACGGAAGATTCTTATGTTTAATTAGTTTTCATGAATTCTATTCTCTTTAGTCACATGTCTATAGTTAATTTTTATATTAAAATGGTAACATTTCATAATAAAGCATAAATGACTGGTATGGGCTTCATCAATTTCCCCTTCTAGCCAGGCATTTAATTTATATGAGGTTGATTATACACTGGTGGTTCAAACAGATTTTATTTCCATTGATAGAATTTCAGACATAGTGCCACTTAGAGAAAGAGTAATATTGCAAGATTTGCCTACCCTAGACCAGCATAAGTTTATGGAGCAGAAAAGAAATGCAAATACATGTAGATGCTTGAGAGAGCTAGGTATGGGAAAGAAAGAACTTTTTGGCATTGTATCTGAAATACAAAAGCACCACAGGTGAAAAACAATGTATCTACATTCAACTATTAGAGCTAGAAATTCAGTCTACCATAATATGAGGAATACATTTACAGTTAAGGAGAAAGTTAATACATGTAGCTTCGTTCTGCAGCTGCTGATACAGATAACCACTTTTTTTTTAACTTTGATCTTCTGAAAATGTAGGTCAACAGTTTTAATCAATGCAGAAGTTGCCTCATGCAAGCATAGATTTGCACAGCCATGACTTCAACGCATAGGTATTGCTATATTTAGAGGAAATTAAGTTTTTGTCTTTTTGTGTGACCAATCTCAGCTTCTAGAAGCTAAAACAATGGCTAGAAATAACAGTGCCTTTGCGGGATATGGGAAAGCACTGAAAAATATTACTGACAATCTCACTTCTTGTCTTAGAAAACGAAATAGAGACAGAATCCTCTTTTAGTGTTGACCTAGGTGCATCCATTAGTTCGATTCACCTCTATATTCCTTTTGAAAATCAAGGTTAATCCTCATAGCAAAATGTGTGAGGGCACCAGGGGAGCTGATAATCAGACATTGTTCACCATGTCAGTGTGGAGAGAGGGACGTAGAATCGTGGCCCGAATCTAGATTCTGCCTTCAATGACACAAGCTGGAGCAAGGCAACATAACTCTTTGGTTCTTTCACTATTTTGTGACTGCTTGGTGGGGACAGACAAACATTTTCTGTACAGTAACCACAGACAATTCCTTTATTGTGTGGTTTCACAGAATTGTGTTTACTCTAAGGTTCCAAACATTTTCTTGCCTTTAAGATGATATGACACAGTGCGGGAAGCTAAGGGAGCAAAGATAGACCTTTTTGTGTGTAAAAGAATCAAAGAGCACAATATGGAAATTTCTTCAGTGATAAAACGATCAAGGGTAAAACTCTTTATAACAGAAAACCTCAGTTGTAAAGAAAAATGCAGTGCTAAATAAAAGAAAAACAAACAAACAGTCTGCATACATATGTTAAAAAAAGATAGCATCAGTATTACACAGCCACAGCCACCATCTTGTAGGGAATATTAGAAGGAAGAAAAAACAAATAAAAAAATACAAACCAAGCTACTTCAAGCAGAATTACAAGTAAAGGCAAAGGCTTTCACAAAAGACACCAACATCCTTGACACGTACAACTTGATCAACACATCATGGAATTCACAGAAGATGACCCAATGGAATCACAAATGGTTATTAATATAAATGTATCCATGTCCACTGTGACTGTAATTTTCTATTCATTGGTTCTTTGTTTCTTTTTCATCTTTCTCTACTTATTGCCTTCTCCGATTTTAACTGAGCATTTTATATGATCCCATTTTCTTTCCAATCATGTATATCAGTTATTCTTCTTTTAAAATAGTTTAATGGCTGCCGTAAAGTTTGCAACATGTATTTACAACTAATTGAAGTTTACTTACAAATAACACAATACCACTTCACAGTAGGAATCTTATAATAGAATAATTTTAGTTTCTCCTTCCTGTCCCTTATATCATGGTGCTAATCATTTTACCCTTCCATATAACAAATTTACGTCAATATTATCTCAATATACCAACTGAAAACTCTCAGTGTAAATATAAAACAAGATACAATAAAAGTGTCTATGAGAAACCTATATTATATTTATAAAGGGTATGATTATTCAAGAACACATAATCATTAATGAGTGAGTACTTAACACCGAGTATCAAATACATTGGGTAAAAACTGGTAGAACTTCAGGGAGAAAGAGACAAACCCATTATTATAACTGCAGTAAAAAATTTAAAAGGTGGTTGAGCATCAACCCACACACCAAGAGGTCACTGGTTCGATTTCCAGTCAGGGCACATGCCCAGGTTGTGGGCCCAATCCCCAGTTTGGGTGGGGGCATGCAGAAGGCAGCCAATCATTGATGTTTCTCTCTCTCCCTCTCCCTTTCTGTCTCTCTAAAACCAATAAAGAAAAAAATGTAAAAGAAATTAAAAATATATATATATTTGGAACAAAATAATTAAAACTACTTTTGTTCATAAATGACACAACTGTCTTTTTGGAGACAATAAATTGACAAAAATTTCACTTTCAAATAATTGAAAAAATAGGTACTTAGAACTAACTAGTGAGTATGGGGAGGTCACAGGATGTAAGACAAGTATACAAAAGTGAATTGCTTTCTTCCATATCAGCAACAAACAATTGGATTTTGAAAGTCAGCCATAATACCATTTACATTAGCATAAAAATGAAATACTAAGGTATAAATTTAACACAATATGTAAAGGATCATATACCAACAATGACAACAACAAAAATCCTACAAAACTCTGCTGAAAGAAGATCTAAATAAATTCACGTTCATGGACTGCAAGATTCAATAGTGTTAAAATGTCAACTCTTCCCAACTTAATCTATAGATTCATTGCAATAGCAATAAAAATTCCAGTAAGTTATTTTAAATATATTGACAAACTATAAAGTTTATATGGAAAGGAAAACAAACAAACATCAAAAAACAGGTAGCCATTGCAACAGTGAATGAGAACAAATCTGGAGGAATGCCATTAGCCCTACTTCAAGTCTCACTGTAAAGCTGTAGTAATCAAGACAATGTGATATTGGTGAAAGAATGAATAAATACATTAGTGGAAAAGAATAGAAAGCCCAGAAATGTATCTACACCAATATGATGAACTTACTTTTTTGAACTTACAAAAGGGCAAAGGCAAGTCAATGGAGAAAGGACAGGTTTTTCAACAAATGGTGATGAACAATTAGATGTCCATAATTTAAAAAAGAAAAGAAAAAAAAAATCTAGACTTAAAGTTTTTACCTTTCACAGAAATTAACTCAAAATGAATCTTGTACCTAAATGTAAAAGGCAAAATGATAAAAGTTCTTTAAGGTAACATAGGAGAAAATCTAGGTAACCTTGATTTGTCTCTGACTACTTGGATATAGCACTAAATGCATGGTCAATAATATGTAAAAACTGACATATATAAATTATATATTGGACTGCATTAAAGTTAAATGCTCCTGCTCTGAAAAGATACTATTAAAAGAATGAAAGGACAAACCCCAGATTGGGAGAAAATATTTCCAAAACTTATATCTGATAAAGCACTTGTATCTAAAATATACAAATAACTATGAAAATTCAAAAATAAAGAAACAAAGACGTTAATTAGAAGATGGACAAAAGATTTAAACAGATACCTAATCAAAGATGGGATACCTATCTTTATATAGATATTTGTATATAACATGTGCTATATATGACATATAAATATGAAAAACATTCACATAATTTGTAATTGGAACATTTCAAATTGAAAAACAACAACAACACACACACACACTAAATTCCACCTAATAAACTGCCTAAAATTCAAAATGCTGACAATATCAAATGCTGGCAAAGATGGGGCATAGTGGTAACTATCATTCTTTTCTGTTGGGAATGTACAATGATTAGGAGAAACTTTGGTGTTTTTTACAAACACAAAAACAGTCTCGTCATTCAATCTAGTAACACTGCTTTCGGTTCTTTAACCATTTGAAAATTTATTTTCACATAAAGAACTGTGCAAAAGTGTTTATAGCAGCTTTATTCGTAATTGAAAACAAAAAGAAAGCAACCAAGTTTTCTTTCCACAAGTGAATGGATGAACAAACTTTGACATGTTCATACCATAAAATGTTACATCATTCAGCCATACAAATAAATAAATCGTGGAGCCACAAAGACATGGAGGAGCCTTCAACACATTTTGCTAAGTGGAAGAAGTCTGAAAAGGTGACATAGTATATGATTTCAGTTATATAACATTCTAGAAGAGGTTAACTACAGAGACAGTAAAATAATGCGTGGTGGATGGAGTTTTATCTTTACCGCGTGCAATAAATAATAAGTAAATCTCAGGGTTGTTTTTTAGGATGGTAAAACTATTCTGTATATAATTGTGATGGTGAACCTACAGAACTTGACACCACCAACAGTGAACCTTAACATATGCAAATTAAAAATTATTTAGGAAGTCAGGCGCTCCACAGAAAGAATGCAGACTGTGATGAAAGAATCCAAAGGTATTAAAAATGTACACAGCAGCCTCACTGAAGGGAGGAAAGCTCCTGACATTAGTAATTTTGGAAATGAATTGAGTCTGTAAGTCTAAAGACAAAAGGAACTGCAGTCTGTACTTTAGTCAGGTCAATAAAGTTGTTTCCCATGGGGTACAGGTTAACAATTCTTTATTTTTTCCTAACACATTCATTCAATGCTATGAAAGTTATACGTTTCCTCAAAGCACACTTTTGCTTCATCCCACACATTTTGAAAAGTGATTATTAATGCCAGTTCGTTTAAAATGTTTTAAAATGTCTCTTGAAATTTATTCTTTGAGAAACATGTTAGTTAGAAACATGCTGTTTAATCTCCATGTGTTTTGGATTTTATTTTATTTTTTTTAGTTATCTTTCTGTTTTTCATTTCTAGTTTAACTTCACTGCCATCTGAAAGCAGACATTGTATGATTTCTCTTCTTTGAAATGTGTTAAATTGTGTTTTATGGCCCAGAATGTGCTCTATCTTCATGAATGATCCAGGTAAGCTTGAGATAAATGTGTATTCTGCTGTTGTTTGATGAAGTAGACTCTCGATGTCAATTATATCCAGTTGATTGACTGTGCTATTGAGTTCAACTATGTCCTTACTGATTTTTTGCCTGTTGGGTCTGACCATTTCTGATAGAGGGATGTTGAAGTATCCAACGATAGTAGTAGATTTATCTCTTTCTCCTTGCAATTTTATCAGTTTTGCCTCGTGGATTTTGATGTTTCTTGTTAGGCACATACACATTAAGAATTGTTGTGTCTTCTTGCAGAATGGACCCCTTTATCATTATGTCCTGCCCTCTTTAGCCCTGACAACTTCTCTTGCTTTAAAGTCTGCTCTGTCTGAAATCAGCATAGCGATTCCTGCTTTCTTTTGATTAAAATTAGCATGGCATATCTTTCTTTATGCCTTTATCTTTATATATTTAAAGTGGTTTTCTTGTAGACAGCATATAGTTGGGTCATTTTTTATTTTTATTTTATCCATTCTGATAATCTTTGTCTTCTTTTTTTAAAAAAAAAATTTTCTTTATTGATTTTAGAAAGAGAGGAAGTGAGAGGGAGAGAGAGATAGAAACATTGACGAGAGAGAACATCGATTGGCCACCTCTTGCATGCCCCCCACTGGAGATCGGGCCCACAACCTGAGATATGTGCCCTGACCAGGAATCGAACCAGCGACCTCTTGGTGCATGGGTCGACGCTCAACCACTGAGCCACACTGGCCGGGCTAATCTTTGTCCTCTAATTGAGACATTTAGATCATTTACATTCCAAGTGATTCTTGATATGGCTGGATTAATATCTATCATATTTGCTACTGTTTTCTATATATTGTCCCTATTCTTTGTTCCTATTTTTGTCTTTCACTCTTTTTCTGCCTTTTGTGCTTTTAATTGAGCATTATATATGAGTTAATTTTCTCTCCTTTCATAGCACATCAGTTACACTTATTAAAAAACTGTTTTGAGTGATTTCCATAGAATTTGCAATATATAGTACATTTACAACTAATCCAAGTTCATTTTTAAACAATACTAAACTGCTTCACAGGTAGTGCGTGTACTTTATAATGACAAAATAACCTTAATTCTTTCCTCTTAGTCCTTGTATTATTTTCACATAATTAATTTCACTTTCATATAAACATATATACATATACATACACACAATCACATTCATTGTCACTATTATTTTGAAAAGACTATCTATATGTTAGATCTATTAAGAATTAGAAAATTATGTTTTTAGTTTATCTTTATTTATTTCATCTTTGATGGTGTTCCTTTCTTTATGTATATTGGAGTTTCTGACCTGTATTATTTTCCTTCTCTCTATGAAATCCTTTAACATTTCTTGCAAGCCAAGTCTACCAGTAACAAGTTCCCTTAACTTGTGTTTGTCTGTGAAAGTCTTTATTTCTCCTTAACTTTGGAGGATGATTTTACAGTGTACAAAATTCTAAGTTGGTGTTTTTCTTCTCTCAACACTTGAAATGTTTCACTGCACTCTCTTCGTGCTTGTATGATTTCTAAGAAGAAAGGAAATGTAAGTTTATCTTTGCTTCTCCATAGATAAGGTTTTATTTTTCCTTTGCTTCTTTCAAGACTTTTTCTTTATCTTTAATTTTCAATAGCTTGAAAACATTATGCCTAAGTATAGTGTTCTGGCATTCATCCTGCTTGGGGTTCTCTGAGCTTCCTGGATTGTGGTTTGGTCTGATATTAATTTGGGGAAGTTCTTAGTCATTATTGTTTCTAATTTTTGTTGTTGTTGTTCTTTTCTTTATCCTTCTGCTGGTATTCCCATTATGTGTAAGTTACAACTTTTGTACTTGTCCCTAAGTCTTTGGATAGTTTGTTCTGTTTTTTCTTTTTTTCCTAGTCTTTGTTCTCTCTTCTTTTCAGTTTTAAAGTTTTCTATTAAGATATCCTCAAGCCCAGAGATTCTTTCCTTGGCCATGTCCAGTCTACTAATAAGCCCATCAAAGGCATTCTTCATCTCTGTTACATGGTTTATCTCTAGCATTTCTTTTTGGTTCTTTCCTAGGACTTTCATCTTTCTGCATACATTGCCCATCTGTTCTTACATGCTGTCTACTTTATCCAAGAGAGCCCTTAGCATATTAATCATAATTGCTTTCAATCCCCAGTCTGATCATTCCAACAGCACTGATGTAACTGGTTTTGATACTCGCTCCGTCTTTTCAAGCTGAGTTTTTTGCATTTTGTTATGTCTTGTAAATTTTTTTTGTGTATTTGATAGCCAGAAATGATGTGCCAAGTAAAAGAGAGTACTGTGAATAAAATTTTATTAATTGTGTGGTGAGGTGTTGGGGAAGGGAAGCAACCTATAGTCCTAGGCTTAGGTGTCAGCCTTTCAGTGAGTCTGTGACTCTGGACTGTGAACATCACTAATTTTTTTTTTATTATACTGTGCAACTGTGTTTTATTTTTGTCTTAGTACTTTTGATTACTTTATGATACCTTGTTTTTATATATATGTATATTTTTGGATACCTCAGTTAATGAGAGCAGGGACTTTATATGCTCTGTTTGATTTTTATATCGGCTCCCAAAAACAGTGCCTGGGATACAATAGGCTCTCAATAAATATTTGTTAACTATATAAATGTATTAATAATGCTAGTATGAGACTTGCAATACCTCACCTGGAGGATATTTCACTAAACATTTAACCTGTCAATATGAATTTCATTATATTATTAATTTCACTTCTCCCTGATGAATTTCACTTTGAGAAAGAAGGGGAAAAAATCATTATTATTTAACTTTGGAAAGCCACTAGAATTTACACCAGTTTTTTTTTGTTGTTGTTATAGTCTAGCTATGTTTTAATGTCACCATTGTTATTTCTATTTACTGGGAACAGTGGGACTGTAATCTTTAAAAAATAATATTAGTAGATTCAAACTGAGCTCTCATCCATGGACACCTTTGCCAAGCCAAAACCTCTGGGCAGGGTGAATAGAAAATCAAGCAAAATAGCTCTTTTCCTTTCCCCTCCCACCTACATAAATTTAAGGAATTTTTGAGGACACATTCAAGAGCATAAGAAGGAATATATTGCATTTTCTTAAGATAAGAATTAGATAGCCTGGCTGATGTGGCTCAGTGGTTGAGCATCAACCTGTGCACCAAGAGGTCGCCAGTTCGATTCCCGGTCAGGGCACATGCCCAGGTTGTGGGCCAAATCCCCAGTGGGGGGCATGCAGGAGGTGGCCAATCGATGTTCTCTCTTATCGATGTTTCTCTCTCTAAAATCAATAAAGACAAAGAAATTTTAAAAAAAGATAAGAGTTAGGTATTGTTCTAGTTCTCTATAAAGACCCATATATATACCACTCTCTCAACTTAATATTGGCCTATAAGAATTTTTGGAGGTTGATATAGATTTGATGTACCACTTTCCTCCTCATTAAAATGCTCAACGATTTATTTCACCCACACAGCACAATTTATCTGCCTCAAAGCACTGCCTACTTTCAAGAGGACTTGAAAAAGCTTGTAATTTAAAACAGGATCAGAATCAAACAAGTAGGAATTAAAAAGAGCTCTTGTATATATGATTTAGAAATTCTCAGGTTTCTAAAATAGAAAATTATTGTGTTGAACTTTGGTTCTGGACGTACATGATTTTCTGACAATTAAGTAAACTTTTTTGTCTTGACCAAGGAAACATGTTGGCTTACAATCTTTCTCTTTTCTGAAAAGAGATAGCTTGCAAATCCATGTGCTCAGCAGAGCCAATATTTTTTTTAGCAGGACAATTCCAGCAGGACGCAAACTGTGCAGTGCATTGAATTATTGGTCTCAATTTTTCACTCCATTTTATTGAAGGATATATCCTTACTGTTTCCATGGTCTCTTTCGCTGTATACTCTGCATACTTGACTTTGTCTGTAGTCTTGTGACGTGCTGTGTTCAATGAAATGTTGGGACATGATAGAGAGGTAGCCGACATTGTCCTCTCATGCTTCTGTCACTGTTCAGAGCAGAACATGCCTCACCTCGGAATTACTGCATCGGCCTGGATCCAGAGACTTATGAAGAGAGCCACCTGCCCACCTGCAGCCCTGCAGCACAGAGCAGAGTGTGCAGTCAACGCAGAGATGCATGAACACAATATGATTGTGGGAATAGCTAATTAATACCAGTTTTTTTTCCTCCAGGCACAGGTGGAAATTATACAAAGAAAATTGAGTCATAAAAATAATCTTGTTCTGGGTATTTTAAAACTTTGAGTTAGTATCTTTAGGTCAGCATCAAAAAGGTACATATAAAAGTTCTGTGTGATCACATTGTTTAGGGAATATCGATATCATAGGACCATGTTTCCACCACTGAAATACGTACACTCTACCAGGGTCAGGTTTGGGTTTCGTGAAGGTTGATGTAGAGAGTGAGGAAGAGATGAGCCCCAGCACAGATGTGTATGCACAAACATTTTGCCTATTCTGGGTAGATATTTAAGGACCCTGAAGCTAGAAATTAGGATTATATGATGCCATTCTTCTTGGAATCCAAGAAAAATTCTGTTTCCATGAGGGACCCTGAATTTTGTTTTAACATATGAAATTGGAATATTGCAGGAAACAGGCATAGAGATAATATTTTATATATTGGTCTGATTTGAGAAAAAGCTTAGGGGAGGCAACAGTAAGCAAGCATTAAATAATTATTTACACAGAGAAAAAGATAAACAAAAGCTTTTTTTTTTTTTTTTTTCAATCTCAAATAAAGGTTGAGGGCCAAAGACTATCATAACCAAGAGATGTGATTGGGTAAGCCTTCACACCAAAAGAAACATTGTCTCCTATCTAAAGTCATCCAAGGGAGCCATATACAATATCACATTTTACTTACATGTTAAGTTGTTTTGTTTTTGTTTTTTTCTCATCACTAAAGGAACACTATCAATATAATGTTTTCAGGCTTTCTTCATGATGATTCATATTGATTTAGTTCATTCATTAACATGAGAGAATAGATCGTTGTATATATAGAACAGCTTTTTTCTTCTTCCTATGTCAGTTTCCACACATAGGAAGGTACTTTCAAATTACTTTTTAATTACACACAGTGGTGCAAATAAAGCCCCTCCCATAATTTTCTAGTGCATATTTATGTATGCATTTTTTAAAAAACTTCAGGTGAATTTTAAAACATAACACACAAACTCCTATATGTTACATTGTTTATGGATTATCAAATATATAGTGAGATAAAACAAGAGACAGGAATGAAACACAATTTATCATCGTGGTGGTTGCTTTTGGAGAGAGCAAAAAGTCATGTAACTGCACAAAGGAACAAGGAAGACTTCAGCAGCATCTGTAGTGGTCTAACCATTTGCTTTAAAACTGCTGAAGACTTTCCAGGCCAGTGTGGCTCAGTGGACTGGGCATCGTCCCATGGACTGAGAGGTCACCGGTTTGATTTCTGGTCAGGGCACATGCCTGGGTTGTGGACTTGATCCACAGTAAGGGGCGTGGAGGAGGCAGTAGATCCATGTTTCTCTCTCACATCGATGTTTCTATCTCTCTCTCTCTAAAAATCATAAACATATATTTTTAAAAAATCAATGAAAACATATAACTTTTATTTTATTTTTTTTCTTTTATTGATTTTATAGAGAAAGGAAATGAAAGAGAGAGATAGAAACATTGATGAGAGAGGACATCGATTGGCCACCTCCTGCATGCCCCCCAATGGGGATCGGGCCAAAGACCTGGGCATGTGCCCTGACCAGAAATCGAACCAGCGACCTCTTGGTGCAAGGGTCCACTCTCAACCACTGAGCCACACCGGCCGGACCATATAATTACTTTTAAATAGCCAAAGACATAGGGTTAACTATGAATAATCGCTAATTCAGGGTTAATGAATATAGGTGTGTTTCATACTTTATTCTTTAGGGGTTTCTTTTGGGGGGGTTAAAACTTCACAATATATTAGAAGCAAAGGATGTATATCTTATGACTTGAAGGTTTAGCTCTAGACTACAGCCTGTAAGAAACTATTGCCCTTGTATATGAAAAGCTGTCCAAAGGATATCCATTTTTTTAATGGTTTAAAAATTTTAAAAATGTCCAAAAGTTTAACAGTAAATAAATGAATTATGTATAGTGCATGCAAGAAGCATAGATAATATTGACTCATGTCAGTCGCTGAAATCTGGTTCATTTCTTTCTTAGTTGAGCACTTCTCCCTTCGTCTAGAATAGCAACAGAAATGAAACAAACGCCGTAATGTGGAATACAAGGCCCTCCATAACCTTACATGTCATAGCCTGTTCAGGCTTATTCCTTTTTGAATTCTGACCAACTTTTATTTTTTAAAGTAAGAAACAATTGCTTGTGGTTACCCACATATGCCATATTACTATGAATATTGTCAAGCTTATCAACTCCTTTTTTTTTTTTAATGTGTCTATTTTCTCATGTTTAACATTTGACCTTGAGGATATTGCTCCTCCTATATAAATACTTAATAACTATTTACTACGTAAATAAATAACTTAATGAAATTGCATTAAACTCTGGATGGAAGCAGTTATATAATTTGCTTAGATTTGTGATGTGGACAAACAGATTTATGAATTAAAACAGTGCTGTGAGGACGAGAATTAGAGTCTATGATTGCATGGATATTTCCATGATTCTTCCTTATCACTCTCTCCTGCCGCTTGCCCTCACCCTCCCTGCCACTTTTGGCAGTGTTCATAGCATTTCTACCCATTACAGAAATTCCTGAGACCTGATTTATTAACATTTTATATGCTAGCCTTAGTATTCTTTATTTCCGAAACATAAAGACAAACAGCCAGAATAAAGGAACTATTTTGAATTTATGAAATATGAATTATTTAATAGGAAAAGTGTAGCTTAGTGATTAAGAATAACACTTGGAATTAATCTGCCGAGATTTAAATACCAGCCCTACCACCATCTGGCTATGTGGTTTTCGGGAATTACTTATCTCATCTCTGCCCCAGCTTCCTCGCTTGTAAAATGGGAGAAATGAGAGTACTCACCCCTCAGGTAATGCAACAGTGCAGAAACCACCAAGAGCAAAAAACAAACAAACAAACAAACAAAATCAGCTATTATTATTTTTTATTTCCATCTTCTCTGAACCATTTATTTAACTTAATGAATCAGCACCTGCAATAAAAAAGGCTTTTGGTTTGGATGTCTCATTTAATTTAAGATAGTACCAATTGATAAGTGCTTTTGAAATGTCACCCCTTATAGACTAATGTCTGATTCCATTGAGTGTCCTAAATCTATATATGCTGAAGAATTAATGTTATAGAAAGTTATAAACGGGAAAATTGGAAAATTAACGGAAATAGAAATACATTGTTTACTCTGAGGGACAGGGACACAAGAGAGGCCGCCTTGAGGGTAAGCTTTCTTTCTGAACATCCTTGCTGAGACATTCCACAAAGTGCCTTTGTTTAGCCAGACCGTATTCCTCATGTGAGTGACTCATTGGTTTTAAAAGTGACCATGTTTTTTGTTAATTTATGTCATAGGTTGGCCTGGATTTTGCTTTAAATCAGCTCGCTCTAGCTTTTGTGGAAAGATCAAATCTTTTAATATATCATAAAGATCTCTTCGATTCAGACAAAAGCCAAAAGTTATGAAATAGTTTTGGCTGTTATGCTGCAAGAAACAAGTAGTTTAGAGTGCCAGGGTTCTTAATAAGTAGATTCTTCTTTTATGCCATTAAAGCAAAAAGAACTGAGTTAGAAACTGTGACAGATGCCTCATAAGGAGACTCAAAGTTACACATATTGCAAAAATTTGAATTGCCATGTTATGTAAACTATTATGGTAGCAGTTTATTATTTTTTTTATGTTAAATTGCTTTAATGCTGCCAAGGTTGCATTCACGATCAAGATGTTTCTGTCAAACAAATCAGAATATCTTAATAGCTCAGACACCTGCATTTATTTTGTTGCAAATGTTACTGCTTCTTACTCAGCTTATCTGCCTGCGTGGATAGTAACATCTAGTAGATGACAAGAGGGAATGTGTGTATATTCCCAAAGATGATTAATGTGCTGCTTCCTCTCAGCACAGTGCCCTCAATTATTTAATTCATAAAAACAGTTACTGTAACATAGGTAATTTTACAAATTAATTCTCCATCTGCTCAGGTAGTAAGCATAAAATAAGGGAACATTTGTTGAATTTAATATCGACTACTCAAATGTGATTCCTCAACTCTTATAAGAAAAAAAGTTGCCCACTGCCAGGAGTGGAGGCTTAACACAGTGGTCAAGAGCTTGGGCACAGAACCCAAACAGCGCAGCCCACACTAGCTGTATGGTTTTGGGTGAATAATTCTGTTGCCTCGTGGTTAAGTAAAAAAGACACTAATAGATGTCATCTCATAGGGTTTTCATTATGAACTTAAAAAAATACTTTTGGAATGTTCAGAACGCTTCTTGGAATACATTTTTGCTGCTATGAAACTCAGTACAGAGAAGACACACCGGAGACTGGTCTCTGGCACCGCTACCCACCACACCTGGTCGGAGTAGATTTATCCAGGCTGTTATCCTGCAATCCCTATAACAGCAAATTCAAATCACGTGTTTGTTTGTTTTTTAACAATATAATAGTAAGGCAATGAGCTCTAAGATTTATTTAATGGGAATATTTATTTCTCAAATATCCACTTTAACTCATTAGGAAATGTCAACAATCCTTTAGTGAAAAATGAGATGCGTTTTTATGCTGGGCTTCAGATTAATATTTTGTGGCAGGAGCATCATTGTTAAACAATAGGATTAAACTTTGAATGGAAAAGTGATGTTGCGGACGCAGCAAATCTCTGGATACAGGCGGTGGGTTAGCTGGAATCTGGGATACCAATGAGGGTTCTCTTCAGTTTTATACAGGACTTGCTGATGTGCCTATGAATGTCGCCACTCGTTCACTCTGTGTCGTATTCTGAAATTCTTATTTCTTAAAATGATTCAATGACGACTTAGAGCACATTGTCCCACTGTTATCCTAGCGTGTTGCTACCGAGTAGAGTCAACTTTCTGGGTTGTGTGTGTATCTGCTATTGCCTTCTTTTACACAATATATGGTAATGGTTCTTGGATCTGTAACATCACGGGTTCACTCAGAAGATATTCAAATGTGCCAGAGTCAACACTGAGTGGAAATTAGCAACATTTTTTACAAAATAGAAAGAGTTGTCTGAGCAATAAGGCACAGAGGTAGAGAAGAAAGAGTAGAAATGAAATTCAAATGACTTATCGTTTGAGTTACCTGTGAAAAATAATTCAATATTTTAACCACTACTGCTTTTCTAAATATGAAAATGATGCTGAAAGCAGTTCTGTGATGAGTTTTTTCAGCGCTTCGGGCATGAGGAATCTACTCTGAATATTAGTCCAATGTGAACTACTATTGTTAATATCAAACAACAAAACAAAACTGCAACACGGTGCCACCTAATACTGCTGAACGGAAAATAATTGATGTGCAACAGAAGTTTATAAAATCCATACTTTTGAAACAGACTTTCTAGACCCCAAGGATCTGGCAATGTTTTCTCTTTTCTTTTCCATACAAATTTAGATCGAAATGAATAGTGAAGACAGATTAAAACACAAAACTGATAATGTTCATAAAATATAAGGTGATTCTTGTTGATGCTAGTAATTCCAGCTCTGAATACTTAGATAAAAATTGAGCACGAATATGGCTGGACGGAATTTGATTTCCAAGTCCCTGCATTGTGTGCTGTGACGGACGGAGTGAATGGATTCAGTTCACAGGTGTGGACATGGTCTGGTGCATCTACAGTGCTTGTGACTCTCATTCCTGTCCCACGCAGCACGATCTAATGTTGAGGTAGCAGCAATCATTAGTCATTCTAGTTGTAAACTAATGTATTGGATTTAAGCAAAAATTACCATAATGCATAGTTCTAAAAAGCAACATTCTTCCAATCAGTCTCCATGTAAATATGAGTGGTGCTGATTAAACATGGAGCATAAAAGCTGTTACTGCCTGAGTTTAAAATTCAGAGAGGTTGGTAAGACTGTCATTAGCCAGCTAATATAATTATGCAGTACAAAAAATATAGATGTAGACACACCATGAAAGCCGTAGTTATGTTTTGCTTTTAATTTAGTTAATAAAAACCAGAAAAGAGTTTCCTGATTTGCCAGGAAGGAAAGAAGTTGAGTTTTCTGCTGTGTTTAATTTGTGTTCTGCTCATGACCTTTGATTTACATGAGTAGTTTATCGCCTCCATGTTCTTCCCCCTTCGTTTTCCTCACTAATAATCTACTACAATACATTTGTTATCTTAGAAATTGCACAAAATTATAGTTTGATGTCTTTGACATTGAGTAGTGCTATTAAATATTAAGAATGTATCAGAATCTTTCTAAACTATGTGTAATGAGTGATGAAATAGTCAAATCACTTTTTATACATACAGGTTCAATAGACTAAATTTACTAATTTTTAATAGGACTCATAAATTATCAACCATACTTTAACTATATCATACATAACCCAAATGATTGAATCGTACATATTTATATCATACATGACCCAAATGATTGAATCGTATATATATAAATATATCCATATATTATATATATGCAGACAACTTAAAGTTATTTAAAACATTTAAAGAGTTATGCAAATATGCAGATTTCTTTCTTATTCCCCTCTACTACCCAATTTACTCCAACACCCTGCCTTACCCCTAAACCAAGAGAAGAGCTTTTCTGTGTTTTGTATATTTATTTTTCAATCCAAGATTATACAAAATTCACAGAGAAGATGATTTGCCTGTAACAATATTTTTTGTCCCATATGCATACCTTATATAAAATCCCATTTTATTTATAGTAAACAAATGATAAACAAAATGAAAAAAGACAACTCACTAACTGGGAAAACAAATTTGCTGATACATCTGATAAGGGGTTAATATCCAAAATTTATAAAGAACTTATAAAACTCAACACCAGAGAAAACTAACAATCCAATTAAAAAATGGGTATGGGTCCTGAATAGACACTTCTCCAAAGAGGACATACAGATGGCCAGTAGACATATGAAAACATGCTCAATGTCACTAATCATCAGAGAAATGCAAATTAAAACCACACTGAGATATTACCTCACACCTGTGAGAAAGGCTATCATCAATAAATCAACAAACAACAAGTGTTGGTGAGGATGTGGAGAAAAGGGAACCCTTGTGCACTGCTGGTGGGGATGCAGATCAGTGCAGCCAGTATGGAAAACAGTATGGAGTTACCTCAAAAAATTAAAAATGAAACTACCTTATGACCCAGTGATTCCACTTCTGGGAATGTCTCTGAAAAAACCTGAAACACTAATTGGAAAGAATATATGCACCCTTATGTTCATTGCAGTGTTATTTACAGCCAAGATTTGGAAGCAGCCCAAGTGCTCCTCAGTAGATGAGTGGATAAAGCAGCTGTGGTACGTTTACACAATGGAATACTACTCATCTGTGAAAAGGAAGAAAATATTCTTTCTCACACAATAGATATCAGATTCCAAATTATAGTTTCTGGAATAGGAGAAGTTCAATGGCAGATTTTGGTGAATGTGACCTTATGTATTATTACAGATTCAACTGAGTACCAAATCTGAATCCTCAGGGAAATCAACTAAATAGGTAATATTAGAAGGATTATTATTTCTTAGCTGTAAATATTTTTAAAGACATAAACATAATGAGTAAAGCAAACACATTAGCTTCAGTAAAGGTACTTCAAGTGACTCAGGAACACTGCTGAACTGTACTTTCATTCCATCCTAACTGTGTCTTTCTACATAGATCCCAGGCGTCTTTCACTAAATCCACTGCTGCATATGTTCCTGTGTTCTTGTTCATGTCCAGCAGGACAGAGAAAGAATGTTTGTCTTCACATTGCCTTCAACAATCCTGTGATTAGCTGGTCCAAAGAGGACTGTCTTAGGCATTATCCAAATCATCAGTAGTCAGCATAATGGATTTACTTTGATTTATTTTGTCCCAAGTCCCCTCCATCCTACTGAAACTAGCAGGTGAGGACTTCTCCCCTAGAACCACATGAGACCTTACATGGAAATTGGAGTTGTTAGAAAGGAGAAGGAGAATATGAATGCAATAAAATATTTCTAAAATAGACACTATTTAACAAGACATATGCTATTATAGGCATGCTCACTTAGAGAGACCAAAACACCTTTCATTCATAAAAGGGAAGCCCAATTCACAAAATTCCTTGTGCATTATCCGGTACAACGTAGTCCAGGTTATGCGGTTAGACGAGACCTAAGAGATCATCTAAACATGTCACATTATGAATGAGAAAAGAAATCAGGGATCCAGAGAGAGAAAATTATTTGTCTAAAGACAGAATAGAGAGGGTGGCAGATTGGCACCTAGGCAAATTCAGTCCTAGTCCAATACACCTTATGTTGATTATTAATTTCTCTTGAGAATTATGTAGAAGCAGTGAATCCAAGATAGAAAATCACTTCTGTTATAACTGGTGAGAGCAAAAGCACTTATATCTTCCCACTGCTGGTAGGAACTAAAATTTCAAAGGATAAAGCCCTCCCATAATGGTTCTCTAGCTTGGAAATAGCTCTACGTATAACTTTTCAAGTTAAGAGCATTCCATTAAAAAGAATGAAACCAGATGCACTTTTTAAAGAAATCCAAGTAATCATTATGAGAATGCCTTGCTCATTTCTCAGAAATTAACTTGTGTTAGTGGGAGTTCCATTATAAAAACACATCATTCTTTACTTGAGGATTAACTAGTGTAAGGAGAAGAAAGGATGTTCCATTAAACTGCTCTTTCTGATAGCTGAATATAAGGGTATTACTTTGGGAAGGACCTGCACTATTTCAAAGCACAGAACACAGTTGGTTAATAAATGAGTCTTGAGCACTGATCTCCAACCTTTATGGAGTTGCCTGGAGACAATTTATCATAATTTGTTTGATTTTGAGATTTCCTCTAGTCTTCCTCTCAAGTCCAGCTGAAATTCTACTTCCCTACGAAACTTCTTTAAAATTTTATTTTAACTGACAATTTCAAAACTCTCTAATCTCTCACATAACCAAACATTGACTACACTTGGAAATAGTATCACACTGCTTGGCATTTACTTGTTCCCTATTGACCTTAGAGAACAAAGTCTTAGTTCCAAGGTATGACCACAAGTTACTCCATTTTAGAGAAACTGAATAATGTCTCTTCCCAAACCAACAGCTTTTAGATTTACATGATATTTAAAACTTGATATATAATGAATATATGGTGGATGATGAATTGAATACATAGAAGGGAAAGTTTTGGTCAAAAACACAATCATTTTGTGATATTTATTTTAAGATTTTTGTGACCTGATTGAAATGAATACATTAAATTAGTTGTCACAAAAGTAGATGAGACTCTTTTAACTAAAAAACTTGAAATTGTCTTATGGGTATATATGCATGCATATACTTAAAGTATTTTTTTAATTGGGAAATACAGTGCACATATAGAAATGTGCATAAAATATAGTGTAGACTTTAATTAATCATTGCAAACTGAACCCTTGAATAAACACTTCCCTTGAGAAGAAATAAAACATTGTTAGCATACCCAAAGTCTTACCTTTCCCTTCACATCACAAACCTTCTCTTCCTACTAACTTTTACATTCTACTTCCCACCCTTATTTTCCTCATGTTTTTTGCCACATGGGTATGCATGACTAAACACTAACAGCATGCATTGTTTTCTACCTCTCTTCTTTTGATCAACATTATATTTGTGAGATAAAATCAAACGTTTTATGTCACTGTGGTTTGTTCATTTCCTGGTTGTATAGAGTACTGTAAGTATGCATATAACACAGTTTATTGACCTATTCTACAGTCATTAGACATTTGGATTTTTTCCAAATTTAGACTAGACTATCGTTAACATTCAACATTCTTCTATGTGTCTCCCCAAGTACATGCACATGTAACTTGGTAGGTTTTCTACTTAGGGTAGCTTTTCTCAACAGAGGCACATTGGATATTTTTGTGTTGGATAATCCTATTTTCTGGTGGGCTATCCTGTGAATTATAGAACATTTTGCTACATTCTTGGCCTCTATCCAAAGGATGCCAGTACCACTACCATACTCCCCACCCCACTCACAATGTGAATAATCCAAAAAAAAAAGCCTCCAAATATTGGCAGATGTCTTGGTGAGGGAGGGACCATTGCACATAGTTGAGAAACACTGACCTAGGAATTTGTCCAGGTTTTGTAAACAATAGCCAACATTTTTTCAAAGCAGATTTTCCAATTCTCCTTCCACCTGAGAATTCTAGGGCCGTCATAATAAAACCACAGATTGGGTTAAACAACACACATTTATTTTCTCAGGTCCTGGGGAGCTGCAAGTCCAACATCAAGGTGTCAGCAGGTGTTGTTCTCTTGAGGTTTCTTTCCTTGGTTTGCAGATGGCCATTAGTTCATTGTGTCCTCACACAGCCTTTCTTGTGCAGAAATACCTCTTCCTTTTCTTATAAGAACATAACTCCCATTAGATTAGGACCCTACCATTATAACCTATTTTAACCTTGATTACTTCTTTATATGCCCTATATCCAAAGACAGTCACATTTAGGGTTAGAGTCTTAAACATATGAATTTTTAGGACAAAACAATTCAGTCCACAACTCTAAGTACTATCAGATTTTCAATATTTGCAGCTCCTGAGATATACTTGTATACCTGGTAGTTTCCCTTATTATTTCCTTGATAATTCATGTGTTTGACACCTCATCAAATGTCAGTGGGCCATGGAAATCCTCAAGGTGTGAAGCTGCTGTTTAAGTCTTTTAGCCAATTTTTAAAAATCTTTTTTGTTTTTCTTACTGATTAAAGTTGTTTAAACATTTCCTTTGTGAATCATTGCAGGTGTCTTCTCCCACTACGGGGCTTTGATTTTTCACCCTCGTAATGGTTTTATTGAAGTAAAATATGTACTGTTTTAAATGTAGTTAAATTCATCTGTCTTTTTTTATTTTGATCTGTGTTTTGTATATGTGGCTCATAGCATGAAGTTGGGGTCAAGTTTTTATTTTTCTCTATGGGTGCAAAATTGACCATCATTATTTAGTAACAGACCAGCCTAGCACATTGTTCTGTTGTGCCAATTTTGTCCTAACTGAAACTACTCCATGTCCTATTTCAGAAACCTGCTATACATTAAATTATAATTTCTTGGAGTGAGAAAGCTCTCTTTGACATGCTTTAAAGAGCATTCGGCACCTACTGCTATGCAGAAGTACTTCAGGCAACACAATTAGGATGAGAATTTTGATACATTAATAGATTATCTGTTCTTTTACATGCTCCATCTCTGAGCTCGGGGTCCTGTTTTATTTCCACAGTAACTGACAGAAGTTAAATTCTTAACAATTGGACCTGTGTGGAAATTCCATCTCCAGAGATGGAACCAAATTCCTGCAGGTCAACTACATGTTATAAGGGGGGTTTAGAGGGAAGTATCTGGAACTCTCATTATGTCAGATATTAACAAAGAAGGATGTTTTGAAATAATTTTTAACATTTCCTAGGTACCCTACTGTGTGTCAGATTAGTTCTTAATATACATAAGTTTGTTTTAAATCCTCAAAGCAGCACAGTAAATTGGGTCATGTTATTAGCTCTGCTAATTTGATAAAAAACTTGTGTGCCCAGAGTTTCCCAGCTAGTAGTACCAAAGTTAGGATTTGAATTATTTTTCACCTGAATACAGAGTCTGAGTATTTAAACAGTTAGTTACAATGTATCTGGGCTGATGCAGAAAAGCCTAGAGGAAGCCACCTTAAGTGTGTTTAACATTTGAAGTTTTATCAATGGGAAGCAGAAGACAAATATGTAGTGTAGTGCTCCAAAAGTTAAGGACCAGCTATTTAGGGTTTTAGGTGATAGATTTTTTTTTCTCTATGTTAGGAAAATATCTACAGTTACTTGAGCAATCAATCATTCTTCTGAAAAATAGAATAGCTTCCTCGGGCCTCAAGAGTTTCGTAGCACTTTTGTGGTATTTAAATTAAAAAGCTTCCAAAAAGCTGTGGTATATATACACATTGGAATACTATGCAGCTGTAAGAAAGAGAGATCTCTTATCCTTTGAGATGGCATGGAGGGACCTGGAGAGTATTATGCTAAGCAAAACAAGCCAATCAGAGAAAGACAAGTATCACGTGATCTCACTTATTTGTGGAATATAATGAACAAAATAAGCTGATGAACAAAATAGACCCAGAGACATAGATGTAGGATACAGACTGACAAACCTCAGAGGAGTAGGGGAGAGGGGAGGGAAGAGATAAACTACAGAACTTATATGAATGTATGCATAACCAATGGACATAGACAACAATGTCTGGGGGGGGGGGGTTCCGGAGGAGGGTGTCAATAGGGAGAAAAAGGAGAAACATCCGTAACAAAAATATATTAATTAAATTTTTTTAAAAAATTAAAAAGCTAGGAGAGAGTTCTCTATTGGATGCAATGTTGGCGTAGCGGGCTTCTAAATGTTCCTCCAAATAAAAAATATTGCCACTTATAACAGTAAATGTCTTTCTTATTATCATATTTTACTCGGCTCATTTTTGTGCATGAAGAATATGTAAAAGAAAGATCTTCCTATCCCCTTAGCTTACTGACACATAATTAACAAATATAAACAGTAGGTTATAATTTTAAAGTAAATAATAATAATAATAATAATATCTGCTATACTTGACTTCCCTGATCAAAGATAATTTTTTTAATGATATCTTTATGTGAATGAACAATGATGGATTCTCATGTTTTCACTTTGATTGTGCAGATGACAACATATCTACTGTTTAAAATAAAAACCCAAGCCCCACATCATTATTATAATGCTTATGAAGCTAGAAAGTGCACTTTGATTAAGGTAGCAATCATCTATAGGTCTTACAAAGCAGAATTCTGATTCAATAGGAGTACAACAAAGAAACAGCCCAAAACAAACCCTTTTTCTCTAACCCCTGAGTTGGTGAGGATGCCAAATATAACATTAATAAAAGTTTGAACTCCCAAGCATTTCTGAAAATTGGTGATATTGTGCCATTTTTTCTCATAACTATAAGCTACACATTTAGACCAAATTCATGATTCCATTAGCTGTTGCAACTGTACAGAGGGACAGTGATAGGATTAGGATAGAGTATAGCATTGTAACAAACTGCAGAATCTAAGGACCTTTATAAAAATGTATCCCTTACAGTGTCTGTTGTAGACTGGGCCTTCTCTTTGGGACAGCTCTTTTATCAGTAACTTGATAATTGAGTCAGTTTCACATTTTTGGTTCCATTACCTCAAACATGACCATAGGGATAAAGTGATAGATGTGTGTGAATCACAATTACATATGCAATTCAACAATTAATTCTAGAGCCTGATAATAAAGAACATTTTATAAAGGAGGATATATCTGTTTCCTGTTAATTGTTACAGTGTGTCAAAGTTAGGGATTTTGACTGTTTCAAGTTTGACAATAAAATTTTCATCAGTATCCTGTGTATTGTGCTTGAACATTAAAGAGAGATACAGGGGACTTTAACAATTAAATTTGGGGCATTAAGAAGGAAATGACCACATTAGCAGCTGTAAGCACTACGCATGAAATATATTCATTAATTCTTAGGAAAGGCATATTCTTTAGGGTTATGTTCAATGAAATGTACTTATAATAAATAATAATGACATTCATTAAGGTCAGAATCATTAGACTAAATATATGCTGGTTACACAACAAATTTAATTTTTTCGTCAGGAGAAGTTCAGTTTCAGTTAAACTCTCATTCATTATTATATTTAATAGTCTCACTGAATACTAGTAGATAAAATATAAATGCAGTTTAGATATGTTTTTTTTATTATAAAAGAGACAACTGGTTTAGATTTAAGACATAAAATGGAATGTGCTACCATATGAGGTAATGGTTTGAGAAATTATTTTAATAAAGAAAGCATCATTTCAGTGAAGTAAAATATAACAAAGGAGAGAATCAATACAACACTAGTCAAGAATCCCACTCTGGAAGTCAGACCTGATATGTTTCAGAATTTAGAGATTCTCTAATATTTGAAAAGTAATATAGTATGAGACTCTACAATTAAACACCTTGAACTTTCTCAAACAAAAATAAGAATATTCAATGTAAATGTTATACATAAAGAATATACATTGCCTCATATCTGTACAGGACAGGTTTTTTCACCATGAGTTCAGGTCAGGTCAGGTTTGCAAACAAATGAGTTAAAAGAAACAGAAAACCTTCTGGATTTTTTGAAACTTTTGAATTTTAGAATGATGAATAAAAACTGTAGATGTGTATTAATTCGTTAGTGCTAGATATATACACAAATAAATGCATACATATTATTTTGGCTACATAGAGAGTAGTGATCATTTCATAAACTTGGTCAGTGAACTAGGTTGTCCTTGGTGTTAGCCAGCATCATATGTAAGTCTCAGCTTCCTCACTTCTTCCAGAGCAGAGCCTGGAACTACACTTCCCAGAATCCCCTTTTTCCTGCCACCGAGGACCAATCATGCAACATTTGGAACTTGGAAGATATAAAAAGATTATTCTTCTGAGGCCACTGCAGGCAACTAAGTGGGAAAATGAATGATCTAGGTAAAGTTCAAAGTGATTGATGAGCATCTGAGAATCATGCTGGGATAGTATTAAGTCTCTTCCTGGAGGGTCTAGAGAATCTGAAGAATTTGCGTGTGAGCTCTGGAGAATGATTCCCCCTAACTTTGGGGTTGTAGGTTGAGAGTCTTGGTGATTGTTTCCCTTAAATCTGGTTAAAATCCTTAAAACCAAAGTACCTTGAGCAACTTCTGTTTTTAAGAGTTAATTCTAAGACAATCAAGAACACTCAGTGAAGAACCAGTCTCAAACAGTCTAAAAGTGCTGCATTTGTTCGAATTGCTTCTGAAATGTATTTAAAAGCCAATAGAACATCTGGAAACAGCCCAAGTGTCCATCAGTGGATGAATGGATAAAAAAGCTGTGGTACATATACACAATGGAGTACTACGCAGCTGTAAGAAAGAAAGATCTCTTATCCTTTGAGACGACATGGAGGGACCTGGAGAGTATTATCCTAAGCGAAACAAGCCAAGCAGAGAAAGACAAATATCACATGATCTCACTTATTTGTGGAATATAATGAACATAACAGTCTGAGGAACAGGGTAGACCCAGAGATGTGGAAGTAGGGTATAGACTGACACCCCTCAGAGGAGGGGGTGGGGGGGGGAGGGAGGAGATAAACCACAGAACTTATGCGCATGTATGCATAGCTGATGGACATGGACAACAGGGCTGGGGACGGGGTGGGGGGATGGGGAGGAGGGTGTCAGTGGGGAAAAAAAGAGAAACATCTGTAACAAAAATAAATTAATAAAAAAAAAGAGAGAGAAAAAAGATATAGATAGATATAGATATATAGATATATGAATGAGAGATAATATGGCATAATAGGAAGTACAAATAAAAAGGTTATGTTATAATAAAAATATCTTTAAACAAAAAAAAGCCAATAGAATGTATAATGTACAGAAATGTACCAATAATAAATTTATAATTTTCTATATCTAACCTTGTCTAAACAAGGTTATTTTCATTGATCATCCTTTCATACATATAATGATCTTTACTATAGGACCATGCTTGCTTTCTAAAAATAAGTCTAATATACTGTGGCATTTTGGTATTTCAAACAAATAAACAAGAAATTGTTAGGATTATAATTACTGTGCTTTCCCAAGGCATGTTTCCTCTCCTTCTCCTTCTCCTTCTCCTTCTCCTCTTTCTCCTTCTTCTTCTCCTTCTTCTTACTATTATTATTTATTAACTAATCCTGCCCTCTTTTCATTGATCTTTATTGACTATCCCTTTGTGTATCCCAAATCGAAGATTTTCTGTATTATTTTTAAGTTCTTTAGGGTTAACTTAGTCAATGAAAAGGAGTGTTGCTGAATATCATTATTTTATTAGATATCTGAAAGTTTAAACACACAAATTCTGTGCATTTCTCCTGGAATCTTTTGAGTTCAGGCCTTTATATAAATCTAAGCCTGAATTTCCTACCTACTTCTGTCATTTGGAGTGACGTTTCTATGCGAGTGAATTGCACTATTTCCAAAATGAGAGTTTGTAAATAGAGTTTGTTATTCTGAGTTAAGTGCTTCCAAACGACTCCATGTGGTTTTGCTACTAATATCAAGATTTGTGATGCAACATATATACTGGCTAACGATCCCATTCTCTGATGATAACTTGACAAACTATTTGGCACGGGGAGAATTGTTCACAGCTGCATGCAAGATGCCACTGAACACAAAATGGCAAAATTACTTATCGTTGGCATATTGTTAACCACCTCCCCTCAGAACAAAACACAACAAATGTACTAATTCCTCTTTGTTCAATTAACTTAGGAAAGGACAAGCCTAGGAGAATGCGCCATAGCTGAAGAAAAAAATAAAATGCAAAAAATAAGCTATACAGACATACTGGAGAGACTGATACATCTGGGTGCCCACAGGGTTCATGGACGCCATCTCTTCTTTTGTTTCCTCATACTGGTATATGCTGGCTTCATATCACAAGAGTGCAACTGCAATTTGAGATTAAGCACTAGCAAAAGACAGGTGAATAAGTTTACCCCGGGGTAAACATTGCTTAGTTCCAAGTAAATAAATTCATTTATTATTTCATGCAATCCTCAGACTTTGTCATTGGTTATACTCAATGTAGATAATCGTAATGAACTCTGGAAGATTATCTTTTATTTTTATTTGTTGCCAGATTTCTTGTCTCACAACATTTTTGTCTTCCTTTACTCGTGTACATTTTACTGTTATCTTAAAAACATATATAGGTAAGGGCTTTCACTGAGAAAATGTTTGGGCTGTTTTATTTATCTATTTTTGAAGTTAGGGAATAAACTATAAATTATATTTCAGTTATATTTAGCAGAGCTCAAAGCCTAGTCAAAACCAGCTAGTTCCTTTGGAATTAAACACTAAACAAGCAGTCAGAGCTAAATGTCTAGCTTGTCAGCTTCAGGCAATGACCTTATTCCAAGAAACAAGATGACCTTTGGAACTTCCTCCTTTTAAACATCCTGCAACCTACTGCATGGCTATTAACGATTCCAAGATAAATCAGTAGCTTTCCAAACATCATGCCACTCTGAAAGCTTTCACCAAATGGCATAGTTACCAATTTAATTGATACTTAAAATTATGACACTAAAATATTCTGTATTTCAAGCACTTACTTTTTTGATGAGCTAATCTCCTGTTTGAGAAAAACAAACAAACAAACAAACATATATCCTGATATTTCCCGATTAAATAGAAAACACAATGAGGCCTCTTAACATAGCTTATTTCTAATGTATTAAATCTACAGTACTGGTTCAGTGAAAACTGGCAATCAGCATGCTTGGAGAGTCTCACTGTGTGCTAAACTTGGAATTTTCCCTTTCCGGAGAGGAACTAAGTGAAAACTGCAGCCTAAAAATTCAGAGGAGTCAAACAGAAATAATGCTAAGTTCAAATTCAATTTTATATTTTTAAGTAGTGGTATCAAATACAAAGAAAAAGATAAAAGAATGATTCTTTTTGCCAGTAGCCAATGGTTTTCTTGAGAAGGGCATTTTTCAAGGGGACTGCCTTGTGCAGAAAATAACGTTTCTCAGGATTTGACTGAGATAAGCTTATCATGAATGGGAAAAAAGAAACAGAAGGGGAAAGAAGGGATACTGGCAAAATATAGCTTTTATCAAGGGCATTTTTAGCTGAAAATAATATTTTTCTCAAGATTCAAGATAATTTAATAAATTTAGCATTGAGTATGGGATGACAACACTCTCTGAAAATAAATTTCTGCCACAGGCTGGGCATTGTGATTATGGTAAAATGACCTTTGATGGCAGCACTTTGCTCTCAAGAAAATGTCCTTTTTCTCGGTCACCTAAACTCAGTGTAAGTTTTTTGTTTTGTTTTTTTCTACATGAAAGAATGTTTCTATCTAGCTGCTCTATGAAAACTAAGTTGACACCTTCTTATTGACTTTCTCAAGGAAATAATTTTTTTTTTAATTGTGGCAGTGTGAGCAGGGAAAACACAGGTGGGTAGCACTAACTTACTTTACATTTCTAAAAGTTACTGAATGTTTCTTTTCAATTTTAGAAATAAAGATGAATGGGCAAATAAGTAAGCCAATATTTTTTTATATATGACTATGGATATTAAAACTGAACTTGATGTTCTTGTCCTGCTGCGAATAGGACAGGCATTCGTTTTTTCTAGGTTTTTGTAACATTCCTCGACTCTGTCCCTAGGAAGGCTCGACATTTGATAAATGGCTAATTGCAGTCAGGATTAATTACACAGAAAATTTTCCTGTGCCTTCTGTGTATTAAGTCTCATATACAATTATTCTAATCAGCTGAACTATTTTAGGCATGATTTAAAGTTTAAATAAAATATAAAATAATTCATTTTTTCCTAATGAGCATTTATGGAGTCCCTGACTGCAATGGCTCCTCACATATTTGGTGACTGGGTATGGTTCTGTGTATCACATTTCTGGAGAGAGAGAGAGAGAGAACACACTGGCTCACACAGCCAGCACATGCAGAGCAGAGATCCTACTGAGGGAACAGTATGGGGACAGGAACTGGGTGCCCCAGGACTCTTCCTCTGGCCTCTGCTTCTCAATGTGGATGAACTTCATTTTTATATTTGTTCAAATATGTGAAGAGGACATTTTTTCTTTGTTATTAATTCATTGAGATGTTTTACTTGACTGAAAACTTAGTCTTGTTCATTTAAAATGTTGTGGATTTTGCCCGGCCAGCATGGCTCAGTGGACTGAGACATGACATCGTCCCATGGACTGAGAGGTTCTGGTTCGATTCCAGTCAGGGCACATGCCCGGGTTGCAGGCTTGATCCCTAGTAGGGAGTGTGCAGGAGGTAGCCGATCGATGTTTCTCTCTCTCATCGATGTTTCTCTCTCTCTCTTCCTTCTTCTCTCTCTAAAAAAAATCAATAAAAACATATTTAAATAAAATAAAATAAAATGTTGAGGAGTTTAACACATTATTTAACCTAAAAGTAAGAATTTGCATTTATTGGTTATCACAATTTAACTATCTTTATAGGAAAAAAAAAAAAGAAAAAATAAATTAACTAAATAAGAAAAATTTTATTTCTCTCTCTAGTTGGAAAAAAAAAATCCAGAAGTCACTGGTAAAGGGTAAAGGGATGGTGTAATCAATCCACGTTCATCAAAACTAGGCTTCTACTCCAAAAAGGCTGCTGAATCTCCAGCCATCAAATCTGTATCTCTGCTAGCAGGATGGAAGCACCAGAAAAATAGCTTGTCCTTTTCTGATGGAGAATTCAAAGAAGCTCAATAGATCATATGTGTCAGCTCTTGTAGCTACAAGGGAGCCTGATGAGTGTCTTGCTTTAGCTGGTGAGCAATGTACTGTTATACGTTGATGTTCTGTTGCTAAGGAAGAAGAATGGAATGAATGTTGTGGTATCAGTGACTAATCTCTATAATGAGAAAGTATGCATACATGTATTTTTTTTTGATGCAGCTCTTAATTTAAAAAGTTATAATGGCCTGGCCAGTGTGGCTCAGTGGTTGAGCATTGACCCATGCACCAAGAGGTCGCTGATTTGATTCCCGATCAGAGCACATGCCCAGGTTGTGGGCCGAATCCCTGGTAGGGGGCATCAGGAGGCAGCCAATCAATATTCTCTCTCATCGATGTTTCTGTCTCTCGCTCCCTCTCCCTTTCTCTCTCTCTAAAAAATCAATAAAGAAAAAAAAATTTTTTTTTTAATTTATAATGAAAAAGTATAATTTAATTGTCAGTGGCGCTTACTTTGAAATTTTAAGTAAAGTCACTCTGAAAAACATTTTTTAGAGGGCAAAGCAATGAGTCCATTATTAGGTTTGCTTAGTTAGAAAAGAGATTTTAAAATATTTACATTTTAGTTACCATAAAATTTAAGTAAAATCCATTGATATTTATATTTTTATTGTTTCTGAATGATTTCTTAAATTTGCAGTATATTTTCTATAAAAGTAAAAAAAAAGTGTTTAAATAATTCCAAAGATTATCGATTTATCAACTTGAGACTATGATATTTTAGGGCATTAAATTTACTAGTATAGGTCTATAGAAAACTTTGTATATTCACTTAAAATTTAGACTATGTATACATTAAGAAGTTTATTCACCAATTTTTTTATAATTAACCTGCTGACTATAAACTCATTAATTTAGTTATAAGTGGCAACTCATAGATAGTACCAGTAAATTTTAATAGAATTAAACACATACATATATACATATTTTTTCAAGTAAAATATAGTTCATCTTAGCATAGTAATTTTAAAACACAACACAGAATCTTGATTTTCTACAAAATCCATTTATAATTTGGAACCATCATTATGATTACCATTCTGTTGTCAAAAATACCAGGGATCTTTAGCACGGGAAATGGAGAGAGCCGAGGTTGCCGGGATTCATTTGTCAACATGCGTTATAATCTGTCCACTATCTCTGATTTTTGGCAACAACACTATCATTCATGCCAGATTACTCCTTTTTATTCAAAAGTTTATCATGGTTTCATTTATAAGGTGCCTTGCTGAAACAAAAATATGGGCTATATATCATTTTAAAAATAATATATCTCTCCAAAGAAACAAGGTTAATTTAATTTTTTCTTAATGAATCAGCAACAACTCCTAGAAATTGGACTTTAATATCAAGTCCTCATAAAATATCACTTCACAGTTAATTTCATGATCTTACCAGGCGTGATGTCCCCTGAATGACACTGGTCTACCTTTGAGGGCTGACCCCCTTTTGGGCCCCACTGTCGGAAACGCTGCTGCAGCGCCCACAGTTCTCCTCGGTGGGGAAAGGACTTGCCCTGGTAGTGGTCGGCATGAATCAAATGACAGCTTGGACTTCTAGCTTTTCTTTGAGAACTGCCCTCAGCCGAAGAGGAAAAAATGGTCCAAGGTCACGTCACTGTTTCCAGGGGCAGCAAGTTTCCTGTGACTGGTTGATGTGGGACTATAACGGCTCTGAAGTCTGGACACTGAGCCCTAACTGGGGACAAGTCTGCAAGAGTATCCCAGCTTTAGTGCTCCCTGGAGAATGGTCTGAGGGCTTCTGAGGACCAGATGCTCCCTCTCCCCAGTTTCCTTCTGTCTGTTCTCTCACAGGTACTAATCTTAAATGCACTCTCTAATAAACCCCTGCATGTAAATGTCAGGTAATTTTATAGATTCCTAGATTATCAAACTCCAACAAGTCTGATTTTCTATGATTGACACTTGTGTCCTTTAGCCCAACCGGTGTGGCTCAGTGGTTGAGCATCGACCCATGCACCAAGAGGTCGCCAGTTTGATTCCAGGTCAGGGCACATGCCCAGGTTGTGGGCCCAATCCCCAGTGGGGGGCATGCAGGAGGTGGCTAGTTGATGTTCTCTGTCATTGATGTTTCTATCTCTCTCTCCCTCTTCCTTCCTCTCTCTTTAAAATCAATAAAGAAAAAAGAAACTTGTGTCCTTTATTAGTTAGAATTTAATTTTTTCTAGACTTGGAAACTCAGCAACATGACTTATTTCCTCATAATTATGGCTTAACTTTATTATCTCATGTTAGTTTAACTTTATCTTAAAGATAAAAACAAAAAGTAGGTTAAAGTCTTATTCTAATAGGAAATATCTATCTTCTCGCCTTTATGAGTTTAATGAGAAGATAGTTTTTCAAGAAATAAAAAATTGGTTTAACATTTGAAAATCAGTTAATGCAATTTAGCATATTCACAGAATAAAAGAGGAAAAAAATATATCTACATACACACAAAAAAATTAAAATTCCATGTCCATTTCTCCCCTTCTTTCACACATACAAACACACACACACACACACACACACACACACACACACACACACACAAAGAAAAGAAAACACTTCTCAGTAAATCAAGATAGGAAGGAACATAATAAGCTTGATAAAGTTCATCTACAAAAATCTCTATCTATCATCTTACTTAATACTGGTAGGCTGAATGTTTTCCCTTAACATCAGAAACAAGATAAGGATGTCTGTTCTTGCTATAGCTACTATTCTATTAGTGGTCCTAGGTATCACAGTAAGGCAAGAAAAATAAATAAAGAAATAATAATTAAGATCCAGGATTAATATACAAGAAGTATTATGTATCTATAGAATTGCAATTGACCAATTACATAAAATTTTTAAATGCCATGTAAAATAGAACCAAGTTATAAAATTCTAAGACAGAAACCTGACAAGGATATATAAGAACTGTGCATTGAAAACTACCAAATTTGCTGAGAGGATTTAAAAATAGATAAATATCCCTTGCTGGTGTGGCGCAGTGCACTGAGTGCCATCCCAAGGACTGAGAGGTCCCGGTTCGATGCCGGGTCAGGGCACATACCCAGGTTACAGGCTGGATCCCCAGTGGGGGATGGGCAGGAGGCAGCCAATTGATGTTTCTATCTCTCTCTCCCTTCTTCCCTATCTCTAAAAAATCAATGAAAATATATTTTTTAAAATGAATACATAAATAAATGGAGAGAAATAATGTGTTCCTGGGTCACAAGACTCAACATTTTTAAGGTGGAAATTCTCTAAATTGATCAGCAGATTCAACAGAATTCAAAAAACAACTCAGGGTTTTTTTGTTTTGTTTTGTTTTGTTTTGTTTTTGTATAAATGACAGGCTGATCCTAAATTCATATGAAAATTCAAGGAACTGATAAAAGGACAACATTGCATGGTTTGCACTACCTCAATTTGTCTTATTACACACCTACAGTATTCAAGAGGATAGGAAATAGTGTCTATTTAGACAAATGGGTCAGTGAAACAGAATGCAGAAACAGAGTCCAGAAACAGACCTACACATATATGCTTAATTTATCCACTCAGCTGGAAACTTTGACTACCAACATATAAAAATATGAATTTGGGGCCAATTGTTCACACCATTAAAAAAATTAATTCAAAATGAATCATATACTTATATGTAAAATGTATAATTATAATACTTTAAAAAATAGAAAAAAATTATTTTGGACCTTAGATTCTTATCTATGACACAGAAAAACAATTTATAGCAAAAGTTATTAATTGAATTGCTCAAATTGCAGAATATCTGTTCTTCTAAAGACACTGGTAATTGAATAATATGACAATCCTCGTACTGGGAGAAAGAATTCTTAATTATATATCTGATAAATAATGTGTGATTTAGAACACATAAATAACAGTCAATATACAAAAATAAGGAAATAATGCACTTAATAATAAATTTCCCTATGACTTAAACAGTTGGCTAGGGAAGATATAGGAAAGGAAAATAACCACTCCAAAAAAAAAAAAAAAAAGTTTGACATCAGCAGTCACGTAAAAAATGCCAACATAAAACTACAAAGAGATACAACCACAGTCTTATTAAAATGCCTACATTTGAAAAGACAAAACATGCCAAGTGTTGACAAGGAAATGCAGGAATAGAACATTCATACTACTCATGGGAACATAAAACATTAAATCCACTTTGGAAAAGAGTTTGGCAGTGTAAAAAAGGCAAATATTTCGTTTGTGGTGTTCGATCCCTGACAGCTTTCAGGTGTGCCTCTCTTTCCCACTCTGCCCCACAACTGGTCAAGACAATAAGTAAAGCTACTTTCCCTCTCCTTTGGAGCACCCGCCATGTTCACCATTCAGACACGGCCAATGGGAACCCTCACTTCAGCCCACCTCTTAGATGCTGAAAGAGCCAAGTCACTTGCTTTATTTACTACAGCCTGAACCAGAGCCCTTCTTATGGAAAAGTCTTGTTGTTTATTATATAAGTAATAAAGTGATTTTCGTAATAATTGGTGCCTACGTGTCATTCTTCTCACTGCCAAATAAATTGCTGGGGCAGGGAGAGGTGGTCAGTGGCCAGAGGGGGGCAGTAGTTGACCAATTAAAAGAGTTTGTTTTGTTTTTTTAAGGTAAACAAAGGGGTAATTTTTGACCAATTAAAAAAAAATTTTTTTTTAATTTTTTTTTCCTTTATTGATTTTAGAGAGAGGGAAAGTGAGAGGGAGAAAGAGATAGAAACATCAATGAGAAAGAACATCGACTGGCTGCCTCCTGCATGCCCGCCCCCACTGGGGATCAGACCCACAACCTGGGCATGTGTCCTGACTGGGAATTGACCTAGTGACCTCTTGGTGCATGGGGTTGATGCTCAACCACTGAGCCACACCAGCCACACGACCAATTAAACAATTTAAAGAGTTTTTTAAAAGGGTAAACATGGAATATCATCTCATACAGATTTATTTACCCAGGGGAAATGATAGCATATATCCATGCAAAGACTTGTACATGAATGTTCATAGCAGCTTAATTTGTAATAGCCTCAAACTGGAAATAACCATCAAAGGGTGAGTGGACAAATCAATTGTGGTAAATCCACATTACGATAATTATGTTGAGTGAAATGAGCCATACTAAAGAAGGTACATACTGCATGATTCCATTTACTTAAAGCTCTAGAACATGAAGGTAAATCTATAGGAACAGAAAGTAGATCAGTAGCTGCCTGGGGAGGGGAATGTGTGGCGGCAGCAGTTGAAAGGGATTACATTAGGGCACACGAGAACTTTTGGGTTATGGTTATATTCATCCTCTGGATTTCGCTGATGGTTTCACAGGTAATACTTATGTTGAAATATATGAAATTGTGTAATTTAAATATGTAAAATTTATTATATTCAATTATGTCACAAAAGTGTTTTCTAAAAAGTTTCCTTTGTCTGTATTCACTTTCTGCCTACAGCAATCATAGATTTCATTTTCTGTTTCTCTGTTAAGTGTGGTTATTTAGATCTGATCTTCTATGAATGGTCAAACAATATGCATCATTTTTTATACACATAGTTCTCTGCTTCCTTCAGCTCTTTAGGTGATCTCCATCTGTGCTCTAATAATATTCCTTGCATGTTTCTAGCAAAGTTCCCAAAGGTTGTATGTGCTGCTTCTCTTCCTCTGTACCATTGGCTTCTCCAAGTGGGGGATTTTGATCCTAGCAGAGGGAAAGGTGCAAAGGAGGCATCATCTGTGTGTTTGTTCAGCTGAACTGAGCTCCAGTTCTCCATGCATTGCTCTGTTTCTCAGGAGAGTCACTAAAATTGATGTGAATCATTTTTAATGCATTGAATCATTAAATATAAAATTATATATACATCTGCAGGCTCCTGTTTTAAAAAAGAACTAAGAATTGGCTTATACATAAAAATGATACAATATTTAAAGCAAAACAAGGCCATGTGAAAGAAGCAGTCACTTTGGTTAAACCACATACAATTCAGGAAGCACATTTTACTCTCAGATGGAGTGGTAAAAGAAACATATAGGTTAAATGGTATTTTGATTATAGCAATTACCAATAAAATATTTATATGCAAATATTTTATAGTATTACTTATAAATTATTATTTGTTCATTAGCATTAATAAGTAATGTATTATACGTATAAGCGATATCATTATAAGTCATATATTATAAGTAATACTATAAATAATATTTAACTACAATTATAAATATTTTTTTAAATTACTAGAAATAATTCAACTTATATTCATTACTTTTCCCTGTGGGATATGAATGATAGTGTGGAAAACAGATGAATCAAAATCTCTCTTCAACTGGATCATTTTTATATTACCTATACTAGTAGAAACTTATATTGAATTATAACTTTATTTTTGATGATATTTTATTGTAGAGCATATATGTCTCTTATTAAATATATATATACATATATATATATGTGTGTGTGTGTGTGTGTATACTCTTTTTTTTTTAACCAAATAGATGAATTCCTATGTTTATATTGGGCAGTCAATAAAATAAAACATGCCTATTTGCCAGCAAGGTCATTCAGAACTTACCACTGACAAACCTCTTTGAAAGAAGGTTGACTTAATGTAGGCATCATTTAGCTCAAGCCAGACTGCTGCAGCAAGTAGACATTAGAACATACTTGTTGAGATTAGAATTTTATAACTTTGTCTAATAAGACTGAATACTGATTGAATTTATTTCCAAGTAGGTAGAGTTTGGTCATTTTCGTGGACTTTAGTCATAACTAAAGTATTACTATTTTAAATATTGTTTAAAAAGGTGATCTAAACAAAGATGAGCTAGACAGAGCCAACCAGAAGCACAGGGTGGGGTAAAAGTGGGTTTATAGTTCTGAGTATGCAAAACACAGCTTTTATTATTGTATTGTTATTTATTAATTATTGTATTATTTTCCATACAAACAACTGTAAACCTACTTTTGTCCCACCCTGTAAGTAAGCCGATAAAAGCAGTTTGTTTTTCCTCCAGATATAATCACTCTTTTAAATTTTAAATGAAAATCAACATTTGTTTTCATAATCTATTCATTTCAAATACCAGTTTCTTCATAACTGTTAGAAACTTGTTTTATAAAAAAGCATTTGACATAATACTACTGAAAACTTCAACTATTTTATTAGAATAATAAATGTAATCCTTTTAGTCAAGTACTTTCTTATTACTTAAATATGCCACCCTAATCTGCCACTTTCATTGTCTGAGGCCACCAGTGATATTCTGGAAGGACAGGACACACAGAAAATGGAAACAGGGAAGGCCATCCCTCACAGAACCAGCCGCATTTGTCTTGGCTGGGTGTTACTGAAATCTCCAATGATGACCAGAAGAACAACAACAAAACCAGAATCATGGTTATGTTTGGTTACTGGTTCAGTCCTGTCTCCCACAAAACTGAAATAGCTTGTGAATAAAATTTATCTTTTCTGTGTCAGCGTATTTCCTTATTGTTGGTTTATCTTAATATTCCCAGCTGTGTATGCACCTGAGAATTCAAAGTCAATGTTAAAAAGCTTCTTTGCCTGATGAGAAATAGAGAAAACTTAGCATACTTCTGAACCAGAAATCAGTTAAGAATTCGTGGGATGTAAAATGATGTTCCTTTAGACACTAAAGAAATAATAATACATGTATTTTCCCAAGAGCATGAGTTGGTTTTCATTTGGGACTAAAGAGAGGGTGGAAAAAAAATTGAAACTTGTAGAGAAAATTGGATTGAATCTAAAATATAGAATGCATTTCTTTCTTTCTTTCTTTTTTTTTTTTTTTTAGTTGAAGTGTTTGTATCTTTTTTAATATATCCATGTCTCTATATCTTTTAAAATTAGAAAAAAAATTAGAAGTTAGCAAAAATAAATACACTCAACATTGAAGCCCATCTTCCATTTACATGTAAATTAGTGATATATATATGATTGAACAATTTATCCCACTGAAGAATATCAACTGTCACATACACTATTTCTTTTTAATTTTATAATCAATCATTTTCAATGAATTATTTCAACCAGAGAAATTTGGTCCACCCTGGCAGTTGAGGAAATCGCAGTTGCTTCTACCTCCCCAGGGCAATTTTAGCAACTCACTTGCTACCCAAGGAATGACATTTTTATGTTCCATTAGTGATAAGTGTTATTTTTATACCACTCATGACCATTTCTCACTCTGCTTATACGTGTGCATTTATCTCCCCTCCCTCCCCCTACTTCATTCCAATTATTTCCAATTGCAAGAACTGTGGAATACATCTCAGAAGCTCCAAGATGAATGTGGAGTTAACAGTATACAATGTGAGGATGGTATATTCACAAAAGTGAAATAATATATGATTATTAACATTCAATATAATCTCCTGCCTTTTGTGCAGAGTCTTAGTAGAGAAATCAGTTTTCATTTTCAAGACATGTGAAGTTCTCATTGTCGTCCTGATAAGCAGTTGCAAATATAGAATGATTTAGGGAAGTAAATAATGGATTTTCCACTTCAAGTGTGTTTTAAAATATCAAGTGTGTCATAAAATATCAAGGATAGATAAATAGTGCCCTTGATGGAATTTAAGAGATATAAAAGAAACTGCAATTTTTAAGCATCTACAGTAGCTCAGGCTTTGTGCCTTGGGAATGGTCTTCCTGAGATTGTACAACATCGTGGCTTTGCATATACACAACTGTGCATTGGACTTCTACACCTAAATATGCCACAGAAAACTCAACTCAGCATGTACCGTACTATACACATCTTTACTATGCTCAAATACATCCTTCTCTTTGTGATTACTTTGTTAAATGGTCACTACCAAGGTAGGCACTTTCCAAGGGTAGAGGTGTTTCTGAACTTCATTCTCCTCCTCCCCATAGTCATCCTCTAACTCCTACTGATTCTGCCTTATTAAAAATAATCACGGATGTAATAAACAGAAGCTATAGTAAAGACATGTGTCATTCTATTGAATTCTGATAATAGTCATATAAAGTCGACATCATTGTTACTTTTATTTTAGATAAAGAAAAGTGTACAAAAGTTAATTACCTGGCCCAGTGTCATAGCTCACAATGGTGGAGCCGGGATTTCAATGGAGTCAACCTGGCTGCAGATCACATGTGCTTTCCTACTAGCTACAGAAGATTCAGGACTTGTTGATGGATTACAGGTGGAGACTGTGGTTCAGAGAGGACTCAGAAATACCCTCATGACTTTTGTTTGAATAGCTGGATAGACTCACTGAAATGATAACAACTAAGAGGGAAAGTTGAGGGCCAAGTAAAGTCAAGTGTACAATTTGACATCTTTATTAGATAACCATATGGATATGCTAAGTAGACAGTGGGCTATTTCAGTCTGAAGTCTGAAGAAGTCAGGGCTGGAGATAGACATTGGGCAGCAAATGAGATATAAATGGATTTAAAACTATGGAACTGGATGAAAGATTTAGAGTTAATGCAGATGGAAAACAAATATTTTTCATCGTAGTGTTTATTCAGTTCCTAAATCATAATGGGTGCTCCATAAACCTTTGCTGAATGAATGAATATATATAAATAGAACCCCAGTATGTAGGCCGTCAGCTGTAGTCCACACTGATACATGAAGAGCAACTGAGGATGGCTCATACCCTTAGCTGTTCCACGTTTAAGCTACATTAGTGATAGAAAGTATGTGATAAGGTAAAATAAAAAGAGCTATGCCACAGAGTTACAGAATTCTAGTTAAGGTTCAGATTTGACAGTTTGAATATTGGCAAGTCACTTAATTACCAAAATCCTGGTTTTGTTTAATAAATTGATCCGGATGGACTTTCCAACTTTAAAATTCTAGCACAGAAGTGACTAGACAATGTAAACAATCTCATTTGAAATAATAAAAATACATCGAAGTACCAATGATACAAAGCGAGGAGGTGAGTCAGGACCAGGTGAGATTTCAGAGAAGTGAAATTAGTTAAGAACCATACATTTTCATGTATGTAAAGTAAAAGGCAAACATTTCAGAAGGGCAAAGGAAATTATTTATTGCAATCTGGTAATCTTGCTTGTTTTTCAGCCTTGCTTCTAGGGATGCGTGCCAATGAACAATGTTTTCTCGCATTGATCATCGGCAAGAAACACTATTATTAGGGAGATATGCAAGCATCGTCTGGAGGAGGATTTCTGAGTGGACAGCCACCGTCTTTGCCTCCATGATTCTTAGATTTATGCACCAAGACAGCTCTTGGGATGAGTTAGCATTCATCATGCTTAATGACATTGCTATCAGTTTCCTCTCTGTGTCACTAGAGAAGACAAGGCGCTCTTGCATTTACTTTTCAAACACCTTTTGTTGCTAAAAGCCAGCAATTAGCACCATACGTGATATGATAATTATTTTTATTTGCTAATGAACAGCATCAGCCCTTTCTTATGTTTAGCTCACATTTGCAGTAGCATAATTACATGGACAGCAGAAAAAGGAGCCCCCACTCACCCCTGCAAACATTCTATTTCAACCTTAAATATCCCACTAATGATTCAGAAGAAAAAGGAAGAAGGGGAGGTTGCACCTGTTCTTTTCAAGTTGTGTCTTTTATATATTTGAATAATTTTGAAACATCTATTGTACTATATTGAAATGTAAAATAATTATTTAAGGAACAACAAAGTGTCACTCAAAATGTTTAGCACACACCAACTCTGAGAAAGGATCTGTGATATAGGTCTGCATTTTTTAATTTAGACCATCAGTTAATTACAATTTGAAATGAGGAAAACTCCAGTCAGATATAATATTTGAGACCAAAGTATTCTCTCAAACAGACCAGCTTTCAAATTCATCATAAATCCAAATTGTATTACTTCTGATAATGCAATTTCTGTTTAATTATTTTTCCTGCATTATCAAATGGTTGGTAAGATCTGTCTTGTGATTTATATTAATGTTGGCTAGGTATAATTAAATTTTAATGGTGTGAATCACAGTATCTATGTCTTCAATTTATTGTATGTTTTTAAAAAGTCAATGATTAGGGAGAAATAAACAGAGCTCCAAGGATCAATTAAGTATTAGACAATTCCCTTCTGCTCATCTCTGAGCGCTAGAGGACTGTGGGAACCCACGATGCACACAGACACAGCCAGACTGCATTCCTCTGCATTTAATTGTCGCAGACACCCCTTCTTCAAATGCGAGTCTGCAGGCTAAGGAGTCATTGAAATATAATTTTTGTAGGCAGAGCTCACAAAATCCTTAGAGTTTGGAAAACTGAATTTCAGTTGCCTTAACATTACAAACTTCTCCTATTTCAAAATATTTTGTTTTTTCTCTTAACACTGGGATTCATGATTAATGAAATAAAATAGCATTCTGATATAAAGTTGTGGGACTGGTCTACTAAACAGGGAGATTCACCATCACCATTGGAAATGAAGCACTTGAAGATTCAGATTTTGGGTGGGAATAGTATGTACATGGATGAGGTTGAGAAAAGAAAACATACCACACAGGGAAAGAGAAAGTCCACTAGAGGGATGTATGATGATATTAAGTCTGGAAAATTTGTTTACCTCTTTATATTGACTCATAAGAACCTTGGCTATTTTTAGATGTTTGCATCATTTGTGTGGCATTTCTTGATTTAAACATAATCATCATAACATTTTAGTATTAGACATGGTGTTTTCTATAGGTTATTTCGAGTTAAACAAATTTCCCCATTATACTATCACATTTTATTTTACACATTTCATACAAATTTTGTTAAATGCTTTATTCTGAATAATATCCATATTTTTTTCTTTATTCTGTTTATATAGTGAAGTTTATTACTTCATTTCTCTAGTGTTGACAAAACTTATATTGTTGAATAAACACTCTTGGCCATGATATTTTATTTTGCTTATACATTGCTAGATTTGGTTTCTCATTACAATTATTTCTATTAACATTTTACTGGAAAATATATGTGTGTGTGTATCTATCTATCTATATATAGATAGGTACACACACACACATAAAGTCAAGTTATAACTAACCTCATCAGATGAATTAGCGGGCATTCAAACTTCGTTTTTTATTTTTGTTTATTTATTTTTAATCCATCATTTTTAGCTGTGCTGCATACACCAGGAGTTTTCCTGAAAATCTACTTAACTGGAATGTATGAAAAAGTAATTTTCTCACTCATCATTTCTATCTTTAAATTTCAATTATTTGCCTGCTTAATATCTGATGCTCAACGATACTCTGAAAAGTGCAGATAGCTATGCAGCACAGTTCAAGAGATGGGAAGTATAATTTTAAAACCTCATTTAAGATTTTTTTCTTATGTTTAGTTGGTTCCCTCAAAAGGCTGACTCACTAAATAAAATTTGTGTTGTTTCCAAGATAATTTGAAAGGAACCCAAAGACTTTCTTCAAACATTACAACTCCTCCAAATTAGCGTTTTCTGTCATTAAATTTGCCGTCTTATAAAAGCATTCATGAGTATTTTCTCTGGGATGCCTGGTTATAAATCATGTCAGAGAAAAAACTTAGCAGAGAGGGATCAGGACTTAGCTTTGAATGGGAAGAAGAGCCAAAAGCCTGGCCGGTGTGGCTCAGTGGTTGAGCATCAACCCATGCACTGACAGGTCGCCAGTTCGATTCCGGGTCAGGACACATGTCCAGGTTAGAGGCCATATACCCAGTGGGGGACATGCAGGAGGTGGCCAGTTGATGTTCTCTTTCATCAATGTTTTGATCTCCCTCTCTTTCTCCCTTCCTCTCTCTCTAAAATTAATAAAGGTAAAAATAAGAACAGCTAAGAAAGTATTACAGTGAAGATGAGTGTGTCTGTGTCTGTTGGATGAGTAGTTGTCTACACAAAATCTAATATACTGATAACTACATATACTATTATCTTCTCCAAGCTGGGCAGTTGACATACATGATATCATTCAAGTCACAGAACAACCCTAGGAGGCAGTATTATTGTCATCATTTAAAAAATGATGGCGAAAATGAGGATTGAAGCCTGTGAGCAAAGCTGCAACTAATTAAGAAAGGAACCAACTAATGTCCTAACAGAGTCTCTGTGACCCATCATTTACTCTTAAAACTAAACTCTTGTCATTCTCCCTGAAAGGAAGAGATGAAATGTCAACATCACCCAGGGACAGATCACTCCCTCTATCATATATTAAAATACTTTTGATTTCAAGTCAAGATATTATTTGATCAACAAACAGTTTTTGTCCAGTTATATTTATTTCATTGAGAAATTAACTTACAAGCCTATTCATTTACACGTAGTATCATGGAAGTTCAGCGAAGGTGTCCACAGTCATAATTTCATCTGCAGTGATAGAGAGACGAGAGACACATAAGGTGAGGGCCACACAGGTAACACACATGGAGACATTATACACAGTAACACTGACTGCATGAGCTCTCTAAACCAGGGTTCAACACATCATTTGTGAGGCCCAGTGCAAAGAAGAAATGGCCCTTGTCCAAAAAGCAGTCAATAATGTATCATTAAAAATGCCAGAATATAATACTTTATCCTTTCTCCCATGATCTCTCTCTCTCTCTCTCTCTTAACTTTGCATTGTTTTTTTAGCTGTTATTTCATGTCATTCCCAGTAAAAATAAATAAATAATTTAAGAGCACAAATTTCACTATTTATTTTAATATCACATAATACCTGTTATAAATACAAATATAAGAACTTTTAAGTTTAGACAGAATTACTGAAATTATGCAAATGATATCTTGTAGCTCATGCATACATATATCAGAACAGCAGAAACACAGCCTAAAATGTATTTAAATGGTAATAAAAATTATGTCAAAGGTAATATAAATCAAACTAAATCTCCATTGAAAATATTTATAAAACTCGTTTTATAAAGAGGTAATCGACATATGACATGATACTAATTTCAGGTGCACAACATAATGATTTGATATTTGTATATAGCTCAACTCTTTTTACTTCATGATACACTCACATTTACCAACACTCTCTGCCTTAGGCTTACTAATGAGTAAGTGACCAAGACAAGCCTGCTCTTAACTCATGAACCTTTAAACAGGAAAAGTTTGACATGTTCCTCAAAAGATCCCTGCTTAAGGGGAAAAATACAGATATCCCATTTTTAATACCAGTGTCTATCTTCCAGATACAGAACGACAGGAAATACAGACAGAGTCTGGGTTCCGCTCTTAGGTAGAAGGGATGTTGTGATTTCATGAAGCAATAAAAGGCTATTTATACTATCATTCCGGTAAGTCATTTTAATTTTACAGGTTATCAATGAGACTTCATCCAGAACATTATGTAAAAGGTAACTCAAATCAAACTACGTCTCCAATAAAAATATTCATAAAGCATGATTGTAACAGTGATAGCTGTTTTTCAAAATACTTTTTTTTCTTCATACTGGATTAAACAAAATAAGATTCTTTAACACGCCATTAGAGACAGTTAACATGTATTTTTAAGTGGGAGTGCTTAATTACCTGGGAGCTCCCAACAAATATATTTGTTGATTTTTTTCCTGATTCAAAGTTACATGTGAAATAAAAAGTTCATATCACACTTACTAGGAGAACAGATCTTAAAAGTTCTCACCACATCAAAAAAGATTGCAGCTGTGTGAGATGATAGATGTGTTAACTAGCCTCATTGTAACAAGCATTTCACAATGTATACATATGCCAAATCATTTACATTGTACATCTAAAACTTATACAAAGTTATATATCAATTATATCTCAGTAAGGCTGGGAATTTTTTTAAATGAAAAAGAAGTTAATATCACGAGGAAAACTGAAGGATGAAATCTTAACCATGATTTCATCTATATTATCATTAAATAACTAGAAAAAATATCAGAAAATTCAGTACGAAATTAAATTTTGGAGGCTTTACTCAAATATTCCTTCAGCTGACTCACTAAGACACAAACACCAGGAAATGGTCCTTTTAGTTAACTGCAGGTTCAGGATTTTTTCTATTCTTTATATTTTTGCTAAAATCATAAAGCAGTTATTGTCTATAAGTTTAATTTGACAATTATTCAATGCATAGTCAATTATTTCACTTGTGCAAATTGTTCTTTAAGTCATTAAATAAATGTTGTATTTCAAGTTCATAAACACCTTCACAACAAGTTCAGTTTTTCTCCCACCCTAACTCCTCTTGTGCCTGATTAAAGGGCAGGCTATCCCTCTCACACGCACATATTCGCTCTCTTTAAAAAAAAAAAATTATTTTCTTCATTTAATATCCCCTTAAATGTTTCCCACACTAAAAAATGTGAGGAATAAACAGCATTCTACATGCCTGTAGCAAAACCCTGAGTGCCCACAGCTGATAGGCCAGCATATGTCATGCTATTGAATCTGCTCCATCCAGTTGGGTTGCAAGCTCACCAAAAGTCAGTTGTGAAGGACTTCCACTTCTGGCCTGGAGGGCTGAACTTGCAGCTGACCACTCCTACCATGTGAGCCATAATGGAAGGCATGCAAGTCACCACCACCACCAACAGTGAGTAATTAAGGTAAGTTGAATCAGCAAAATCCTTGAGCAAAGGAAAAACAATGATGTGAGGCCAATATTCTTGATTATTTTCCCCATGCCATATTGACTGATAACAGTAAGCCTTGGTAGACAACAAACTGGACAGAAAGCTAATGACTATGGGATTTTGTCATCATTTGAGGATATTGCTTAAGAATTTTCCTTTCAATGACTCATCTTGACTGATTTAGTTCAGAATTAAAGGGGAAAACTATTTAATAAACCCAAACATATCTTTCTCTTAATCTAATGGCCAGCTTCACTTGTTATTATCCAGCATGAGAAAGTCTACTTCGTCTACTTCATCAGAACTTCATTAGTATACTCTCCATATCCACGACACTTTCATTTAAAAAAGCATAATTATACAACCAATTTCATAACACAGCAAAGTGTCTACATTAGGTCGAGGTGGCTTCCTTTTAATTTTTATGATCAACTAGAGACAGAATTCATCGCACAGTTTCCTTTGCATAAAATACCCCATTGTATAGCTCTGCACATTCTTCATGCAGATACTCGATTCCCCAGCCACATCTTCTTATAAACAAAATCCGAACAATCCAGGGCCCATTCACAGTCGTTCCTCTAAAAGTCCCTGAGGAGTTTCCAATGTCCTCTTCTTTATGCACTATGATTATAGAAATATGTTATTAAAAGACACTTTAATGGAGACATTTGGCTTATATTCAATACCTAAATCAAGACAGATTATCACAGCATCTAGTCAAATAAGTAATTATCTGTCACTGGCCTCTGGAGAATAATTGGCATTCTTTGACACTGGCTATAGCAAATGTCAATATCCAGCAGTTTTCTTTGAAAATATGGAGTTGATGTCAAGTAAAAACAAACACAAGTAAAAGCTATGAATTCTTAGACCTTTATAATTTGCTTGATATCACTAAGAAAGCATATTAAGAAAACTTATATTTTACAGGGATGGGCATTTAGGTGTGTGTCTGCTCATGAAATGTATTAATTGGAAGCATTATATGTATATGTATTTCCCATGGAAAGAAACAAGAAAACATTTGAGATTTAACTTAACACAGGTCAGTTGTGTGCTTCTGATTGTTTTACGTGCTTCCAACAGTTTTTTTTTAATTTTTTTTCTTTATTGATTTTTAGAGAGAGATAGAAACATCAATAAGCAAGAACATTGACTGGCCGCCTCCTGCATGCCCCCCACTGGGGATTTAGCCCACAACCTGGGCATGTGCTCTGACCGGGAATTGGGCCGGTGACCTCTTGGTGCATGGTTCCACGCTCAACCACTGATCCACACCGGCTGGGCAGTTGTTTTGAGTTTAAACAAACAGACAAAAAAAGAAATAAACACCGAGATAAACTGAGATATTAAACTAAGATTCAGTAACTACAAATAAATAAAAAACCAAGGAAAAAAGTAGCCTTAAAGTAAGTCAGAAGAGTACTGTCTTATATCCTAAATTCTGTGATCTGAAAAATGTTAAGATGCATTAAAGATTGAACAACGTTTTAGAGAAAACAAACCGGACCATAATATGAAATAATTTCAACAGTTTTAACACATTGATTTTACAATGTGTCTTTGGTTATAAATACTGAAATACTAAAAAAACACACACACTGCATGTAATAAGTAGAATTTATACTTTTTATCCAAAAAAAAAAGAGTCAGAAATTATTTTTATGCTGAATCACAAGCATTAAAGCAAAAAACACAAAACTCTTAGATGTACAGAAAAATAAAGAATTCAAGTTAAGTAGGAAATTGAAAATTACTCTCACAGCAAATTATAAAATTCAGGAATCACAAAGTCATGTATACCGAGGGAATATACAGGAATATGTGACTAATGTAGCCCTACTTCAGAGTGACTATTATCCCAGGTTTTGGAGGAATATTGCTCTCTTCCATACCCATATTTTTGAACACTCTGTATTTTTTATATCTTTCTGCAATGATAAAATCAGAGTTGTACATAATGAGAGATTAATGGGAGCAAGTTATTGGGTGGAGAACTTTCTTTGTTTCAACTTTATGTAACTCATTTTAGTACCTGAGAAAATTATCACCAATATGCAAAATGTGAACCTTTCACTCATTGAGAAAGGGATGAGCAGTTCCTTAAAACTATTACTAACAGCTTTGACTCTAGACCTTACATTTGGTATTGAATTGTGTCATATTATTGGTATGTTTAAAAATTGGGCAATACACCTAAGATTGCTCTCATTTTTCTTAGGAGAAAATACTGGAACCCTTCAATATAGTGGTATAAAATATAAATGAAGTTATTTATTAGGTACTGTAAGTCAAACTTTACCTCAGGTCACTAATATAAATTAGATCTATGCTTTGTAGAGCTTCTTATATCAGCAAAATAAAAATAATTGGATCATACGTCATCTGCGAATGATGCTAAATTCCTTTATCAAACCTTAAAAGTTATCCTTTTGCTCCTAGAACAACATAGTATAATGCTTAATTATCTATAGGCTATGGGAGAAAAGGTTTAAAGCTTTAAAAAGTAAAACAATTTCAGTAAACAGAAAATATACTATACAGAAAAATCGTGTGATAAAATTAGTTTTTGAATTGAACTTTGAAAGCAGTTTTTGTTTTTGTCTTTTTCATAGCTTATTTTGTTATTTTTGTGAAAAATGGTATCCATGTGAACAGTCCAAATAAGGTGTGTATCAAGGTCTTGGAGTAACCGATATGAATTTAGAAATGAAACATCAAAATCGCTACATATCATGCTCAGTTTAAATCTGATGCCCATTGGAAGATCATTTATCTCAACGTGTATCTATTCAAATTGAATTTGAACTACTTCCAAATGAGAATTGCCTGTTGATTTGATGAAAACCAGAACAAAATAAGAAAATTTACTTGACATTTTTGTGTGTGTTTTTACTGGTTGCAGATTCATTTGTATATATAGTTGCAAAATAGTAAACCACATTAATTTTATCAATATTTGCCATTTATCTTAATATGTATTTTTAAAACACTTTATCTGTATTTACATTTACCAACCTAAGTACACTATAGGTGAGAATAAATTCACTAGAAATTTGCACAGGAAAATAGACTATTTTTCTTTTTCTTTTTTTTTTTTTTGCATTCTTTCATTATGTCCATTAGTTTAAAATGCTTGCTGTGTGCCAAGCAGAGTGATAGGTGCCAAAGGTTCCACAGTGAATGAGACATAGTTCCTGGAGTTCATGGTATTATATTATGTGGTTACAAAACGTAAGCTAATGAAAAATAACTACCGATTGCAATAAGTGCTAAATTTAAACTGTTTGTAAATACAGCAGAGCCAGAGAGTGGAGGATGGACGTATACAGTAGAGAGTAACTCCAGGTAACTTCATGACTTAGAATGTAAGGCCCATGAAGGTAGGGACTCGGTGCACCTGGTGTGCCACCATATCCCTGAAGTCTTACAGAGTATCTGACCCATACCTGCACTCAGTTAATATTTGGGAACTGAATGAATGAATAACTAGCATCTATTTTCCAAAGTGCCAATCGGTATCCATTCTAAGTACATCATAGAAGAGGATTCTACCATAAGATTGGGCAGCATTTTTTCAGGAAGAAGAGAGAGTAGGTAAAATAGTTAAATGTGAGGAAGACTGCAAAACTGAAAGGTTAATGTGCCCTGAGCAGCATTATCAGCAGCTGATTTGGCAGGAGTTCTTAGTAGAGCCTATTTTATGTATACTATTGTAGGCATTGGCAAAGTAAGATTTTTTTTTTCAAAGTCATCAAATGGGAGTGAATTGCTATGAAAGGCTTTTAACAATTCTAAACTCATGAAATGGTCCTAATGGATTTTTTAAAAAAAGAGTGTTAGTGCACGCCTTGAGCTACAATCCCCTTCAGTATTCCTTGCTACCCACGTGTACTGACTACCTTTATATCTGGACAGTGTGAGTTTAGATAGTGAGTTTGGATTAGGAGATATAAAATATTATTTAAATCTTTTTTTTTCTTTCCTAGAGTTGGATACAGCAGGCACTGAGCCCTTAGGAAAGGTTGCATGTAAAAATATATCCATGTTGATTCCTAAATTCAAATACTGAGGGTGTAAACGACAGAATTTGGAATGTCAAGGATGATCTGACTGTAATTTAGATACATAAGACATTTCAGGTAGGAAGAGGCTATGCTTTTGCAAAATGTGGAATTTTCATTACATCAAACTTTGTGTCCTAACTGAATACAAAAAAGTTTACATTTTAAAAAAATAAAGAAAAATAATGAATTGTATATACCAGTACTAATGGAAGTTGCAAACTGGTGGCCATTGGGCCAAACAATGCTGAATTTCTTTTTTTTTTTTTTAAGAATTAAATCACATATTTTCTACTTAAGCACAAGCCCAACACATTTTATTATATTATATCCTTTCAGCTGTATACATGTACATTCTTTCCTGGTCACTGGCATCACCTGAGTTTATAACCCTTAATAAGGAACTGAAAGAAAAATGAATAGAAAGCTTTCAAATGCATGCTGTGAAGAAAACTAAATAAAAAGGCACAATTTCTAAATATCATCTTTATTTAATTTTTTACAAATAATACAAACTAATGGCCAAAGTATCTCCTGTGTGTTTTTCAAATAAAATTTTATTGAGCCTCAGCCACACACATTCCCTTGCAAGTAATCAGTGGTTGCTTTCACACTATAATGGCAGAAAACTTTTGGTCTATAAAGTCAAAATTATTTATTATCTTGCCTTTTGAAGAAAAAGTTTGTGAATCCCTGGTCTAGATAAAAAGAACAATGTGGAGTAAGGTTGTTTACTTATGTATCACATCAATTACAGAAAGGAATTTTCGATGTACTTTGTCTTATTTACCCTTGCACTGATCCTTTATGCTTTAACTGGTCCGAAGATGCCCTGCATGAATCTACAAAGAGAAATGAAATACACTTGCTGATTTATCAACAACATGCTATCGGCATAATTTAGTGAAATCTGAAGGGATCCATACACAGCTGATCAAGCTACCCACCTGTCATCTTCAGATAACACCACTTGCCCTGAAAGATAAATAAAGTAAATATCTGAAGCTCCATATGAAGTAGAATGCTGAATTTTTAAATTAAGTAAGAAATAATAAGAAGAAAAGCATGGCATAAAAGTCAAATAGATTTCAACAGTAAAACTAAATTCACATTCTGACCTTGATGATACCTCCTGAAAATACTGGCAAGTAGAGGAAGGATGAATAAATGATATCATCATCAATCCAACTTCATTTTAAGTGTCTGTCTGTCTATCCACTGGGCTTTTAAAATGAAGTGCAGGAACATATTTTAAAGTACCCTACACCATGATTAATAAGGGCAGCACAGAAAAGAAACATAAAATGGCCCTGTCTCCTTCATCTGCTCTTCTGGTGCAGTGATTAACCTTTGAGTTTATGAGTATTTTTGCACTTGCTTCAGATAAAGTATTTTATGAGTTCCTTCCTTCCAGGCAACTTGGATGAAACTTATCAGGCCCAGGAAAATAGTGACCCACAATGACTGTTCCTTTTGAAATCATAATCTTCCTTCTTTATCTGAGCATCGCATGCACAAATCAGATGGAAACATCAAGGCAGAGACCAGGCAACGCGCTAAGGTCATGTTTTATACCATATACATCATTCATGCTTAATTGATTTGCAGACCCACCTAAAGACAGATTGCCATACATTATAAATGCTGAGAATATGAAAATATCATTTTTGCTCCCTATTAATTCCCATTTGGAACGGCTCCTGACTTTACAAAACTTTTTGGCAGCACACTCGCTGATGACTGATCACTTCTTTTCAGCCCAGAAATAGGGCAGAAGCAAGAAGATTTATCTTTCAGTAAATTCCTAACGAAATAACAAAGTATGTTGGGGCAACTCCAACTCCCAGTACCACCCCACCCACCAAAACGTATCAAGTAAAAAATTTCTGACTTTACCAGTATTTGGAGAGCGTACAGCTATCTCATGGAAAGGAGAGGACTTGACTCAGGTTCAGAGATGGTACCCAGTCCTTGATAAAGGACTCTGGATAATTTCTCCTTCCACATTTTGGCAGTCGACACCTTCATGTGTGAGACAGAGCACATCATCCTCTTACTGTTCCCTAACGTGGGTGTTCATACCAAGATCAGTGTGAATCTGATTTGAGGTAACTCAGGACCTCCTCCTCATTAAAAGGTACCCCATTTTGATTGTCGCCTGTTATTGTTTCTCTCCAATTTGGATAAAGAACGCCACCAGCAGAAAAACAAAAATAAGAGCATTTTCTGTCCATGACCTCTACTATAACCTATGTTTCCTGATGAAGCAGTGTTCCAGGAAGAAAAGAAACTGAGACAGATGAAATGAGTCACATATAGATGGGATTTAAATTTTTCTTTATTAATTTTTAGAGAGAAAGGAAGGTAGAGGGAGAGAGAGATAGAAACATCGATGAGAGAGAACATCGATTGGCCACCTCCTGCATGCCCCCCACTGGGGATCAGGCCCACAACCTGGGCATGTGCCCTGACTAGATCGAACCAGTGACCTCTTGGTGCATGGGTCGATGCTCAACCACTGAGCCACACTGGTCAGGCCAATGTTTTATAACATGCTCTAGCATTGAGGGGGGAAAAAACCAGAGATGATTCCTTGGTAACACATTGTATTTTAGGAAGAGTTTCTGTTGGAAAAACAAAAGAATATACACATACCAAAATGATAAGAATAATTTTTATAAGCAATTTATCATATTAAGGGGAGATGTGTGAATTAGCCAAAAGATGGTTCCAAGCCAGAGATTCAGAAACTGAGTACATAACAGAGGACAGCATGAGTAACATCCTATGCTGGTTTACAAGACAATGACTTGACCCATTTCCAGTGGGACTGTGATTGATATTCATGATGGTGCTTGCATCTACCATATGGTATCACACGTTTATTTTTGTTTGATAATATTTCCTGATATTTCAACCACTTTTAAGAAGATTGTTTTTATAACTTTATAAATAAGGAACCCAGATCTCTAACCAGAAGATTTGTGATCTTAGGTTTTTGATAAAATTTCTAATTAAAATTTATTGGCCTCTTCATGGGGAAAAAACAATCATGACTCACAGAAGAAAACTTAAAAAAAAATTCTGGAGCTAATTTTAAACATGCAAAGATGTATACATAGTTCTCAAAATTGCAATATTTGTTTTCCTGAGAAAGATATCAAACCTGTGGTTCTCGAAAAAAAGGTGTCTCATGCCAAATTTTTTTCTGCTAGTGTATTCATTTCCAAAAGCCAGTTTGTTATTTGAATGGGGATCACACAGGCAGGTATAGGAGGAGAAATAAAAGGAATAATGAATAAACACTCTGAATTGAAGTCTGACCACTCTTCTGGGGGCCAGTGAGCTTCCCCGGGCAGAAAACAAGAGTAGGTCTGTGCTCTCAGAGACACACTGGGCCCCTGCAGTGTTCCTCATCTGTGGCTGAGTGGGACCACAGACTTCTGTGAGCCCATGACGGGATAACTTTCAGAAACCAGCTTCAGAGTCACCACTCCATTCTGCCTTAGAATCATCAGGACAATTATTTTGTTCCTTTATCCATGTATACCAGTCACCATAAAAAATAAATAAATAAAACAACACGCTCTCTGATAGTCATTTTCAGTCATCAGCAACATTCTTTACATCTTAGGAAATTTATCTGAACGTTTTCTTTATCATCTTTCATGTAAAATTGATTCTCTGAGGCACATCTTTCTCTGGAATCCCTTATACAAGGGAGATTTTTCGTCTGACTTGACTCCTGCTACTTTGTCTTAAGGAAAATAGCAACCTTGCCTGTTTCTGATAATCATTTACTTGCTCCTCCAGAAGAATACCAGTGTTTGAGTGTCATGGAATCAGTCTAAAATGTATATCAGCCCTTCCTGTGAGAAATCACTGATCAGTTCCTAGGACATTTGTCCTGTTTTAAATATTTGGCCTCCTGGTTCACTGACTCTTTCATGCACAACATTTCTTCCAGATAGTGACTCAACATCCATGTTAATGAAACTTCTAGCTAACTGGACTCTCAGTTAAGTGACTTTCTTGTCTCTTATCCCATCAAAACTACTCAGTTACATGATGATACTCTGGTCCAACTAGTCCCTACCTGACCTTAGACTACCTTAAACTCAATTTCAAAACCTCCACTCTCCGAGAAATAATTTCTTTCTAGCTAGCTAACTCCACCCACTCTCTTGTGTTCAATAATTTTTACAGCAACTGACATATTTAACACTTCAATTCATTTAACCTACTAATCGTTAAATCTCCCTGCTTCCAATTATCATCTTCTCTTGTCAGCATAAATTCAACAGTCAATTCAACACCATTATTTTTTTTTCTGACATCTTCAAATTCCTTGCTCTGTTCTCATTTCTTTTTTTTTTTACTTTGGCAAAACCAAAACCCTAATTTCACCCCAATTTTTTTTTTTTAAAACATTGATTCTATACCAGTGGCAAGGAAATAAGTGTGATGGAAAACATAACTAAGCGTTCTAAATAAATCTTTCATATTTTCCCCTCTTACATCAAATTCAAACCATTTCAAGACCTTTCCTGTATTTATACCCTTAGTTGACTACCTTGTTTCCTATTTCACCGACCACATAGAAAACAATCTTGATTAAGTGTCTATCACACATCCAGCCCTCTGCAATGCATTCATGTTCAGGTGTTGTCTTTTCTTTGATGTCTATGGAAATGGTATATGGGATCCTAGTACATGTACACCCTGCTGCCTGTGCACTAGAGTCCACACCCTCTTACACTTGGAGAGATCCCATCAGCAATTTGTTCCCCACCTGTTTCATCACTGTGTTCCCTTTGAACTGAATCTTTCCAGCAGAATAAAATCACATGAATTTATCTTATTTAAAAATCTCTTAAACTTAATTCCCTCTCCAGATTCTCCTCCATTTTCTCCTTCCCTTTATGGTAACATTTCTAGAAAGAAAATACTTTATTTACTTTTTCCTCAGCTTCCTAAACTTTTACCATTGCTATATCACAGGTCCCAGTTCTCATACCTCTATGTTGTTGTTGTTTTTTTTCTATTTCATCAACTCCCCTGGCAATCTCATCTAACGTTTTTGTTTAGATGCCATTCATATGCTAATAACTAAGAAATATGTAGCCAAGGTAATTTTCCCCTTGAACGCCAGGCTTCTATACCAAATTCCTACTTGATTGTAATCTCCACTTACTTGTCTAATAGTCATCTCGACCTTTACAAGTTCAAAAACTCAAATCTGCTCATCTCCCTTAAACCTGTTTCTTACATACCCTTACTCTCTCGATTTTTGGCAACTCCATTCTTCTAGTTGTCTATGTCGGAAACTACAGTATTTCTTCCTCCTTTCCTTCTTCCCTTTCTTCCGTTCCTTCCTTTTTTTCTTCCTTCCTTCTTTCTTTCCTTCCTTCTTTTTCTATTCCATATCTAATCAATTAGCATATTTTGTGTAACCCTTATTTAAAATGTACCCAAAATCCCATTACCTTTTACCATCTCTAAGACTATTGCCTTGTTCTCATTAGCTTGCAAACTGATATTCATGCTTTTCCCCTTGAGCACCTTTAGTCTGTTCTCAATATTGCAGCTAGAATGATCCTATTAAGGCTAGGTCAGATCGTATTGCTTCTCTGTTCAACTCTTTCCAATTATTCTTTATCCTACTCGGAGAAAAAGCCAAAGTCCTTGCAATGGCACGTAAAGCCTTCCAGGGCTTGACCTCTGTTCCTGTCTGACTCGTATCCAACTACCAACTTCATTTCTCTCTGTTCTCTGAACATGACAGGCATGTTTCAGCCTCAAAGCCACTGCACCCGGCTGTTCTCTCTGCCCCGAGTGCTCTTCGCCTAGATATCCACTTCACCGGCTCCCTCACAGTGTCCTGGTCTTTATGCCGTAACACTTGCTCATAAAGATTTCTTTTATCCTCTACATAAAACCAGACCCTGGGCAGTACCGAACATAGTCTCTGATTTGTCTTCAGAGCAGCTCATACTCATCTCAATCTAATAGACTATACATTTTATTACATGGTTTGAGGACAGGGATTTTAGACTCTTGTGTTTGTCTCTGTACCTTGTTGCCCACCCATGGCCTCACCTAGAACAGGGTCTGGTTTATAGTAGAATCTCAACAAATATTATCTGGATGAATGAATGAATAGAAATATTATTTGTTCTATATTCAGCTCCTGTTCAATTTTGAGTACCATGGAATAAAGAAAAGGAGACAGAACTTTTCACTTATTGTAAACTTTTCTGAACATACAGAAACCATGTGTCAAGATATTGTATATCAGAAGAGAAGGTCCTTCTTCCCAATTCTCTCCAGACCCAGCAATTTACCTGGCAACCCAAATCATGAGTATCGTTTTAATTTTTTGTTGTTGTTGTTAATTCTCACCGGAGGATATTTTTCCATTGATTTTTTTTGATAGAGTGGAAGGGAGGGAGGGAGGGAGGGAGGGAGAGAGAGAGAGAAACATCTATGTGAGAGAGACACATCATTTGGTTGCCCCTTGCACAACCCCAATTGCGGCCCGGATCAAATCTGCAATGCAGGTATGTGCCCTTGATACAGAACTGAACCTGTGACCACTCTGTTCACAGGCCAACACTCTAACCACTAAGCCAAACTGGCCAGGGCCATCAGCATGATTTGTAAAATGATATTTTTGATGGACAGTGACCATAATGAGCTTTTTACATTACTTTTAAGAGCAGAGAATAGGACTTTGCAAAAAAGAGAAAACAATAAAGAAACTGTGTATGAGGTCTGCAAATTAAAAGCTGTATGTTAGCACACATGAGACACTGATTTGGAAGTCTTAGAAACAAGTGGCAACTTTCTAAGGGGTAGCTATTCTCCAACAGTTTAGTCTGTTGGTGTTCATTCCATCTTGGAGACATGGGAAGTTTAGGCCAGTGAAAATGGTTTTACACGTTATATAAACTCACTGAAATGTAATTCTTCTATTAAGTAAGGTTAAAGATATTAGTTGAGGACACAAGTGATGTTATCACCTGGGATACTCAGAGATTTTGCCCCTGCCATTCATAAGAAATTGCATACAAGATGCCACTGAGCTACTGGGGGATGTCAGTCCCATCAAAGTACAGTGAATTCTCAAAATGCCTGAATTAATTGAAAAATCACCACCTTCCTAACCCATACATATTTAGTTCATTACTTAAAGAATATAGAATTTATAGGAATTTATTTTAGAATATAGTTCATAACTACAGGATATTTCTTTGATAAAAAATTGTCTTGCAGACTTTTTCTTGCAAAAGATTTCTTAACAAAAGTATTAAAACAAACAACAAATCCTGTCTCATCTTAGGACATTATCTCCAAGTATGCTCTTCATTGCTCTTTGAAGAATGTTCTGATCCCTTGCATAGAATATTGCTCTTACTGTACTTACAGTTATCAATGATATCATCACGTATGCATAGTTATGCTTATTAATAGCCCTCTCTCCTCCTGAAAGTGGGAAGACAAGTATATTAGGAGAAAAGACCACTCCCATTTTTGCATCCTGAATACATTTTTATACTGATTGTCACTTAGTAGATTTTTGTTTGAAAGTTATAAGTTGTTTCAAAAAAAAATAATTATTTTACTTGTCTTTTACTACAAAAGATTATTGTATAGCATGATAATATGGTCACGTGAGGTGGACTCATAGCTTCTACAGTTCCGCTGTGTGGATTTTGTTCATTAGGAACAGCATCCACATTTAAAATAAGGGTCATTACTAATTCAAGTTGTAAACGCCATCTTAATAGCAATTTCACATATACTTAGCATTGGTTAACATGATTATTCTGTACACAAAGTGGTCAATTTTTGAAATAATCTAAGGTTACATCTAGTAAACAAAACACTAAAATCATGCGGAAGACCCAGGTGCCCTCTGTCAATATAAGAAAAGTTCAAACCTGTGAAGAATTTTGTGAGTTTATTTGAGCCAAACTATAGACAAATGCAGGGAAGAAAAACCTCAACACATTGAGATAACGTTCAGGAGAATGGCAGTTTTGTACCTTGATTTATACATTACAATCAAAACAGAAGGCATAAGTGGGTTCCATGAAATCCATTGGTGATAGACTAGGGAGGTGGGAGAAAGTAAAGGAGGGAAATCTCTGGGACTGGATAAAAAGTAAAATGATAGGCATATACTTCTTTTACATAAGTGGGTACCAGATAGTTAACAATTAACATAATAATAACAAGAGGGGATTTGTGGTTTCCATTCTGGTGCCTAGGTTGTGCCCTGAGGAGTCTGGAAAAAAGGAAGTCACCCACATTCCAAAGGTATGTTATCTCAGATACAAAAAGACAATAAGCTCCATTAAGGTGAAAACTGACCTCTGTCAGGGAAGATGCCAGCCTAGGACAGGACTACCTGTCATAAACTGCTTTTAGTTAAAAAGTTTAAATTTCAGACCATCCTTTGTGGTAACTTTAGGTCTCTGAGTTTGCAAGGCTGCCACGCAGGCCTTCCCTGAGCTTGTCAGGTTAGCAGGTGGCCGCTTTCTGTCCACATCTCCTTAGAAGAAAACACTCTTAAATCCAGGGTTATGTCCATTAGCAAACAAGACATCTTCAAAATTAAGTTTACTTTCTTAAAAGTATATATTAAAGAAACAAAAACAAAACTTATTTTGTTAGATAACAGGCCTCATGAGACTGAGAACTGTTTTATTCATCAGGGTTCATCCCAGTGACCAAGGGAGACCTTTACTAAGAGGATACATCCAGGAAGGAAATTGCTCTCTCAGTGTTGTGTTTCTGAATGGAACGATACAGTTCTCACAATCAGGCTAGGAGAGAGAGGGGTCCAAGTTAATATGTCTATGTCACTGGGACAACCCATTCTATTACGTGCATCCCTTTCTGAAAATGTCAACCAGATGTTCTCTGACCATGTGAGACCAGGGCTCTGCAACTCCAGGAAATCCTTGCCTTTTGTTTGTATCTGTTGCTAACACCTGCCTCATTACCTTTAACACCCCCCAAGGGCCTTCTATGTGGCATTCAGAGAAAAAAAAAAAGCAGAAACACTGATTAGGAATTTGTAAGAAGGAAATCTGCCATTCCCTGCATTTCTGAGGACTACAGAGAGTCAATGCTCAGTACCCCCCAGGAGAGGCAACCGTGGCCAGGCTGGAACTTGTAATACAAACCACAGTTTATTTATCCAGCTTCAACATTTAGATATAAGCTTTCACTGATTTGTGGCATGATATCCTCCTTCCCTCCCTACCTTGTTCAAAGAAGCTGTCAGGTCGGGAAAGGGGGTAAATGAAACAAATGCGTTTTCTCTTTCAATTTCCCAGCGGGGGAGCCCTGCTGAAATGCCAGGCATGCCCCACTGCATCCACAGATGGCAGTGGCTGCTTTCCTAGTACTTGTTTCCCATTCAGCAAATTGCAGGTCACATCTGGTCTAGACTCTGCTTGGTCGGAAAAGATGGGAGTTCACATTCTTTAGAGGTGGCTGGCTTTAAAAAATAAAGAAAAATACGTGTGAAAGAGAGAGGAGAACAGAAATAAAATAGAAAGACGGACAAGTCATTAAAAAGGTGACATGGAAATCTGAACAGCTGGTATGATCTCAGCATCAGCAAACCATGTAGCCAGACCCCAGCCAACAATGAATGAAACAAACCTCGCAGAAACAGCCAAGCTATCCACGGTAAAGAATATGCTTCCAGATGTATCAGAGAAGATACACATGTATTCAGTTTACCCTCCAGAGATGCTGTGCTTGACCTTTTTTTCCCAACTCTGATTCTTATAAATAACTTTTAGGAAAATCATTTATGCTTTAGTTTTAAAATATACTTCTACCATATTGTTTTATACAACTCTAGCTCTCCTTGGAAGAATGTTAAAATTGACCAGTATTCTGTTGAATGACTATCCAAGAAAAAGAGTTGCGGGAGGAATCATGGTTATAGATTTTGTAGCTGTGAGAACGTCTCTGAGCTAAATTCTTGATGTAAAGAAAAGATACTCAAATTCAGATACTCATGATAATTATCAGTTGTGGTTTTAAATATGTAGACATCAGCCCCAGCTCCAGATACTCTGATTCAGTGAGTCTAAAAGAATGCTTCTAAAATGTACTTGGAGTAAAATAATGTTGCATATTTGTTAAATATATAAGTTCAGGACTTTACCTACACCTCCTTTGATTCTGATTTGGCAGTTTTAAAGAAATACTTGATAAAACATGTTTTTAATAAATATTCCAAGTTTTTTTATGCCAAGAAAGCTTGAAGAACAGTGGTATAAAGAAAGGCTTGAAATGCTGTCACCAAGCCTATGATTGAAAAATCTCTAGTTTGCCTCTCTGTTTATGATTTACTACAAATGTCCTCAGCATTCCTGCACAGAAGTTGTTGTATTGTTTTCCTCTCTACTTAGGAAAGGAAGTTTCAAGGTCCAATACCTTCTAAATTGTCTTTAAAATAGCCATACTGAGAACCCTGGTTCAGATGTCCTGTCAACAGACGGACAAGCAGACCATAGCGGGTCAAAGCTAAAAATGATTCAGCAATTATTATTTTTAGTTCTTGATTCTTTTATCATTCTAGCCCCAGAATTAGCCTTTTCTTGGCTGGAGTCCAAAAATACCAACCTATCATCTGGGCAGATAAAGATTCCCATTACCACAGATTAAATGAATGTATCTCAGAGAATTTAAGGGGTTTTGTTTGAAATGAAATGCTCCATTTGTCATTTGTCATTGCATTTCAGCTAACTCATGGCCCTTTAACTGTTGTCATTATAGCACACCATAGTAACCCATAAACTGGGGGGTTAAGGTTTGGATTTTTCCTTTATTTGTTGCCAGAAGTTCTTTTATTCATTTGTCCTTGTGATTGTAGTGATGACTTCTAGATGCAGAAAGATTGCATGGATGAGAGAGTAATTGGTTTAATACATAGTTATTTCACGTCTTGAGTGCTTCTTTTGCAGGATAATTGTAATATATTTTAATTGTACTGGTACTTTGACCATGTCAGTGTCTATACCACTAGACCAATAAAATTTTTTGGCTATCGGGTGCCTGATAATAATGTTTTGTTTTCCCTTGAGATTCAATGATATATATACTTTTCCCTCAGCAGTAGGGGGACTACAGGTGATTTGATCACTGATGTCATTGTGATTGTTATTTTAAAAAAATAATAAATGTATAAAAATAAAAGTAAAAGAAAGGCTTGAAGATTTTTCTGTTTAAAAAGCCACTCGGTGGTACCTGTGTTAAGAGAGCCTTCTAAATATCTAATTTATAGGTTTGGCTATAATGTGGATTGTACAGCATTAAACCTAATGTAGATATTTTATCATGCAAATACTAGTTTTTAATTCTGTTTGTTCTCAGACACTGTGAACATTCTCAAAGAAGAAACAAGGAGAAGATGATGCTTAGTAAATAAGTTACTTTTGTGTAAGAAAAAAAGGGGGACAAGAATGTATATTTGTATTTGTATTGGCTTGTACAGTCAGTTGTGGTCTCAGTTGTTTTGAAAATGTAAATTTGTTCCAATGTGTTTGATACATTAAGGAACAATTTGAGCATAACGTGAATTTCACGTTTGCTTATGCACAATGTTGTCTTTGAGAAATACCAGGAAAACAGCATCCAGCTGAACTAATTAGGAATTTATAAAATGTGCAGGAACACACACACACACACACACACACACACACACACACACACACACACAGGTCAAACAACTACCAGCCACGTTAGTTCACCTCTTGTGTTATTAACCACACTTGTCCACATCTGGTGTTCTACATTTCGATCTGATTTCAGGTGACTCATCTTCCACTAAATCACAATAATTCATAAAGTGGAATGTTTCAGACATAGCTCCCTGTCCTCTCCTCTCTCTGAGTTATCTCCCTTTTTTTCAGTCTATACTTTTTTTTTTTTATCTCTCTTCATTATTTTTATCTCTCAACTTTCTCATCCTACATCTAACTCTCTTTTCTCCTTTACCCTGGGATGCAGGGTGGCAAGCCAATGAGAGAATGAGAACCCATTTACCTAAGGAAACTAGATCTTTTTCAGGTAAAGTGTAATTCATTTAGCCTGTAGGCATTTCTTAGCCATTTAACGTGTGTCGAATTGTGCTTCTACTTTTCATTAGTTACCTAACTTCTATTATGTTACTCTCAACAGTTTTTATAAATATTGCACTTGCTAATACCTTATTTACCCTTAGTCCCATGTAATTTTTGTTTTATTTTTTTAACAGTTTCAGATTGACAGAAATTATGAAGAAGTGGATAGAATTCCCATGTACACCAAACTCAGTCTCCCTTATTACTTACATTTAATGTTATTGTGGCATATTTGTCACATATTTGAATCAGTATTGCTACATTATTATTAAGTGAAGTCCTTCCTTTATTTAGATTTTCTTAGTTTTTCCTAATGTTATTTTTCCGTTCCGGAACACCACATTCCCTGTAATCAATATGTCTCCTTGGGCTCCTCTAGTCTTTGACTCTTTCTTAGATGTTCCTTGTGTTTTACACCTTTTACAGTGGAGAGGAGTATTGGCCAAGTGTTTGTAGAATACCCTTCAACTGAGCTGTGTCTCATATTCTCTGAGAATGAGACTAGGGGGATGAGTTTTGCAGATAAAGGCCACATAGGTAAAGTGTCATTTACTACATGATGGCAAGGGTACATAATATCAACACATTTTGTGACTATTTATATTCATCTGATTGTCTGGATGAGGTTAAATTTGTCTGTTTATTCTCAATGTAAAGTTACTCCTTTATCTCCCTTTTCATACTGTGCTCATCACAAGAGACTTACCATGTGCAAACTAAGTGCACCCTACACATAGGGAGTCAGAAGCTCTGCCTCCTTAAGGGGCAACGTATCTGCATAGATTGTTTGGAATTCTACACAGAGATCTTTCTCTTCCCTTTATTTACTTATTTAAAAATCTCTGTGTGTGTGCGTTTCTAGCATCTCTTTACTTTCTGGCACTGAGATGCTCCAAGCTCATCTTGTATGTTTCCTTGCCAGTCCCAGAATTGGTCATTTCTCCAAGGAGACCTGGATCCTTTTATTGAAGAATCGTATTAAAAATCAAGTTCTGGATGTTAAGTGTGCTTGTTGCTCCTGGGGTGTTCTTGTTTCTTAGGCCCTCTGAGGGGAGAGAGGAAGAAAAGTTATGTGTGTATATTCACCTGTGTATGTGCACATATTTATAAATATGCCCAGGTGTAAATATATGTATCTATACTAAGCAAAACATGGGTTCATAATGATGTGATGCATTATCACATGGGTCATTCTAGCCTCCTTTACTTGCTTATGTATAACTTCCCAGTACATTAGTAAGAAATGAGGCGGGAGCCCGATATTCATTTACGTCACTGTTCATTTCCAGCACATGTGTATAGCAGTATCAGAACTCTGAACCCAATATATGCATGGGCAAATTTGGTTGCTTCCATTTTTTGGCAATTATAAATAAAGCTGTGATCAGCATTCCCATGCAGGTTTTTGTATTGAACACACATTCCCAAATCAGTTTGGTAAATATCTAGGCATTCAATTACAGGATCAAAGGTAGTTTTATTTATTCCTTCTCAATATTTCTTACTGATTATTTTATTTTCTTGTTTTATTATACCAGCTAGAACTTCAAGTATGAAGTTGAATATGAGTGTTAAGAGAGCATATCTTCGCTTTTTCTCAATTGTAGGAATAAAGCATTGAGTTTCTCACTAGTAGGTATTATGTTAGCTGTCAGGTTTTTTGTAAATATTTATAATCCTGTTTAGGAAGTTCTGTTCTCTTTCTATTGTTTGGTTTTTATCATGAAGGGGTTTTGAATTTTTCCAGTGCTTTCTCTTCATCAATTGACATGATTTATATTTTTTTCTTTTCTTTTTTTTCCCCCCCTGGGAAATTTTTTATTTATTATTGACACTATTACAGATTTCCCCAATTTTCCCCTCCCACCCTTTATCCATCTCCAACACACCCCTGCCCACCCCTTGTCTGTGTCCCTTGGCAATGTGTACATGATCGTTGGCTAATCTCTTCACCTTCTTTTTTATTATTATTATTTATTTATTTATTTTTGTTACAGATGTTTCTCCTTTTTCCCCCATTGACACCCTCCTCCTGATCCTGCCCCCTCCACAGTATTGCTGTCTATGTCCATTGGTTATGCATATATGCATATAAGTTCTTTGATTTATCTCTTTGTAGTAGATTCCATTGATTTTCTTTTTTTCCCCAATTTTTATTAATTTATTTTTGTTACAGATGTTTCTCCTCCCCCCCCCAACACCCTCCTCCTGATCTCGCCCCTACACCCCAGATTCCATTGATTTTCAAATGTTGAACCAAACTTGCACACATAGAATAAATTCACTTGACCATAGTCTACGATTGATTTTATATATTATTGGAATTCTGGGAAACATTACAGAGTTGTCCTATAAAAAATGCAAGAAAGCTATTATAATGATCACATTGCCTTCGGACTATTCCCTGGGGGCTTAATTACCATGCATTTTGTGCCTGCCACACAGTGCACATGTTGAAAGAGCCCTTGGAATCAAAGCGAAGCAAGTCACAGCTACTAGCTGTAAGAGCCATCTGCTCATACTGGGAGTGAGCTGGGTCTGGATATCAGTAGGGTACTAACAACACCTGATACGGTTATGGTCATTCATGCTATGCATAAAAGTATATACTATTCTTTCCAGATGGCTTATCTTGCTTTTATTTATTAGTTCATTATTAAATGTCAACTTGTCTTTTATAATTCACCTCAAGAGATACCACTTCTAGAAGTCTTCATGACATAAAATCTGATACAGGTGTCATAATTTTTCTTAATAAGATATAATATGGGTGTCCTAACACCCTGGGCTTTCTTCTATAGTAACATTTAAATTACAGGATTTTAATGATCAATTAACTTTTCTCCTAGCCAACTTGACTCTGCACTCCTTAAAGGCAGGGACGTCAAGGTCATGTGCCCAGAGTTTCTCATGGCATTTGGCACACAGTTTCTTCTCAACAGCCGTCAGGTAAGAGATCTTTATTTATAAGTACCAAATCTTAAAACCCTTTAAAAAGTTTTTCTTTTTTTGTGATTATGTTTAACAATTATAAAAATGACTCTTTTAATGAAAAAAGGTAACCTTCTAAGTAATACAGCAGGGATACTTTCAATTTTTTTTCTCCTCTATCATTTTCTATACACTCTCCATTTCAAGAGTATATTCCCTTTATTCTATGTTATGCCATTAATATAATTTGCAAAAGTTGAGATTAGTTCATGCCAAGTCCTTTATTTTTATTTATTTTTTAATCCTTACCCAAGGATATTCTTCCATTTATCTTCAGGTAGAGTGGGAAACAGAAAGAGAGAGAAACATCAATGTGAGAGGGACACATCAGTTGGTTGCCTCCTGCACGACCCTGACCAGGACCGGGGACGAACTGCAACCAAGGTACGTGCCCTTGACTGGAATCAAACCCGCAACTCTTTGGTCCATGGGCCGACGCTCTAACTGCTGAGCCAAACCGGCCAGGGCCATGCCAACTCCTTTAAAGGTATTCAAACAGAATCTTCTTTGCTGTTCATGGCAGTAAAAAGCAGCATGAGAGCTCCACTCCAGCCATCGTCTCAGGTCACACCCTGAGAATAGGAGCTCTCTCTATCCCATCAATGAAAACAATATATCAAAAGGTACAATTACTAGAATTTTAGCATTTACAAGTTTTTCACAAATACTATTATAAGATAAAATGATACAATCTTCTATATGAGGAAAGAAAGATGTAGTCATAGATGATACACATCCTTTGCCTGTTTAATGATAATACCTTCAGAGATGGGTAGAAACAATAAAATATACATAGATGTATACATAAATAGACAGACATATATTAATCTACAAAGTTGAAATGCTGCATGATGTTTGCTTTTTGCATTAACTGTGTTAAAGCTAAAATAATGTTTTCTAGAGCCCTTGAATGGCTCTTAAATATACATGTCAAATTTATGAAAAGAACGATTTCAGCAACTATGGCTATCAGTCGATATCTTTGTCAAGTTTTACTTTCATGGTTTCTTTTAAATAAAAGAGTCAGAATTATCTTTCCTTGAGTTGTGGGAATAAAATTTTTTAAATATCGAGAAGGAATTACAAAATCTTGATGAGGAATGGACTTAGATATTTTCTTTATATCCTTGGCTTTTCATTTATCCATACTCAGAATTATTCAATCTCAGTGATTTTTTTTCTCTCTAGATTTAAAAAAAAATCTAATAAAGCTTAAATTTAATACTATACATTGACATTAGTTGTCACATACATTGTTGCAAAGTCCTTTAAAATTTTTGAATAAATGAAGTAGAGCATTAATTGTATATTTAATTTATATATTCTGCTTTGAAATAAGAAATGATACATTTTGTTTTCTCATAGAAAAAAATAAATAAAACTCTTCTGTAAATATTTAGCTCCCATTTCTGACTTCTTATATTTTCTAAAACTAATAATTCTAAAAGAACTAACTATGAATTCTGCTAAAGATTAAGTGTTACACAGCAGGTATATATTAAATTCTGTCCAATATTTTTTACTCAGTGGGAAGTTAGTACATTTACATATAATGATCAATTTGATAATATATAAAAGTATATAAATTCATTCAAGATTGGGTAGATTGTCTACAAATATGCCCTCCAAAATTCTTTCAATCTTTGATTTTTATTCCTCTTTTCCAATCAGAAGTTGGAGACTATCTGCCCAACTGAACCCGAGCTGACTTTGACCATAAGAATAGAGTAGAGATGTTAAAGTATGAGTTTCGGAAACTAGGTCTTAAGAGATCTGGTATCTTCCATTTTACATTCTGAAACCCAGGCAGCATCAAATAAGGAAACTTGACTAGACCTCTGAAGGATGAAAAACCACATGGAAGAAACATCAGATGCCCCAGCCAATAGCAAGCATCAATGCCAGGCATGAAAATAAGACCATTTTAAGATTACCAGGACCAGCTGTTCCCATTGGTAATTTCACAAATGAGTGCAAGAGAGACCAACAGAAGAATTGCCCAGCTAAGACCAGTCAACCATCAGAGTTATAAAAATTGTAAATTGTTTTACTTTAAGCTACTTTATCTTGTGGTAACTTGTTTTGCAATAACACATAACTGATACTAACATGAAGGAGAAAAACAAAGAATAATCTAAAATTAACTCATTCTACTTGAAGGAAGCATCACTGAGTTTAGAAGATTATTTTCTATCACATGATTTTCTATTTATAACTTCCCATAAGCAAGTTTTAAACAATTTTTGGCAAAGGAAGACCTAGCTCTGAAACTAAATGGTTAGACCAATGTGTGTCAAAGGATTTTGAAAATATACAGCAATATATGATATATACAAAAACAAAAATATGTTGATAAAGCCTATGGCAAACGTTCTTCCCTGTTTTACACTGACCTCAGGAATTCCTCTTGGTCATGAAGCCATTTCTGGAAACACTATTCCATCAGATAAATTTATATTAGGGAGAGGAGACATTCCATTTCCTTAAAGCCTCATTGAGAGGTATTACATCATGAAAGTATTATCCCTACTGAATATCAAAATCAAGTAAATGTTTCAGTAAAATTTTGTCTCTAGTGATCTGTCACAGCAATTAGTGACGGATGGTGTTATATGAGTCAAGATGAACACTTTGACAAAGGCTGTTTCACCTCATAATACTATTGAGTATGAAATGGAGACATGCATTGGTTTATTACTATTATTATTATTATTATTTTTTATCCTCACCCAAGGACATATTTTGCATTTATTCAGATAGAGCAGGAGGGAGAGAGGGAGGAAGAGAGAGAGAAACATCGATGTGAGAGAGACACATCGGACTGGTTGCCACCCACACGACCCCCAACCGGGGCCGGGGACAAACTGCAACTGAGGTAGGAGCCCTTAGCGGGAACTGAACCCAGAACTCTCCGGTCTTCAGGCCGTCGCTCTAACCGCTGAGCAAAACTGGCCAGGAGATGCATTTGTTTATTATTTAAACAGCGAACAGAAAATTTCAGACTTGTTCTGGTCTTTGGGAAAATACTGCCTGTCCTTCTGAAATCTGCATGCTCATCAGTGCTTACTGAAGCAGAATAATTCCCAGGAGGTATTCTGATATGCCTTCAAGGTTATAAACCACTGCTTATACAGAGGGTATTGCTTCACAGATGAAATCATTCCTGGTGGATCCTGAGTAATACCTTGATTTGTGATCCTCTTTATACCTTGGCAGCCACAGGCTGCCTCCAGGCTTTCACCGTGGTTAGCCTCATGCAATGCTTCCGTCCATCTCCAGAGTATCTCACGTTGCACTCCTTGGACCAACTCAGGGGAGGGGGTGGTGGAGGGGTAAAAATTTAAATTCTCAGGCTACTTCCATGACCTACTAAACCAAAAAGAATAGAGAGAACCTGAGCATCTGTATTTTAAACAAGCTCAGTTCCTTGTCATTCTCTCTTTTCTCCCCTGAAATTACTGGCCATGCCTTCTCTCTGAGCCATGTGTTTTATCAGAGCTAATCCATATATCACATTCAAGCATAGGTGTTATTGAAGGAGGAAGAGTGAATATGAAAAGCCTCTCCAATATTATTTATCTTTTAATGTTACCCTTCAGTGACTTACGGTTCTTGTGTTAGATTTTCGTATTCATGATTATAGAGATTTGAGGTTGGGTGTTGATTTTAAGTTTTCCTTCTACTCTCATGTTGGAGCATGGGGGCCGCTCCTAGGGAACCTGAGCACCGTCAGCAAAGAAGAAATCCTCCACTGATGATTTCTAACTGTGCAGGGGACGGTGATTGGTATTAGAGGTAAACATGTATGATGTGTAAAACTGCACATTGAAATACGCCCTGTTGCAGTTCATCCCTTCTGTAGAATAGTGCTGATTGCAGAAGCAATGGTGCCACCAGTTTGATTAAGCTGACAGCACCCAGATATGCGAGAATATATGATGTGATGATTGTTTTTTATACTTCGTCAGTCAAATATGAAGACAAATTGTATTGAACTAGCAGCCTCCCAGCTGAAGAGGGTTTAAACTGTTAGTCTGAAGCTGAAGCTTAATAATGCCAGAAGAGGAGCCAGGTTTCATTACTGGTGGTAGAATTTGGGTAGATATATTTTAACCATTGCAAGTAAACTTTCCTACTTTATATTATGCATGAGATAGGATGAAATGGTGGGAAAAACTATAGCAATAGGGCAATGTAAAAAGAAAAGAGATATTAAAAACCAAAGCATTACAAATGTCAGCTTCTCTATGAAAAGATAGATAGATATGCATTTTACACTAGATCATTAAGTCAGAAAAAAAAAATGTGTATACCTTCTTGTCTTACCCTCAAGCTATGGAAGTGAGAAGAGAAAACTGAAAAAGCTGGATTCTGTCTCAGACTTTGTCATCACTTTTCCGTGGGATCATGGGCAACCATGTACCTCTACGGATTGAAGTTTCCTTTGATGTAAATTTAGGTCATTTAATAAGATGAGTTGAGATCTTTAATTTTGAAAATTTTTGTTGATAATCTATGGAGATTTAGTGGCTATAAATAAGTTACTTTAAAGATAACTAAAATCTATCCTCACATTTAAGATAGAAAAATATTTTATATTTTTCAATTATATTGTTCAATAAATTATTAATTTTATTGAGAGCTTTCAACATGCCTGTCACTATGCTAACCTATTAATACACATTTTCTATTTTTAACATTCATTACAACATTAAGTCATACTACTATTATTTTTTCTTTTTCAACGCAGTGGAGCTGAGACTTAGAAAGCATTGCTTGTCCAAGGTCTCACAGTTGGTAAGACTTGGCTCTTGGGTACCCCAGGGATTGTGACTATGGATGCTGTGCTCTTAATAATTGTGCCATAATACAAATTAACGCCTTACTGTATGTGTAATGAGTTGTAGTGTCAGAACAGTAAAGTCATCTGTAATTTCTCTAGTAAATGTTTGTTGAAATGTGGAATAGACTTCAAATCACAGCAATTTTCACTTCTTTGCCACCTGCTCTTATTCAAAGGTCAGTGTCTGGCAAGCATGTCCTGAAAATGCAGTGATGAAGGGGGTCTAATTCTACCAGCTATGTAAATACGCTGTAAAGCCTCTACAATTAAAATAGTGTAGAACCATGTGAACAGACAGAACAACGAAATAAAATAAAAAACTCAGAAGGAGATCCAAACACATTTGAAAATTTCATTTATGAAAAAGATTGGCATTTCAAATACCGCAAAATAGATAAACTGTTCAGTAAATGGTGTGGGGACAACTGTATGGGTATTTAGGAAGAGAATCTTAACCTGGACCCTGAACACACACCACGCAACCGAATAAACCCCAGCAAGTTCAGTGGTCTCAATGGAAAAATAAAATCATACATGCATAACAAAATGTATTTGTTACCTGGGATTGAGATCAGCTTTTCTAAACTTGTTTCAAATATTCATAAAAATAAAAGATTGATAAGTTGGCTCCATTAAAACAAAACAAAAAAAATTTGCATAAATCATCAGAGGAACAATCAAAAGACAATAACAAACTGAGAGAAAAATATCTCTAATTTTATCTCAGATAAAGGACTCATAAAAACAAGAAAAAAAAATGTTGGCAAAATCCAAAATCTTGTCAACACACTTTCTTTAGAAAGATAAGAAAAAAAAAAATTGGCAATCTCAAAATTGCTCATGGCAATGGAAAAGGAATCAAATCCTATGAAAACAAATTTAGAAATATTTAACAAATATTCATAGCCTTTTTCTTTTAACGAGGAAACCCACTTCTAGGATAATGTTATGAAAATTTTATGCCAAAAAAGCAAACAACCTGTATATTAAGTTTTTTGTAAAAGCACATTATTGAAATCAACACAATCATCATCCACAAGAGATTGTTCGAATATACTTCAATTTACACACAAATTAAATACTAACACATAGTTTTTAAAAAATAAAAGTTCATAGTACCTTAAATGTGTGATTAGCCATACTGCCCCTTTCCTTCCAACAAAACATATTTTAATTGTCATACCAATAGAAAGGAGAAGTATACCTTATAATTTTTCAAATATATGTTCATGGAGCATTTCCTTTACATTTGCCAAGAAAATCCAAAAGTAAAAAAAGTGGACTGACAAAGAAAACTACGCCTTAGATATTTATAAGAGATGTGGCAAAAAGATTATATTACAATAACTCTCAGGAGAAAATCTAATTTAAATTAAAATAATAATGGCTATTGATAGATATGTGTAGAAAGTTGCAAACAAATCTAAATTGTGATTTTGTAGTTTTTCCCTTTAACTAAATCCATTCTGCCAATGTCCACAAATTTAAAATATTTCAAAAATTTATCTTTTATCTCTGTTCAGGCTTCTGTTATATTGCCTTTGCTTAAATCAGTGTGAGATTGGAGAGACTATAATTATTCACAGTATGTACTAGGTATAATAAGTATAGAGCCGAATTTAAAGTCTTATAACAAATATGTAAAAGCTAGTCACAAGTAGAAATAAAAGCAATTTTAATTAATAAAATAAAGTTTTTCTTGTTTTAAGAGTCACAGAAACAGAATAAACTGTGCATTGAATAAAATATTGTAGCATGATATCAAAATGGCTAAGTAAGGTACTTCAAAATGCATCCCTCCATAAAAGTAACTAAAATAGGAAAAAACAAACATCATACTCAAACTTTTGGAACTCAGGAAATTATCAGAAGTAACTCAGGAAACATTTATTCAACAAAAATGACTGAATCAGATTAAAATAGCAAGTTTTGTGTTGTATACCATCCTCGCTCCCCCCCTCAGTGGCATCCTTGAAAACAGCCCAGTATGGTACAGCACAATTTCCTGAAAATACATACTCAACCAAAATAGACACAAGTAGAAATGCAAAGTCAGAATAGACTTATAACATGTAAACATTTTGCTTCAGTAATAATACTTTAAAAAAAAAAAAAAAGAAAACTTCCAACCAAAAAAACAAAGCCCAGGAACAGAAATCTTCAATGGTGAATTCCATCAACTGTTTAAAGAAAGTTAACATCAATTCTTCACAAACTCATCAAAATAATGAAAGAGGTAGGAACACTCACTAACTCAATCTTGAGGCCAGCATAACCCTGACACCAATGCCGGACAAAGGCACCACAAAAAAGGTAAACAACAGACAAATATACCTTATGAATATAGATGTATTAATTCTCAACAGAATACCAAAAATTTAATCCAACAACATATTAAACTATTATACACCATGACCAAGAGGGATTTATTATAGGAATTTAAAGTTGGTTCAACATACAAAAATTGGTCAATGTACAACGGAATAGAATTGAGTACTCAGAAATAAACTCACATGTATATGGGCAACTAATTTTCAACAAAATCTTACAATGGAGAAAAGAAAGCCTCTTCAATAAACGGTACTACAAAAATTGAAAAGCCACGTGAAACCTAATGAGTCTAGATGTTATCTGACAAGATATACAAAAAAATAATTCCAAGTGGATCAAAGACCTAACTATAAGACCTGAAACAATTAAATACATGGAAGAGAACATAAGATAAAAAAAAAAAAGACAAGAATAACAACTGTTGGAGAGGATGTGGAAAAAAGGAACTCTCATACACTGTTTGTGGGAATGTAAATTGGTACAGCCACTATGGAAAATAGTGTGAAGTTTCCACGAAAGATTAGGACTAGAGCTACCATATGACCCAGAATTCGTCTTCTGGATATCTATCTGAAAATTTTGAAAACATTTGTTCATAAAGATATAACTACCCCTATTTTTTTTTGGCAGCATTTTTCACAGTATCCAAGAATGGAAACAACTTAAGTGTCTTTTGATGGATAATTGGATGAAGATGTGATACATATATACAATGGAATAAAAGTCAGCCATAAGAAAAGATGAAATACTGTCATTTGTGACAACATGGATGGATCTTGAGAATATCATGCTAAACAAAATATTTCAGATGGAAAAGGACAAATCTATGATTTCACTCATATGTGGGTTATAAGACAGAAAGCAACAGATGAACAAACAAAAAAACATATTGATTCAAACAGTATGATTGTTACCGTAGGGGAAGGGTGTAGGGGTAGGTTGAAGAGGATAAAGGAGGTCAAATATATGGTGATGAGCATGCAATGCAGTATACAGATGATGTACTATGATATTCTATTGAAACTTACATAATCTTATTAACCAGTGTCACTCCAATAAATTTAATGAAAAAACTGGTCAGTGTATACCAATTCAATAGACCATATCAATAGAATAAAGGGGGAAAAAACACATAATCATTTCAATAGATTCAGAAAATAACTTTGAAAAATTCTACACCCTTACAAAATATCCAAATTAGAAAGGAAGAAGTAAAAGTATATCTACTTGTAGATGATATTATCTTATATATACAGAAAATACTAATAAATGCATATTTTATAATCTATTACAGCAAAAAAGCAAAATCAACCAAGTTGTAGGATGTAAGATCAAAGTACAAAATTAGTGCTATTTTTATGCACTGGAAATGAATAACCCAAAAATAAAATTCAGAAAACAATTTCATTTACATTAGAATAGAATATATGTAGAATTAAATTTAATCAGGAAAGTGCAAGAGCTGTAACTAAAATTCATGAAATCTTTAATAAAAATTAAAGAAAAGATAAATAAATGAAAATACATCTGTGTTCACGGATTGAAAGGTTAGTATTATTAAAATGGCAATTCTCCCCAAATTTATTAACAAATCAAATTTATTAACACTATCAAAATCCCAACTCTCTCTCTCTTTTTTTTTTTTTTTTGAAAAAATCAATCCTAAAACTTCCATATAAGTACAGTAAGCCCAAATAGCTTAAGTAATCCTGAAGAAATACAAATTTGGAGGACTCACAGTTCACAAATTGAAAACTGACTATAAAGCTACAGTAATCAAACACTGTGGAACTATTATCAAAATACATATACTCAATGGAAGAGAGTGGGTAGTCCAGAAATAAACCCATATCTATGTCCACCTAATTTTTGACAAGAGTGTCAAGACCATTCAATAGGAGAAGAAGAATTTTAACAAATTATGCTAGAACAATTGGGTATACACATGTCAAGCATGAAGCTGGTTCTTTTCCTCACATGATATACAAAAATTAACTCAAAATGGATCAACACCTAAATGGAAGCTATAAAACTATAGAACTCTTAGAAGGAAAGATATGTATAAATCTTCATGACCTTGGATTAATCAACAGTTTCTTAAACATGACTACAAAAGCACAAGCAACAAAAGAAAAAATAGATAAATTGGATTTTACCAAAATTAAAATCTTGTGTATCACAGGACACTATCAAGAAAGTGAAACAATAACCCATGAAATGAGATAAAGTATTTGCAAATCATGTATCTCATAAGAGTCAATTATCCCGAATAAAGTAGTCAGAGGATGTGAATAGACATGTCTCCGAAAAAGATATACAAATGGGAACATGAAAAGATGATTAAAGTCATTTGTGTTTAGGAAATGCTACTTCAAATCATAATGAGATACCACTTCAATCCTATGAGGATGGTATAACATGTAAATGGAAAGTAACAATTGTTGGTGAAGACAGGGAGGAATTGGAAATCTCATACATTGCTGGTGAAAATGAAAAAGGGTTACAGCCATTGTGAAAGTAGTTAAAGGAGTAGAGGTACCATATGACATAGCAATTCAATTTTTAGAAACCCAGAAATATTCTATCAAAAACATATGTTAAGGAATTCCAAAATGGCAGTGGAGTGAATGGAAGCTACACAGACCATCTCCCAGGACCAAACCGGCATTACAACTAAAATAAAGACAAATCCTCAAGAAAAAGCAACAGAAAAGTAGCTGGAGAGGACCCATATAACCAGGTACAGGAAAAAAGGACACTGAATCAAGCCTAGTAGGTCTGTGGAGGCATGAGAGGGTGGGCTGGGAGCCCACAGACAGCAGCTATTTTAGCTGTGAGCAGCTCACTCAGGGTTAAAATCCCAAGCTGGCTCCAGAGTGCAGAGGGCCGGGACAGAGTACTAAATTGGCACAGCCCCTCACCTTGAGCTCTGAGAGAGGGATGGCAGACTGGACTGGAACTGTGTGGGGACACCCGGGATTTGGATGGCACTGAGAAATTTTGCTGGGTTATGGCCACACAGGATAGTGGCCATCTTGCTCAAGGAGCTCCTTCCTGGAGCCCTGGGGAGAAGTTGCAGCCCCTCCCTTGGAGATTTAACCCCACTTAGCTAGGCCAGAGAAATGCAAATTGAGGCTCATTAACAGCCAGCATCTGCCCCACCCTCGGGAAATCCTCTTACCCTGAACACCTGAGAGAGTTTTTCATTCAGTTGAGGGTTATAACCCAAGACTCATCAAGTAATTGAAACTAATAGCCTCCAGGCAAAAGCTAGAGGATAAATGAACCTTTCCTGGGCTTGCAAACCTACCCAGGAAAGTAACACTTGACAGTGGTGTTTAATGTGGGTCCTCCCATACTCATCCAAACCCAGTAGAGGGAGCCACGAACAGCAGAACACCAACACCCACGGAAAATTTGACACGCTCCAAAACCCACTGACATAGCCAAAATGGTGAAACAAAAAAACAAATCCCAAATGAAAGAATAAGAGAACTCTACTGAAGATGAGATAAATGAAATGCAGTTAAACAAGTTATCAGAGGTAGAGTTCAGAGCCATGATCTTGAGGAAGCTCAACAGCATGAGTAAGGAGCTCAACACCACGAGTAAAGATATAGAAACATTAAAAACCAACCAATTGGAAATGAAGAATGACATAGCAGAAATAAAGAACACATTGGAAAAAATAACCAGCAAAATAGAGGAAGCTGAGGACCAGATCAGTGAATTAGAAGACAGGGTAGAAAAAATCAACCAATCAGAAAATCAAAAGGAAAAAACAATTAAAAAACAGGAAGACAGCTTAAGAGAACTATTGGACAACTGGAAACATAACAACATTTGCATCATAGGAGTTCCAGAAGAAGAAGAAACTGAGCAAGGGTTAGAGAATATATTTGAAGAAATAGTGACAGAAAACTTCCCTAACTTGGTGAAGGAAGAAGGCATTCAAGTTCAAGAAGCACAGAGAGCCCCAAGTAAGAGGAATCCAAACAGGCACACACCAAGACACATGATAATTAAAATGCCAAAAATTAAAGACAAAGAGAGAATCCTAAAGGCAGCAAGAGATAAGCAACAGGTTACCTACAAAGGAATCCCCCCATAAGGCTATCAGCTCCCTTCTCAAAAGAAACACTACAGGCCAGAAGGGAATGGCATGAAGTAATCAAGGTCATGAAAAACAAAGATCTGAATCCAAGACTACTCTATCCAGCAAGGCTATCATTCAAAATAGAAGGTGAAATAAAGAGCTTCCCAGACAAAAAAAGGCTAAGGGAATATATTAGCACCAAACCAGCACTGCAAGAAATGTAAAAAGGACTGCTGTAATTAGTAGAAGAAATAAGAAGGAAAATATAACCACACTAAACAAAAATGGCAATAAATAAGTACATATCAATAATAACCTCAAATGTAAATGGATTGAACATTTCAATCAAAAGACACAGAGTAGCTGATTGGGTAAGAAAGCATGACTCATATATATGTTGTTTACAAGAGACTCACCTCACAACAAAAGACTCATATAGGCTGATAGTGAAAGGATGGAAAAAAATCTTCCAAGCAAATAGAAAGGGAAAAAAAGCTGGGGTAGCAATACTCATATCTGATAAAATAGATTTCAAAATGAAGGCCATAACTAGAGACAAAGAAGGTCTACAAAGAAATGAAGTACTAGAGACTACATAATATTGAAAGGATCTATCCAATAGGAAGATATAACCTTGGTAAACATATATGCACCCAATATAGGAGCACCAAAATATATATTAAAAATCTTCTGGGGGACTTCAAAGGAGAAATTGACAGCAATATAATCAAAGCAGGGGACTTCAACACCCCACTGACATCACTGGACAGATCCTCTAGACAAAAAATTAACAAGGAAACAGAGACTCTAAATGATGCATTACATCAAATGGATTTAATAGATATCTACAGAGAATTACACCCCAAAACTGCAAAATTCACATTCTTCTCAAGTGCACATGGGACATTCTCAAAGATAGACCACATGTTAGGACACAAACTGAGTCTCTACAAGTTCAAGAAGATTGAAATCATACCAAGCATCTTCTCAGATCACAATGGCATGAAACTAGAAATCAATTACAAGAACATGCAAAGACATTTGAACACATGGAGGCTAAATAGCATGTTATTAAACAATGAATGGGTTACCAAGGAGATCAAGGAAGAAATTAAAAATTTCCTGGAAACCAATGAAAATGAACACACAACAACCCAAAATGTATGGGATGCAGGAAAAGCAGTTCTGAGAGGCAAGTTCATAGCACCGCAGGCCTACCTTAGGAAACAAAAAAATTTTCTAATAGGCTATCTAATCTCATGACTTAAAGAACTACAAAGCAAACAAAAAGAAAAAGCCAGAGCAAGTAGAAGGAAAGAAATAGTAAAGATAAGAGCATAAATAAATGACATAGAGAAAAACATATGTTAAACCACTCATCTACTGAAAAAAAAAAAAAAAAACTTGTACAGGTATGTTTATAGCAACATTATTCATAATAGCCAACAAGTAGAAATAACCAAAATGTCCAACTTATGAATACATAAAATGTGGTATAATCATACGTTTTGTTTACTATTTAGCCATAAAAAGAAATGAAGTACAGACATACACTACAATGTAAATAAACCTTGAAAATATGCTAAGTGAAGGAAACCATACACAAAAGACCATTTATTATATAGTTCCATTTATATGTAATATCCAGAATTAATAACACTATAGAAACAGAAAGTAGATTAGTGATTCACAGAGGATTACAAGGGTTGAATTTGGGTGGTACCAGATTTCTTTATACAAATATTTATATGAATATTCAGTGATGCAAATATTCTGAAATTAGATAGTAGTGATAGCTGTACATAAATGTGAATATTTTTAAAACCACTGAATTGTACACCTTATAATAATTAAAATGTATGAATTTTGTCAATTAAACACAGTGTTATTCTTTATGCTATATAAACTACATTTATATTACTATATATACATATATAAATTGATATATTCCATTATTTCTTTAAGTTAAGACACTTAAATTTTTGAGATTCAATATAACCATTGCCTAAGAAAGATAATTTTTAAAATAATGCCAAACAATGCTTTGACAATTTTTATTTATTATCTAGATCCTGTTGCTTTCACAAGGTTGAACACTTGCAGAGTGCTTTTACATAGTGCATTTATTGGACTAAGAAAGACCTCATTCCTGTTGCCAAGTCACTTAAAAATAAGTAACAGAATGAGAATAGATCTTCTGAGGTAATGGCATATAGCAATGCAGAAAAATAAGGAGCTATCCTCTCTTTGTTTCCCATATACACCTTTTACAGATTATCAGTCCTGGACGACATCTACTGCTGCTTATCTGATTCTCTTTCCAACACCAACATCCATTCTTTATTCCAAAGCTTCTGCCAAACTGAATTTACCCAGCTCTGGGAATGAGCAGGTAGCTGATGTCTGGTCAATCAAGCAATACAGTATTCTGGCACTGTGATTAAGTGAAGGGTGGATGTGTTTCAATCACAGGCAAAGATAGTAGTTAACATTTTCTTGGAATATGACTCTAGATGTGTGCTCTCTAATACTGTAGTTATTAGCCCTATGTGAGAGTTTAACTTGAAATTAATTAAATGTAAATAAATTAGCAATTTAGTTTGTCAATCACACTAGCTATACTAGTCGAGTGCTCAATAGTCACATTGCTTGGCTGTCATGTCAAAGAGTGCAGATAAAAAGAACATTTCCATCTGCCCAGCCGGTGTGGCTCAGTGGGTTAAGCATTATCCCATGGACGAAGGTCCTAGTTTCATTCCAGGTCAAGGCACATGCCCGGGTTGTGGGCTCAATCCCCAGTAGGGAGTGTGCAGGAGGCAGCTGATCAATGTTTCTCTTTCACGTCGATGTTTCCATCTCTCTCTCCCTTCCTCTCTCTAAAAAATCAATAAAAAATATTTCCAAAAAAAAAAGGAACATTTCCCTCATTGCAGAAATTCCTATTGAATGGTGTGATACTACTATAGTTCATCTAGACTAGAATGGCCTCTTATGAATATAATGGTAGTTTAAAATTGTCTAGTAATCACATTAAAGAGTAAAATGAAACAGATAAGATTATTTTAATAAAATATTTTATTTGACCCAGTAAATCCAAATAGTATCATTTTAGCAGGTTATTGATGTAAAACAAATTAGAGTTTGCATTCTTTTTTTCTTAAGTCTTCAAAATATGGTATGTATTTTACATTTAAAACACACCTTGCCTGGCTGGTGTGGCTTGATTATTGAGTGTCAACCCATGCACCAAGAGGTCACCGGTTCCAGTCCTGGTCAGGGCACATGCCCAGGTTGTGGGCCAAATCCCCAGTGGGGGGCATGCAGGAGGCGGCCAATTGATGTTCTCTCTCATCGATGTTTCTATCTGTCTCTCCCTCTCTCTTCCTCTCTTTCTAAAATCAATAAAGAAAAAAAATTCAAACACACCTCAATTAGATCACCCACATTTTAATTTTAAAATAATGACATTGGATTAGTGTCTACCATCTTGGATCGTGCAGATCTAGACCTTAGAGAAGAACTTCTCAACCTAGCACTACTGATAATTTGAGAAGGATAAGCCTTTTTCTTGGGTGAGCTAACTTGAGCACTGTAAGATGGCTAGCAGTATCCCTGGCCCTACCCACTAGATGCCAGTAGTATTCCCCCCTCAGGTGTGATAAACATCATATGTGCAAACATTGCCAAATATTTCCTTTGGAGCAAAAGTGTTCCCATAAAGAACTACCACCACTCTTGAGGAGGGACTGTTCTTTCTTCCGGGATTAATGGCCACAAAAATGACATAAACCTAGAGTCATTGGGACTACCAAGTGGAAGTTGAAAATAAAGCCTATAGAAGAGGAGAAAGAGCACAGAAATGGGAAGATCTGAGCCCTCATGATATTATATCAATCACTTGATCAAGACTTGCCTGCACGCCATCGTACTTCAGGACATAGCAGTGACATAGGCCAAACAATTATTTTCTAGACCTAAGCCAGTTTGATTGAGTTTTCTCTAATTTACAACTAGAATAACTAAATAATCTCTCATCACAATCTAAGTACATGAATTCAACCATTAGTATTTCTACCTCAAAAAGTAAAAATGATTCATTCTTTCTTTCTTATGATTTATGATGGCTTTCAATTTCCTTCTAAGAGTTACTTCATGCAGAATTAAAGCTCCTATTTTGCATGCTTTATGTTCCAGATAAATGTATGCTATTGTAAGCCTCCTCAATATAAATCTTTGCTAAGGTATCTGCATTTACTAAGTCTCTTGTTAATAAAGTCCATTTATCAAACTTCTATGATAAAATGGGCTGCTCATATAACCTTAATTGGCTATTGCTTTATTTTGATTCCCATAATTTTAAAAAGATGAAAATTATGTTGCCAACATGACAATTCCCACTGGGAGTAAAATTGCAAGATTCTTTATGTGATTCGATTCACTGAGCCATACTCAGTAATCATGTCATCCCTGGGTGGTGCTAAAAATCAGATATGTAATCTGCATAAGATTTAATCATGGTGTAAATATGTGTCACTTTCTTTGTAAGGTGTTCTAGGAAACATGTCATGGATTTTTCTGTAAAGTATCTACCTGCTTGATTGCAATTAAAAAGTGAAAACATTTTTTGAAATATCTAGATAAAGTAATAATTATTTTAAGGAGTTTGATTTGCACAAAGGAAATTTTAGCTTATGTCAATTTTGGACATTTTAACAGTCTTATAATTTTTACTTCACATAAATAAACTCTTCCTGTAATTTCATATACACACGCTTCTCAACATATGAAACTTGAAATAATTTTGTAGTTGAGAGAATTTTACATAAGAGATATGATGAGTGTCATTTTTTCTTCTTTAATTTGATCGGCCCAGCGGCCAGATGCATTTCATCTTTAATTTGACATATCTTGCCAGAACAATACCAGACACTTCATTTCTTTGCTCATTTACTTACCCCTTTCACAGAAGAAAACGACTATGCAAAGAATCTTTATATAGAGGTATGAACAGAAATCGTCCTTTCGCTCAGTTCACGGTCCCAAAAGAAATGATAGTGGACAAAACAAAATCAGTAAAACCGACTTTGTTATGGAAAACTCACAATTTTCAGTGAAATAAAATCATGTCGTTGCAGAGAATTTCACAATGGTTAAAAGTAAAAATTGGTTATTTTATTCTGAAAATTGAACTGCTTTTTGGAATGTCTTAGTGAAAAAGAAATAGGATATGTTTAGTAATAACTGAAATAAAAATGGTACCATATTACAAGTCTACAGAACATCTTTTTTTTTTAATGAAAACATTGTTTGACTACATATAACATGTAGTGTAGTTAACTACATATAACATAAAATTTGCTAACTTAATCATTTTTAAGTTTACAATTCAGTGGTATTAAATGCATTCATATTGTTGTGCAATAATCACCACCATCTATGTCCAGAACTCTTCCTCTTGCAAAGCTTTACTTCTATACCCATTAAACGATAACTCCCCCTTCTTCCCCCACAAAAAAACCATGTCCACCAGCACTCTACTTTCTATCTCTATGAATCTGTCTATCCTAAGTACCTCCTGTAAGTGGAACACAAAGTATTTGTGTCCTTGTATTGGCTTATTTCATTTAAAATAGAATCAAATGATAGAAATTTCATTTAAAATATTTGGCCTAATCTATGTATATCAATGATAGATTAAGCATTATGCAAAGGCAATTTAATATAGTTTTGAATCTCTTATAATTGTTAATAGAGTAATCAAAATCGTATATTGAATAAATGTAAAAGCTTAAGCAGGATCCGGGCATAAAAGCTCCTCGCCATTTGATATCATACAATATGGCTCTTAACTATATTTTCTTCTTGAACAATTTTTTTAGCCCTGGCTGGTGTGGCTCTGTTGATTGGAACATCATTCAGTTCTCCAAATGTTTGCAGGTTCGATTCCTGGCCAGGGTACATACCCAGGTTGTGGGTTTGATCTCTGGTTGGGACACATACCAGAGGCAACCGATGCATCTTTCTTTCTCACATAAACATTCTCTCTCTCTCTCTCTCTCTCTCTCTCTCTCTCTCTCTCTCTCTCCATCACTCTTCTTCTCTCTCTAAATTCAATAGAATATATCCTCAGGTGAGAATTAAAAAATATATTTTTAAATATTGGTAAAATACATTATTAAGTGAAAAAATGTAAGTCGTAAGGTTACATCATTTTAAGTACCTTGGGTATGTGCTCACATAATCCCTGAAATACCTGGAGAAAAGAAAAAATTGAATCATATACAAATACTGAAATGGTTGCAGTATTGTTTCATAGGTGGTGAGCTGACTTTTACTTTACTCTTTCTCTAAATTTCCCCACTTAATGAAAATATGTGTGAATGCAGGGAAAAAATACTTTCTCTTAGAATATAGGCAAGTAGTGCTTAAGTGCAGCATCTTGTGTACTGACTAATTCAGTGCCGGAGAAGAAAACCCACAAGCTGGTCACTGGGGCAGTTCTGCTATGTACTCATGTTAACTAACGCTGTCCTCACGCTCAGCATCTTCTCCCACAATTCTTCACGGACCTTAGTTTCACACACCAGGCCCTCACTGGTACTTTGGAAAACGGAACACATGAGCAAAACACCTGTGTCGTTTTCCTAGCTGTGCTCTGAACTCTAAAAGGCAAACATATGCATGGATGCTCAACTTCTAAAACTTGGAGAGAAACCAAAAGCCTGAAAAGGCACAGAAAAAAATTAGCTAAATTCCTGGTTCATGCTCTACATTTTTTCCCTGCGTATCATAACCGAATTGGATTTCCCTCTGGCCTGCTTGCTAGAGACTTCCTCCGAAGGGCTGGAGGTACCCGGATTCTGCTCCTGGCTGTTTTTACTGTCCGCCAGATTTTTGAACGGGGTCATGTACAACGTATAATCTTCTCCTGAAAATAGCATTTCCCTAGCTGTGGTTAATCCATGAAATCCTGAAAATTAAAGGAAAATTTTTTGACTTCAAGTAACATAAAGCAGGGATTTGAGAAGGTGTGTCAGTCTCTTGCTCTGCCTTTGATATCCAGATCCCTTTCTGAGCCACTTAGACGTTTGCTAGACCTCCAGGTATGAGGGAGGCAGCTTTGTTTTGATACCAAATTTCAAGAGGAGAGTGCGGAACGCTAACAAGAACTGTGAGCTCCAAAGGTCAAGATTAAGCTCTAACTGGTAAGCAGGTGCAGCTCAATGAATAAAATCCATTGAAGAGAACACTCTAGTTTAAAAAAATAAAAATGTAGCCTGGGTGCTGTGGCTCCGTGGTTGAGGGTCGACCCATGCACCAAGAGGTCGCCGGTTCGATTCCTGGTCAGGGCACATGCCCAGGTTGTGGGCCCAATCCCCAGTGAGGAGCACGCAGGAGGCAGCCGATTGATGTTTCTATCTCTCTCCCCCTCTCCCTTTCTCTCTCTCTAAAGTCAATAAAGAAAAAACAAAATAACATAAAATAAAAATGTCATCTGATTCCCTCCTCCCTCCCATTTTTTAACATAATAGTGCACAGCTAATAACAGGAGATACTCAGTCACTGATTTTTGTGCAAAGGTTGCTGATTAAGGTAAGAACTAATGGCAAGAATAACACACTAAATATGTGTCACAAGGAACTAGATTAAAAGATCACAGGCCTTGAAAGGAGGTATTTCCAGTTTGGTTACAGCCAAGTATCATACGCTGTGACCCCTCATTCACTTTACTTTCCTCACAAAATTCTTTGCCCCTACTGCTGATACAGCGATGCCTGGTCTATTGGAGTCTGTAGGTTACCTTTCAATGCCAAGCAAGCCACGTCCTGGAATCCATCCTGCTGGAGTGTGGCTGCTCGGGGAAGGGAAGCCATTTGTCTGGGCAGTTGCTCAACAGGAACGTAATGGGAAGAGAATCTAATTGCTGGCATTGCGTTTGCTTCACAACAACTAGCTGGCACCTCTTTGTAAGAAGCTGAGAAAAGATTGGCACTCAGGTAATGGGATGGAATTAAGCACTGTATCGAACTGCGGGGTTTTAGAAGGATCTACTAAACATTTATTAGCCCAGGGTGTTGAGAGTTGCACTCAGTTTAGCAACTAAAATTATGCTTTTTCACAAAAGCAGCTGATTTCTCACTGTCAGAAAAAAGGTGCTCTTACTGTTCAAGCAATTGTATTTTAAAAATAGAACCAAAAATATTTGAGTATAACTCTGCTTTTCATTTTAAGTATTGGAGAGTGACATAGTATGTGAGTTTTGTTATTTCTCTTATTTCAGTTCACACAATAATCTAAGATTGCATTCTGAACAAACGGTACGTGTGTGTGGTGTCTTTGTTATTGTACTATTGTTACTTTATAGCTTTATGGTCCCAAATGGCCACTTGGAAAATGAATTCATTAGATTAAATAGTGTGTAAGGTCCTTTCCGCCTCATTGATAATATCCATTTCTCCAGTAGCTTAGTTAAAAACATGTAACAAGTTACATCAAGCTGAAGACTTTTATTCTTTTATAATACTCATGAAAGTCAAATAAGAAATTATTTTCCCCCTAACAAAATAGGGAAGTATCTGAAAATGGCTTTAATTGAGATGTTTACAAGAGGTTTTGTCAATAATATAAAACTGTTTTAAGTCTTGCTGTATATACCTTACCATACTTTAAACAATTATAGCAATTTGCTCTTAGGAGCAATGACTGTGTTCCATTTCACCAAATTCTCATCAATCTGAAATATTTTCTTATATAAATCGGTTTTTTTTAAAAAAAATCTCATTTTATTATATTTTTATTAGTGCCGAGCCTAAATTCATACTTGCTTATTTGTATTTCTTCTGTGTATTTTCTACTTTTAAAAATTTATCTATCTTCTTCGCTAAAGTATTCATACTTTGTTTATTTATGAGTTTATTAAAATATCACCTCTATGTTACAGTTGTTATACGTCTAGATTTGTTAGGCCATGTTATTGGGGTATGATTGACATTCAAAAAGCTGTATACAGCTTGATGAATTTCGAGATAACCATCCCCACAATCTATGCTATAAACATATTGATCACCTCTAAAAGTTTCCTCCTGTCATTTATTAATTACTATTGTCTTTGTTGATAAAAACACAGTATTGTTGACTATTGGCACTGTGATGTACAGTAGATCTCTAAGACTTATTAATCTTGTATAAACAAACTTTGTACCCTTTGAATAATGCCTCCCCATTTCCCCCTACCTCCAGCCCCTGGTGACCACAATTATACTCTGCTCATAACTTTTCATCTTATAATAGGTTTTAACTTTTTGTTACTTTATAGAAATTGTGTTAGTTTAGGATAATTTATTTAAGTATTTTTATGATTTAATTATCAGCTAATTTTTCATGGATTCATATATTTAACTTTTTAAATATTATTTTCTTTTGATCAGGAAAAAAAACACATTGTCTAAAAGTAGGAAATATAAAGAAGAAAATAAATATTATCCATCATCCCACCAGAAAAATGCATTTCTAGCTATTGCTAAGGTCACCATCATCTTCCTATATCCTCATACATATGCATTTATCATGACTTCATACCATGTCCACTCAGCTTTGCTGGATCTGTCCCAGAATTCCTTTCCTTGCATGATTCTAGGTTAGGTATGACCACAGAGAACTTTGGACAAAGCCAGAAGGCATACGTGACAGAGCAGACATTTTTATGTTCTGAAGGATGAACTAGGGCTCACGGCACAATGGCAGCAGATACAATCTATCTCTGCTCTGCCAGCTGGTCCCACCAGATTTGCTCCTTCAGCTTCTGGAGTCCAGGGCCCCGTGCAGCAAAGGGTTTCCATTTCTCCTGCATTCCACTGGTATCATTGAGGTTGAAGGCTGCAAGAGACACATGTGGGCTCCACCTTGTGCTCATGGGTTCCAGTTTGGTCTCTTAGTTCCAGTTTGTTCGTTTTTATTCTCCCTCGCTTGGCATCCAGCTTCCCTTCCTGACTCCTAGTCCTGCTGACCTATGATGACTTCAGGCTTAGATGCTCCTCCAGCTCCCACAATTGTACAGGGGTTGATGCCATGGTAAATTCTTTGTGGTGCTGTTTTTCTGATCAAATGGTCATGACAAGGCATACAATACAGTAGGAAACACAAGACTTGGGCAGTCGACACAGATTTGCATCTTGTGAATTCATCATTATAGAACACATATTTCATGTGCCATTCTTTGAAAGAAATAATTTAATAATAATTTAATTTTTGTAACATTTTCTGTCATGTGAATGAATGGTAATTAAACTCTTTCTATATATTGAGTATTATATGGTTTCCATAGTGAACATTCTTATATATAAATATTTGTGTGAATTTCTATTTATGTCCTTACCTTAAATCCCCAAGGGTAGAATTACTAGGTCAAATGTAATGACTTTTTAATATTTATGTACAGACTGCTTTCCAAAAATGCTAATATTTGTACAAAAAGTATAGAAGAGAGCTCGTCCTGTATCAGCATTTTTTTATATTTTAATTTTTAGACAAATTCTTTTTTTCTTAATACCCAAAGTATATATATCTGCATTTTCTTAATTTTTTTCCTTTTCACCCCATCTAGCATTATTTTTTATTAATTCTTTAAAATATATGCAATTACTTCATATTTGAAGTAAAAATATAATTTTATTTTAAACCAAAAATTTTATTAACTATTTCACCATATTTTAAAATCATATATAGTTCATGTTTTAAAATATGAACTATATACAGGTGGGAAAAAATAGTTTATGATTCCATTTTCTGATAGAAATCACTTCTAACTCTCTGATTTTTACTACTTCTTTTTAGCCATATGGTAAATGCATTGTGTAGAAAAGTGGTGAGCATTATGAGTGTGCAAGCATATGTGTGAATGCCTGTATTTTAAAATAGTATTTAGTAATCGTATGCATTTATTTTTTCTTCTGTGGTTTTTTGGTCACTTCTTATTTCAATTATACTTCTGAGATAAACCATATGCATTTATAAATTTCTGTACATATCTTTGAATATTTTCTCAGGTTAATTTCCAGAATTGAAATAATCAGGAAAAAGAGTTTTCCTTTTACTTGGTACTCAAAATTTTCGCAGAACTGCTATTTAAGAGTTTATCTTTTTAAATTACCCTGGTCTAATGAACCTATTGATTTACAGGTACAGGTCTCAAGCTCTGAATAATTTTCTCCTATTATACTTTGTGAATCCTTTTCTTCTGTTCTAATGCTCAAAAATATTATGCATATATGCATATGTAAATATATTTTATATAACATGGATGCATACACACCGTATGGATAAATTCTTCATATCATGTTTTTGTTCTTGTTAAATTAATCTCTTTTGCTTTTTTCCTTGGGAATTTTCCCCATCTTTACATAGATGACTCATTCCCAATTGCCTTATTGTCCACACCACTTTTAATAACTGATTCACTTTTCAAATTGCAATGCATTTTGTTCTATTTCTGGCCTGGGATATGTTGCACCATCAGAGGTGTAGCCTTTAAACACATATTGATATATGAGATAGACCACAGGGCAGCAGGGTGAGTAGGGATTACAAAATACTATGGCCACTTTAGAAAACAGTTTTTTGAGTGTTGCAATGTGCATTTCAATTCTAAAGTAGTAAAGAATAAATGAAATGCAGTAGCTGACCTCATTAGACTGAAAATCCTTTAACAAATGATTTCATCCTTTTGAATATCTTGTGAGACAGAAAGAATTTGGGGACCTATTTCATATGTCAATGATGTAACAGAAGCCCAAAGCCTTTAGTGATGTAACCCAAACCACCCAAAGTTGGTGTTCAAACTAGTAGGACTCAATATAGGTCATTTCTGCTGGATTTATTGTCACGTATGCTAATTTGGTAGAAAACAGAATGAGAGACTAATCCTTATATACTTCATAGGATTTATTTTCCATGGCATGTTATCTTATACCAGGCTATATGTCATCATACCACATAGTTACATTTTAATGTGAAAGAAAAAACAAATTATGGGCATAGTTGTCAAAATATTCATTGCATTATACATATAGTTTACAGCTTTTGAGGATCTTTAAGGTTAACAAAGTGGAGTAGTTGGTTTTTCAATTTGTTTCTAAGAATACCATGCCAGCCCCTACATCTATGGGTGGTTGTTAATAAGAACAAGGTAGGACACTTGATTCATTTATGAAATACGTAGTATTCATGATCACAGTTACACTTTCAATTCTGAACAGTGGTCTCATGACTGCAAGCTCAGAAATGTATTCTGTTAATTGCAGAGAGCAAAACAGAGAGTGGCTGCTGATTGAAAGCCAGCTCTTGGTATTTGTTGTTCAACTGAAGTTATTTGTTATGCTGCAGTATTATACACACTTACGTAAGAGTCACTTATGAATGCTTAATTACATCACTTCTGTTCGCTCTGATCATAACACCTTTATGTAAACATTTTGAAAGAATGTTCTCTCTTGGAGGAATGCAGATATTTTCTTTCTGATATTGTAGTATTTCGTTGCTTGCTTGCTTTAAATCCAATTAAACTGTTGGAAAGGTTTTAATTACAATTAATCTTTGTACTTGCTGGAACTTATATTAATAATTACATTTGAAAAGTTATTTCAGTGAAAATGCATTGTTTATTTATTCATTTATTAAATAGATATAAATCTAGATATTGACATCAATATTGATATAGACATATATATATATAGAGAGAGATTAGATATAGATCACACATACAATGTCCCAGGCACTGTTAGCAAATTTGAGATGAAAATGGTTGTATAAAGTGTCTTCTCAGTATATTACAACTTCTTTTCATATTGAAAGTCAAACTTATTTCTAGCTCAATGGTGATTTATATGCAAACATTTTCCTTGTCAACCAAGATTAAGATGTAAAGAGCTTCAGATATTCCTGCAGAGTTAAGCAGATAGTTGCACCTATTTTTTAAATAATAGCATCCTTTTGCATATGATTATGCTTTTGTTGCAAATATAAAAGTCTATAAATTGGTATCTGCTTGTGGGTCATTGAGCTAAATGGAAGGAAAAGTCTCAAGCAGATTGAGAAAAAAATGCATTCTAATAGCTGACATTATTTCGATGGATTCAGAACTAGTTTCATCAGAGTTGCCCAAATAAAGCTTCAATAAGCTAAAAACTTGCTATGGCAAATCATGTACAACACTATAATGCAATTACTTGGTCAGTGTTGCCTTATTATTATCGAGGAGTATATTTTCAGAATACTAATTCACAGTCTGCTATTTATCCTAATTAAAAGATGTCCTTACTTTATCACTAGACATATAACGTGTCAACTTGAAATATGTAGACATATTTTCTTTAAATATTGAGTATTATGTATTTTTTCCAAAACCATTGATTAAATATCTGTAATGTATAAAACAATGTGCACTGTATCTAAATATCACTAATTATCTGTGCTACATCAAAATATTTAAAGTCAGCGAGGAGTTTTATTTGTCTAATTGGTTCATTTCTTCACATAATTGGAGTAGAAATGGACTCATTAAACTGTAGTTGGGTTTTTAGGATCTATTTCTAGAACTGGGGTTGCTGGGCCAAATGGCAATTCAATTTTTAATGTTATGAGGAAAAACCATATTGTTTTCCATAGTGGCTGGACCAGTCTGCATTCCCACCACCAGTGTACTAGAGTCCCCTTATCTACACACCTTCGCCAGCACTTGTTTGATGATTTGTTTATGGCAGCCATTCTGGCAGGTGTGAGGTGATACCTCATAGTCATTTTAATTTGCATTTCTCTGATTATTAGTGACGTTGAGCGTTTCTTCATATGTCTCTTGGCCATTTGTATGTCTTGTTTGGAGAGGTGTCTATTTAGGTACTCTGTCCATTTTTTAATGGGGTTCTTTGTCTTCCTTTTGTTGAGTTGTATGAGCACTCTATATATTTTGGAGATTAACCCTTTATCTGATGTATCATTCGCAGTTATGCTCTCCCATACAGTGAGTTCCCTTTCCATTTCGATGCTTGTTTCTTTTGCTGTGCAGAAGCTTTTGAGTTTGATGTAGTCCCATGTGTTCATCTTTTCCTTTGTTTCTGTTGCCTTAGGTGATGTATCAGTGAAAATTCTGCTGTGTATGATGTCTGAAATTTTGTTGCCTACATTTTCTTCTAGGGTTTTTATGGCTTCCCGAGTCACATTTAAGTCTTTTATCCATTTGGAGTTTATTCTTGTGTATGGTGTAAGTGGATGGTCCAGTTTCATTTTTTGCATGTAGCTGTCCAATTTTCCCAACACCATTTATTAAAGAGGCTGTCTTTCCTCCATTGCATGCTCTTGCCACCTTTGTCAAATATTAATTGAGCATAATGTCTTGAGTCAACTTCCAGGTTCTCTGTTCTGTTCCATTGATCTATATGCCTGTTCTTGTGCCAGTACCAGGCTGTTTTGATTACAGAAGCTTTGTAGTATATAACCTGATATCTGGTATTGTGAATCCACCTACTTTGTCCTTCTTTTTCAAGATTGCTGTGGCTATTTGGGGTCTTTTTTGGTTCCATATGAACTTTTGAAGTATTTGTTCTAGTTCTGTGAAATATGTCGTTGGTATTTTGATGGGGATTGCATTGAATCTATAGATTGCTTTGGGTAATATAGACATTTTAATGATATTAATTCTTCCAATCCATGAACACGGTATGTGTTTCTACTTTTTTATACCTTCCTCTATTTCTTTTTTCAATGTCCTGTAGTTTTCTGCAAATAGTTCCTTTACATCTTTGGTTAAGTTTATTCCTAGGTATCTTAATTTTTTTGCTGTGATGGTAAAGGAGATTGTTTTTTTAGTTTCTCTTTCTGTGAGTTCATCATTGATGTATAAGAATGCCATCAATTTCTTGTCGTTAATTTTGTATCCTGCTACTTTGCCAAATTCATTTATTAAGTCTAGTAGATTTTTGATGACGTCTTTAGGGTTTTCATTGTATAATATCATGTCATTTGCGAATAATGACAGTTTCACTTCCTCCTTTTCAATTTGGATCCCTTTTATTTTTTCTTCATGTGTGATTGCTGTGGCTAAGATTTCCAGTACTATGTTAAATAAGAATGGCGAAAGTGGGCATCCCTATCTTGTTCCTGTTCCTAAAGGAAATGGTTTTAGGTTTTGCTCATTGAGTATGGTGTTGGCTGTAGGTCTTTCATATATGGCCTTTATTATGTTGAGATATGATCCCTCTAGTTACACATTGCTGAGCATTTTTATCAGAAATGGGTGCTGGATTTTGTCAAATGCTTTTTCAGCATCTATTGATATGATCATGTGGTTTTTATCTTTCATTTTGTTTATGTGGTGTATCATATTTATTGATTTGTGAATATTGTACCAGCCTCACATCCTTAGGATGAATCCCACTTGGTCATGGTGAATAATTTTTTTGATGTATTGCTGGATCGAATTTGCTATTATTTTGTTCAGGATTTTGGCATCTATGTTCATCAGGGATATTGGCCTGTAGTTTTCTTTCTTTGTAGTGTCTTTTTCTGGTTTTGGAATTAGAATTATGCTGGCCTCATAAAACGAGTTTGGAAGTCTTCCTTCTTGAATTTTTTGGAATAGTTTGAGGAGAATGGGTGTTAGTTATTCTTTGAATGTTCGGTAAAACTCCCCCATGAAGCTGTCCGGGCCTGGGCTTTTGTTTGCTGGGAGAGTCTTGATTACATCTTCAATTTCCTTAGTTGTTATTGGTTTGTTCAGTTTTTCTATCTCTTCCCAGTCCAGTTTTGGGAGACTATGTGTTTCTAGAAATTTGTCCGTTTTGCTTAGATTGTCGAATTTGTTGCCATATAATTGTTCATAGTATTTGTTAACAATCCTTTGTATTTCTGTGGTGTCAGTTGTTACTTCTCCTCTTTCATTTCTGATTCTGTGTATTTGCGTTCTCTCTCTTTGTTTCTTGGTTACTCTAGCTAAGGGTCCATCAAACTTGTTTATCTTTTCGAAAAACCAGCTCTTTGTTTCGTTGATCCTTTGAATTGTTTTTTTGGTCTCTATGTCATTTATTTCTGCTCTGTTCTTTACTATTTCCTTCCTTCTACTTGCTCTGGGGTTTTCTTTTTGTTTGCTTTCTAGTTCTTTAAGTTATGAGGTTAGATAATCAATTAGAAATTTTTCTTGTTTCTTGAGGTAGGCCTGTAGTGCTATGAACTTCCCTCTCAGAACTGCTTTCGCTGCATCCCATAGGTTTTGTGTTATTGTGTGTTCATTTTCATTGGTTTCCAGGAAGTTTTTAATTTCTTCCTTGATTTCCTCGGTAACCTATTCATTGTTTAATAACATGCTATTTAGCCTCCATGTGTTCAAATGCCTTTGCATGTTCTTGTTCCAATTGATTTCTAGATTCATGCCATTGTGATCTGAGAAGATGCTTGATATTTCAATCATCTTAAACTTGTAGAGACTTCTTTTGTGTCCTAACATGTGGTCTATCTTTGAGAATGTCCCACGTGCACTTGAGAAGAATGTGAATTCTGTAGTTTTGGGGTGTAATTCTCTGTAGGTATCTATTCAATCCATTTGGTCCAGTGTTTCATTTATAGTTTCTGTTTCCTTGTTAAGTTTTTTGTCTAGAGGATCTGTCCAATGATGTCAGTGAGGTGTTGAAGTCCCCTGCTATGATTGTATTGCTGTCAATTTCTCCTTTGAAGTCCTCTAGAATATTTTTAATATATTTTGGTGCTCCTCTATTGGGTGCATATATGTTTACCAAGGTTATATCTTCCTGTTGGATAGATCATTTCAATATTATGTAGTGGCCTTCTTTGTGTCTAGTTATGGCCTTCATTTTGAAATCTATTTTATCAGATATGAGTATTGCTGCCCCAACTTTTTTTTCCTTTCCGTTTGTTTGGAAGATTTTTTCCCATCCATTCAGTTTCAACCTATGTGAGTCTTTTGTTGTGAGGTGGGTCTCTTGTAAACAACATATATGTGAGTCATACTTTCTTATCCAATCAGCTACTCTGTGTCTTTTTATTGTAATAACTTCATTCTGACCCTCAGTTACTGCACGTACACACCCTGGCAGTTTCTTTTCTGTAAACATAAGGGCCTTGAGACACCCAAAGAAAACTGTAAAGATAAGAGGTTGAAGATGGTCTTGGGAAACTCAGAGAAACCATGGGAAAAAAGAGATTAATAGTTACCCTGCTTCTCTCCCCCTCTTCTCTGTATCAGCCCCCCTTAACGGTACCAAAAGCGGCGCCAAGAGAATGTAGTTTTTTTTTTCCTGTAGTTTGTGCCTTTAAAAGCAGACAACAAAGAAGGCTCGGGGCTGAGGATTTGGGGAAGCTATACCCCCCCAGCCTGCCAGTGTAACAGCCCACCGGTGTAATAAAGTGCTCCTTTAAATTTCAGCCATGCGTCTCTGGTTATCTCGCTGACATATTACAACATTTGGAGGCCCCAGCGAGATTTTAAAGAGGACTTCCCACTTGGGGTGCACCTCCTCAGGCTCCGGTGGATGGGAACCCGTGGTCCTCGTGAGAGCTAGGGGAAGGCCTCGGAGAGACGTTCCTCGGCCCCAGCCTCTCGGAGACCTTCTGTCTAACCCCTCCACCACCTTAAAAGCACATATAAAGAGAAAGCTCTTTCAATTTGGCCTATAGTGGAGCCTGAGTGTTTGCTTCTCATGGGTCACAACATTTATCAGAGCATTCAATCCATTTACATTTAAGGTGATTATTGATATGTACTTATTTATTGCCATTTTTGTTTAGTGTGGTTATATTTTCCTCCCTATTTCTTGTACAGATTACAGCAGTCCTTTTAACATTTCTTGCAGTGCTGGTTTGGTGCTAGTATATTCCCTTAGCTTTTTCTTGTCTAGGAAGGTCTTTATTTGACCTTTTATTTTGAATGATAGCCTTGCTGGGTAGAGTAGTCTTGGATTCAGATCCTTGTTTTTCATGACCTTGATTACTTCATGCCATTCCCTTCTGGCCTGTAGTGTTTCTGTTGAGAAGTCAGCTGATAGCCTTATGTGGGTTCCTTTGTAGGTAACCTGTTGCTTATCTCTTGCTGCCTTTAGGATTCTCTCTTTGTCTTTGATTTTTGGCATTTTATTTACTATGTGTCTTGGTGTGGGCCTGTTTGGGTTCTTCTTACTTGGGGCTCTCTGTGCTTCTTGAACTTGAATGCCTTCTTCCTTCACCAAATTAAGGAAGTTTTCTGTCACTATTTCTTCAAATATATTCTCTAACCCTTGCTCATTTTCTTCTTCTTCAGGGACTCCTATGATGCAAATATTATTCTGTTTCCAGTCGTCCCACAGTTCTCTTAAGCAGTATTCCTGTTTTGTAATTGTTTTTTCCTTTTAGTTTTCTAATTGGTTGATTTTTTCTACCCTGTCTTCTAATTCACTGATCCAGGTCCTCTGCTTCCTCTACTCTGCTGTTTAGTCCTTCCAATGTGTTCTTTATTTTTGCTATGTCATTCTTCATTTCTTCTTTGGTGGTTTTTCATTTACAACTGGTTGATTTTCAATGTTTCTATGTCTTTAGTCATGGTGTTGATGTCCTTACTCATGCTGTTGATCTTCCTCAAGATCACGGCTCTGAACTCTACCTCTGATAACTTGCTTAACTGCATTTCATTTATCTCATCTTCAGTAGAGGTCACTTGTTCTTTTATTTGGGAATTGTTTCTTTGTTTTACCATTTTGGCTGTCTCAGTGGGTTGTGGAGCCTGCCAAATTTTTCCTGTGGGTGTTGGTGTTCTGCTGTTTGTGGCTCCCTCTACTGGGTTTGGATGAGCATGGAAGGACCCACGTTAAACACCATTGTCAAGTCTTACTTTCCTGGGTAGATTTGCAAGCTCAGGAGTGGTTCATTTATCCTCTAGCTTTTTGCCTGGAGGCTATTAGTCTTGGTTACTTGAAGAGCCTTGCATTCTCAGTTGAATAAAAAACTCCCTCAGGTGTTCAGGGTAAGAGGATTTCCCAAGCGTGGGGCAGATGCTGGTTGTTAAGGAGCCTCAATTTGCATTTCAATGGCCCACCTGTGTGTGGCTGAATCTGCTTGGGAGGGGCTGCCATCTCTCCCCAGAGCCCTGGGAAGGAGTAAGATGACCACCGTCCTGTGTGGCCGCAACTCTGCAAATGCTCTGAGAGTCCTCCAAATCTCAAGTGTCCCCACACAGTACCAGTCCAGTCCGCCCTCCCTCTGCCGGAGCCCAAGGTGAGTGGCTGTGGCTATTTTAGCACTCTGTCCAAGCCCTCTGCATTGTGAAGTGGGCTTGGGATTTTAACTCTGAGGGTGCTGCTCACAGCTAAGACCACTGCTGTTTGTGGGCTCCCAGCCCCCTTCTCATGCCTCTGCAATCCTACCAGGATCGAATAAGTATCCCTGGCTATATGGTCCTCGCAAGCTGCTTTTCTGTTGCTTTTTTCCTGACGGTTTGTCTTTATTTTAGTTGTAATTCTAGTTTGGTCCTGGGAAATGGTCTGTGTAGCTTCCATTCACTCTGCCTCCATTTTGGAATCTAGTCCCTCATTGTGGTTTTAGTTTGTACCTCTCTGATGATTAGTGACATTGAACATTTTTTCATGTGTCTATTGGCTATCTGTATGCACCAATTAGAAATAATATATGCAACCTATGTCCATAGCAGCATTATACACAGTAGCTAAGGTTTGGAAACAGCCCAAATGCCCATCAGTAGATGAATGGACAAAAAAACTATGGAATACTATGCAGCTATAAAAAAGGATATCTTACACTTTGAGACAGCATGCATGGACCTGGAGATTATTATGCTAAGTGAAATAAGCCAGTCAGAGAAAGACAAATATCACAGGATCTTACTTATTTGTGGAATCTAATGAACAAAATAAATTGACCAACAAAATAAGTCCAGAGGCATGGAAGCATGGAACAGACTGACATATCTCCCAGGAGAGGGGAGTGGATTAAAGAGATAAACCAAGAACTTATATACTTATATGCATATCCTATGGACACAGACAATGGTGTGGTGAAGGCCTGGGTGGGGGTAAGGGCTGGGCAGAGGCGGGCAAAGGAGAAGAAAATGGGAGACATCTGTAATACCATCAACAATAAAAAACATATTTAAAAAATAATAAAGTATCCCTGGTCAGTTTGACTCAGCAGTTAGAGTATTGTCCCATGAACTGAAGGGTCATGGGTTCAATTACCAGTCAAGGGCACATACCTGGGTTGCAGGTATGATCCCCAGTCCCAAGTGGGATCATGCTGGAGGTAACCCATCGTTGTTTCTCTCTTTCCCTCCCTCCCTTATACTCTATCAAAAAAAAAAAAAATCAATGGAAAAACATACTCCAGTGAGGATTAAATAAAAAAATAAAGTAAGTAAAAAAGTGTTGTTGCATTTCCCAAAAAAATACATCACTGGGACTATCAGGCTGTTATTATGAATAGACAAGAATAATCTTTAGCCTGGCCAGTGTTGCTCAATGGTTGAGCGTCGACCCATGCACCAAGAGGTTGCTGGTTTGATTCCCGGTCAGGGCACATGCCCGGGTTGTGGGCCCAGTCCCTAGTGTGGGGGTATGCAGGAGGTGGCCAATCGATATTCTCTCTCATTGATGTTTCTATTTCTCTTCTTCTCCCTTTCTCTCTCTCTAAAAACCAATGAAAAGAAAAAAATATTTTTTTAAAGATTAGTCTTTAAAAGATTTATGTAATATTCAAAAAGATTTGAGACACATTTTTACAAATGGTTTTGATTTACAAATATCCTTTGTTAATGCACTGAAAAAGTATATATTACCACCTATTATATGCAGCAGTGTGTTATATCCTGGAGCAAATATAATCTCTGGTTTCATGGAAAATTCAGCCTACTAAGGGAGTATAATAGTGATATCAGCAAAGGAAATCAAAATTAGTTAAAATATTTTATATTTTATGTAAAATAGTTATGGAAGATGATGAAAATGCAAGTATATATTTGTATTATATATACATATATTGCAAGGGCATAACTCACTGGATATGGGGAAAAAAGGAAAAGGTCGAGGATTAAACTTTAATTCTTGACTGTATACAAAGCTGGGGAGATTCACAGATAAAGGATCTTAAAATATCATTATATTGTGTAAATTCATAGGGTGTCATTCATAGATGTGCAGTGAAGATGATTTACTTTGGTTTTGGACACGTTAAGCTGGATTTGCACTGGAAATATCTAAAAAGTTTAACAACTAGGAAAAATTCATTGTAAACTAAGAATATGTTTGGGGTAGCGAAATAAATTTATAAATTGTGGACTACAAAGAATAAATAAAGCCATGACATTACAGATAAAAGATATAGTATAAAAAAGATAGCATGTATGAAACTAAAATATTTTAGGGCCTAGTAACTGTGCTGAACAAAAATAGACTAAAAAAGGAAAATCAGATAAATAGAATGAAAAGCGTATGCTATTAAGTTAGTTGTGATAATTATTTCACAGTTCATAGCAATTCACCACATTGTACATGTTAAATATACTTTGTTTGGTCAATGACATCTCAGTAAAGCTCTTCCTAATTAATCTTGGTAAGCTAAGATTTCATTGCTAAGGTCAGGTTTTCACAGTGAGGCGTATAAGACACTGGATCTCCACTTGATGAATTGGACTTGTATATCATATTGTCTCTGTCTGGCTTTTACTTGGATAAACTCCATTTCAGATTTAGTATGTAAAAACCAACCTCTTGATATTTAAACTTCACTCTCACAAACCTATTTTTTCTACACCTCATTTTTTACCACCTTTAATTCTTACTTTTTGTTCATCTTTAAATCCTACAAACTCTATCTCAAAACTATCTGGATCTCTCCACTACTGTGCTTTGACTATGACCCTCATAAACTGAGCCATCGCTCTTTGCCTTGGCACCTACAGCAACAACTCATCTGGTCTTTCCCCAAATAGCCCTTCCCCCTACCTTCAACATCCACTCCACATTCTTAACAATATACGGATGCTCAGCTTCCAGAAGTTTTTACTTTATTTTTTTTATCCTCACCTGAGGACATTTTTTGCATTTATCTTCAGATAGAGCGGGAGGGAGAAAGGAAGGAAGCGAGAGAGAGAAACATCGACGTGAGAGAGACACACCAAATGGTCGCCACCCACACAACCCCAACCGGGGCCGGGACAAACTGGAACCGAGGTATGAGGTACGTTCCTTAGTGGGAACCAAACCTGGGATTCTCTGGTCCACAGGCCGAAGCTCTAACCGCTGAGCCAAACCGGCCAGGGCCAGAAGTTTTTTACTTTTAATGGGCCAAGTCATTCATTCTTTCCTTGCCCACCTCCAAGATAAAGCATCTTAAACAACTTTCCATCATAATTAAAATAAAACCTAAATCCGAACTGCAAATTTTAATGCAACTGCATTACATTAAATTCCCACCTAATTCAAAGGACTATCTTCAATTTGTTGAAAATGTGTTTTTATCACATTTCGCTGCCTGAAAGGATCTCCTGGCTCTACATTGGTGGATTTCTTTGCTTCTTTTAAAGCTCTTTAAGGGAACCGCACAAACTCCCCCTCACGTGGAGCCCTGTTTTTGTCCTTTTACCATAATGTGCTCATTGATTCCTCTGTACAATGATATCTAATTATGTCTTTCTTTGTTTACTTGGCTCTGTTTTTTTCTTTTTGTCAGACACACCTCACAACTTCAAGCTGCACGAACAAAGGATGAGGTCACTTTTCTTCTCTATAGTTGCATTTAGCCAGGTGACTAGTACATGGAAGGAGATCAATAAATACTAGTTGAATAAATGAATGACAGTTAATCTCAAGACCTCAGTTTATTAACTGATGAAATCTAAGAATAAGGCTAGATAACCCATATTGTTCTTTTTCACATCAATATAAACAATATAGTATACTTGAATAAAATAATTTGACAAGTCTAGTTATTTCACCCAAATTTACTGTCTAAAACATCCTATTTGATTCATAGTTAATTAATGTATTTGTTGGGTCAGTGGGGTAAGTTAGGGCAATGTAATAATTCCAGGACAGATCAGTTACTATATGGCTTTTAGGGAAAAAAGAGAACTAGTTCAAAGGACATTTTATCCTGCCCATTTTTTATTTCACATTCTTTGTACTGACAGTTTTGAAACGAAAGGGCTGATACACGATTTTAAGTTCATTCAAAGCAGGAAACAACAAAAATATCTCAAAGTGGGGAGTACACGCTTTTATGAGGTTCTGGTTTGCTTTTGCTGACTCCATAATTTAGAGGTTTCAGATTGGAAGTAATATGTGTTCTATCCAAGTAACCTCCAACTGAAGTATAAACTTCAGTGTCTGGATCCTACAGAAATGGAACAAATTCAAAATATCAGATAGACAATCTTTATGGTTTGGATCATGCACTCAAGTTCCCTCCCTCAGTACAAAGCACGCATGTACTAAGATGCTAGAAATTTTTGTTTCGGGGGGCTGAGGGCTGAATCCCTTCCCAGGAATTCCTATATACCCTCTCTGAAGAATATCACTTTACCAATGTTACACTTTCTTTCCAGGGTAGGCCTACATCAAATTGCTGGCTGATGTGAAGGCAAAAAGCTAGACCTTGCCTCGAATAGGAACCACTCTGAAGAGCTCTAGTAGCTGTAGAATTTCTGTGTCCTAGGCTGCATCTTCCTCTCAGTTCAATACTCCTGCTCTGTCAAGTCTGTTTCTTTCATTTCCTTCAAGGCATCATTCACATTGTATCTCTACTAATATTCCTTTAGGCAAATCTCTGCCTCAGTGTTCGATTCCTAAGGAAACTGACTTACACACCATGTGTTTTAAGATATATTTTTGCCTATATCCATGATAATAAAATAAACAGTGCTTCCATGACACAGCATTATCAGCATCATCTAGGTGCTTGTTAGAAGCACGAGGACTCAGGCCCAATACCAGGTCCACTGAATTAGAATCTTTAGAAATGGAACCCAGGGACAGGTATTGAACTTATCTCTCCAGGTGACTCTTACACATATTTGAGTTTGAAAAGTATTGCAAATACTGGATATTGATGAAGAAAGAATAGACAATACAATTGCATAATTATGTTAAATATAACAAATTGTCATTTAATTCAATAATTAATTAAACTGATATAAGAAACAACAATATTAGAGATTTATATATTATTTGTTTCTGTCCCCATGTTACACATAAAATATATACAGTAGTTATTGAGTAATATAAGTAGCTAGATTTCTATTCTGATTTCTGGCTTTATACAATTTTCCAGTTTACTCCTTCAGTCTAAACCTAATACTTTGACTTCCCTATTTTTTCCCTCAAACCATTATTATCTTTCTAAAAATCAGGTCATTCAAAGTCTTTTAGAAACCCTAACAATTGAGAGTACAAAACCCCTTTGCACTGGGTTTCTCCCACACAGTTTACAAACTGCTTTCACATGTCATATGTCATTTGATGCTAACAAAAATCATGTGCCAGATTTTATATTAATTAACAGACAAGGAAGTGTGCATTAATTGAGGCCAAGCGGCTTACTCAGGATCAGGCTTGTAACTGATAGAAGAAATTAAGGTTCAGGTTGTCTGAGTACACATCCTGCCCCCTGTTAAAGGGAGTTCATTGGAAAGATCTATCTATTATCATCTGTCTATCTGTCTATGGTGATTCTTCTTGATGCTAATTGAATCACTTCAATGGGTAATCTCCTTAAATTAAGGGAACACAACAGAAATTCCGGTCAGCAGTACACTCTTCACAAAGCCTACTTCCTTATTGCAGTCTGGGTCTATGTGTACATATATATATGAAATGGCCTTAGGCTCTAGAAGGAATTGAAGGGCAAATTAAAGTATTTGAAAATCTGAAATTATTGTCCTGTTGATATTCAGTTCAGTGTATCTGACATTTGGAACAATTTTAGACAATATAAATGATCTTTATTACTTTTTAACGTACCTACACTGTTTATCATGTGTCTACAGTTTGCAAGTCATTTTGCTGGGTACTGTGTAAAGAGAGATGAGAGAAATAGCCCCTGCTGTCCTGGAGAATATTATATAACGAAGTGGAAAGCTGACGAGTAAACAAATACACAATAAAGTAATTACAAAGTGTAAAGTGCATGAGGAAAAGAACCCCCACACTGGGGTGCTAAAAGACAGAACAATGGAAAGCAGAGCCACTGTCTAACCTGAATAATTTATGGCTATTAATAATACTATTGTTAGTATTAATAATACTACTCTTAGTGCTGCACATTAAACTATACAAATCTACTCTTCCAAGGTCTTAAAATATATGCATCAAAAAGTCCATTTGAAGAAAAAGGTTATGTATTTTGTACATTGTTGCAAACATGCCTTCCAGTTGAAAATTTAAATGTGCTCTTATTTTTATGATTATCTAGATTGATGCATTTCTCAATTAAATCTTAAAATATGTTCCATAGCACTTCTATCCAATAACACATTAACAAAGTGGTTGCATTGACCTTCATTTGTCCCCGTTAGGCAAATGCTGAAAGGTTTTGCCACAAACAAATGTTTCTGGTCACCTTCTCATTTTCCCGTGGATTGAAATGGGGATTGCTGATGATGCCGAGTGCAGTGGGTGATTTTATGCCTTTCAAGAGCAGGCAGACGGCAGGAGCAGATGGGACATATTTATAATCCCAAACATCCCCATTGAGTAGTCATTTAAACATCTGGCTTGAGAAAGGGTCACAAGTGTTGGAATGAGTTCAAATGTGTTATAACCTGCTTCACCTCCACCATCATGTACATAATGATGGTTAGCAATTCTCCAAAGCATCAAACTGTTTCAAGTTTTTCTCCTGCTTCTTCCATTCTATATATTCTTACTCTAAATCAAGATATTTTCATTGAAAAAGCAAAACAGAAACAATCCAAGGTTATATATTTAGTGCACCCATAAAGGCAACAGGTAGCCTCAAGGACACTTAGTATACGCCAGACTTTGTGATAACACCTTCCACCCATTATCACACTTAATCCACTAAACCAGTCCAGAAACTCAACACCATCATTATTCCATTGCTTAAACTCTTTAGAGTAAAAAAAAAAAGGCAAGAAAAATGATCCAATAACTTTGTGATAAGATATATCCAAGTTTTCTCTGTGTTCTGCTTCCCTTCCACTGGGATATTACAAGAATTTTCAAGTTACTTTATCAGTGTTACCACTGGGACAGTTGGAAGCACCATTTCCTACCTATAAATAATCCCTCTCCATCACCATGAAAATAGTTGTTTAGATATTGCGAGAAAGTTATTTGCAAAGATTATCATCCTAGACTCTAATAGTAAATATCATGTTAGTTTCTCCCAATGCCATAAAAAGCCCAGCTGCATATATAAACTCTTGGGGATAGGGAGAGGGAAGAATAATAACTCACCTTTTCAGAGTTTTAAGGAGGCTGAGTATTTGACTCATGCTATTAAACAAAACCAATGCAAAACAAAATTCTTGAGAACGTAAAAACCTCTGAAAATATCATGTACTATAGTAGGTGTAGCTGTTCACTCAAGCTGCTGGTCTTCTGTGTTTATTAGCTTACTGATTTAGGGGCAGGATTACTATATCAGAGTAGTGAGGAAATAAAATAAATGGATATACTAGTGCATTTATAACCAAAACTAAATTAAATGGCTATCTACTTCATAAAATAGCCCTGCTTAAGCTTGGAGCTGAGGGCGTTGACATAAGATGATGTCTAAGCAATAAGAGGACAGAAATATCTCTTATAGATACCCCAGGAGTTAATTTTCTCCAATGAACTCCTTTTCATTACACAGGTGTCAGTTCAGAGGCATCCTTCTCTCACCCTTTTGTATCTGAGTTAGCTGCTTTTCCCATGACATTCCTTAACTGGCTTTGCTGACTTCTGTAACACCAACTCAGCATGGTACACAGTGTGGATACAATATTGCCAGCAGTTGAATTGGACATCTCATCTGTGATCAGAAGGCTTTTTGTTTTCTATAATATACAGGGGTGAGCAAACATAGGTTTACAGATACACGAAACAGAGTTTATACTTGTATTATTATTTCTTAATTATATACATACAATTTACATATATAATATATGTAAATATATATTATATATATCAAAAATTATATATATATATATATATATAAATATAATTGCAACCATTCATCTAATTTTTCTCAGTTGAGTTCTGGTTTTATTAATATGGACTACAGGGACCTAACAGTTTTTAGAAAGGAGTCCAAAGGAAAAATTGGACAACAAATATAACCAACAGTTGTCTGCACCTCTGAGCAATCTGCTACATTATGTGCTACTATGATGCAATGATGAAAATTGAACAGTCTATTGAGAAACATAGACACCCACAAGAAGTATAATATAATGTATTTTTAAAATACAGACTGTAAAATCACTATCTATGGTAAAGAAAATTAATTCAACGTGTTTTTCAAGAGAGAGAGGACTCAAGGGACATTTTAGGGAATAGGGATAATCTTTAAATGGAACTTCATGTAAAAGAGAACTTTCCTAACACATTCTGTCAAGAAAAGCATTGTAGCAGAGAAAACAGAGTGAGCAAAAGATTGGTAGAGGGAAAGATACAGAGAAGTTTTCCTTGAGATCTGTGTAAGAATAAATAGCACATCAAAATACTTTAATACTGTAAAGCCACTTTTACATTAACCAAAATTAGTTCATACTAAATACGTAAAGAATAGATTATAATTGTAAATATTTCAAATACAATAATCATTAATTTTATTTTTTTTGACTCTCAATTGTAACTAAAGGATATTTATAGGTTATCAATGTCTTCTATGCGAATGCTTTCTCCAATGTGTGATTTTATTTTAAAATCAATACCAGAAGGTTTTGCGAGAGATGAACTTCCCTTGCAGAATATTTGAGGATTCAATTTGACTTCCAAAGTTTTATTATTCCATTATGTAAGTCTCTACAAAGTAGATTATCTTGGTCACATTAACTACTTTATGCCTAAAAGTCTAAGAATACAGAGCAAATGATGCATTTGTCAATATACATACTTAATTTTCACTGCCATATGTTTCTACTCTCAAAAGACTAATTTTGATTTATCATCACTGTAAGATTTGACAATGACCAGGAAAGGGTGCTAAGTGATCAGTGTCTACTCTCTGCTCATCACCACCAGGGGATGGTTTATTCTTTCCCAAGGAATGATGACTTTTGAAAGTAGTGCTGGTAACATTTCTTGTGACAATTCTCTCTGAAATATAAAAAGGGAGAATAAGAGACAGTTGCTCAAATTAAGCTCAAATTAAAACTTGGTAAACTAATTCCACTCATTCAGGAAAAAGATGGTTGTCTTGTCTAGACAATTGTCCAAGCATATTGACTATCATTGTGATCTCTAAATTTTCTCTCAAATAATTTAATTATTCTATCAGGAAGCTTAAAAAATGTAATGCACACACGTTATCTGTAAATTAATTGCTCATAGATGGCTTAATTTGGAGATAATCAAAGTATTTTTCTTACTTGGTTTTTCTCACTTCACGTCCTCCCCATAGGACTTATATGTACAACCCCTCATCTGAAATTTGGAAATCCACAAACATCTGAGAACCACAGTTTACATAATTTGGAACAAACTCATTTTAAGGCTAAACCTTATTTGAGCTGCTGTGAGCCTATTTGTGATCTTTATTTACTCACTTAATGTTCACATTTACAGATGTCGCTTAAAAAAGTATTAAATCAAGAGTGCTCCCCTAGATTAATTTTTAACCACATTGGAACCAAATATTTTGAATAACTGGTTATGGCCCTTTATTCTTGGAGCAAAAAAGGAGTGTATTGCCTCACCAACTGAAGTGTTATTATTTAGAACTTGAGAGTCCTCTTTATCTCAATATATCCAGGTAATTAAACTTCATTATTTTGGATAATAATGGTTATCTATTTGTGATCTTACTATGAGAGAGGAATAATAATTATCCTTCTTTTTAGATGAGAAATCAGAGCCCAGAGCGTAAAAATAACAAAACCAAAGCAGCACAGCTAGAAATTGGTGGAGGCACAATTCAAACCCCAGAAGTTGGAATCCAGAGTGCTCATTCTTCACCTGTTTTCTGATCTTCATGATATCCTTTCTATCGCCTGAAGGTGACTTAGAGAACGGAAGATTGTTTCAACTTTGATTACATGGGAGATTTTTTTTAACAGATTTAAAAAATATATCTACTTTATTATGAAAAGACAGTGTGACTTTATCCCGGGTAGGAACCACCATGAGCATTTCAATGACGGATTTACATGGCCAATAATCTCCAGCACACATGTCCCTCCCCTCAGGTATTAACACTTTCTTCTTATCATTTACTACTTCATAACTCTGAAACATTTTCAGACATAAATCATTCCTATTGGGGAGTAACTGCTCAGATAATATTTTAATCATCTTTCTTTTGTTATTTAGGTGGGATAAATGTCAGACCTGGCACTTCAAATCAATAGTCATCAACTTGCTTTTAAGGGTTGACTTCTAATATGCTTAGCTTCATGCAATTATCAAGCATTGTTCTCAAAAGACAACCCTGATTTCTCTCTCTCTCTCTTTTTTTTTCCTTTATTGATGTTTAGAGACAGAGAAAGTGAGAGGGAGAGAGAGATAGAAACATTGATGAGAGAGAACATTGATCGGCCGCCTCCTGCATGCCCTCCACTGGGGATCAGGCCCACCACCTGGGCATGTGCCCTGACCGGGAATTGAACCAGCAACCTCTTAATGCATGGGTAGACGCTCAACCCCTGAGCCACACTGGCCAGACAACCTTGATTTCTCTTGAGCGTTTTGTTTAAAAAATGAGATGATGGAATGGCTCTTTGACTAAAGTATATACCTAACAACTCCATATATAAATGCAAATTTCAGGTCCCTACATTTTATAAGTATCTAAGGATTATCAAAATGATTAATCTTTAGTATTTGAAAGAAAAAAATTAATGAGAGAAAACATTTTATCCTAGACATCCGGCCATTTGGCAAATGAGATACAGACTTAAAAATAATTTTGTCATGATTTCATCAGATATTGATTTATAGATAAGTTTAGTGTCAGGGACACATGCAGAGTCATAATATTTTAATGCTTAGTTTTCTCAGGTGAATATAGATAATTTATTCTGGGGGTTAGGGGTTCAAAGGGAAAGTATCATGAAATGGATGAATTCTACATATTATCATGAAAATGAGGGCTGGCCATATTTTTTTGTGACATTTGGGCCTTGGGCAATAATTTGGGGCCACCTGGCTTTGATTAGCTCAAAGTAAACTAATGTCAGAATAGTCTTTAATGTAACTCTTGCCCTCCTTCCCCACAGTTGCCCAGGTCTCCTCCTCTCCCCTTAGGGAAAATAGCTGTTAGTATTCAGGCAAGTGAAGCAACTTCAAAGAGTTTGTTCCTCTGGAAGCTCTTACAACATTGGCTAAATCTGTTAATATTGTGACCTGAAGACAAAGAGTAATGGAGTCTCCTAAATCAGAAGCAGGAGCACAGAGTTAATGCACCAAGCCCTCACTTTGGTAGATCTGGGAGGAATTCAGGCACAGGTTAAAAGCCGACATGGACTTGTTGAACCTCACCTCATGTTTTAAACCTCTGTCCTGGACACATGGATTCTAGATCTACTTGCTTATAATCAACTTGAAAACATAACCCTGGGTGATGTGAGGCCTTTTTGGGATGACGTATAGCTCACTAGGGAATTGACATGAAGGAAGCCTAGACACACACACAGTTTGTTACCATACAAAAGCCATGAAAACTGGAGGCATCCACTGTAATTATCAATCATCTGGGAGACCTGAGGATGAAATTTTATGGGGCTGGAGGGTCAAAGATCAACATTAGACTGATCATCAGCTTTCACCACTATGCCATTTATCAGTATGAATCAAATTAATTCTGCGTATTTAACTTCTAATGCTGGTAGTTTTGCATATCTCTGTGAATGAAAGATTGTGACATGAAAATGGCATTTTTTCTTTTTACTTGAGTGTTGGATGAACTCACTAGATAATAAGATAATTTATTGTTGCATCTCTGATTTGGTGTTCTAAACCTATTCCATGGCAATAATATGAAGTCATAGGTACTTTTAAAGAAAAGATTGTCTTTAAATTGACAATTATTAGTTTTAAAATATGAATAAAATTTTCCAGATGCTAATAAATAAGCAAGAAAAAATTATGAAGTTTGAGAATATGCATGGATGGCCAGAGGATGGAAAACTATGGCTGCTTTTTAATTTGCAAAACTTAGAAAGTAATTGTATTCCTTATAAAATCAATCTTAACCTTTTGCTTCAGTAATTATATATTTTATAACTTATCCTAGGTAAATAATCTTAAGTACATAAAGTTCTGTGTTATATACTAATTATAATTTTAAAATTTAGAAATACTTGACATATTTTATAATAAAGAAAATAGGCAACTTATTTGTACATGCATTTGATGGATTACACTGCCACTGTAAAAGTAATAAACATATATAGAAACATAATTTGCTGCAATAGAACATTATAAAATTTGCATAATAATTATTTTATCACATTTATACAGAAATGATATGAAACAAAAAATACAGAACAGAAACAAAATGAGTGTATCAGTAATATATAAGCATAAAATTACACAGAAATAGTTGTAAAGATCAAAACCAATTAGAACATTTAAAGTGAAGAGGTCCTTGGCTTTCTCTGTATATCGATAGGTAGATATAATATAAAGTAATTTTGTGATGCGGTATAGTGTTTTTTATGTTTGTGTTCCAATGTGATAAAATAAGTATTTCAACAACCAATATACCCTTTGTATATATATGTAATATTTTTTGGCAAATACATACACAGTCTTAAATGTAAAAGAATACATCTCCAAGTCAAGAAAATATTTATTATAATCAAATATAATGCTTGGAAATTCAATAAATGTTAATTAATAATATTAATAGAGATTTTGAACTATGAGACATCTAAGTATTCTATTAAAAAAAGTGTTGCCCTAAACATTATTTTATAGTTCTGCAAAAACAAAGTCCTTTGACAACGATAAACACATAATCACAGTGGTTTTATGAAACCGGAAACCAGCTAAGAGAGAGCCGTAATTAAGAGAGCATTTTGGCCTCTATGTCAATTTTTACACAATATACAAGATGATACAAAGCAAATATCAATGTTTCAATCCAAGAACTTGGAGGTTTTGCTTAAGGATTAGTAAGAATTCCAAAATTCATACTCTAACAAAAACATACACATAATTTTGACTCATGTTCTAGATAAATGCCAAAGATTTAAAAGAACTTGTAAAAATGTAAATGATTTTTATTTCTTAATTTACCTCATATGTTGTAGTCACATAAAATGTAACTAAACATTCTGATTTACAGCATAATGATAAGAATAGGTATTGAATCTAATAAAACTAAGAAGCTTTTTAGTGTCTTTTGCCATAATATTATAATATAGACTAAAGTGGTTATTTTTTAAATCAGAGTTTTATTAGAAATTTTAAAAGAACTATGTAACAAAATAGTTATTTTTCCAGTTATTAATTGTAATATAATAATGATCAGTCTATTTGTGTTATATATGGGTGCATTTTGGTGTGTATAAGTATACACACATATACACCTATACACACATACATAAAATTTATATATGTATACATATAAATTATATATTGATATAATTTAAATAAATGTATTAAAAATCAAAACCAATAAAAGTAGAGACATTTACTACTAAGGCAATTTTCATTTAATATACTTTCTATTTTATACAGTTATTTTTTATCAGAGAATTGTTAGAACGAAATAGAATGTAATATTAAAAGATTTTCTAGGTTGCATATACCTTTAATTCAGCCTGTAGCACTTTCCAAAATCTTGTATAATATTTAGAACCAGCACACTCTATCAAATGATTAGATTCTCTCCAATTAATACAATAGGTAGGAGTATCAGAAATAATATAATTACAGAGGGAGAAACAATTTTATAGTTAACCTTGAATGTAAGAAACAGTGTTCTGCAATTATACTAAAACATCAAAGGAATATAGAATTTCCATTAATCATTGTTTTATTTTATTTTGCTTCTGATATAATTTATATGCCCGTCACAAAAGAAACACCTTGATTTCTTCTGTCTTCAAATTTACTTGGATATCATATGATATAATAAAAATACATCAAAACTGTCACAAAATCTGATTAATTAAATATAACATTTTCTTATTTCGCATTCACAAAATAATGTACGCACTTTAAAGATTAAAGTAACATTTGTATCTATCAGAAACAATTAATTGTAGATGCTCTTAAAATTTTATTTCACCTGTAAGTTTAATTATTATTTAATAGCCAAATTCCAGATCTAAGACACCACAAATCTGTGATTCCTTTCTTAGTTCCTTCAAATTGGGACAATTTCTCTGAAGTTTATTTCTTGTCAGCTCATGGCTTACAATACTATTAACTCTTTTATTGTGTTATTTTATAGCAATAGTTAACTACTGTTCATTTACTGCATACTAGGTGTCTGACAAGCACTGTACTAAGCTTTTTACTTATAGTCCTTCATTTGCTTTTAATATTCTTAATCTTATTGATGAAAGAACTACACATAAAAGAAGACAAGTAATCTGTCCAAAGACATGGAGACAAAAAAAGCAGAGGTGAAATTTAAATTCAGATACATCTGACTTCAAAGCCCTGCTTTTTAGTCACTACTCTACTACTCTAGATTTTGTACTTTATTAAAGTTTAATCCACAGAGCAATGGGAGAGGTGCTTAGACTTTTAAAAAAACACAGGCATATTGCTAATGACAGGAGCTCCTCTTTCTGGTAAATAAGCAAAAATGTCTACTAAAAATTATCTGAAAACTTCAAATTGTCTGAGCTGTTTAGACAAATCCAGTGGGCAGTAATAAACGAGACATTTCTTCTCTGAAAATTAAATTGATATGCTAATATTGCCAAAGTACACCTATCAAAATAAAATCTATCTCAGCTTTATGGAGTCATATTAACCGTAGACAAGATCAAAACCAAAAAAAAAAAAAAAAAGAAATGAAATTTAAAACAAAACTTTAAATTTTATTGGCAGACCCTGATTCTCAATTTTATTTTATTTTTTCCCGGAGGAAGACTGGATATTTCATTACACTATAGCCCCAAACAGGTTGTAATAAGAAATACCTGTAATATTAACGCAAACATTTCAACTAATAGACGAAAAGAGGGGAGGGATTTTGTGGCAAGAGTAATAAATCCCTCAGTCATAAAGTTATGTGATGCCAATTAAAATGCTCTCCCAGGCTGCAAAGCAGCTGCCAGACTGTTTTCAGAAAATAATTCTGGAGAGGGTCTAGGTGTCACAAGGGCTTTTAACATTCATCCTCAGAATATTTCATCCACAAATATAACTCCATGCAAAAGCAAAGAGAGTTTGCCAAGCACAGAATTTCATTTATCACCCTGGTAGTTTACTTAATTAGAATAAACCCAGACTTCCTTAAGACTCTTTTGTAAGCCTAAACCTCATCACCACAAACTGACTTTTTAATTATGTGGTTCTTAAGAGCCTTTGGGCATGTAATAGGACAGACTGTAAATACAGCCATTCACACACACACACACTTTTGGAGAATCTAGCAGTAGATACTAAAGGTATTCACGTTACGTTCCCATGATATAAATTTAAGAAAGACACATAGTAACATCTACAAGTCTCAATTTCTTTTCCACAAAATACAAATAAAATAGTTGCTGCTTCACAACTAATATTTTGCTTTCAAGATAAAATAAGATGATGTTTGCAAGGTGTATAGTACACTTCTTATGTGATATAATTAAGCAGCCAATATTTAAGCTGAATTAAAAAAAAAGATAAATGAAAGTCAAAAGTCCTGAATTAAAGTCCTTTCACTGTCATAGCTATGTGTATGAACTTAGAAAATTCTCATTATAATGGTTGTCCTTGGTCTCCCTATATATTGCACCAGAATACATTCAGGATCAAAGTCCTAATTTTATTAACATTTAGCCATGATCACAGATCTATTAAGAATTCTCAGCAACCAATATAATGAAAGTTATATAAGCCTTTGTGTTAAGCTGTTCTTTAAAATTCACATATTAAGAACCTTTTATAAATGTACTTATGAAAATACATCAAAAATCAGTATATTGTGATTTTATAATAAATTACTCTCAAGAGTAGCCTTACTCATTTACTCGGTTGCTGTTTTTAGGTAGCCCAACAAAAATTGTAAACAACCATCCAAATAAAAACCAATGAAATAATGAAAAACTGGGTAGGGGTGTAAGAAGACATCATTTAAATTTTAACAATGACCAGGAAGGATAATGACAAATTCATAGAGGACAACTTTGGAATGCAGGAACCCTAGGCATTTAGTGCCAAAGTAAAATTATGCCATGACGATTTTTAATGAAACCTAAAAATTTGAATTTTTTTTATCTATAGTCCCCAGGTAATGGGTCTAGAGTAGCTTCAGGTAAGAAATCAAATGAAAAATTCCCACATGCACAGTTCCCAATTTTGTGAAGATAAAATTTAAATAAATCTCCCATAAAAGGAAAGCAACAAAGAAACAGAGCTTCGAAAAATATTGCAAAAAATCAGTTTTGCTGATAGATAACCCAAAGCTGACACTCATACAATGCATGCATAAAACAAAGATGCCCGGCCTGTGTGGCTTAATGGTTAAGTGTCGACCCATGCACCAAGAGGTCGCCAGTTTGATTCCCGATCAGGACACATGCCCAGTTTGTGGGCCCAATCCCTAGTGCGGGGCATGAGGAGGTGGCCAATCAATGTTCTCTCTCATCGATGTTTCTCTCTCTCTCCCCCTCTCCTTCCTCTCTCTCTAAAATCAAGAAAAAGAAAAAAATTTAATATTAAAAAAACATAAAACAAAGGGAATTTTACTTATTATAACTGAATGATAGCTAAAAAATAGGTGCGTTAAAAATTAAGAAGTGCAACAATTTTATTGGACATTTTATATGTAATTATTCAACTTACATTTTAACCATGAAAACATGAATTATTAAAAAACAAGAGTAGAAAAGTTTTACCCCTCAAATTGTGTTACAAAAGCACTGGTCTAAATGTGGCAGATTTCCAAGGGACTTAAAATTTCCTTCATTTGTCTATAAATAGAAGTTTCTCAGTTGAAGGGATATGGTAACTTCAAATCTCACTATACAACTATTTGCAATTTATCTTGTTTTCCTAGGAAAAATAAATTGTGAAAAACATACATATGACTTAGGAGAACATGAAAATTGAAAACTGGATCCTTGACCAAGTGTTCTCCCTTTCATTTGGGAGGAGCCAATGGTAGAGATTCCAAATTACATCATCAGTCATTGTAATTGATGGATTTGCTAAGATAACATTCTTTACCCCAGTGTAAACACTGATGGATCCTTCGAGAAATGCCTTACATTGCAAGTCTGGGATTTAGTTTATGGGTCTGACAAGTGTGACCTTTAAAATAATGCATTTGCTATAAAAGAGGAAAGAAAACTCTTTATAACCAAAATATATTGGCTACAAATTTACTTTCCAGCAAGTAATCTGATTACAGTCAAAATAACACACCAAAATGAAACAGTTTACCTGTGATCAGTTTAATGTGGTTATAAAATGCTAATTATGAGAGAAAACACATTCAAGGTTTGTGGTACCTACGTCTATAAAACTTGCAGAGAATCTAACATTCAGTGATGTGTAGCACATATGGGTAAGCAGATGGCCGAAGTATTATTTTTAAAAACAGGACTTTTGCTGACAAAATACAGAATAGGAATGGTGTGATTGGAAAGCTAAGAGGATGTTATTTACGAGGTAGTAAACTCATGCTCAGTAATTGGATTCTTGCTAAATTGCAGATAAAAAGGACTTGGGGGGGAAATGAGTGTTTGCAGCTACAGAAATGAATGAGGAATTCATCTCATATTATATATATCTGTAATTTCATTCTAGCTCATCACCTTTCACTTCTATGGCTTGGGGAGGGGGCCAAAAGAGAAGGAGGTTTACCTTAACATATCGCATGATTCATGCAAAATATTTACTTTTCTATTTTTGATACAACTCTGGGGAAGAAAAATATAGAAAACAATTCTGAATGTGGACAGATACAAATTAGATATAAAGTAATGTTTTTTAAAAAAATTTTCCATACAAGGACTATATTACAAAGAATATATAACAAGGCCGCATAAAATAACTTGGTCAAAGGGTTCAAGCTTTTAGTTATAAGATGAATGAGTTCTGGAAATCTAATGTACAGCTTGGTGAATTTAATTACTAACACTGTACTCTATATACAAAATTTGCTAAAACACTATATCTTAAGTGTTCTTAAACACACATACTTACACAAAAGGTAAATATGTAAGGTGATGAATATGTTAATTAGCTTGATTGTGGTAATGATTGTATAATGTACACATATATCCAATCATCACATTGTGTGCCTTAAATATATACAATTTTTATTTGTGAATGATACCTCAACAAAGATGGAAATAAATAAATTTCTGATTTTGATGTCACTTCTTTGAATTTTATTAATACCTTGTCTATATCCCCAGTACTTATCATATTCAACTGAGATTTTCTGGGAACCTATACACTTTCCTGAATTTTCTATGACCTTGCTGAAATTAGGGATTATTTCTTGTATGTAGATTTTTATTCTTCTAACCAATAGTAAATATTATAGTAACATTTTTCTGAATAAATAAATAAAACCTTATTACTTAGTTAATCAACTTAAAAATTTTACATTTAAAATTGCAGTACTTTTTTTTGGATGAAAGTTTAACTTATCTTTAATAATCATTTATAAGAAAAAAAGATTTTAATATTCTATGACAAAGATTAGCTTAAATCTCAATTTTCCTGCCTATAGGTGAACTAGATCTATATTAGTGTGTAACTGTGAGTTATACGTTACATTTCAAAACATCAAAAGACCAAGTACAGAATTTATGTGGTAACATTTCCAAATATTTATAACTAAGTTCTCATATTTTAATTCAAAATATTTAAAGATATTCAATTCACTTTCATACTTAGCTTTTGTCATATAGCATATATAATAGATAATATGTTGTCCATATATAAACATTATATATAACCTATTATATATAAACTTGTTATATATAAATTATATCTTCAAATTTACATTTCCATACTGGAAGTTTGGCTAATTGAAAAATATCTAAATGATGGGTAATATGTAGCTTTTTGGGGAAAACCAACATTTTATTGCACTCTTCCCACTCCTCAGAACTATACCATCAGATTTTCTCTGCTGTGGGCATCACAGACACGGGGTGTGACCAGCACTCCCCCTACCGCCAGCCATAGCACCAGCTTAGGAGAGGAAGTTTCCTTTTCTGGGACAAGCCTCCACAATAGTGGGCTGGGACCAGGAGAGCAGTTTCAGCAGACCTTAACACTGGCCAGGTTATTTAGTAAGGGCCCCAGAAGTATAGTAAATACTATTCTCTGAACACACACACACACACACACACACACACACACACACACACACAAAATAAAGGGAAAAGAAACAAACAAAAAAACTACTATAAAACCTCAGTAGTGTCTCAGCACTCAGTTTAAACATACACACACACACACACACATATATATATATATATATATATATATTTAATTATTAGAAAGCAATTTAAAGGACAGCAAAACCAACAAGGCCACCTCCAGATGGTGGTCCAGGAATAGGGTGCCAGCCCCGCCCCGCGCGGACAGGCAGCGCCTCACTGGAGGAGGTGGAGCCCTCAGCTGAGGGCAGCACCATGGACAGAGACAGCACCAGCGCACACCCCTGATTGGGGCCCTTCTGTGCATGCTGCACACAGTCCTGTTTCTGGTGCAAGAGAGCATCAACGACCCCAGGGGTAACACGCTGTGTGTGCTGTGACGTAAAGTGGAGCACTTTTGAAATGAACCTGTGCCAAGGTAGCAGGCTAGCAAGCTCTGCAGCGACGAGGAGAACCTCACGCGACTGGAGAGCTCTACACTTCAGATACAGATAATCTAGCCTCATCAATCCAAAGGTCATGGAGGGCACAGTGGAGGCTCAGGATGAGTTCTCCTGTAGAAGCTGTGAGCTGAATATACAGGACCTGAAACTACTGCAGACCATCGGGAGAGGAAATTTGGGGACTTGATGCTGGCAGTGACCGAGGAAACACTTTCTCTCTCTAGAGTGCATTAAGGACAATGCCACTGCCCAGGACTTTCTGGCTGAAGCCTTGGCCATGACAAAACTTTGGCACAGCAGCCAGGTGTGGCTTCTGGGTGTCACTGTGGAAGAAAAAGCTGGGCTCTGCTAGTCACTGTACACGGCCAAGGGGAGCCTGGTGGATTTTCTACAATGGTAGGTTCTATTGATGCTGAGCAGAAATTATCTCCTCAGTTCTCAATGAGATGTCTTCAAGGTCATGGAGGGCAACAACTTCTGGACTGAGACGTGGCTGTCTGCAATGTGCCAGTGTCTGAGGATGGTGTGGCCAATGTTAGAGACTTTGAAGGTCAAGTGGCAACTCCTGAAGTGCTGAGAGTAAATAAATTATCCACCAAGTCTAAGGTGTAGTTTAGAATCCTTTCCTGGGAAATCTATTTTTTGAGGGGCCAGTGCCTTATCCAAGAATGACCCTGAAGGACATTGTCACTTGGGTGGAGAAGGGATGAACACTACAAATGAGCGCCCCCATGGCTGCAAGCCTGCAGCTTGGAGTTCCTGAAGAACTGCAGCTGGAAGGCACCACACAGCCCTCCTTCCTGCATCTCCTGCACAGCTCAAGCATCTCCAAACCCATGATCTGCACCTGTGACTGACTCATGGGGACTGAACCTGAATAGATTGAGGACCTCGCACCCTCACTTGCTGGGCTCAAACATGAACTGACACTAATGAGCCTTTTTCTTCTCTCCCAATTTGTGCCCCATCTGGCTTCCCAAGGACCTCGCCAAGGCCTGGTGCCTTCTCTTGTCAACCACCTGTGGGGGTTCAGTATCCCCACTGAAAGGGTCAAGAAGGGAGGAGGCTGAAGAGCAAGAGGCAGATACCTCTACCATGGAAATTCTTCCACTGGCCTCCCACATTTTACTCTCTTAAGGTTTTATTTATTTGCTCTTTTAAATTTTTTCCCCATGTGCTTATTTTTTTATTATTTTTCAAGAGAGTACACATAGATGGGTGTATTTTTTCCTGTCATCCATGAGGTTTAGGAAGGCCAGGCCCCTTTCTAAGGACCCATCACCTCAGCTTTGTTTCCCACCTGTGTCCCATGTCACCTTGGTTGCAGGCAGCAACCTGTAGGCACTTGATGACGTCCCCATTTGCATGTACCGGAGACAGAAGTCTGGTAGGGGCTTGGAGTTCATGTGCTGCTGCCACCAACCCACATGTCCTGTTAGATGGAGCCATAATCAATTAATCCATGAGGGAAAACGCATTATCATGTACTATTAGGACAAGCACTGGCATGCGTCAATCTGCATGCAAAAACGTATTTGTTGACATTAGAGTAAGCAAATAACTAAAGATTAAGTATCATAATTACAATATATTGGAGATTTGTGATCTGTATTAGGCAAACCAAGCATGTATGTTCACAATGACCTGTGTTCTGACACAATCTTCTTGCCAACATTTGCAGCAGACTGCAGAAGGGCAGGGACATGTTTTAGTGGAGGCTGTGGAGTCAGAAAACCTGGGTTTGAGTCCTATTTCAGCCTCTGACTAGATTTTGACTTCAGCTATTAGTTAAATTTATCGAAAGTCCAATTTCCTCACATGCGGATATGGAAATGAAGATGACCTACTTCACAACAGTCTCAGCACTGTGAGAAAATAGGTTACGCTCTTAGATTAGTGCCTAGCACAAATGACTTTTCCATGAGTGTAGTTATTAAGTCTCTGGTACAATTGTGTTTCACAAAGCTGCTCTAGGAAACCAACATATGGAAACTTAAGTTGGATACTACACTGTGTATACAGCAGACAAATGAAACTGTACATTATTATAGAAGATAAATGACTAAGAACACACAGTTACATGTGTGTGCATACACGTATGCAGACGTAATGTATATTCTATCTCAGCACTAAATACTTGTCCATGCAATAAAGATAAATCTTTTCAAAGTTATAGGAGGAATCTCAAACTGTAAACAACTGAGCTGTACTGAAGCAACTGCTCAAGTGAGGGCAAGTGCAACCCTGTGGGACCAACAGACAGCAACATGTGTCCACAGAACTCTCTAAAAGGCCAGCATTTACTGGAACAGAAGTGGGGGAGATTTCAATCTTGAAGTCTAACTCAAACAAATTAAATAAGGAATACGTAAAAGAGAAATAATAGCAATAACTTCTAACCCCTTTTCTCTTTTAGACAACCCATTTTTATCTGTGCCTTTTAAGCTTCTGTTGACATCTTTATACAGATTATTCAAACATTTGTTTTTATTTATAAGTTCTAAAATTGCATTTGAATATCCCTACTATATCTTTCTACCTTGTTTTTTGCTGACATCTCCAAGTCATCATTTTCTCCAGAATGCTTTCTGACTGATTGTGTTCCCTTGCCTGAGAGCTACATTGCAGTCCTCCCAATCATACATGGGACCACTATCAGACTTCAGTGGGGAATGTGTAGGAACGAAGGAGGGAATGACAGGGAGAGAAGTTAATGATTTGGATAGTGTGCATATTGATGTCAGTATATATTAATTGGGATACACTTGTAAGTATAATATATAAGATTAGCACTGGTCAGTTTTGCTTTACCCATTTGTCTGTCCCTGTGAAGTGAATAATGAAGTCAGCAGGATTGAGTGTCCAAAGCTTGCACACTCCATTGAAAGTCTGGCCCTTCCTGACTCCTTGAGATAACCTATAAGCCCTGCATGATGGGAGTGTCTGTGTTTTACCTGAGGAGTTGGGTTATGCCACAATGTTTGTACTAACCACTTGATTTGTGGTTGCAGCCTTGGGCCACATAGTACCAGTTTGACCTTTGGAAGGGCTGAAGTCTGAGACTAATATTAGCCACAGGCATAATCAGCCATGTCTATGTAAAAACCCTGAACACAAAACCTAGTATTGGTTTTTTGGCTGCCAATACATCATGTGTGTCATTATACATCATTGCTGGGGTCATTAGGAATTGTTCATATGACCCCACTGGGAGAGGACAGCGGAAGCTCATATCTGGTGTCTCCTATTCATCTTCTGACTTCGCTGGTTTCAATCTGTGTATTTTTTTTTATAAATATAATAAACTATTCCTATAAGTATAACAACTTTTCTGAGTTTTTTTTGTCCTTTTAGCAAACCACTGAACCTGAGGGAGATCTTGGAGATTGGCAAGCACCATCTCTAATAAGTATATTTGCAAAAATGTAAAACGAACCTTACTGAGTTTTAGAAGGTACTCATATATTTAGGGCCAAAACTGTGACCTACATTTATTTTATTGTTGTATCAGATAAAATAATAATTTAATTAGTTAATTTATTCCTATTTATAAAAAAATTATAAAGTATTTGAAAAATTAATAGTCCGTTTCTAAGAGCATTTGTTTAATAAATGTGTAACAAGCGAGTGACAGTACATAGCTACAATTTGCAAATATTTATCAATTGTAGCACTTTTATCATGAATAGCACCAGTATAGGCATCAGCAGACTAGTCCAACTATGGAAAATCTGTACTTGTTCATGGGTGAGAATCATCCATCTATTAAATCAAGGCTGCTCAGATCTAGAAGGAAAGATAACCTTCCAATCCATAGATTAGTTAGAATTTGAAGTAGCAACTCGGCTAAGTAAAATTCTCCATGGTAATACGATCTAAATTTAGCTTCAGAAAAAAATGGGTTTGGATTCTTTAATTAAGTTACTCAAGCTTCCAAGCCTCAGTTTTCTAGTCCAAACACAGACACATTCATTTCTTATTTTAAGGAATCTATAGCAAGTGCTCATCGTGTGCTAGATATTTTGCTGGTCCTTAGATAGAAAAATCTCATGTAAGCATTTATGTTCTTAATACACGTGTAAATACGTATGTTGTGACTGCACCATTGTGACAGAAGTAGTGACGAATAAACAGTCCAATCCATTCACTTTGGGGCATCAGGACTATTACTTCTGGGTTGTCATCACTGCTGTGATCCATTCTCAGTCAGTCACTTGAGGAAAGACAAAGTGGAAAAGATGTTACCTTTTCGGTGACCTACAAAGCCAGACATTGTGTTGGGTTGTTTAAACAGATGTTACTATTTCATCTTAATTGAAATTCTCTGAAGTCTATGGACCCAGGTATCACCTAAAGTCAGCTGCTCTTTTTTTAATGTTTATATTCTATTTTACGTACTGACAAAATTACATCATTTTCCCCAATATTTCTGTGACTATTCAGGGTTTAAAATCTCATGTTCATCTTTACTATGATTTTCTATTTTCACTGAATCCTTTATCAAATTCTAATTTGGACTCTTCCTTTCTTACTTCCTTGTGACATCTAAAACTATAACCCAGTGTACTTCGTCATTTTTTCCCCAAGGTATCACACATCTAGCAGAGTTAAATGTCACTAAAGACTTGGCTCTAAAAGCAGCAGATGGCTACAAAACAGGGAAGGAGAAATTTGGAGTAAGAAGGAGGCAACATTGAGTATGAAGGTGTGTGGTCAAACTCTCTACAGACATCTATTTTCATAGGAGACCTCGGACTATGACCAACTCACAGACTTTCTCATCAGTAAGTAGTAAGGAACATTATATGTTTTGTTCAATTCTTTTTTTTTTTTCAAGTTGCAAATATTTATTATTTGGTGTAAACCCCAATGCAATACACCAACATGATTTTGTGCGTTTGGAAGGGAGATGTTTCCTGGTTAAGTGGAAAATTGTGCAGATGTTTTCTGGAAGACCTTCGAAGTAAGCAGCTTTATATGAAACATTTCATTTAGAAGTCTGGACCTTCTTTCTTCAGTTTGCTGTAGTCTACATTCACTGAGTACAACTTGTACTGCTCCTTTGGGACCCAGTTTGCCCGGGGTTCTGGGTTATTCTTTCTGTCCCAGTAGACATCTGGATTAAACAATACTAGGCTCAAGACATACAGTGTTGCTGCAATACCTCCAGCTCCAATACAGACAAGGAGGGGGATCAGGCTTGGATGCTCCTTGGCCTGAAGAGGATCTGGTGAAGCATGGTTGCCACAGAGGGCCTGGGAGCAGAGAAAGACACAGCCGCCTGTCCTGGCTGCAGGTAGTCAGTGTGTCGAGCGTTCTGGTCAATTCTGCTTTCTCAATTCTGATAATTGTGCCTAGGATGTGATATGTACTCAATACCAGATGAAAAATGAGCAGATTTTTCCTAAACCATATATATGTACCTCCTACTACTATGTGCCTCCATTACTCTAAATTCTTCCTGAATACCTCCCTCCTTTATTCACATCTCTTCATTAAAATCTCTAATCCCTACTTTATTTTATACAGCAATTTAGCTCTTGCTTTGTCTGCCCTATTTCATTCTAGTCGTACATTGAAAGCCAAACTCCCCAAACCAAAATGACCCATCAGAGGTTTCTTTCTGTTAAACAAAGATAATTCTCTGGCTCCTTCTGTGCTTGCGCTGTGTATGTGTGTCTGTGTGTGTATATATAAACTTTAGTAGGCCCATTCTACAGGATGAAGTAGAACAAGCTAATCTTTAACAACATCAACTGTCTAGAAAGATATCCTACTTCTCAATACCATACGTTGCTTGATTTGCATATTTTAATATTTAAAAATTGGACACGATAGTGTAGGCATTCTACAAATATTTTTCAAAGAATAGATTAGATTTGAGTAAATTGAATGGTTTGCTTATATAAACTAAACCTGAAGACCAATTTTCCAGTGGAAGGTATCCATGGTTCCTTTGGTTCTGTGGTCCGTGATGTGTAATGTTTATCACACATAACACATTTTTTAAAACTTTTAATAAAGATCCACACATTTAGCTATCATTCCCTGGCCAGTCAGTTCCCCATTGTTAGACTGTAAAGCCGTTGGATCTCATTGGGGTTCAGACCCTTGTATCTGAGATAGCTATCTCTCAGATATAAATTTTCCTCATCTGTAAAAAGTGCTATCACAGTGGGCACTGCCCACTCATCCTTCTGAGGATCAGATTCACTAATTATTCAAAGTAATTTAAAAAGTGATCATTTAAGATGTTGTTTTAAAAAATCATTTTTCACATATAAATGTAATGAAATCTGTCGGACAATACCATCAATAAAGATATTAAACATTCATTTGATACACTTTTAATGAAATAAAGGCAGACTTCTTTGGATGAACCCTAGTTTTTCTGTACCTCCTTTAGGCATGCTTTGCGGGAAAACCCTGACACTACCTCTCAAGTATACTTCCAAGAAGTATAATAATAGTTTTTAAAATTTATTTTATTACCAATTCATAATGTAGATGTAAGAAATGTCCAAACCTGTGGAAACATTTTACAAGTTTATTTTAAGCCAAACTGGCAACAATTAACAGGAAGCAAAAATCTCAACAGATTTAAACAACGCTCCAGAAAATGGCAGTTTTACCACATATTTTATATCAGAATCAAAGGGGAAGACGTAAGTGGATCATATGAAATTCACCGATGATAGATAAGGGAGGCAGGAGAAAGCAAAAGTCGGAAATCTCTGAGATTGGATAAAAATTAAAATGGATGGACACATACTTCTTTTACATTGGTGGGTTTAGGGTAGTTAACAGTTAGCAATAAACATGATAACAATAAAATGAGGGTTCTGTGGTCTGTGCTCTGGTGCAGTGATTGTGCCCTGAGGAGTCTGGGAAAAGGACATTACTCTGACATTCTACAGCAATGTCATCATAGATGCACAAAGACAATAGACAGGTTAAGTTAAGGTAAACAGAGAACTTGATGAGGGAAGTTACCGGCCTAGGACGTGACTATCCACCATGATTCATTTTTAGTTGGAAAATTTTTATTTCAGATCATCCGATGTGGTTACTTTTGGTCTCTGAATCTGTAAGGCCACCATGCAGACCTCCCCTGAATTTCTCAGATTTAGTATGTGGCCCCTTTTTTATCCACACTAATTATACAATTAAATATTGTTAATGAGATACCATTTAAAGATAAACACTGGTCCACATCCACTAATAGTATTACCAATGGTGATCTCATATCAGTAAATTACACACAAAAAAACATTTTAAACATAGGATTTGTTTTCTATCTAATTTAGTTTTTTTTTTTGTTCCTATAAAGCAAAATGAGGAAAGAAAACAAACACATAAATGTCAGAAAAGTAAATTACATTTATGCCATTTTATATCTAATATAATAAGATTTATCTTAGTAATAGCAGAAGTAGAAACATTATTATTTTTTAAATGAGTTGAAAAATTTCCAAGTTCCACTTTATACTTCAGAAGCAAATATTTTTCTACAACTTGGTCTACCTTTTTTATTTTTATTTATTTATTTATTTATTTTTATTAATTTATTTTTGTTACAGATGTTTCTCCTTTTTTCCTCCATTGACACCCTCCTCCCCGACCCTCCACCCCTTCCCCAGCTTTGTTGTCCATGTCCATCAGTTACAGTAATGATTACAGGTTCTGGAATAATGTTATATAAGAAGTGCTTCTTTTTTGAAAATAATTGTCATTTGTGACATTAACGTGTTTTTTTGTTTGTTTTTTTGTTTTGTTTTTTAAATAGAAATGCCTGTTGACTCTGCTGATCCTAGTTTAGTCTTCTTCTCCCAGGACTTCACTACTGTCCATAAATTATCCAGAGTCCAGCTTCATACAATAGGTGACTTGTTTTAATACAAATAAATTATTTATTTATCTTAAAAATATTCAATTAAACATATTTAACATTTCTTTGCATCATTCCATTTAACACTAACTTAGAGGCATGCCGTAACATTTGGAATTTAGGAAAACAATGCAGACAAAAATGAATAAATATTGTTTTAACAATCATTTTTACATTTTAAAACACTAGAATTTATTTTATAAATAACAAACCAATTATTGAGAACGTAATGCAGACACGATCTCCTCACCCCTAACTGTTATTGGACAAAGTTGGGGAGGGGCTTTTCCCCCACTGGGTACTGGGGGTGGAGTCTTTATAATATCTCCAGAAAAATAATTTTCTGAGACTTGCATGGGAGAATGAGTGAATTTTATTTGCATGCAATTGCATCTTTGTGTTTCTAAAGTCCCATTTCCCTTAATCCAGTCATGGAAGATGTGAAGCTGAGGATTCAGTAGAGCTAGAAGCAAATCCAGTGTCCAGAGTTTCCTTTCCATGTTGGAGCTAGGTCCAATGCAGCATCGGGCTAGCTGCAGTCTATTAGTCCATTGTGTGGGGTCCACACGGCCACTGGCCATGTGGGCGAATGCAAGGGGAACCCCACAAACTCTGAGTCACCTAAGTCCCAAGATCAATAAGAGCACAAGAGAGTGAACTCTTTTGTTCAGGGGATTAAATATCCCAAACTTCATGCCCTTGCAGTGGCCACGCCCATGCTTGTCAATGACCTCTGTTCCCAGATGTGACTGACAGCGAGCACCTCCCCTAGTCATTTACTGGGTATGTGTCTATCTCCCTTTTGTTGGACCTCTGGGGAATACAAAGTTGTAGCTTCCTGGTGAAGGTACCCAAATGGCATGCCTGTAATATCCAACCTTCCCTTTGTTCCATTTCTGTTATTAATAACTAGTTCATTACAGCAATAATACAACTACATTCTGAAAAGAAAAGATAAATTCCATAAAAATCTGAGTCAGAATGTCACCTAGTCATCCCCTTTAAAGGAAATCTCTTAAGTATATTGAAAGAAAGGAACTGGGTAACAGAAAATAAATAAAATAAAAGGAGAGACAGAGAGACTGAGGTAGGATAGTCAAAGTGAGCATCTATTTTTGGCAAATTTCTGGAAACCTTGCAATCTGTCCTAAAAATTAAACTCGTCTTTCTCTTTCAATCTATATGGCTTTCCTCTCCTTTTCCAACCAGTCCAGAAAACAGGCCTGATAGCAGTGAGAAAAGACCATCCCCCAAGACCAACTCTGGTTGTTCACTTTAAGTTTTTAAATTTATTGGGGTGACATTGGTTAATAAGATTATGTAGGTTTCAAGTGTACATTTCTAAGACACATGATCTGTATGTTGCATTTTGTGTCCATCATTTTACAACGGTGTATGTATGACAGAAGCTTCCCAGATTTGACTGAGAAAACCCATGTGAAGTGTCTGCTGGCTGTAATTACATTCCAATCTGCTGGCCTCTTGCAAATATGATTCTGTTTAAAAGCCGGTTGATTCTCTGCTGCTGCTCTCTGGAAGACAGGGTTCACAGAAGCTCCAGCTGCTACCACATGAGACCTTATACTGCTGATGCCAAGGAACAAATCTAATTTTGGTTTTAAACTCCAACATTACCCTGAGAAAATAATAAAAAGGGTGGTTGTGGTGTGAGCAGAATATAGTGTTAATAAGTTATTAGAAAAAAATTTGCCATGACTGAGGAGAAATATTTCGAGAGATTTTATAGAGATGAATAATTAGAAATATGGTTCTATTCAGAATACTGAGATTGTATAATACACTGTACACACATTGCTCCAAAATTGTCCATTTATTTATTCTCTGTCCCATCAGACTGAGCTCTCCAGATCCACGCAAAGGTTTGGCAGTAGTTAGCATCTAATTAATGTTGGTAGAATAAATAAATGAATTACTAATGTAAACTTAAGGATTAACTAAACTGTTATATCTTGTTTCTAATCCTCCATATTTTACAATGAAGAATCATTTTGCTTATTTGAGGATGTACATTGTCCTTATGACTCTCTTGAGTTCAATACTTTGTGTTTCAACTCTTAAAACACTTAAGCAGTTGTTGGGGGAAAAATATTTTGATCCACTAGGTACTTTTGGATATCTATGGAAGTTTATGCTTATCAAACTTGGGGATGAGGGAGAGCTTTTACTGGTATCTAATAGGCAGAGACCAGGGATGCTCTAAACATCTTATCATTTACAGGAAAGTCCCACAACATTTTGTTGGCTCAAAATGTCAAGAGTGTTGAGGATAAGAAAACATGCCTTGAAAAATTCTGTTCTTCTCCACTAAAGAGTGTTGGGATGCCTTGGATAAATATTGTGCATTCTTTCCTGTCACCCTTTGTTCCTATTTCCACCTGTTCAGATAAATGCCTACAGCTAAAGATAAATAAAGTTACCACCTAGAGCAGATAAGCGCATAGCCCAACATTGCCCTCATTCATATTCTGGACTTCATCCCAAGGAAAATGTTCCTTGAGTAAAAGGCTGCTGATGTCCCACCACTTTTTATCTTTATCAAAGACAAGTTGCATCTTTTCATTATTCTGAAAAGAAGGTTTGAAAATGCAAACGTATTCATCATATTATTGTCTGTGTTTATGAGATTTTGTTTGTTTTTCTTGTTTCTTCATTTGTTGCTCTCAATTTTACATCACACACATGAGTGAAATCGTGTAGTTCTTAACTTTTTCTGTCTGACTTATTTTGCTTAGCATTATATTCTCAAGATCTAACCATGCTGTTGCAAATGGCAGTATCTCATCCTCTTTTATGGCTGAGTAGTATCCCATAGTAGCACATCTTCTTTATTCAATCATCTATCAAAGGACACTTTGGTTGTTTCCATGTTTTGGCCACCATGAATAATGATGTAATGAACATGAGGGTTCAAAATTTTTGGTAGGTACTCAGAAGAGAGGTGTGGGGTAACTCTATTCTTAATTTTTTGAGGAACCTTCATGCTGTTTTCATAGTGGTTGTACCAATTTACACAACCTCTCCAACACTTGTTACTTGTCTTGTTGATAAATAGCCATTCTAACAGGTGTGAGATGGTATCTCATTATGGTCTTGATTTGCATTTTCTGTGGCACTGGCTAGCTGATCATGATTACCTAGAAGTTAAATAGGAAGCCTACTAAATTTTTATTTGATCTGTGTAAGCACAAAATTCTAGGTCAGGTAAAACAAAGGTCAATCTGAATCATAGAAACAGAGTCATGGCCCCTCAATTTCCAGAGTTGAACTAGTTCACAAATCCAGGATCACTTGAATCAAGTAGAGACCAGGTCTACTTGAGGAAAAACTCCAGTATCTACTTAAAACAGAATCCACTTCCTTATTCACTGCTTCCTTATAAATACATTTCCCTCTATTTTACTTCTCATCTTTTCTTCTTATCTATTTTGTCGGTTTTAAGACATATTTACTAATTCTTCATCACTCCTTACCCTCCTCTTAAATCTGAAAAGTCTTGTAACTACTTCAATCAAAATATTATGGAAGTGATGCCAAGTTACTTTCAAACTTAAATCAAAAGTATATGAAGCTCTGTCTTGTTCTCTGGGAAAGTTCATCTAGATTTTGTGAGCCTCCAGGTAAGAATTTCAACTACCATGATGCCATCATGCTGGTGATTTGATGGGCAGTCCTGGATGAGTGCCACTATTCAGCCATATCCGTCAAGGTGCCAGACAAGCAAGGTAAGCATGGTCAGCCCATTCACAAACTGGAGAAAACCAAGGAACCATCGCTGTTGCCACATGGACTAGAAGACTTGAACAGCTTCCTCCTGGAAAATTCCTGAGCCACACGATCATAAAATTTAGTAAATAGTTGTTGCTTCAGGTTCTAAATTTAGATAGTTTGTAATGCAGCAGCACTACATAAGTGAAATGAGTACATTCTTAGAGTTTGCCCTCTACACATTCACCATGTTGACCCTAAAATCTTTTGCACTTGCCAAGTTGAGGCTGAAAATAATGAACCTCATAATGAGGTAATTGCACATACAATTGGAGAGAAGTATGTTCATTTTACGGAACAGGTAACAAAGTTATTACTCAAGGAACCCATTACAAGTGCAATTACTCGCTGGCTAATTTCTGCCCCTGTGGCTAATTGTAGGCAGAAGAATTTGAATGAAAAATTAAATGCCTACTAGGAACTCCTTAGAAATGCATTTCTTGATTATTCTGTACAGGTTTCTGGTGACCTGTGGCCATTAAACATCAGAAGTCATTACTCAGAATTGAAGTGGTGCTCCTGGTACTCTGTCTAAGCTAAAATTGTGTCATTAAGCCATCTTTGCCTAAAATTTTTTATATTTTTGTATTATATATTTTATAATTAACCATTATATACTCTAGTGTTCCTTTTAACCTCTTGAATGTGTCCTAGTGTGAAAACCTTGTTATACTGTGTAATAAAAACAACCCTGGCTTATTTGTATAATTCTAGAGTTAAAAAAGTATTATAAACAATTACTATACCAAGAAACAAGAAAATAAATATCTTTATACATTTATCAAAGTACATCAAATATATACCTATGTGATATATTACAAAAATGACTTACTTATATATATTGTCTACAATTTTTAGTTATATAACAACATATTATGAGAGTAATGCATGCAAAACAAAGATATTTATCATCATTTTTTATCTTTATGTATTATTTTATTCCTTAACTTACTTGACCTATCTACTATACATTCATATCATTTTCAATTATTCACTAATGTAAACAATGCATTGAAGAATATCATCTTCATCTACCTTTATGCGGTTGTCTAATTATTTTTAAAGATATATTGTTATTCACAGAGGAAAATTTAGAGATGTGTTTGTTGAGTAGCATATGCTTCTCACTACATGAATACTGAGGATGAATTCTAAATGGTCAACATAATAAGTAAAAGAAAAATATCATGCTCGAATTTTTTTTCTTTATTGATTTTTAGAGAGAGAGGAAGGGAGAGGGAGAGAGAGATAGAAACATCGATGAGAGAGAACATCAATTGGCTGCCTCCTTCATGCCCCCTACTGGGGATTTGGCCCATAACCTGGGCATGTGTCCTAACCGGGAATCAAATTGGCGACCTCCTGGTGCATAGGTCGACACTCAACCACTGAGCCACACCAGCTGGGCTATCATGCTTAAATTTAAAAGAAGGAAGCACTTAGTATTTCTTATATGAAAGTAACTACCTAATATAATACAATTTTGTTTGAAATAAGGTTGTTGATTATATATATTCTGATTTATCATGATAATTGTTTATTGGAAATGAAGAAACGTCAACAGTATAGTCAGCAGTACTCAGAAGTCACAGACGAAAGAATAGCAGGGACTCACACCACTCATCTTTGGATTTCTGGAGATAATTATTCAGCTTTCACCTTCAGTAGATTTTTCAGCCATTCAATGAAATCAGACAAAGAAGTGATTGTTTGCAGATTCTTGGGCATGGGAGAATGGTGGATATCTACGTAGTTGTGGGGGCATCATATGTGCATGGTGTCATTAGACACAATTTCATCACCCAATCTTACATTTTTATCACGAATTCATATACAACTAATGACTTCATTAAAACACACATAAAAACCTCTGCTCAGTCCTGACATAAGCTGAGCCTGATACCTACACAGAATAATTCTGAAGAGTTTGAATAGACACACATACACACACACACACACACACACACACACACACACAATCTAACACTAAAACTTTGTTGAAATTTCTCTCAGTTTAGCTTATCTTCATATTGAGAAAATAAAAGATAGTCTACAATTATTCCAATAAAACTACTGTCTAAAAATTAAAACCAAATTTATATAAACTAGTAGAAACTTAAATATTCAAGATCTATGTGAAGAATCATATCCTCATTTGAGAGGTAATAGATAAATATTATGACAAGAAGAAATTATAAAAGAGGTAAAAGTACTCTATGTTGAAAAGACAGAAAAAGTTTCCTGAACAGACTGAGAATGGGAGTTACTAGGGGGGTGGGGACATTGTGAGAACTGGTTCTTGTTAACTTTATCATGAGAATTTTTCTGTATCTTCATAAGAGTGCTGATTATATGCATGTGTGCATTTGTCAAATATCATAGAAAATTTTAGATTTATGCATTTTATAAAATGCACATTGTACAATAAAACAGATCATAGAAATGTCAGACTCTGTTTAGTAACTTTTCTTTTTGTATTGGTATGGGTGGCAATTCTGAAGCTGCTTTCTGAGTGCTCTCAGCATTAGCAAATGAACAAATACAAGGGGAACCAAGTTTTGATTAGGGTGATACAAAGAGCACACACACATCCAAACACTCAAAGGTATGTGTATGTGTACAAGCTGTGTATGTATACATATAATATATATATCATTAAATATGTACTCAATGCTATGATTTTCTTGTACTCTAGCTCATTTTTCATTTTTACTTTTGCGGGAGTGGTACAGTGAAAGGAGGCCAGGGATCACATTAGTTTGCTCAGACCCTTCTTTCTGTTTTAGATTCTTCCTTTTCATAGTAGCCTCTTCTTTTATCTTAATATTATTAAAAGTTGTTTCAGCTTCCTTTGGTCCCTGAAATGTGTTTTGTGTATCCTGAGGGCCACTTAATCATCTTGGGTATTCCCTTCCATTGTATGCGTTGATTCTTGGTATTATGTATATATTTATAAATAAAAGACTGTGTTGAATAATGAAGATTGAATTTGATAATTCATTTTATAGGTTTCCTAACTCCGGAGTCTCTTTTCCTTAAAATTCTTTCCCACCATTGGAAGACTGACTTACTGTACCACATATTTGAGCAAGGTCTGGCTACTGAGAGACTTTGTTGTAAAATATTTATATAATTACAGTATTGGCCCTGTCACGATGAAAAAAAAAAAAGTCAGAAATCTAAAAGTAAAAAATGCAACCAACCAAAAAGCAATACGTCATGTGTTTGTTCATCAATGATATACTCTTCTTTGCTCTTCTGATGTGATACTGTGACTCCTCCCTTTTTTTTTCTTTTTTAAATTTTCTTTTCCTTTTTATTGATTTTTAGAGAGAGAAGAAGGGAGAGGGAGAAAGAGATAGAAACATCTATGAGAGAGAACATTGATTGGCTGCCTCCTGCATGCCCCCCACTGGGGATCGGGCCTACAACCTGGGCATGTGCCCTGACCAAGAATCGAACCTGTGACCTCTTGATCCGTGGGTCGATGCTCAACCACTGAGCCACACCGACTGGGCTGACTCCTCCCTTTTTCAAAATGACAATTTAAATCTCTCTTTTGTATATTTTACCTTGTTTATCAATTCTAATTTTTCATAATGTATACTTTAGTTTCCTGTCAAATGTATATTTTATCTTATTCATCCTTACCCTTGTTTTCAAAAAGCATACAAAATTATTTTCAGAAGTACATTATCAGTTTTAGATGTTGGTTGATGTATGCCCTCCACCCAAATGCAAATCATCCTCCATCACCATAAAATTGGCCTTTTACCATTTACTACCCCCTTTCCTTCTGGTAACCACCATACTGTTGTCTCTATGAGTTTCAGTTTTATATTCCACATATGAATGAAATCATATGGTTCTTAGCTTTTTCTGACTGACTTACTTTGCTTAACATAATATTCTCAAGGTCCAAGCATGTTGTTGCAAATGGCAGTATTTTGCCTTTTCCTGTAAAGGAGTAGTATTCCATAGTATATGTGTACCAAATCTTCTTTATCCAATCCTCTACCAAAGGACACTTTGTTTGTCTTCATGTCTTGGCCACTGTGAATGGTGCTGCAATGAACATAGTGATGTATATATCTTTGCAAATAAATGTTTTTGAGTTTTTCAGGTAGACACCCAGAAGAGGAATTGCTGGATCATATGACAACTCTAGTCTTCATTTTTTGAGGAACCACCATACTGGTTGTCATAGTAGTTGTTGATACAAGTTTAGTTCAGAGGATATTTTGATTTTTTTTCTACTTTTTTAAAAAACTTTATTCCTATCTAATCTACAGCTCATGTTTAAATTTTAACAGTTGTTCCAACAGTGATCATTAGAGTTATTTTCCCCCAGTCCAATAAATAGTCGAGGATCTCATATTGCATTTTGTTATCCTGTCTCTTTAGCTTTTTTCAGTCTGTAACATAATGTATACAAAGATGAGACTTTTTTTATTATTTTATTTTAAAATATTATTTTATTTTCAATTAGTTTGCATTTAACACTAATTTATATTAGTTTCAGGTGCATAGTACAGCAGATATGGTCAATTAGTCTATGAAAAAGGAAGCAATAACAGACAATGAAGTAAAGACAGTCTGTTCAATAAATGGTGTTAGGAAAATTGGACAGATATATGCAGAAAAAGAAACTAGACTACGTTCTTACTCCATATACAAGAAAAAATAAACTAAAAATGGATTTAATACTTAAATGTAAAATCTGAAACCATAAAACTGCTAGAAGAAAATATAGGCAGTAAAATCTCAAACATTTCTCTTAGCAATATTGTTTACTGACATATCTCCTTAGACAATAAAAACAAAAGACAAAATAAACAAATGAGACTTCATCAAGCTAAAAATATTTTCAACAGAAAAGTAAACTATCAACAAAATTAAAAGACAACCCACTGAATGGGGAGGACATATTCACCAAACATATATCTGATAAGGGGTTAATATCAAAAATATATAAAGAACACAGACAACTCAAAACCAACAAACAACATCACCACCACCAACAACAAAACCTAATTAAAATGTGGGCAGAGGACCTGGCTAGACACTTCTTCAAAGAGGACACAAAGATGGCCAATAGACATGAAAAGACGCTCAACATCACTAATCATCAAAGAAATGCAAATTAAAACCTAAACAAGTTACTGCCTTACCCTGTCAGAAAAGCTGTCATTAATAATTCAACAAAGAATAAGCATTGGTGAGGATGTGGAGAAAAGAAAAGCCTACTGTACTCCTGGTGGGACTTCAGATTGGTGTGACCCCTATGGAAAACAGCGTGGAGTCTCCTCAAAAAATTAAAAATGGAACTGCCGTATGACCCAGTGATATAGTGGTTTATAGGGCTCCATTTATGTCTCAATACTCCCACGGTTTTGCACACTCTGCTTTAATAATGCATCTAGTTTCATTTTTTTTTAAATTGTCACCCTGGATCTCATGGCCAAGCACGTTCATTACGTTCTGAATTTGCATGTCTATTTTTGCTTGAGGACCTCTACAGCTGTTCAATCTAAATTAAACACAAAGTCTTTTCCTCATTCTCCTAGTGTATTCTCGATTTCAGGGTTGAGCAACAATGTATGACAGTAGCTTCTTCCAGGAGATCTGAAAGCATTCTTGATCTTTTTGTAACGCACTATGTCATTCCAATCTAACATCAATTACCGCTAATTTAATCTTCTAAATAGCTCCTAAAATGATGTGCAAATACTATATCTCAAACACCATTTCTCCAGGTCATGTCCTTAAAAGCGCTTACCAAACTACTGAAAAAGTTTCCTAATACATTTTCATATATTTTAATTATTTTCCTCCCTCAATATAAGTTTCTATCTTTTCACCAAGGAACTTTTCTAACTCTCCTGGGTAAAAACGTCCAACTTTTCCTATTCACTTACAGAACAGAGTCCAGGACTTTGATGAGCTCATCTGCCTCTACCATCTTATCTCACATCTTGCACTTCTATGTTCCACTATAAGGTCCAGCAATAGTGAAATGCTTAGAAAGATGTTCTTACTCATTTCTCTTCTTTTGTCAAGTGATTTCAGGCCACCTAGAAGATGTTCTGTTTTGGGGAGATGGAGGCCTTGCAGATATCATTTCTGGCTACCTTCTGGGAGGTCTCTGTTAGGTCGTATCAGTGTATGGATCCATGAAATCCTCGGAAGAAGGACATGCATCTTTTCAATTTCTCAGGGTGAAGCAGCTAGAAAATAAAATTCCTTAAACTAATTTATACTGCTCTCATATCATTATTTTAAGGAGTATTTATTCTAAACGCCACTCATGTTTCCAAAAGTAAAATAAGAAAGATATAGAAGGGAAGAGAAGGGTAAAAAAACAAGCAAACAAACCTCTTTGTCACATTTATTAAGGCATATTTCAGAATATAGTTCTTTCTTCTCAGTTGCAAGAAGCATTTCAACTTCTTAGCTTTGACACTGTGGCACTTAAGGTAGGTCCTTAAAACCCTCCTATAAAGACCCACCACCCTCTCTACCTCTCTTTTTGTACAACATTGTCTGCTTAGCAACTACTCACAGCTAAAAGACCAAGAAAAGGTCAAAATTAGAACTGATTATCCACATCCTCCTGGGTGGCAATCAAGGTTTACATTTGTTTTGTTTTCATAGTCACCTCAAGATGCCCAAGCACTGTGGACAGCCCTTCATAACCTGAACTATTCCCATGGACATCTATATATTGTAACCCGGCATAGTTTTTTTCCCACCGTACACTCTGGAACTCATAGTAAGCCATCAGAAAAATCATCTCTGTCCTGAAGCTCTACTTTGCATATGTTCACCTTCTTACTCGGACACTTCCCAAGTTCTGATTTGCTTCTCCATAACTCACATACCACGAGGTTCGAAGTCTGGCAGGTGTTTCACCACACGTTTTCATTGCTGTTCTTCAATCAGTGTTCTTGGTAACTTCGACATTAATGCAAATGATTCCGCCAACATCTGGTTCTATCAGCTCCTTCCGGTCATTTCCTTATCTTTTCTTCTACCTAAACTCATCATAGCAGCCCCATCTTGGTAGTCAAATGCTAACTCAGAAGGCACCAAACTTTGGCTCACAAGCCAAATTCAGTCCAACACCTATTTATTGATAGAGTTTTATTGCCACTGTCATGTTCCTTTGTACATATGTATAATCTATAGTTGCTTTTGACCACATTGGCAGAACTCAATAGTTGTGACAGAGTCAGTATGACCTGAGAAGTCTAAAATATTTACTATCTAGCACTTTATATAAAAAGTTTGAAAACCACTACCCTAGACTAATGCTTCTCAGATTTCAAAGGGCATACTAACTACCTGGAAATCTTATTTAGTGGATTCATGGTGGGATTTGAAGTTCTGCATGCATATAAAGCTCTCAGATGATGCTGATATTAATCTATGAACAACACTTTGGTTAGTGAACCCCAAGACTGTATTCTTTTCACAACCTCTACCAAATTGGAGTACCCATTTTAAGTGTCTTTGTGAACACCCTTCTCATTTTCATAGCTCATTTCTTCTGGAATGTCTTCTCCAACAATAGTTTAATAACCATCAGGATCTCTAACACCTAAGAGTTATCCTGAGAGAAATTAGTTTGTTGAAGAAGATCCAAGTAACATGTGTGTGTGGGTGGGGAGGGGCACTGACAGTGCCTACTACAATATTTTATAACTGCCCTAGACATTAAACTTGTCTGAACACATCAGTGAATCAAATCCTTACCCTAGACCTCGTATGTATTATAGAATCATACATAAACTTAAGGAGGTTCTAAATGTAGTCCAAATTAAAAATGTCTGAAAATGCAGATAGGCATATAAAACATACTTGAATAAATGATAGGGATGTTTTGAGGGGAATACATTAAAAACACTAACGATAATAAAGTATTCACTAACATGTTATTTCCTAATATGTGCTGCACATTATCAGCTGCTTTACATTCCTGGGCTCTTTAATCCCAAAATTGTAATTCAAAGTAGCTATTTTTTTTTTTCCCCTAGTTTACAAATGGGAGACAAAAGACCAAATTGATAAAGTAATCTCATCAAGGATAGAGTCCAGAATCAACAACAGGCTTTCTATCATTAAAGGTTATGTTCTAGCCTTGACTTTCTGTATGTATCATTAGCACTTACCCCTCCCGTACTCCTGTCTTCCCCTTTACTCTTGTATTATTATGAGTTCTGTTACCACTGCTCTTCAGCATTATTTCCATGATGTAACTAAATTTCTCATTCTTGATTTTTCTAATTTAACTTGAAAATTGACACATATGTATAAAAGATGAGAACATTGGCCCATTTCACTTCTTTTCACATCTCCAGTTTCTTTATAGTTGCTTGGCAAATGTCCTGTGGGAAAACATGTATAATACACACACATATCTAATGTAGCTATAGAATGTCTCTATTTCTAAGCAGATGTACTAACATGCTTTTGGAAATCATTAATTGCTCATTCTGCCACTCTACTTTCAAAAGTATTATAATTCATTCAAGATTGCTAGAGAAATAATCTGTTAACTGCTGTTTCCATTATATGACTGCAAAACATAACTGAGAAGTAATAAATAGCCACATACCAAGTAACACATGGTTTGTTTTCAAAACAAAGTTCTGATTACCTTGGGTAAAGAAAGTGAAGTGCAATAGTAAAGTATAAAAATGCTGAAATCTTTTGAGAGATGTGGTAGTATCACGTGGCTTGGCGAAATTGAATACAGGTTGAATTTTCTCATTTTCAATTAAAATGCCATCATTCCAGGAAACATCTCTTTACTTGTATTACATACTATAATTTTTCAAGTCATATTCAAAATTTTTGTTGGAAACAAAAAAATCAAACTATCAATCTTAAAATGATATAAACTATTTGTTTTTATCATTCTATACCTTAGAAAATCTATTACTTTGCAATTACTAATTAAAGACCCATAATAAAATATTTGCTTGTCACGTATTACTCATGATGAAAAGTCATAGAATTTACAGTACTTCCAAATTGCTGTCACAGAACAGAACAGAACAGGAAAATTAATGTTAGTTACTAATGTACACCTTGACTGGACCTCATACCAAGAGCTGTGGGATACATAAATATAATAAATACATTTTCGAAAGCTCATAATTGAAGCCAATCATAGTTATGATCTTTGGAAGTGCTTTGTTCTTTTCTGTGTAACAGTCATAATTGTTGAATATAAAAACATGTGGTACTGCACGGTCAGAGTGGCTGAGTTGGCTGGGCATCTTTCTGTGCACCAAAAGGTTACAGGTTCGATTTCCAGTCAAGCACATGCCCTGGTTGTGTGCTAGATCCCCAGTAGGGGGCGTGAAGGAGGCAGACAATCCATGCTTGCCCTCACTTCGATGTTTCTCTTTCTCTCTCCCTCTCCCTTCTACTCCCTCTAAAAATTAATAAAAATATATTTTTTAAAAATGTGGTACCAAGATTGAGAGAGAGCATTAAGCCAGATCTGGTTTTATAGAATAAATAGTTGTACTACTTGTCTCGAAGTCATTCCTGATAATTTGAGAAAATACATTTTGAAGCCAAAATGAGCTCTGGAGATCAAGTTTCTTCCATTTACATCTTCAGTAAAGTGTTCCTTTATCTGCAATATACTGCCCTTTCTTCATCTCATTACCAACTGTCAGGCCATGTATAAGTCACCGTATGTGGTGACTGTGTTTCCTTCTTTGAAGGGATGTGAAGTGAGACTAATTGCCTTCAAATAAATGTCCAATGCCATTCCAGCTGTGAATGACTAGAATCTATAAGGATTCTTCTTTCAGATTTTTTTTTCTCAAACTATTGAATATACTTTTGTCGATATAAGGTAGAAAAAAAAACCTTACTGTTCAAATTATTTCTTATGGTTTATATGCTGACAGTAATTAAATTATTTTTTTTCATACTCTGTCTAATAAACGAAAAACAAAAAACAAACAAGCAAACAAAAAAATTGAACCCGAGCAAAGTAAAAACCAAAAGCATGTCCTAAATGTTTCTTCCTGGAGCTGTTTTCTTTCCCTTCGACAAGTCAATAGTCCCCTTTTCCAGAAAGTAATGACTGAAACTGGACCTAGTACTCTAACCAAAGCTAGAGGAAGGCCAGCTAAGGCAGAGAGCTTTCAGATAAAAACACTCTTTTGTGGCTAAGTTCTCACTTAACCTAGCTCACCTTCATGTGGTTAAGTGGAATTGAAGACAGGGAGGTCTCTACCTAGAATTGTGAACCATTGGCAATGATTTTGATCGCCTTCCCAACCACCTTTTCAGTTGTTCTTTACATATTCCCTCCTATCCCATTTCCACGAGGCATCCCTCAAAAGGGTCAGAGTTTCTGAAGGACAGTCCCACCAATTCTTTTTTTTTTCTTTTTTTTTTTCTTTATTGATTTTAGAGAGAGAAAGGGAGAGGGAGAGAGAGATAAAAACATCAATAAGAGAGAACAGCGATTGGATGCCTCCTGCATGTGCCTCACTGGGGATCGGGCCCACAACCTGGGCATGTGCCCTGACCGGGAATCGAACCGGTGACCTCTTGGTGCATGGGTCGATGCTCAATGAGTAAGCCACACTGGCTGGGCCACACCAATTCTTAATAAGAGTTTCATCATCTCTTCTTTCTCCTTATGCTCCTTTCAAAGCTACACCACATGCTTCTCATTCAAGGAAGGATGAGGAAAAGATTTCATATCAAATAGTAACTAAAAGTAGCTTTATTTTAATCAGGATAAAATGAAGAATTAGAAAAATCTACAAATTTTGAAGAAGAGATTTAGATAAAACTTGTAGTCTATGAAGCTATTTTAGGAGGAGAATAAATGCTTGGTGCTTTGAAAATATACTGTTGCAAAGAACCATAGCGTATCTTAAGTCCAACGCATTTCTTTGATATAAGTGGCTCTTGCTTTATTTTTATTGTTTTTCTTCATCAGTAATAGGAACTACCTTACTTTACAAAATATTATTGTTTTTCTTAATAAAAATATAATTTTCGAAGTGTAATACTACTTTGATTTTAAATTGAAAGTATTGATAGTAAAATTAAGAGTAATAAAAGTACAATTTTCAAAGTGTTAATAATGATAACATTTTTCCCAATATGAAGTGAACATATAGTTAAATCATTAATGAAAGAAACAGCAGAATGGTAAAGAGACAGCACTAAAGAATGAATAGGCACTTACAAATGGTGAAATATGATTACTAAATTAGATATCAAATGGGTTAAGGCTCTAAAGGGCAATGACGCCATAACTTTTTAAGTATATTTCTTATCGGTCAGAAATAATTTGCATCTTTATGTTAACATGCAATTTCACCTAATTTGGGGGCCCTAATGAATAACGAATAATGAGTCAAACAAAAACATGGTCTTCCTAGAAAAGGAAACTATCCTTGGTGGTCCTGTGGGCAATGCCACACGATGGGACTGAAACTCACACAGGTTTTCTTTGGCCTTATTTTCAAGTTCTGAGTAATTTGTCTTAACACCTCCAATACTGTAACAATGTTCTCCTTGTAAAAAGTAAACAGAAAATTTGGACAACTAGTAAATCATACCAATAAGGTTACATTTTATTTTCTTGATTTGGTTTTCAATTTTAAAACAATAAAACATTATGGAAAATTCAATAAAAAATGAAAAGAAAACAAAACAGAAAAACAAGGAAAGAAGTGTTGTTACTACATTGTCAGTTTGCATTGTTTTCTTTTAAGAATATATCAGTTGAGCCCAGCCGTCGTGGCTCAGTGGTTGAGTGTCAATCCATGCACCAAGAGGTCGCTGGTTTGATTCCCTGTCAGGGCACATGCCCAGGTTGTGGACTCAATCCCCGGTGTGGGGCATGCAGGAGGCGGCCAATTGATGTTCTCTCTCATCGATGTTTCCATCTCTCTCTCCTTCTCCCTCTAAAATCAATAAAGAAAAAAAAAAAATATATATATATATATATAAAGAATATATCAGTTGTGTCATTACTCAATAGAATTTGAGTGATACACTCACTCAAATGTGGTGCACTACACATTTGAAATAATTTTCTTTATATATCATTTATTTTGTGGATTTCTATCTAGTTTTATGAGTTTACCAGCCATTGTTCTCACGAACTAGTATATTCATTAATTGGAATTGTCAGAAGACCATAAAAAGTATTTTTTATTCCAAAATATTTTTGTGGGGGTTGGAAAAGGAGGAAACAATAAAATAAGATAAAATATGCTGGAGTAAATTAAAAAGAAAACTGCAAATATATTAATAAGTAACCGATTATTAAATCATACAAAGCATCCTGCTGAATTTTCAGAGAGATCATTAATAAAGCAATGTTCTATGTGTGATGGATTGGGTAATAATTTCCCTGGTAGTTTTCAAAGGGCTGATTTCCATATCATTTTGAAATGATTTAGCTGAAGATGGGAGCTAGCACAGCCTCTTTGCAATATACGATTGTGTATGTCCTCTCATAAATTAAATCGTTAACCTGGTGACATTATCTTGACTCCCAACAGTGTTATGTCTCACTTAAAGATGGGGAAGGCCAGTGATCTTTTTTAGAGTTTTATACATATTAATTCTTTTGATATTCACCACTGTGTTGTTAAAAAGGAAACAATCCCAAGGCATTGTTGGAACAAAGGCACAGGTCTATTTGAAGTCAATGCCAAAATGCTTTTCAATTGTTATGTTTTGACTTCATAAAGGTTTTGGATTCAGTAAAAAATTAGGAATTTCACAAGAGTTATTGAAGTGCATCAGAAAATGAAGATATCCTGTAGCTATAAATCCAATTATAATACTTAGTTTTAGGGAAATGAGCAGGGTTTAACTTGATTTGCTTCCTGCTGGGGAGCTTTAACTTCTTCAGGAAGTCTCAAGAGCATTCTCAGTATCACTCTCCATTTCTTCTGCAGTCAGGAGGGGAAAGTGACTGGGTAGATGGATTCAAGGATTGCAGAGATAGTGAGCTTTATGCTAGATAAAATGTGGTAGACCATCCTTTGCTCAGGGTTCTTGTTGGTTAGTTCGTTTTTTTAGTAGATGCTGTAACCAAACACATTGCAAGCGTTTTCTTCTTTACCTCCCAAAATATGTCCTATGAGGAAACGCATTATCTCCATTTTGTAGGTTTGAATATTGAGATGTAGATGGTAATTTAACTTTACCAATATCACACAGCTAGTGAGTTGTGAAGCTGGAATTTGAACACATTTAAGACAACTTTAGAGGTCCTAAACTATTCTACCTTGCCTTTACTAGATCAAATGACCCAGGTATTTGCTCGGTTAAGTAATAATTAAGTCTTTGACTATGAGAAACAGTAAAAATCTCTGGGCTTCTTTTTCTCTCATGTACAAAATAAAGATTTAAAATCAGTTATACAGAAGATACCTTCTCCTTTTGTGATTCTAGGTAAGGTACTACACTATTTTTCCAAAGTAACGAACATGCATTTCCTAGACTTACTTAAAATAGAAGATGATATCCTCATGCAGACTCTGTATGCTCAATATGGTTATTTCTTTATAGCATGAAAAGCATCTGGACTCCTACTTGATAATTTTCTCTTATAATTTATTAATTAATGGCATAGAACTATGATGCATTTAGAAATACTTATAAATAATTTTGTATCTTGAAATCAGAATATTATCTACATACATTTGAAAGTTTGGAATATTATTGTGCACAAGGTTTATTTATTTGGTATAGAATTATTCCTTGTTACACAAATGAATTTAGAAATTCACTATATTCAATTTTCAGTCCCTTGGTCTATGGCCAGTGCTTGGGAATCACTGATACAGAAATTCTAAAGCAGATATATATATATATATATATATATATTTTTTTTTCTAAAACACTACAAAAGAAATTATTTTGGCAGTATTTAATATTTAATATCAGATTGATAACTGCCCTTATTGAGTGCATGTATCAGATAATCGATACAATTTGCAATTTACTCTGAAGGGGCATTAAGAGTTTGAGTTTGGAGACTACATCAGTTTACTAGGGCTGCCGTAACAAAGTAGCACAGACTGGGTGGCTAAAGAACAGAAATGTATTTTCTCACATTCTGGAGGCTGGAAGCTCAAGATCAAAGCATCAGCAGAGTTGTTTTCTCCTGAATTCTCCCTTCTTGCCTTTTCATTATGTCCTCATATGATCTTCCTCCATGTGTCTTAATCTCCTTTTATAATGTCACAAGTCACACTTAATGAGGCCCACCCTAATGACCTCCTTCAAACTTAGCTAGCTACCACTTTAAAGACCCTGTTTCTGAATACAGTTACATTTTGAGGTACTGGGGATTAGAATTTTAATATATGAATTTGGGAGACAAATATAGCCACAAATAACCCACAATTTGGGGGTTTGAGGGTAGAACCCGCATTTAATTATGCACAGTCTACCTAATAAGACTTGTACCTATGCCTTGTAAGAATATATTTCAGACTATATTATTTTCGTTTTCTCCACAAAGGGGAAGTAGGTTAAAATAATTACCATAAGAAAACCATGAAATAAAAACTAAGAATATAATGGAAGCTTAAGCAGACAATAGAAAATGGAGAGTTGACTTATCCACTGCTGGGTACAAGCTTTTTCTCAGTAGTGTAATGAGGCAAAGGCAATGAGACATACTAAGACAGGGACGAGAATAACTCACAGGTTTCCTTTTCCATTATTAATATACTTTCTGCTCAATCATTGTTTCCTGCCTTTGCTCTAACTGCATTCTGTTCAGCATTTTGTTGGAAAAAATGAGCAAGAGTGTAGCCATAGCACTATCCATGGGGGTGTGTGAGAAAAACACTTTGCTGACCTAAATCTGGAAATAGGCTATAGTAGGGGTCCCCAGATTACCTTCAAGTTCCATGATTCCTTAGAAGGAGTCACAGGACTCAAAAATTTTCATATTCACAGTTGCAGTTGATTACAGTAACAGAATACAGAGAAAATCAGCAACGGGAAAAGCCTCATGGAGCAAGGCCAGAGCAAACCAGACCTAAGCTTCTAAGCATCCCTCCCAGGGGAGTAGCAAAGAATGAGCTCAATTCCTCCAGCAATGATGTTTGGTAACAAGTGCAAAGTGCTGCCAACAAGGAAAGTTCAACTGAGCCTGGCTGTGCTGGATTTGCTGGTGTCAGTAACAGTCATGTAGTCTTACAGTACCTGGGTGACTTCAGTCACTAAAGCCCCAGACTGACAGCAGGTGCTCACCATAAATAACATTATTAGTATAAACTATCTGGATACTCCAGTACAGCATGTCACAAGGCTTCAAGCATGTGCCGAACAGAACATTTGAAGAGCTCAGTCATAGTCATTTTCAAGTCTTTCTTGTTTTAAAGGTTCAGGGGTAGGGCAGCACAGTCCTGCTGAGTTAACTTTTTCCTGCCTCAGAGCCCATATTACAGAGAATGAATCAAGCACTGGTCCTAGCAATAATCCAGAGAGAATCAGCAAAAACGAGTGAGGTGAATCACGTTGAAGACTGAATCAAGTCTGTAAGTAAAAATAAGTAAGAGTTAGCCTGGCCAGAGTGGCTCAGTGGATGAAGTGTCGTCCAATGGACTGAGAGGTCCAGGTTGATTCTCAGTCAGGGCACATGCCCGGGTTGCAGGCTCAATCCCCAGTAAGGGGGTGCAGGAGGCAGCTGATCAATGCTTCTATCTCACATCAATGTTTTGATCTCTCTCTCCTTTCCTCTCTCTCTAGAAAATCAATTTAAAAAAATAAGTAAGAGTTAGAAGCTGGAAAAACTAGGATCATAGGAAAAACCCAGAGAAGAATATTTTATTGAAGGTCTACCCAAATGAGAAAATTCTAGAGACTGTTGTTATCTGATATCAGTTAGATGGCAAAGGAATGTGTAAAATGGTTTATATGAATCACAAACCTCTGGTGGCTTAGAGCAATACATCTAACCTAGAGTGCACAGTCTCAAACCCATTTCTGTGTGTTCATAAGTAGTTATTTACACACATTTTATTTATAATAATATATGAGTATATGCCATCTAAAATATTTGTCAGATTGACCTCATTATGTTCAGTGATTGAAACAATTAGCAAACTTCAACTCAGATCTTACTCATGAAAATGTTACTATGCTAAGTATGGCCTTGCCTCTAATTATAACTTGATTAAATTGCATTTGGATTTTTTATTTTTATCCTCAACCGAGGACATGTTCACTGATTTTTAGATGGAGGGGAAGGGAGAGAGAGAGAAACATTGATGTGTGAGAGAAATATCAATCGGTTGCCTCCTGTATGCACCCTCAACCAGGGATAGAGTTGCAACACTTTGGTGTACAGAGACGATGCTCCAACCAATTGAACCACCCGGCCAGAGTGCATCTGGATTTTTTTTAACTGTAATATTGTCTTTGGTGAGAGAAACATCCTATGGTGAAGACTACCTGTTATTTTATGTGGGAAACACGATGAAGATTGAGACCTTTAATTCTATGTGGTTAATTTCTCATCATATTTTTGGATCCCATCTCTAAGTTAGAAGAATGCAAATTATTCTGTCATTATTTGTGTTTGGGCTTCTTTATTCCTTATTTTCTCTCTGTTTACAGGCATGCTTATTTACCATGCATGTATTGATTTAAGTTCTTGAAGTCTTTCCTCTCTTCTTGCATTAAATTTCTATGGCTGCTTTAACAAATTATCATGAACTGTGGGGTTCAAAACAATATAAATTTTTTTTCCTTTCATACTGAAGTTCAGAAGTCTGAAATGAGCTCTACTAGGCCTAAATCAAGGTGCCAGAAGGGTCATGGGCTCTTGGCAAACTCTCGGGGAGAATCAATTTTCTTGTCTTTTCCAGCTTGTGTAGGCTGGCTCCTTTCATTGGCCCATGACCTGCTATGACATTGCCCTTTCTGACCCTGCTTCCATCATCACATCATTTTCCTCCTCTTCCCTGTCAGATCTCCTTCTGCCTCCCTCTTATAAAGATACTTGTGACTGAATTTAGGGTCCACCCTGATAATGCATGACAGTCTCCCTAATTCAATTTCCTTAACTTAATCACATCCACAAGTCCATTTTGCTATATAAATTAAAACTCACAGGTTAGAAGAATAAGAAACTGGTTTCCTTTGATGGTCATAATTTGACCTACCGTATATCTATAGAAGAGACATCCACTCTGATCTTTCCTTTGGTCAATAACTGTTACTTAAAAAATACATCTTGCTTCATCTTTACAGTGCCTTGATGTTTAGGAAATTGCTGGGTGAAGATCTGGAATTCTGTTCAGTCAGCTGTTTGTCATCAGATTATAACTTTTGAAAGTACCTGATTTTTTAAAGCACATAGTATTTTCAGGTAATACTTCTATTCAAATTGAAGAAAATCTTCTACAAGTGGCATTGAAGAAAACATTCAATGAGGTTTGAAATTACTACATTAGACAAGATTATACAATTTCTTATTTTAAAATTTTTGATAAATGACACATAAAAAGGTAAACAAAGTTACTCCTTTTAAAGAGTATACAGTTTGTGCATATCTGTTTTGAGAATAAAATTGAATTTGATCTTATATGTTAAGAATGCCTTTTTTCATTCCTGGAAGCAGTTCATAAGTAAACATTAAAATAGAATATAAAAATAGAATTGGAAAAGTAAAAAAATCATGAATGTAAAGCTTACTGAATTTTTCCAGCAGTGGACACACATATGTAACAAACATGCACGTCAAGAGATGGAAAATTAGGCTAGAACAGAGATGGTGATGGGGTGAATGGAAGCTACACAGACCATCTCACAGGACCAAACTGGAATTACAACTAAAATAAAGACAAATCATCAGTAAAAGCAACTGAAGAGCAGCTGGAAGAGAGCCAGTAGAATCAGGGACAGAGAGAGAATGCCCAATCAAGCCTGGTGGAAACTCCGGAGGTGCATGGGGGCAGTCTGGGAGCCCACAGACAGCAACAAGGGCTATATTAGCAGTACAAGCTTCCCGCTGAGAAGGGGGGGGGACTAAAAGCACCAAATCAGCTATAGACACTCACCTTGGGCCATGGCAGAGGGAGGGTAGACTGGACTGGAACTGTGTGGAGAGAGTCCAGGGATCCTGGCTCAGGAGAGAGCTGAGAGTTGGACGCAAGGGCACCAGGTGTTCTCTACTGAAACACTCCCTCACAGGACAGTAGCCATCTTACTCAAAGAGCCCCTTCCCAGAGCCCCAGGGAGAAGAACTGGCCCCTCCCTCAGGAATTAAACACCACCAGGCCAGGCCAGAGAAAGGAAAATTGAGGCTCATTAACATCTAAAGTCTGATAGCAAGCAGGTGCCCCACTCACTGGAAATCCTCTTAGAGCTGAGGGATTTTTGATTCAGCTGAGGGCTACAAATCAAGGTTCATCAAATATCTGAGACTAATAGCCTCCAGGCAAAAATCTAGAGGATAAATGAACCTTTCCTGGGCTTGCAAATCTACCTAGGAAAGTAATACCTGAAATGGTGTTTAATGTGGGTCCTCTCACACTCATCCAAACCCATAAGAGGGAGCCACAATCAGCAGAACAACAACACCCACAGGGAAAATTTGGGAGGCTATAAAACACACTGAGACAGTCAAAATGGTGAAAAAACAAAACAAATCCCTAATGAAAGAACAAGATAATTTGACAGAAGAAGAAACAAATGAAATGGAATTGAGAAAGACATCAGAGAGTTCAGAGTAATAATCATGAGGAAGCTTAACAGCATGAGTAAAGACATAGAATCATTGAAAACCAACGAATTGAAAATGAAGAATGACATAGCAAAAATAAAGAACACATTGGAAGGAATAACCAGCAGAACAGAGGGAGCCGAGGACTGGATCAGTGAATTACAAGACAGGGTAGAAAAAATTACCCAATCAGAAAAAAAAAAAAAAAAAAAAAAACAGTTAAAAAACTGGAAGACAGCTTAAGAGAACTGTGGGACAATATGAAATGTAACAACATCCGCATCATAGGTGTGCCAGAAGGAGAAGAAAATGAGCAAGGATTGGAAGAAATAGTGACAGAAAACTTCCCTAGCTTGGTGAAGGAGAAAGTCATAAAAATACAAAAAGCACAGAGAGCCCCAAGTAAGAAGAATCCAAAGAGGCCTACACCAAGACACATAATAATTAAAATGACAAAAAGTAAAGACAAAGAGAGAATCCTAAAGGCAGCAAGAGATAAGCAACAAGTTACCTACAAAGGAATCTCCATAAGGCTATCAGCTGACTTCTCAACAGAAGCACTACAGGCCAGAAGGGAATGCAATGAAGTAATCAAGGTAATGAAAAACAAGGATCTGAACCCAAGACTACTCTATCTAGCAAGGCTATCATTCAAAATAGAAGGTGAAATAAAGAGTTTCCCAGACAAAAAAGGCTAAGAAAATATATTAGCACCAAACCAGCACTCCAAGAAATTTTACAAGGACTGCTGTAATAAGCAGAAGAAATAGGAAGAGAAACATAACCAAAATAAACAAAAAATGGCAATAAATAAGTATATATCAATAATAGCCTTAAATGTAAATGGATTAAAACTCCAATCAAAAGACACAGAGTAGATGAATGGATAAGAAAGCATGACTCATATATGTGTCACTTACAAGAGACCCACCTCACAACAAAAGACTCACATAGGTTGAAAGTGAAGGGATGGAAAAAAATCTTGCAAGCAAACACAAAGGAAAAAAAAATTGGGGTTGCAATACTCATATCTGATAAAATAGACTTCAAAATGAAGGCCATAACTAGAGACAAAGAAGATCATTACATAATATTGAAAGAATTTATCCAATAGGAAGATATAACCTTGGTAAACATATACATACCCAACATAGGAGCATCAAAATACATTTAAAAACTTCTGGAGGACTTCAAAGGAGAAATTGACAACAATACAATCATAGCAGGGGACGTCAACACCCCACTGACATCACTGGATAGATCCTCTAGACAAAAAAATTAACAAGGAAGCAGAGACTCTAAATGAAACACTAGATCAAATGGATTTAATTGATATTTACTGAGAATTACACTCCAAAACTGAAGAATTCACATTCTTCTCAAGTGCACATGGGACATTCTCAAAGATAGACCACATACTAGGACACAAACTAAGTCTCTACAAGTTCAAGAAGATTGAAATCATATCAAGCATCTTCTCAGATCATGACGGCATGAAACTAGAAATCAATTACAACAAAAACACACAAAAATATTCAAATACAAGGAGGCTAAATGGCATGTTATTAAACAATGAATGGGTTACCAAGGAGATCAAGGAAGAAATTAAAAACTTCCTGAAAGCCAATGAAAATGAACACACAACAACAAAAATTCTATGAGATGCAGCACAAATAGTTCTGAGAGGGAAGTTCATAGTACTACAGGCCTACCTCAAGAAATAAGAAAAATTTCTAAATGACTTTCTAACCCTACAACTTAAGAACTTGAGAGTAAACAAAATAAAAACCCCAAAGCAAGTAGAAGGAAAGAAATAGTAACGGTCAGAGCAGAAATAAACGACATAGAAACTAAAAAAAATAAAAATAAAAATGCAAAAGATCAATGAAACAAAGAGCTGGTTCTTTGAAAAATTAAACAAGATTGATGGACCCTTAGCCAGACTCACCAAGAAACAAAAAAAGTGGACCCAACTAAACAATCAAAAATGAAAGAGTTGAAGGAACAACTGACACCACAGAAATACAAAGGATCATTTTAAAATATTATGAACAGTTATAAGCCAAAAAATTGGACAATCTAGGCAAAATGGACAATTTCTAGAAGCTCACAGTCTACCAAATCTGAACTGGTAAAGAGAAAGAAAACGAACAGACCCATAACAACTAAGGAAACTGAAGATATATTCAAGAAACTCCCAGCAAACAAAAGCCCAGGCCCAGGTGGCTTCACAGGGGAGTTTTACCAAACATTTAAAGAAGATCTAACACTCACTCTCCTCAAACTATTCCAAAAAATCCAAGAAGGAGGAACACTTCCAAATTCATTTTAAGAGGCCAGCATAATTCTAATCCCAAAACCGGAAAAAGGCACTACAAAGAAAGAAAACTACAGACCAGTATCCCTGATGAACATAGATGCCCAAATCCTTAACAAAATACTAGCAAATTGGATCCAGCAATACATCAAAAAAAATTATTCACCATGACCAAGTGGGATTCATCCCAGGGATGCAAGGCTGGTACAATATTCACAAATCAATAAATGTGGTACACCACATAAACAAAATGAAAGATAAAAAGATATGATCTTATCAGTAGATGCTGAAAAAGCATTCGACAAAATCCAACACCCATTTCTGACAAAAATGCTCAGCAATGTGGGAATAGAGGGATCATATCTTGACATAATAGAGACCATATATGAAAAACCTACAGCCAACATCATAGTCAATGAGCAAAAACTAAAAGCATTTTCTTTAAGAATAGGAACAAGACAAGGATGCCACTCTTGCCACTCTTATTTAACATAGTATTAGAAGTCTTAGCCACAGCAATTAGACAAGAAGGAAAAATAAAAGGGATCCAAATTGGAAAGGAGCAAGTGAAATTGTCATTATTTGCAGATGACATGATATTGTACATAGAAAACGCTAAAGACGCCATAAAAAAATCTATGAGATTTAATAAACGAATTGGGCAAAGTAGCAGGATACAAAATTAACATCAAGAAATTGACAGCATTCTTATACACCAATAATGAACTCACAGAGAAAGAAACTATAAAAATAATTTCATTTACCATTGCAGCAGAAAAAATTTAACCAAAGAAGTAAAGGACCTATTCGTAGAAAACTACAGGACATTAAAAAAAGAAATAGAGGAAGATATAAAAAAGTGGAAGCATATACCTTGTTCATGGATTGGAAGAATTAACATTATTAAAATGTCCATACTACCCAAAGCAATCTATAGATTCTATGCAATCTCCATTAAAATACCAATGACATATTTCACTGAACTAGAACAAATACTCCAAAAGTTTCTATGGAATCAAAAAGACCCCGAATAGCCACAGCAATCTTGAAAAAGAAGAACAAAGTAGGAGGGATCATATTACCAGGTATCAGGTTATACTACAAAGCCATTATAATCAAAACAGCCTGGTACTTGCACAAGAACAAGCATATAGATCAATGGAACAGAACAGAGCACCCTGACATTGACCCAAGACATTATGCTCAATTAATGTTTGACAAAGTTGACAAGAGCATACAATAGAGTAAAGCCAGCCTCTTTAATGAATGGTGTTGGGAAAATTGGACAGCTACATGCAAAAAAAAAAAAAATGAAACTAGACCACCAACTTACACCATACACAAAAATAAACTCAAAATGGATAAAAGACTTAAATGTGACTCATGGATCCATAAAAATCCTAGAAGAAAATGTAGGCAACAAAATTTCAGACATCATACGCAGCAGAATTTTCACTGATACAACTCCTAAGGCAAGAGAAACAAAGAAGAAATAAATAAATACATGGGACTTTAGCAAACTAAAAAGCTTCTGCACAGAAAAAGAAATGACCATCAAAATGTAAATGGGGCCCACTATATGGGAGAGCATAATTGCCAACAATACATCAGATAAGGGGTTAATTTCAAAAATATATAGAGTACTCATACAACTCAACAAAAGGAAAACAAAGAACCCAATTAAAAAATGGGCAGAGGACCTAAATAGACAACTCTCCAAACAGGACATATAAATGGCCAAGAGGTATATGAAAAAAATGATCAATGTCACTCATCATCAGAGAGATGCAAATTAAAACAACTGTGAGGTATCACCTCACACCTGTCAGAATGGCTGCCATCAACAAATCATCAAACAAGTGCTGGCGAGGGTGTGGAGAAAAGGGGACTCTAGTACACTGCTGGTAGGAATGCAGACTGGTGCAGGCATTATGGAAAACACCTTGGTGTTATCTCAAAAAGTTAAAACTTGAACTTCCATTTGACCCAGTGATCCCTCTTCTAGGAATATATCCTAAGAAGCCTGAAACACCAATCAGAAAGAATATATGTACCCCTGTGTTCATAGCAGCACTATTTACAATAGCTAAGATCTGGAAACAGCCCAAGTGTCCATCAGTAGATGAGTGGATAAAAAAGCTGTAGTATATATGCACAATGGAACACTATGCAGATGTAAGAAAGAAAGATCTCTTATCCCTTGAGATGACATGGACGGTCCTGGAGAGTATAATGCTAAGCGAAATAAGCCAATCAGAGAAAGACAAATACCACATGATCTCACTTATTTGTGGAATATAATGAACAGTACAAGCTGATGAACAAAATAGACCCAGAGACATGGAAGTGGGGCACAGACTGACAAACCTCAGAGGAGGGGGACAGGGAGAAGGGAAGAGATAAACTACAGAACTTATATGTATATATGCATAACCAATGGACATAGACAGCAATGCTGGGGTGGGGGGTAGGATTGGGAGGTGGGTGTCAATAGGGAAAAAGGAGAAACATCTGTAACAAAAATAAATTAATAAAAATTGCAAAATAAAAGTGGAAAGTTAGTAATGAATCAGTCAAAGTTTACTCAAGGAAATAGACTGGGTATGACAAATGTGTGAATAAAAACCCATTGTGAGATTATACCTCACAGACATGTGGGAGGAACTGGGAAAATGAAGATCTGACATAAAGAATAGATGAACACAGAAAAAGTAACTAGTCAGTTTGGCTAAGAAACTAGTCAGAATAGCTAACATAATTTTCCAGATGATGATGATAATAATAATAATAATAATAATAATAATAATAAAAGTTATCTCTGCTTCCAAAGAGAGGCTGTGAATGGGGATCCTGTAGAGAGGTTTTTGAGATGTTGCTTTGAAACAGAGATGACCATGTGGTCTATAACCAAGTATCTGGTAGTGAACATAGAGTTTCTGTTTGTCATTAGGGCTAAGCAGCCAGAAAATGTGCTGAATATAGAGTAGATGAGAAAAAAGATAGTCTAAAACCTGCAGGGCACTACTGAGTCTATCTATTCCCATATTTAACTGTGAGGACTTAACAGGAATAAAAATGACTGACTGCTGGTTTAATTCCTCTGTTGCTTAAATTTAGCTTGGAAACATATCAAAAGGAGATAGAAATATACTTCCATAATTTAATCAAGCTTACATTGTACAATCTAATAAATGAGAATATCAGAAGTTCTCCCCACCTATCTAGTTGCTACATCTTCCATGGTTACCACTCTGTTAACTTCTAAAAACAAAGATTATGTTTGCCTGTGTTGGACTTTGTAAATGGGTTCATAACGTGTACCTTTGTTTCAGATTCCTTTTACTCAACAACTCTCGTGAGAGTCATCCATGTTGCAACTGTTTTATTCTCATTGCTGTATAATTCCATTGCATGAATAGATCACAAGATATTTTTCTCTTCTACCAGTAGTGAACATCTGGTTTGTTTTTGTTTTGGGAGTGTTGCTAACAGTGTTGATATGAATATTTGTCTATTTACAGAAAGAGTTGTATATTACTGTTTAGTATATTCTTAAGCATGGAATATCTGGGCCAGGAGATATTTATATGTTTAATTTTACTAGATATTGATAAATAGTTTTACAAAGTGAGTAGCTGATTAATCTCTCCAGACAATCTTTTGGTTTACAAAGGAAGATAATATGTCCAATAAAGTGTTATTGTGAATATGAAATCACATAATCCACTTGTGTTCCTTGTACATAATGAATACTCAAAAAATAATGGCTCATTGTTATTTACTATATCTTCATAATGTGATGATCACAAAGCAGGCAGGGTTATTTGTTCAAACAAAATTTCTTCATTGCATACATGGCCAACAGTATGCTTTGTGTACAAGTTAATGATAAATACTACCTAGGCTTGATCCTCAGTTGTCCTTTGTAATCAAAGGAACACTGATAGAACTGGATGGGACTGTATACCCAATCCACACTAAGCGTGCCTCAAAGCATCAAAAAGCAAGTGCTCTGTTTGCACAGAGTTTGAATGATCTCATCCGTAACACTGGGGCAGGGGTGGGGGAAGTGGTGAATTTTAGCCTGATGACTTGGATGCTGAATTCCCTTCTAGTAAATGTGAATTTTGACTAGAAGCCAATATTCACTTTTCAATCCTGATGTTCTAAAATTTTACCTTAGATCACAATTCACATAACAATGACACCAACTGGCATAACAGAAATTGGTGCAGGAATTCACAATTTCATTTATTCATTCAACAAGTATTTAATGAGCACCTAGAAGCTAGTTTAAAAAAAAAAAAAGTGCTTACTCCTCAAGGATTTTGCATTCTAGTTTGGAGAATAATGGTAAGCAAACAAATAAATAATATATGATGTTAAATAAGGAAATGTTTCCTAAAGAATAAAAAAGCTCAGAGACAGCCAAAGGGGATATACAGTTTGCACAGAATTACTGTTTTAGGTAATTTGGTCAAGTGAACATTTGAGAATACCTTCTAGACTGAGTACATGTATGTCATCAAAAGCACAGCAGACTCTATTTTAGGCACTGTCATTTTTCATGAGCATACATTATTATATAATACATTAGACTACTGCCTATATTTGATAATTTAAAAGAAACACAAATTTAGAGAGGAGATGTAGCATTTGCCAGAACTTGTCAAATTTCAGAGAATAATTATTGACACTTAAAAGTTGACTAAGGAAAATTTAGCTATGACAGGTGACTCTTATATTTTCTCACATTATTACAATTATGACTTGTCAAAGAGATTAGACAACCTTAAGTCATTAGAACTATGAGAGAGGAAATGCCAGTATAACTTGGTGTTTTTATTCTTGCTAACTTATTTCCACATTACATTTTCTTGATTTAAGGACAAAAATTCCTTATAATGCCAGCTCAGACTGCTTTCAGAGAATTCATCTGAGAACCCTGCGTCTGGCACAAGGACTAAGTGCAGGAGAACAAAGGCATTGCTGACCCCACAATACAGGGGCTTAGGTTCCCTTCCTCTGGATGTATGTGACATCCCTCTCTCTGATACATCATGACTCCCAGGTATGCAATTTCTTCTATATTCCTCCACTGTTACTCATATCCTTTTAAAAATCATTATTTGTCAAGAATTTTTATCATGGAATTGGTAGGTAGGCACAAAATAAAGGAAAGGATGTGAGGTAGCCATCGGGTCCTACTGCCTAATAAGTGTAAGATCTTGGCCAAATTATTTAACTCATTCAAGACACAGTTATAATGTTACTATTACATGCCCAACTCTCAAGATGATTTATTTTAAACAAGTACAAATATACCCCCTGTGTGATATTCTTTCTGAACGATTGAATGTATAATCTGGAGAAAATTATAATATTAACTATCACATGAGTGTTGAATGGATTAAGATTATAAATCATAAATTATAATTCATAAGACCTTGGTGTTAAATAGACCTAGTATGCCACTTATGTGCATGAATTTTAAGTAATTTTCAAACTAAGTTTCTCTATATATAATATGCGAGTTTTTGTGATATATGTTACATAAATATATAAATATTTGAAGTTATATCAAATTTTGTACAGCAATATGTATTCAATAAATTGTGACAACTGTTTTTTTGCAAAGTCATCTCTTAGAAACCATCAATATACTAGGTGTAATTTCTAGCTCAAATGCCATGGCTGTCTTCCAGATTCCAATGTATAAAAATATAGAGAGTTCTTCTTAGCTGTATCATAATTAACTCAAGCTTAGTATATTCCTTACTGAATCTTTTGTGCTAGATATCTTGTGGTACCCATGACCTAGGCTTATTCTCCCACTTTAACACCCTGAACATGCCCAAGACAGTCGATATATTGTAGACTGTGTCAGTAAACATCAACACGTTCTCTGGCTTCTAGTGAATTTCAGCCTATGTGGAAACTGCTAGCAAAAAAATCAAAGGAGGTGGGACAGGAAGGTTGAGAAACTTCATTCCTCCACCTTTTGAAAATTTTGCTTCCTCCTTGTGGGTTTGCCATAGTCTGGCTGGTTTTTCTACCAAAGGTCGATGTTCTTAGCAGGTGATCCTGGACACAAGTTCCTCTTTCTTCTATTCCTCCTAAACTTTTCTTTTTTGTGGCTACTACCTCCAAGTTACAGTATTGTTTCTAGCAGTTTTCCTACTCACAGTTCATGCCTTTAAAACACTAAGCACTACCCAAAGTACTTGGGCATTACCTCTCAGTTTACTTTTGAAACACCAGCCCTAGAATAGTATATGGTACACAGTTGGCACTCAATAAAAACTATTTTATAATTGTTTAATAATCAAAATTGGAAAATTGCAGTACATTCCATACTAGTTTCATTTGTTTATCTCACCATATCACTCACCATATGTAGTCAGAAACAAAGTTCCGTATATTCCTCTAACTTCCTCAATAACTCCTATATTATTTCCCTTACCCTGCTCTATATGCAATAGAAGCAGGGTAAGGGGAATAACATAATACCATAATAAAATAATCATTTGTTGGTTGAAATTTCGCATTACACCATCACCTTTCTTCCTTGCACCAAGGCTGGTCCCACGGCAATCCATATTCACAGTGAGACCAGAATGGTATACTTAAAAACACACATTTGATTATTTCTTTATATAGCTGGAGTCTCTTTAATGCATGCCCACACCATGTTTAGGATATTATTAATTCTTACTACCTGTTATCTGGATTACATTGTTTTCCTTTTTTTTTTACAAGACGTATTCTAATATCAATTATCCCAGTTGACTTGTGTGTTCAAGACTCTCTACTTTATTTCACAGTCGTATCCATGCATACAGTTTTTTTCTCATTTTCAGTGGAAATAAATTTGTACATACATATATACAAATATATATACACACATACATACGTACATAGCCCTGCTTTGATGATGCATTTTGCTTCTAGATATCACAGTGCCATTTCCCACTTTTTAAAATAGCCTAATTATTTTAAGGTATATTGCTTATATTTGTTGCATTTGTTTTCTCAAATTTTATCATTAATAAATTCACAATTTTTATTGTTATATCATCCATTCACTAAACTCCTCTCAACACTGCCACTTTTCACCTTCATCATGCACAGTTCTCATCCTTACATTCTATTACTGTGACCACATTTTACACTTTTCAAAACCTCCCTGGAAACTTTCCTGAACTTTCGCAAAACCACACTACAAATATTCTCTTTCTAACTTTATTCCATTCCCTTCTCTCTTACTTCTAATTAAATTAGAACACTCTACAAGCTTCTGTCCTAAATCCTCTTTTCTTTTTATATTCCATCTGGTCAATTTAATTCACTTCCATAGCTTAAAATACCAATATTATAGGTTGTTGTCTCCAAAATCTTTCTCGTGCTCAAAATTTTTTAAAAAAATGTACAGCAGTGTATCCATTTGTTATCATATGCACATCTCAAACTTAATACCTGTGATGCTGAGCTTACTTTCCATTAATCCTATTGAATCTGGTTCCGTTTTCAATAAATAATACAACCATTCTCTCAGTGATCAAACTCAGAAATCCAAGTATAATTCTCAACTCCTTCTTCTACTTTATGTTCCACATGGAGTGAATAATCAAATCCATCACTTCTGCATTAAATTATACTTCAATCTCCCCCTCCTACTCTATCTACATTGCTTTCACTCATTTCTTTCATGTACTGTGGCAATAATGTAATATTTCTTCTTACCTCTATACTAGTCCCCACTGAATTCATTCTGCACTATTTTAGGACAGAGTCTTTTCAGACATGAATTGGTTAACACCCTAGAATGATATAAGATAATGTATGCTACATGCTGTTGAGTTGGTTCCAACTCCTGGTGACTCTATGAATGAGTGATGTCCACAATGTCCTATCCTCCAGAGCCCTGCTCAGCTCCTGTTGACTCATGCTTATGGCTTCTTTTATTGAGTCAATCCATCTCATATTTAGTCTTCCCCTTTTCTGCTTTCCACTAGTTTCTTTCAGCATATTTTCCCCAAAGAACCTTACCTTCTCATGAAATGCCCGAAGTAGAACAACTTTAGTTTAGTCATTTTTGCCTCCAACGATGTTTCAGGCTTAATTTGCTCTAGGAGCTTAATTTGCCAATCCATTAAACATGACCTTCAAAATTTACTAACATCTGTTCTTGAATTTCTCTCTAGCTGCTTCTTCTTAGTTTATCCTGAACGATCACTGTACCAGTGAGGGGGAAAAACTCTCAGTTTCTGTACAATTTCACTTAGATTTCCTATCTATAGAAGGCAGGTTGCTCTTTCCTTTCCCTACAGGTTCTTCCTACAGGTTCTTCAACTTCAAGAATAAGAGTCTTCTCACTGTAAAGGCCTTTCCTGACCTTAGCACTGTGTTAAAAGCCTCCATTAGAGCCACATGCACCCATGATGCGTTTTATCATAACAATCTTTGCATTTCACTAGAGTTACTTGTGTTATTTGCTAGTCTGTCAGATTTGTAACTCTGTTTTCCCAGAAGCAAGAACTGTCTACTACATTGTATTCACTCAGTACATATTTATTTAATGAATTTATAAATGGATAATGTCTGACATATTGTATGTGCTTAATTCTTTTGTTGAATGGGGGAATGAACGTTGAGTTGTTATTATCTATTGTTCTATCAAATCACTTTTCTACTGTGCCTGTTCTTTTGGTTCCAGTAGATTTATAATTACTAAATAATTATCATAACTATTTGTTTTTCCCCTCTGAAATGACAAAACAAGTAATTGCATTTTTAAATTATTTATCAGTGAAACAACTCTTTCAGACCTTTGTCAATGAACCTTTTCCTTCTAAATTAAGTTATGGCTTCAGATACAAATCATTATAATATTTAACCTAGATCTAAAATAGAGACTAAATAGAAGTATTTTTACTAAATTTTCCAATCAATGGAGATCCCAACAGATTTATGTTCCATGAATGTAATTTGACAGATATGATGTTATTTTTTATGGTAAAGATAATTTAAGAGAACCAATTATATATTTGCATTTGGAAATGAGAGCTGTTTAAACTGAGAGAGACGAGAGCAATGAAGTGTGACTCTGGTGGCAGAGAGTTGTGGTGTATTGTTGGAGAGCCCCGTTGGAGGATGTCGAGGCTTTATAAGCTGCCCAACAAAATTTTACCCTAATAGAGATAAAGATGAGCTCCTGTTCTATATTGCAAAGGCTGACTTAAAGGATGGTATATCCAACTCTTTGAAAGGGACATTGAGAAATCAACTGATTTAGTCATTAGCCTTAAGGGAGTTTAACAGCAAAATCACATCAGAAAAGTGGTTAACTTTTTAAAATATAGTTTTTACAAATGAAGACAATTCTCAATAAACTTTAAATGTGACTATGAGTCATACATTTAGTTACAGGAGATAAAATGGCAAGATCAATCAGAGATAATAGTTTCTGTCTAAATACTAGAATTGTCCAGTTTAAAAAACATGCTTAAATTATAAATGACTTTTCTAAAGATGGAAATAAATGTACATTGTGAAAAATAATTTAAAGTGGAATTATGTTTTATAAAGAAAATAAAGTTGCATGCTTTATTAATGCAAATGTGTTATTGCAAAATAATTTTATCCCCTTAAAAGTTACAAAAATGACTTGATATTAAGCTGTGTGTAGACATTTTTTAAAATAACACAGAGACTAGACAGAGAACCTGGGACAAAAGAAATGGAATACAGTTTAATTCATTAATCCTTCCTTATTAGTTTTATAAATAATATTAAAAGAGAATACCTGTAGAAATGCTGAAATCCTTGATGGTTATGCTTCCAGTATAAATATAGTCTATGATTTTTCACGTAGAGCTATACTGGCTTACAAAATGTTACATTTATCTCACTGAGTAACAAATAATTTCCTGTGTTGAAGTGAAGTATTCTTGTTCAGATAACTGTACTTACTGTTTCCTGAGTTGAAGCAGAATATACTTCTGTTGTCAAGACATTTCTCCAGATGCTCAGGTTGCTTCAGGTTATAGGACCATTTGTAATTAACAAATCCAATCTATTAAAAAGAGGAATAAATTAACAGGAAATGTTGGAACTGATTCTCTGTATGATTATACACATTATATTCATCCTTTTAATCTCAACCAGAATGTGAAATTGGGAAAACTATCAACATCAAAATGACTGCTATGGTTGCTCTTTCTACTCAGTCTTCCGCATTCAATGGACATGCTACTATGCGTGCCTCTCAGTCCCATCCTGGGAAAGCTTGACTAAGAAAAGACAGTCTCTCGGTTTATGGAAACAGGACTGCCATGATAAAAAATTGCAGATAAAAACAAGTAAGAAATATATGTTCCATCTGAGGAGATCTCACCTTTTTTAAGTTGTTTTTTATTTAAGAAAAATAAAATTATAAGAAGACCTTTAAGTGTTTATTCATTTTTCTTTCTACTCTAGACTAAGTGGAATATGGAATTTCTATGAGTAAAAATTACTTGGCATTCTCTGATAATAATTAAAGGAGATACTTTAGTGCATATATATATATATTTTTTTCAATTTCTTATTCCATAGTTTATTAGGACATGTTGCAATATTCCTACTGAAATTTCAGCAGCCTTACAAATATATATATATATATATATATATATATATATATATATATATATGTTTTTATTGATTTTTTAGAGAAAGAAGAAGGAACAGAGGGATAGAAACATTGATGGGAGAGCAAAACATGGATCGGCTGCCTCCTGCACACCCCCTACTGGAGATCAAGCCCACAACCCAAGCAAGTGTCCTGACCAGGAATCAAACCAGGACCTCTCAGTCCATGGGACAATGCTCAATCCACTTTACAAATATTTTTTGACAATTCTTACAATTTCCTAAAATTGCAGTTTGTCCTAATCAAACTTTACAATCTCTACCCTCTCTGAGCAAAGAATTTCTCTGCCTTGGGATTTAGGACATTTGCTACTGTTCACTGTAACACTGGACAAAAGAACAAAGAACCCTGAAAACCTGTACATAGTCAAAACTGGGCCCATAGCAGTGTTAAATGGTAATTTAAAAAAAAAACCCAACATTGATGTCTTTCATAAAAATAAACAATATATAACAAATATTTCATTCAACTCATTAATTAATGATGTAGAAATAAAACGTTAAGGCAAATCCAAAGATCATTTGAAGATCTATACAATTGTAAGCAATTCAGGAATTCATATTAGAATAAAAGTATTGGGTGAAGTGCAATACTGGTTACTGGTTGTCTTGCAAGGTGATAAAATATCACCTTTGTAGTTATTTTTCTACTGGACAGAGAGGAGCATCATCATTATAGATACAACTCTGCATGTTAAAATTTAATTTTACTAATCTCATAAATTTAATCAATGGTAATGAGTAATTAGAACAAAACATATCCCCTTAAATAATCCCCACTGTGTTTGGTGCCATAGGACCTTGAAAAGTTACACTCTCTAATTTTTAGCCTTATTTTCAAGTTCCTTTTAATTTTTTCCTAACAGCAGTCAATAAAATTTCCAATAATCTGCTGAAAGAACAGTGTGAGTAAAAAAATATCAAAATTCCTTCACAAAATCAATATAGCAACAAGCTAACAAACCCTGTGTGTCATAGCTGGTAAATAAAAGACAAAAATTGAGCCCTTAACTATATAAGATTAATCAAGCAACTTGCACACCTAAAACAATATAAACATAAAATTATATCATGCATAATTATATGAGTTCTTAGAGAAAAATATTGGGAAATAAGTACTGGAAGGAGGTGCTCTTTAAAGAGTGTTTTAAACACATTATGGCATTTAATTACCATTACAATCCTCAGGGTTAGGCATTAATAATGATTTTAGAAGTAAGAGTACATACACTTTTAGAGGTTAGACAATGGAAAAATATAAGCTATGATATAAGTGCTCAAAGGAGTGGAAAATATGCTTTTACAAGGAGGAGAGAGGAAAAAGGCAGTCTCTCTTATTTTAACAAAGACAGCATAGATACCGACGATATTTTGTTTACTTTAGTAGAGAGAAAATTGAATATTTTCTTCATGTCTTCTTTTTATTCCCTGAACACAATCATTGTATACTGAACTGGAGAGTCTTAAAACAATATAAATCATCACTTATTTGTCAGAAAATTCAATACTCCTTTTCCCCCTCAAGTTTATATTAAGTTTTCTTAAGAAAGTCATGTCAATACTCTGACTGACAGATGATAAATCCCAACAGAAGCCTTATAGATTAACAATTATCCTTGCATATAACTACTGTAAATTTGAGATGGGATAACTTTATGATCATTGTCTATGTCAATGAGTGCTTCATTTCTTGTATCTCCTTAATTGGTTGTGTATTACCCAGTCAATTCTTCTCATTATGTGACATGGTTTTAAAGATTTTTTGCCTTGATATTCACTTCTTTTTCTTTTTCTTTAGACCTATGCTTTTCAAAGTAGTTTTCTACATCTCTAAGAGAGCTTTTTATGCCCCTTACCAAACTATTCTGAAATGAATAATGGATTTCATTGTAATTGTTCTGTATTAACCACACTCTGCCTCCCAAATGTTTTTTTTTTTAATGCACTTATTCCATTCTCTTTTCAAAATATTGTGATTTCACAGTGTCTCTATTGTTCATACAGGCACACTTATGAAGGAAACTGCAATGGGAAAGCCAACCCAGACTTCATAACTACGCTTTTGAAAAGTTAAGAATATTGAACTCTGAAGGCTTAGAGAAATTTGTCTTCATTTTCATTGTCTTGAACTACCTACCTTCATTCAACATTATGCTAGAGGGACTGGTGGAATATCCCAGAGTCTTTCTGAGGATGGTAATGAAACCAAGTGATGGTGTTTGGGTCCAGTTTCATTGTCTCGAAAAATCTAAGAATGAGTTCATGGACAAAGGGGTAAGCTAAAGGAACATTTACTTGAAAGATAGACAGACTCCCTGCAGCAGGGAGGGGACCCAAGTGGGTTGCCGGTGAGGCTCCGTTGTCTAGGGGTAGATATATACTTTATTAGCCTCTGATTGGTCCTTTCAAGGAATTCTGCCTTAGCAACAGCCATACATTTTAAAGCTTGTGTTTCCCGCCTGAATGGGTTCAACCCTAGGTCATCTATAGGGGCCTTAGTGGCTTCCCTCTTTATAAACTTGAACTTCTCCCAGGCTATTAGCAAAGAGAAGGGGAAATGCACTTGAAGCAACCCTATGTTAACTTTTGGTTTTTCCCTCAAATCCAACCTAGGTTTCCTATAATTCTTTCTTTGTTTTCTTAAATGTGTTTTTATTGAATTTTTAGAGAGAGAGATGGAAACATCAGTGGAGACAGAAACATAAATGGGCTGCCTCCTGCACACTCCCTACTGGGGATCAAGCCTGAAACCCAGGCATGTGCCCTGACCAAGAATCAAACAGGGACCTCTCAGTCAGTAGGATGACATTCAATCCACTGAGCCATACTAGCCAAGCTTCCTATAATCCTTTCTAAGGTAACCTGGCTTTTTGCAGTAGAAACACACTCTATAGTTTCACAGCAGAATTCATTCAGCAATCTTGTTGCCTTGCTGGAAACCAGTTTTTCTGGTTTTATTGTCATGTAATTGACCTGTGATCCTTCCAGGAACTTCTAATTTGCATTTCTATAAATGGGGGCTGGGAATTTCTGGCCTTGGAGGCACAATTTTCCATGTTGATTTTAGTTTTATTTTGAAATCTGTAGAGTCCGCACAAACCTCCAGATATACTGTGTACTGGGTTGCCCGCCTCTGTGCTGAGTTCCAAGTCCTTGCAAGCTTCCTACATGTCTCAAACTTCCTGTCCCATGGTCCCATCCCTCACTGCCTAACCTGCCTCTATCTCCTCGGTAAGACCAGGCAGGGCTGAGTTATGCAATAAGAAAATGATAATGTTGACAACTTTATTTATACTCTCTCTTTCTCAGCATTCCTTTGGCCCTTAAAGATGTCCTTCTTCTCCTTCCAAATCACTCATGCATCCTACTTGATAAGTCATTTTTACTGTATTAACCTAGCATTTGGGCTATATGAAAAGAGACTTCTTTCTTTATTCAAACTTTTAAATTCATGATCATAATATATTTAACATTTTGACACACAATATTCATTAAAGTAATAATAATAATAGCTACAATTTATTGAGCTTCTAATATAGTCATGTTTAGCTACTTAAATTATCTCATTTAATCTTTAAAATAACGAGATAAATAATACTATTAAACACATTTTATTGCTGAGGTTTAGGGAAGTTAAGCAATTTGCTCAAATACATCATACTGTTAGAAGACATTATATTTTGAGAAGAAATAAAAGAAAAACAAACTCAGTAGCAGAAAAATTTCCAGACCTTCTAAGACCCATAAGTGTCTCAAGAATAATGATAGACTAATTGCCTCTTTAGTTGTGAGGGAATCACAGACAAGTCAAACCATTTATCAATAATCTCTGAAAGATGTAAGGCAGTCCAAGGAAAAGGTGAAATGTAGATAAATTTTGTTTCATCATTATTGCTCTATTTTTCTGTCAGATCACCTTTCCTTTCTCCTGGTTCCTACCCTAACCCAACATTCCTTCTCCCTTTAATGCTGAGCACCTGCCTGATATTCCATACCATTTGTTTTCAAGTATCTGTTGAATGCAGTCAATGTCACAATTTTACATAAGAACCTTAAAATTGTCATGGTAAAAATAAAATCTTAATGACCAGAACACATTCCAATCTAAATGAACTAAATCTTTGATTCAATTTCAGATATGCAATAACGTGAGAAAACAGAACAATTAAGTAAGTATAACTTATAATTACAACTTGTTGATAACTACCTACCCTAATCATTCATTAATGTGCCTAGTTTCTATCATATCCTATAGACTAAATAGGCCTGCACACTCCCTGCCCTCATGGGGATTATAGTAAATCAGGGAAGCTAGATGCTTCAAAGCATAGAGATTATGAAAGGTGAGGAGTGTCAGGACAGAGAAAGAAGATAACTACATGTCTTTTTTTTTTTTTTTTTTTTTCCTAATACTATAAATATAAAGAAAAAAGAAGAGGGAGTTGAAGACAGGGAGAGACAAAGGAAAAATCTCAGAACAGTGAAGCTGTTTTGGTGAATTACAAAAACTCTCAAGAACCTCAGAACCAAGAATTCCCTGGCCTTCTCTTCTCTGTAAATAGTGTAAACATTGAGGCTACCCGTCATTCCATTTTTTTGGAGGGGGTAGGGGAAATCATCCATGGTGTCTGTGTGTGTAGGTTGAATGTGAGTGTGGATATCAGAGCTTATATGAGGTCAATGTAGGTAAAAAAGATAGCAATATATACTTTATAACTGTGCTCATTTTGTCTTCTCCTGAACTCAATTACATCACTGGAGAAAAGAACATGTTTATAAAGCATTATACTTGCAGTCTTAATATTACATAGTATAAAAAATATGAAGGTAAATACAATGATTCAGGACTCCTCTATTTCACCTACATGCAAATGGGAATTTGAAAATTATAGGGAAAAAAACAAACAAACAGTTTAAGGATTCATATCTTTCTTCAGATTTTTCTACCTTTCATTTGTCTCTTCCTAAATATTCTTTTGACTTACACACTCTTTAGAGTTGGTAGGTACTCTTATTAGAAAATAAACTAAAAAACAATATAGAAATAGACTTATAGGTAGAGAACAGACTGACAGTTGTTGTAGGAGAGTGGGGTTGTGAGGTTGGATGGAAAAGGTGAAGGGATAAAGAAAAAAAAATCATAGACACAGACAACAGTATGGTGATTACTAGAGGGAAAGGGAGTGGGGGGAGGTAGAAGAGAGTATAGGGGGGATAAATGATGATGGAAGGAAACTTGACTTGGGGTGGTAAACACACAACACAATATACATACAGAAAGGAGTTGGTAAGAACTGACTACATTTTTTGCTTTAGTGCTTAAAGTTTCAGTACCTTGGATTTCAAAAGCACTATACTAGTTTTAGTCCTAAAATTTCTATCAATATGGGAAAATTATCAAAAGAAGAGATCACTCAAAAGTAAAGACATTAAAAAATCTTACTTTTGTGTTGGTCCACAAAATATTGCTGAGTTCAGAAAATATTGCTTTGAAATGAGGTTGGAAGGCTACATAGGGTATGAAGACTTCCCAAAACTGAGAAAATTTTCAAAGTTACTACAAGGCAACCCTTACCTTAGTTTTCTAGGGAAAAGGATCCCAATGTCTTCCCTATGCAATTTTTTTCTACAATTATATTATTATAATTTGAGTAGGTTATAGTAAATTATTTCAAAAAAACAATTTTGTAAACATTTTTACACAGGCATTCTAAAGAGTAAACAAATAACAAAGCCCTTGCCTTACAGATGTTCACAATATGAACTCACAGCTGTATTAAGTGCAGTAAATCAAACATAACTAAAAATTGAGGCTGTTGGAGTATCTAGAGTTAATTTTAATCAAGAATTTTCTGTTCTCTCTCTTTTTTTTTATCCTCACTCAAGAACACTTTTGCATTTATCTTCAGATAGTGCGGGAGGGAGAAAGGGACGAAATGAGAGAGAGATAAACATTGACGTGTCTCTCTCATTGACTGGTTACCAACCACACGACCCCAACTGTGGGTGGGGACAAACTGCAACTGGGGTACGTGCCCTTAGCGGGATCTGAACCCGGGATTCTCTGGTCTCTGGGCTGACGCTCTAACTGCTGAGCCAAACCGGTCAAGGCTCTGTTCTCTCTTTGAGTCACCAAAACAATTCAGGTAATGACAGAAATATCCTGTATTGCTTAAAATCTAGTAAGATGTGGTAGAAAGATTATAATTATTTTTCCTTGGGTAAAACTTCAAGTTGAAAATTATTTTTTTAAACTACTACCTATTTATTATATAATTTTAATTTCTAACACATTCTTTAGTAGATATTTGTGAACAGGGAGATTTATCAGAAAATAGGTCATTTGGAAATAAATAGCAGTATTATCTTTCTTCTGTGGTGTAATTATAAACAAGTGCTAACACTACTGAGTCAGATTTAATGACTAACATCCCACAGGAGATTTAATCCAAATGTCATTTTGAACCTCTCTCCAAAACATTTTCCCAACCTCAAATAGAGCTCAAATTTTTGTGTGCTTTCCTCAAAGAAGTATGTATCCTATCTCCTTGCTATAGGACTGGAATTGTTCTTAAAGAAGGGGGATTTTTAAAAGGTGAGTTTCCTATGACCACAACTGCCATATATGGTTATGTTGGCTGGGTATCATACAATTCTAGAGGAACCATTTGCAGACTAGTAGACTTTCTCTAATCTTTATACTCCCATTTATATAAAATATATTCCCATTTTCCTAATTGCAATATTTATGTCACATTTTATTCTTACCGAGGAGAAATGAAAAAGTTTCAGTTATCTTTTCCATTGTCATTCTTAAGAGTTCTATCACAGCCTTAAAATATGAAGTGCTTGAATTTCAGCTCCCTGCTCTGCATACTGATCAGAAAAATGTCTCCATTCCAAAGAAAATCTTGGAGGTGTGGAGAGGAATGAGAGATTGACAGGTCACATGCTTATAAAAGCCTCAGATAAATCTTAACTTCTGAAAACATCATAATCAGAAACTGTAAGTTTATTACAAATTAAAAATAAAAACAAATTCTGACCTAAATGTCCCTCCTCTGCTTGCTTCAACTTTTTCAACCATAATGATACAATTATGTCCCATTTAAAATATTAAACCAAATACTATTTTTTATATTGCCACCATAAGTGTTTCCTAATGGAATCAAAACATGTAGGAATTGTAGCTATGTCAATCTAAATGTATGCAAGCAAGCCTTTGTAAAATAAACTTGTGTTTATGAGAATACAGATTTGTTTATTTCAAATCACTCTATACTTACATTAATTTATCTTCTATATACTCATAACAATAATTGTATTCAAAACTCAGAGACAACACACTTCAATTGATAAAAACATTTTCAAAGAAGAATGTGTGATAAATTAATTCCTGATTTATTTAGTCTATAAATACATTTATTAAATATATTTGTGAGCAGTAACAAAGTTTTAGGTCTTTTCCTAAACCCTTAAGATGATTTGTTGGGACATGAAAGAGAGAGAGAAATTAATACTGATTTCTGGATCACAGTAGAAAGAGAATGCTGTGAAGTCTCTGAAGACTTAAAATTGCCTTTTCTGTTACAACTAAAATCATGATTCTTTATAAACCCAATAATTAATCTCCATAAAAGGGAAATCATCAGGTTTCTAAAGTTATGATCATTATCTCTTAATATCCTCCTGAGAAGTTTCAATGATTTCCTTTGTCCCTACATCAAAAATATATTTGTTGCTGTTGTAAATACACACCTGAGGGTATTTTTTTTCCATTGTTTTTTAGAGAGAGTGGAAAGGAGGGAGGGAGGGGGAGAGAAAGAGAGAGCAACATTAATGTGAGAGAGACATATTGATTGGTTGCTTCCCATATGAGCTCCATCCAGGGCTGGGAATCGAACCTGCAACCCAGGTACATGCTCTTGATCAGAAATCAAATCCACGACCCTTTGGTGTGCAGGCTGATGCTCTATCCACTGAAACATTTAGCCCAGGGCAAAAATATATTAATATGGTAAGTAAAGGTCCCCTTCATTATTATCTTCTTCAATCTATGTAGTACATCTGAGATAAGCTTGATGTAGTAAAATAAGTAATAAAATTTTGAATAAAAATTTAGAAAGACAGAAAGACATTTGAAAATTATCATTATAAATTAGGTACTTCCGAATAATTGACCTGAGAGAAAGATAGCTAACACATCTAAACAAAATATATTTATAATCATCTTAAAAGTACAAAGATAGTAAGAAGATTCTTAGGCTCAACTAGGGTAAACCTAGTATACCAGGCTAGATCTAAGAAAACACTAACACTCAGAACTCCTTTGGCCCTGAAGACATCTGTTAATAGGAAAAATAAACAACAAAAAAACCGACTTTAAAACTAAACTGACTTTGAAGGCATCACAGAACAAGAGGGCAAATCGAAGTCAAGTGCCCATTAAACAACTTCCAATAAAACTGGGATATCAAGAACAAAACCCAAATGATGAGAGTCAAAGGGAGTGAAAACAGTCCTTGAGTGAACTTGAGGCTTGGCTTCCTATTATCTTGGTTGTACAGAAAACTGAAAGCATTGCATTTAGATTAAAGTGTTTTCTTCCATTTATGGTACTTGAATTGATCAGAGGAAGTAAACAAAAAACTTCTCAGAGGCTAATATTATCATCCTAAGCTTTGTATTATACTTATAATTAGTTTTTCTATTGAAGAGTGGAAAAGAGGACTTCTGGTCAAGATGGCAGCGTAGGTAAACACGATACGGCCTCCTCCCACAACCACATCAAAATTACAACCAAACTACAACACAGTCATCATTCAGAACCTCCTGAAATCGAACTGAATAGAAGTCCTACAACTAGAAATTAAAGAAGCAGCCACATCGAGATTGGAGGGGCGGAGGCGCAGAGGCGCGGAAGGGATGGTCCCACACCAATGTGTGGCGGATACAAATCAGGAGGGACACTGCAGCTGGGAGGTCCTCCCTGAGGAGTGATGGGTCCCTGTCCCACATCAGGCACCCAGCTCAGGTTTCCAGTGCCAGGAAGAGAATCCCCATAACTTCTGGCTGGAAAAACCAGCGGAAACTGAGGCAGAGGGAGGCTGCTGCTGCGGGAGCCCCAGGCAGATCCTCTTAAAGAGCCCGTGCATGGACTTACTTGGGACTTGCTCCCTCTGAGCTCAGAGGGGAGGCAGCTTGAAGGGCGCTAGAGACATACAGGGAAGGACTGAGCTGTTTGGCCTCGGGGCGAGGGCTGGAGGGGCAGCTTTCTCCTGGACAGAGGTGCTGGCAGAGGCTGAGGTTCCTTTGGTGAACCCTTCCCTGGGGCAGCAAACGGCCACCATATCTGGGACTCCAGCAACCTGGCTCACAGTTTGCCCCATCCTGGTGATTCTCTGAGGCCCCAACCCACCCAACTTTCAGGCCCACTCAAGCTGTTCCCAGTGGCTTTACCACAGGATTGGCCTTTCTTAGATCCTGCTTCAGAGTTTCCTAAAATCTCTCAAACAAGCAGCACCTAGTCTCAGCAGCACCCATACCTCTCGTTAAGTGGCCCCAGGCCTGGCACTAGAAGCAACCAGCATTGTTTCACAACTTGGCTTTTCCTGGGCACCTCCAAGCCCAGCACAAGAAGCAGCCATCTGCAGATCACTTTGTAGTTTATGCCGGGTGGCCCCGGATAGAACACAGGCAGTGGCTGACCTTGCCTCAGAGCCAGCACACCCAGTGGACAGCTACAGACCACATCAAAACACTACCACCCAACCACCTCCACAAGGGACACTCTTAGTGAGTGGACTCAGTGGGTACCAGAGCCCTGCTGAAGTAAATCATGCTCTGTGTGGTGGGCCCCTGCACAGCTGATACTCCAAGGTAGTCAGAGGCCAGTAGATAGGGGGCACAGCCAGTCCTTGCAGCTGATCAGCCTGAGTAAATCCCTCCCACTGACGTGCCAATAGCATTCAAAACTCAATTACAACAGAAGGGTGTACAGTCCACACTAGGGGTGTACCTCGAGGGCCCAACTGGGGTGATCAGGGAGGCTGTGCCACTGGATCCTACAGGACACCTACAATAATAGGTCACCCTATAAAGTGTAGGAGACATAGAAACTCTACCTAATACATAGAAACAATCACAGGGAAGCAGCCACAATGAAGAGACAAAGAAACATGTCTCAAATGAAAGAAAAGAATAATACTCCAGGAAAAGAACTAAACAAAATGGAGATAAGCAATCAGTCAGATGCAGAGTTCAAAACACAGGTTATAAGGTTGCTCAAGGAACTTGCTGAGACATTCAAGGAACTCAGTGAGACCTTCAAGGAACTTACAGAGACCTCCATGGAACTTAGTGAGAACATCAACAACATAAAAAAGCACCAGTCAGAAATAAAGGTGCACTAACTGAAATAAAGAATAATTTACAGGGAATCAATATTAGAGTAGGTAAAGCCAAGAGGTAAACCACTGATTTGGAATATAAGGAAGCAGAAAGCACTCCATTAGAACAGTAAAAACAAAAAAGAATCCAAAGAAATGAGGATAGCGTAAGGAGCCTCTAGGACAACCTCAAGTGTGCCAACATTCACATCAAAAGGGTGCCAGAAGGAGAAGGGAGAGAGCAAGAAATTGAAAACCTATTTGAAAAAAAATGACAGAAAACTTCCCTAAATTGGTGAAGGAAACAGACATACAAGTCCAGGAAGCACAGAGAGTGCCAAACAAGTTGAACCCAAAGAGGTCCACACCAAGACGCATCATCATCAAAATGCCAAAGGTTAAATACAAAGAGAGAATCTTAAAAGCAGCAAGAGAAAAGCACTCTGTTAGCTACAAAGACTGTCAGCTGATTTCTCAAAGGAAACTTTGCAGGCCAGAAAGGAGTGACAAGAGATATTCAAGGTGATGAAAAGCAACGACCTACAACCAAGATTACTCTATCCTGCAAAGCTGTCATTTAGAAATGATGGACACATCAAGACTTTCCCAGACAAGAAAAAGCTAAAGGAGTTCATCACCACCAAACCAGTATTATATGAAATGTTGAAGGATCTTCTTGAAGGAGAAGAAGAATAAAAATATGAGCAATAAAATGGGAATTAATACATATCTATCAACAATTAAATCTACAAACAAAATGAGCAAGCAGAACAGAAACAGACTCATAGCTACAGAGAACTTTCTGTTGCTTGCCAGATGGGAGGGGGCTTGGGGGATAGGTGAAAAAGATGAAGGAATTAAGAAGTATAAATTGGTTGTTAGACTGATGAACCTCAAAGGGAAGGGGGGAAGGAGGGTGGAATGAGATAAACCAAAGAACTTCTATGCATATATGCATAACCAATGGACACTAACAATAGTGTGGGGAAGGCAGGAGGGAGGCAGGATTGGGGAGGAGGATGTCAATGGGGAAAATGGGGGGGGACATCTGTAATACATTCAACAATAAATATGAGTTAAAAAAAAGAAAAGTGGAAAAGAGACAGTAGAATATGAGGTAAAATGAATGAGAGTCAGTAGATAAAACATAAATAGAAATAGCCCGCATGTCTGGATATATTGGGATCATTGAACACAGAATATAAAACAACTATGACTATTAGTTCAAAGAAGTTAAAACCAAGTAAAAATTTTCTAGGTATTTAGAAATTACAAAAGTAACATAGGATATGTGATAAAAATAAAACTTTATAACAAGAAAATATGGTAATAATGTCAAATCAATAGATATATTAACTGCATATAGTATATTTTAAAATTAGAGAAATCGAAAATATGGTCAAAATAGTTATATAGAATGTGGCACAAAAATGCAAAATTATGGAAGAAAGAGAAAAGTGCATGAGAGACATGGAAGATACTATAAAGAAGTCAAATATAAGTATAATTGTAGTCCCACAGGAACTAGAAGGAGAAAAAATGCAAGGACAATATTGGGTGAGACAGCATTCTAAACAAAAAACAATCTATAGGCTAAAGAGATTAACAAAAAATCTCAAAAGCAGTTTGAGAAAAATAGAGTATCTTCAGAGAAAATGTTTTGACTGACAAGGACTGCTTAACAAAAACATTGTAGGCCGCAATATACTAAAAGGACATAGTAAATTAGACAAAAGAAAACCCTTGTTAACACCAGAAAAAAAAAACAAAACCCTTCAGAATGAAGTAATTTGCACACACACACATCCCAACACCAGAAAAGTTATCATAGCAGACTATATTAAAGCAGTCTGATAGGTATTCTTAAGACTGAAAATAATTATTTCAGATAGTAAGCCAAAGAAATATGAAAAATTAAGAAGGAAGAAAAGTAAAAACTGACAAATCAACAGCAACTCAATAAAATAATAAAAATATCATGGTGTGTGTGTGTGTGTGTGTGTGTGTGTGTATGTGCAACATGATAAACAATTGCATATAAATTGTGAGAGAAAACAACAGAGGTTATTGTTTTTAATGTCCTTATGTTATCTAGAAGTAATGTATAATTACAAGTAGCACTATTCTTTGATAATTTGATGATACACCTTTTTAAATACTTTAGGCAGCATAATTACATTCCTAAAGAGTAGAGGAAAAAGTAGATTGATATTCACAAGTAATTAATCTCAAGAAGTCAAGAGTATAGGTAAAGAACCAAATAAAAGAAAAGATAAATAAAAAGCATTATGTCAAATAATGATACACACCTTAACATAGCTATAATGACATTAAATATTAGTAATCAGGTAATACAAAAGTATCAGACTGGATTTTTTTAAATCCCGCTTCTATGTTCTTTAATGAAGACACATCTACCATATTAGGCTAAATGAGGGTTGTGAAAAAATGTGTAGCTACATTCACCTAGTAAAAAAATATACTATATACAGTAAGAGACACTAGATTTTTAGCAATTCCAAAAACACAAGGCATTCAAGAAAAATTTCCCATTTGTGCTATATGTTCAATTAGTTTGACAGAGAGCTCAGGTTATTATAGTCACTAAGGAAACCAGGTTGAGGGAGGATTTGTCTCAGCACTTGCTCCTACTGTCACTGGCAAATCATGTACTATGTACTGTCCCTTACAACCTCTGACCTGAAGGGTTAAACATCACTGCAGTTTATATTTATTGGCAAAAACAAACAAACAAACAAAAAACCAAATCACATAGCCACACTTACATTCAATAGAGTTGAATAAGATTAATACTTTCATGTACAATTCTAAGTTGTATGTCAGATAGCATAGTCACTAACTAACTAACTAACTAAATATTTTATATAATGCATATTTATATATAAATAAGAGAAGAAATGAAATAAATAAAATAAATAAAAATGCTCAATACTAATAATCCAACCGATCTTTCTCCCTTGCTTCTAGTATGTCCCTATGTGGTAGACATATTGTTTTAAACCAAGTGGAAGAAATTCTGGAGAGAGTTCCTTTTCTGCTTGCTAGTGACCACATTTTCCAAGGTGTTGAAATTTGAATGTAGGCTTTTTTAAATGGCCTTAAATATTTCAATATAACTACTGTGCCAGATTCCAACAAAGGAAGTCCAACATTCATCTAAGAAATCCACATAGACAATAACAAAGGAATCTTAAAGTGGTTAAGTGAGAAAGGGATTAAGAAATTTACATACATGATCAAATATGCAAGACTGTAGTGTCTATAATTGGATCTAAGTACGCAACTTGTATATGTGATGCTACCTCAAATTTCTCCAGCTTCCAAGCCACCAACATTTTTTCACCTGGTTCTCTAATGATATCTCCTGCTTTAAATATTTTTCTAATATAATTGATTCTCCACACAGTAACCAGAGAAATTTTTTAAATTTAGATGCTAATGCTATATTTAAAATCCTTGAGTATCTTTTCTTCAGATTGCAGTAGAGATATATTTTGGGCCTTGAATACATTTCTATCTTCATCTCATATAATCTTCTCCTGGCTCTGCGCATTACAGATATATTAGGTCACTTTCTGCTCCCCAACCATGAAAAGATAATCCCTATGTCAGTTGCTTTTGCTCTAAATATTCCTCATGGTGGAGAAGATTGTTTTATCTGTAGACTTTGGTGTGGCCCATCTTTCAATACTGTTATATCTCTTCATAAATTACTTCTTATATCAGTAAACATAAAAGAATCCCCACTTCTCACTAAAGTTGCCTTATTATATATTTACTTGTGTAGTTCCTTTCACTCTTGTGTAAGGTCCTTGAGAGTCCAAATATTTCTTGTGCAATTATTGAGAATAGTCTCTGACATATAGTAAATGCTCACTATATTAATGAATGAATAACTGACTAGTGTAGACAAGTTTAAGAATATTTGGAGTCTTATAGGGCTATGCCTATGTATTTGCAGTTCATCCTCAGTTTAATGAAAAAGTTAAAGAGGGCTTTTAATCAAAGACATTCATTGTATGTTTGTATTTGAAACATTTCACTCTGAATAGTTTAGAAAAATAATTGGAAAGTGAGTAGTAAAACTTTGTCCAATGGCCCAAATAGATGTTGGGCACTTGGTTTCTTGGAAGTGATATATTATACGTGATAGGACAATCTTTATTTAGGGCAGGGCCTGGCCACACCAGATCTTAGGGTGGGGTTATAGGCTATTGTCTAGTATAGGCTTGGCCATGCCAGAAGGACCAACCATGTGATTTATGGTGTGGACTTTTCATCACAAGGTATCAGTTAATCTGGAGAATAAGATTAATAAACCAGCCCTGGCCAGGTGCTCAATTGGTTAGAGCATGGTCCAAGTACAACAAAAAGTTGTGGGTTTGATTCCCTGTCAAGGCACCTAGGTTGCAAGTAGGGGCCTGCACAGGAGGCAACTGATCAATGTTTCTCTCACATTGATGTATGTATGTATGTATGTATGCATGTATGTATGTATGTATGTATGTATCTATCTATCTATCTATCTATCTATCTATCTCAAAATCAATACAAACATATTCTCAGGTGGGGATTAAGAAAAGAACAATGAACCACTTGGGAAATCAGTCAATCATGCCTACATAATGGAGTACAATTTTTTTAAAAAAATGACACCTTTATCCATCACATTTTATTTACAAGATACTGTCTATGTACTTCAGGTATTTTTAACTCAATCTATACTTACAAAATCCCTATTTTATAAATGACACTGAGAAAATACATAAGTTGTCTGAGGTAGAGAGGAGATATAAATCCAAGCAATGTGGAATCAGAATTCATGATCTCCTAGACCACAATACACTCTCGCTAGGAATAACCCTTTCCTGCAAATATTACTTACTTGGAAGTATAGGATATTGATATACATAGAAATAAAAACTACATCAACTATCCATACATCCATTTATTAGAACATTATTTTAGCATAATTTTAATCACCAAATACTTTTTAAAACAGAATTCTGAGAATTGTCACAAACAAATTGATTCAGAATATCCTTCTCCTAGTGGATATTATAGTCTAGGAAGAAAAACAAAAATAAAAACACACTTTTAAAAACATGTTTTAAAAATATGATGCACATACTTATAAGTCAGGAACAGGGCTCTTTGGGATCCTATGAGAAAACTCTCGGCCATGATTTTTCATTGGCAGGCAGACTCATCAGTATCCTCAAGGAATACATTTATCCAGGTATAATTCGAATGCAGAAACACGTAGTGAATATATTAAGCTCCATAGCTTAATAGGAATTGCACTGACTTAAAGGTGGAGCACTTGGAATTTTGCTGGCAGACTCAGCAATCCTAGCTGTAAGACCTGAAGCTTTGACCTGTACAAACGAAATAGTGCAGAAAATGGTTGCAGTGTTCTCTGTGTGCAAAATGGGGATTCTTATTATTGGATCTTCTCCACCATTCTGTGGGGAAGCCACACATCTACATGGAAAAATGTACGTAGGTGTTCTAGCGCACAGGCCCAACCAGCTAAGATGTCAGCCATCATCCAGCATCAACCGTCATACATGAAAAATGGATCCTTCTCAGGATTCCAGCCATGGAAATTTTTCTAAGTACTCTAGCTGTGGCTCATTAGTTAAGTTGCACCATTCTCATTGAGTGTTACCCAGATTCCAGGTTTGTGAGCTTAAGAAATAACACTTTTGATAGACTCCAAAATGGCGGCACAGTGAATGGATGTTCTCCCAGGAACAAACTGGAATTACAACTAAATTAAAGACAAATCATTGGGAAAAAGCAACAGAAAAGCAGCTGGAGAGGATCATATAATCAGGGACACTGAATCGAGACTGGTAGGTCTTCAGAGGCACAAGAGGACAGGCTGGGAGCCCACGGACAACAGCAATTTTAGCTGTGAGTAGCTCCCTCAGGGTTAAAATCCCAAGCCGGCTCCACAGCACATAGGGCCAGGACAAGCACTAAATTAGCTACAGCCACTCACCTTGGGCTCTGGCAGAGGGAGGGTGAACCGGAATGGAGCTGTGTGGGAACACTCAGGATTTGGAGGGTGCTCAGAGTTTTTGCTGAGTTGTGGCCACACAGGATGGTGGTCATCTTGCTCCTTCCCGGAGCTCTAGGGAAAAAAACAATTAAAAAACAGGAAGACAGCTTAAGAGAACTGTGGGACAACTGAAAACATAACAACATTCACATCATAGGAGTCTCTGAAGAAGAAGAAAATGAGCAAGTGTTAGAGAACATATAGGAAGAAATAGTAACAGAAAACTTCCCTAACTTGGTGAAGGAAGAAGACATTCAAGGTCAAGAAGCACAGAGAGCCCCAAGTAAGAAGAACCCCAACAGGCCCACACCAAGACACATAGTAATTAAAATGCCAAAAATTAAAGACAAAGAGAGAATCCTAAAGGCAGCAAGAGATAAGCAACAGGTTACCTAAAAAGGAACCCCCATAAAGCTATCATCTGACTTCGCAACAGAAACACTACAGGCTAGAAGGGAATGGCATGAAGTGAAGTAATCAAGGTCATAAAAAACAAAAATCTGAATCCAAGACAACTCTATCCAGTAAGGCTATCATTCAAAATAGAAGGTGAAATAAAGAGCTTCCCAGACAAAAAAAAAAAAAAAAAAAAAAAAAAAAAACCTAAGGGAATATATTAGCACCAAAAGAGCACTGCAAGAAATGTTAAAAGGACTGCTGTAATTAGTAGAAGAAATAGGAAGAAAAATATAACCACAATAAACAAAAATGGCAATAAATAAGTGCATATCAATAATCACCTTAAATGTAAATGGACTGAATGCTCCAATAAAAAAACACAGAGTAGTTGATTGGATAAGAAACATGACTCATATATATATTGTTTACAAGAGAACCACCTCACAACAAAAGACTCACATAAGTTGAAAGTGAAGGGATGGAAAAAAATCTTGCAAGCAAACACAAAGGAAAAAAAAGCTGAGGTAGCAATACTAATATCTGATAAAATAGATTTCAAAATGAAGGCCATAACTAGAGACAAAGAAGGCCATTACATAATATTGAAAGGATGTACCCAACAGGAAGATATAACCTGAGTAACATATATGCACCCAATATAGGAGCACCAAAATATATTTAAAATCTTCTGGAGGACTTCAAAAGAGAAATCTAGAGCAATACAATCATAACAGAGGACTTCAACACCCCTCTGACATCACTGGATAGATCCTATAGACAAAAAATTAACAAGGAAACAGAGACTCTAAATGAATACTAGATCAAATGGATTTAATAGATATCTACAGAGAATTATACCCCAAAACTGCAGAATTCACATTATTCTCAAGTGCACATGGGACATTCTTAAAGACAGACCACATGTAAGGGCACAAAGGAAGTTCTATAAGTTCAAGAAGATTGAAATCATATCAAGCGTCTTCTCAGATCACAATGCCATGAAACTAGAAATTAATTTCAACAAGAACATTCAAAGACAATTGAAGACATGGAGGCTAAATAGCATGTTATTAAGCAATGAATGGGTTACCAAGGAGATCAAGGAATAAATTTAAAACTTCCTGGAAACCAATGAAAATGAACACACAACAACACAAAATCTATGGGATGCAGCGAAAGCAGTTCTAAGAGGGAAGGTCATAGCACTGAAGGCCTACCTCAAGAAACAAGAAAAAATTTTAATTGACTATCAAACCTCACAACTTAAAGAACTAGAAAGCAAACAAAAAGAAAACCCCAGAGCAAGTAGAAGGAAGGAAATAGTAAAGATCAGAGCAGAAATAAATGACATAGAGACGAAAAAAAAAAAAAAAAAACAATTCAAAGGATCAATGAAACAAAGAGCTGCTTTTTAGAAAAGATAAGCAAGATTGATGGACACTTAGCTAGAGTCACCAGGAAACAAAGAGAGAGAACCCAAATACACAATATCAGAAATGAAAGAGGAGAAGTAACAACTGACACCACAGAAATACAAAGGATTGTTAACAAATACTATGAACAATTATACAGCAACAAATTAGACAATCTAAGCAAAATGGACAAATTTCTAGAAACACATAGTCTCCCAAAACTGGACCTGGAAGAGATAGAAAACTTGAACAGATCAATAACCAATAAGGAAATTGAAGATGTAATCAAGACTCGCCCAGCAAACAAAAGCCCAGGGCCAGACAGCTTCATGGGGGAGTTTTACTGAACATTCAAAGAAGAACTAACACCCATTCTCCTCAAACCATTCCAAAAAATTCAGGAAGGAAGACTTCTAAACTCATTTTATGAGGCCAGCATAATTCTAATTTCAAAACCAGGAAAAGGCACTACAAAGAAAACTACAGGCCAGTATCCCTGATGAACATAGATGCCAAAATCCTGAACAAAATACTAGCAAATCGGATCCAGGAATACATTAAAAAAATTATTCAACATGACCAAGTGGGATTCATCCCAGGGATGCAAGGCTGGTACAATAGTCACAAATTAATAAATGTGATACACCACATAAACAAAATGAAAGCTAGAAACCATATGATCATATGAAAAGATGCTGAAAAAACATTCGACAAAATCCAGCACCCATTTCTGATAAAAATGCTCAGCAATGTGGGAATAGAGGTATCATATCTTGACATAAGAAAGCCCTTATATGAAAGACCTACAGCCAACATCATACTCAATTAGCAAAAACTAAAAGCATTTCCCTTAAGAACAGGAACAAGACAGGGATGCCCACTTTTGCCACTCTTATTTAACACAGGACTGGAAGTCTTAACCACAGCAATCAGACATGAAGACAAAATAAAAGGGATGCAAATTGGGAAAGAAGAAAATGAAAATGTCATTATTCGCAGATGACATGATATTATACATAGAAAACCTTAAAGACTCCATCAAAAATCTACTAGACTTAATAAATGAATTTGGCAAAGTAGCAGGATACAAAATTAACGTCAAGAAATCGACGGCACTCTTATACACCAATGATGAACTCACAGAAAGAGAAGCTAAGAAAACAATCCCATTTACCATCATGGCAAAAGAAATTAAGATACCTGGGAATAAACTTAACTAAAGAAGTAAAGGACCTATTTGCAGAAACCTACAGGACATTGAAAAAAGAAATAGAGGAAGATATAAAAAAGTAGAAGCACATACCTTGTTCATGGATTGGAAGAATTAACATAATTAAAATGTCCATATTGCCCAAAGCAATATATAGATTCACTGCAATCTCCATTAAAATACCAACAACACATTTCACAGAACTAGAACAGATATTTCAAAAGTTTATATGGAACCAAAAAAGACCCCGAATAGCCACAGCAATCTTGAAAAATAAGGACAAAGTAGGTGGGAACACAATACCGGGTATCAGGTTATACTACAAAGCTACTGTAATCAAAACAGCCTGCTATTGGCACAAGAACATGCATATAGATCAAGAGAATAGAACAGAGAAACCAGAAATTGACCTAAAACATTATGCTCAATTAATATTTAACAAAGTTGGCAAGAGCATACAATGGAGTAAAGATAGCCTCTTTAATAAATGGTGTTGGGAACATTGGACAGCTACATGCAAAAAAATGAAACTAGACCATCAACTTACACCATACACAAGAATAAACTCCAAATGGATAAAAGACTTAAATGTGACTCATGAATCCATAAAAATCCTAGAAGAAAATGTAAGGAACAAAATTTCAGATGTCATACGCAGCAGAATTTTCACTGATACATCACCTAATGCAACAGAAACAAAAGAAAACATGAACACATGGGACTACATCAAACTCAAAAGCTTCTGCACAGCAAAAGAAACAAGCATCAAAATGGAAAGGGAACCCACTATATGGGAGAGCATAATTGCCAATGATACATCAGATAAGGGGTTAATTTCCAAAATATATAGAGTACTCATACAACTCAACAAAAGGAAGACAAAGAACCCAATTAAAAAATGGGCAGAGGAGCTAAATAGACACCTCTCCAAAGAGGACATACAAATGGCCAAGAGACATATGAAGAAATGCTCAACATCACTAATCATCAGAGAGATGCAAATTAAAACAATGATGAGGTATCACCTCACATTGGCCAGAATGGCTGCCATCAACAAATCATCAAACAATAAGTGCTGGTGAGGGTGTGGAGAAAAGGGGACTCTAGTACACTGCTGGTGGGAATGCAGACTGGTGCAGCCACTATGGAGAACGTTATGGTGTTTCCTCAAAAAAATTAAAAATTGAATTGCCATCTGACTCAGTGATCCCACTTCTCGGAATATATCCTAAGAAGCCTGAAACACCAATCAGAAAAAATATATGTACCTCTATGTTCATAGCAGCTCTATTTACAATCGCCAAGATCTGGAAACAACCCAAGTGTCCATCAATAGATGAGTGGATAAAAAAGCTGTGGTACATATACACAATGGAATACTATGCAGCTGTAAGAAAGAAAGATCTCTTATCCTTTGAGACAACATGGAGGGACCTTGAGAGTATTATGCTAAGTGAAATAAGCCAATCAGAGAAAGACAAATACTACATGATCTCACTTATTTGTGAAATATAATGAACAAGGTGGGCTGATGAACAAAATAGACTAAGAGACATGAAAAGATTATGGTTCAGACTGACAAACCTCAGAGTAGGGGGGTGGAGGAGGTGGATGAGATGAACCAAAGAACTTATATGCATGTATGCCTAACCAATGGGCATGAACAACAATGCTAGGGGGGTGGGAGGGCAGAATGGGGAGGAGGGGTTCCAAAGGGGGAAAAAGGAGAAACATCTGTAACAAAAATAAATTAATAAAAATTAAAAAAAAAATAAATTAAACAAGATAATATAATCATCCTGAATCTGAGGAAAAGAAATAATAGTTTTTGCTTTAAGTTAGTGTTTTTGTACTAATTTGGGGGAAGGGTAGTTACATAATAGATCATCGGAATACTCACTTACTTTTTAGGAAGACTTAAATGAAATATTACCTGAAATGATTTTTAGATCTCTAAGTCCTTTACAAATGGAAAAGATGATTATTACCATGACTGTTGTTTTCACTTTAAACACCGCCTCTGCCAGTGTTTACTGGCCACAGTGTCTTGTAAGGTGATAGAATAGGCTTTATTTCTAAGTTAAATGTGTAAATTAAATAAAGTTTCCAGCTTGAAGGCAATTGATTAGTTGTTCCCAAACAACCCTCACTAACTTATAAAAGTCAAATTGCAAATATCCCTTGATTAAAAATCTGCTTAATAGAAAATGTAGTAAGATATAGCTAAAAGCCTATACGCCAGCTCTTCTTCTTTATACTAAATTTCCTAGGATTCCACGTGAATTTATTTCATCAGATATTTATTCTTCCTCTTTGACTTTCCCTTGTCCTTTCCACTAGTTCAAAATCTAGCATTAGTCTAAGTCTTTACAGTCTGTTTACATCCTCACCTTTAATGATACATCTAATCTTTCAAATGGCAATGGATGTCATGCATTGTTGCATGATGTTCTTTAAGGCAATGCTAACTGATGGAATGGACAAACATTCAAAATTTCAGTGGCTTAAAATAGTACTAATGTATTTTTCACTTATAAATTAAATTTATTTTAAGACGCAATCACAGACCCAAGTGACTTTTATCTTTTGGCTCTGGCATCTTTATTCCATGGCTGCCAACTCACCACACAAAGGGAAAGCTCATCCAGAATCCTGTGGGGAGAGTTACTTTATGGTTATGTCTTGATAACATTGAACATCTCTTCTACTTACATACCACTGATTGGACCCTAGCTAACTGTCTGCATTGAGTCTGACTAATGTACTCTACTTTATGTCCAAAAACAAAAGAAAGTAGGTTTGATGATATCCAGCAGCTACTGCCATGTGGAAATTCCTCCTTGAAACTAAAACCTATCCTCTTCATCTTCAAATTCCCCAGAGTTCAATAAATAATTGTTAAATTGATATTAGTTTTAGCTTTAGCCACCCTATAAAAAAATATTTTTTTCATCATCTAACACAACGCTCCCCGGGTGAACAATGTTCTGTTAGTATCAAATTAATCATGTTTTTCCTAGACATCCTGTATTTTCTTGTCTCACATTTCTATTTACCATATTTCTTCTGTCTTGAATAACTTCCTATGGATATGCTATCCATCATTCAAGTGCCAAAGAAATTTTATCCTCTATGAACACTTAAACCACATCTCCTCATATCTAAATTCCCAAGAATTCAATAAATATTTGTTTAATTTGTATTTGTTTTGTATTATCTATGCCATGAAAGTTTTTGTAAAGTTGAAGTCCACCAAAGAAAATATATTTTGTTTTATTTGGAGGGTAATATTCTACTCTTAAAATTCTTATCTGGAGGTTATTTCACCTGATTAGTTTAATGTTATTACATAGAAACAGGATGCTCAGGAAATGGTTCTAGAGAAGAAACTCAAACACATCACAATATAGGACAGCTTAGTGACAACTTAAGAACATGAGGATCTATGTCAGTAGATGAATTATCAACAGATACTCAAGAAGGATTAAGGGGTATGTGTGAAATAGTAACAAAGACAGGTTTTAGCTACTGCAAATACATTCAACCTAGTCACTTCCTGCAGTGAAAAAGATAACGTATACAATTACTGAAAACTAAGACTGTCTTTAGTATATACTATTAGTAAGGTTATATTTTTTAATTTATTATCTCTCTTTCTGAATCAAGATAAGTCATTTTTAAAATAAATCAATTATGAAAATAATGCCTGGGTATAATATTGAGCTAAATGTATGTGCAGCTTTTCCACATTATGATTTTCTATACATTCACATTCTCTATTATTGTAGTTTGAAAAGGCTTGAGATCAGGTTTTTTAGTTTTTTTTTCAATTTAAGAAGAATATTTATATTATTTAAACATTATCCTAGCTCTCTACTCATTTTGAAAAATACCATCTGGCTTCAATGTTTTCTCAATGTATAATCATAGGAATAAAAACACCTGCATTTAGTGTATCTTCACTCTGTTTCCTCTTAATCATCAAGACTACTAACTGCATTTGATCATCTGATTGCCTGTTATTCTTTTTCTCCTAGCTTTGAAATTTCACCCAAACATTTGATGTTGGCATATTAGCCTGTGTTTATTTTAAAGCGTATAATTATGACAAATAAATAAAAACAACTTAGACTCTGTTTTGAATTCATTCCAAAATAGCTTGGAAAAAAAAAGGTAAAGTCAATACAGACTATGTTTGAGAAAAAAAATTAAGAAACTGCACAAACCCAGGAAAAACTGATTGATGTTTGTGAAATAAGCATATTCTGATATAATATATACAAGTCAATAATCAGAGAGCTAAAGCAGATGAGTTATTGAAGAGTTTTCTTACTGACTCAGCAGGTGCTTGCATATTAATGTATATCTCAAGCGCAAAGAAACTATTTGCTAATTGCTATTAATGGCCCATTCTTGAGACAAAAGGCACCAGCTCCATTATTTGGTACAGTATTATCATTAATCTATCTGCTAAAAAACCAGGTCATAGGTTAAATCTAGCTTCTCTTATTCTATTATTTTAAAAAATGTCTACAATTTTGGAGGTCCTGGACTATTTCTAACCTCTGTATGCATGCCATAATGCCAACTCCAGGCTATAGGACATTTGAAATTGAATGCGTCTTTTGCAACTTTATGTTTAACTTTATGTTTAAATAGGCAAATTTCTTCTCCTAAAATTTTCACACTGTAGTCCTATCACCATAGTTAGAGTCATATTTTAACCTTATTTAAACAGTAAAGTTTTCATTAAGAAATTTCCTTATTTTCATATCCCAGGTGTATTTCAGCTCATCTTTCTCTAGCATACACTTTATCTATATTTTCTGTTTCATCTTAAGAAACTGAAATAACATTATAAAGAGTATACTTGGTAGAAAGAACAAAATATGTAAAAATCCTGACTTTATTTCTCCTAACACTTTTATAGTAGTTTTATATTATAAACATTAATTTTAGATCAACCTTAGGAAAGAGTTTCTTTATAGGTATTTTTCATTTGATTTTAATATATATTTTTCATATATATATATGAAATTCATAATGGTCAAAACTAGAGGTAATGTCTGTATGATATAATTATACAAAAAGGAAAGTATTACAATTCAAAGAGTAAGAAAAATATTTAGTTTTCTGTCCCCAAACTTTGGATGTTGAAGGCATTTATGAAATAATATTACAAAGTCATTCTATAAAACTGAGCTTCAGCCAAATTATCCAGGTCTTAATTGATCAACATATCAATGAAATAAATCTCCTAATAATATAGGAGTTAAAAAAAAACAAAACCATGTTCTTTATTTAAACACTCGCGTATCAACTGATACAGTCAAGAAATATGTATTAAGTGAATAGTGCTATGCATTGAGGATATATGAATAAGTAACAGAGCCACAGTTTCTGTCTTTATGTATCTCTCAGTGTAAGGTAAAGAACTACATAAACCAAGCAGTTATAAGTATACCACTTGAAACATTGTGATGGTGATGTATTTTCATTTAGGAATATCCAGAGAACATTTTCAGGGAACATAAACATTAAAATTGAGAATAATGAATGCATGACATCAGCAGTCAAGATTTGTTGAGCATTTGGTATGAGCTAGGTACAGTTCTAAGTGTTTTGTTCCATATTAATGAATTTCTCTTAATAACCTCTGACATAGGTACTGTACTTGTCCCTATTTTACAGATGAGGAAACTGAGGCACTGTCAGGTAGTAGGAGTTGGTTATGTGAGTCATGCACTCCCCTGAAAGGCAATCACTTGTCCTTGACATGGGAAAGAGCGTGGTACTTTCAAGGAACCAAAAACATATTGAAATTCCAGACTGCAAGGGGTCACAGGGACACATAATGCAAAAGCCAGACCTTGCAGGACCTCATAGCCAATATTACTGTCTTTTTATTTTCTCTCATGTTTTTCTGCCTGCAACAAATGTCTATAGCATTAAGCACAATTATATATTTGAACTTCAGGTGGAAATGAATTGAATAAGAGAAAGCAAACACGATATAACTTACTTTGGCTTTATAAGTATGTAACACAAAACAAAAATCTGTGAAAATTTGAAAACTTATTTTCTTGGTGCTTAAATAAGCGTGTTTCTCCACATTACTCAAGGTAGAAGAAAACTAAACAAATTAAAACTTCCGTAACCAATGTTATAAACATGTTTCCCTTTCTCCTTTCTGAGGGCATTCTACTGTTTAATGGTTTGTACCAAAAATGGACATTGAAAAACAGACCAATAAAGCAAAATATTTTAAATCAGTTTATTTATTATTTCCAAGAAACCATATTAAATGTTAAAATGAGAAAAGGTATCAAAGTTGTTGAAAAATTAAGAATCATAGGTAAAGAACTGGTAATATTTATTTCAGTTATCCATTTTCTTGAACTTGGAAGAGTACTCATCCTTGATTATAACTCAAAATGTATTCCTTTGATGCAGCCTTCCTCAGTTATAATGCACAAATAATTTTTTTCACGCACAACACATTAATAGTTATTATTACATATGATAAATTATTATATTTATTTCCTTACTCAATTATTAATTCAGTTTTTATTTAACATACTCAAACTTATTCCAAAAGAGAATTTTAATGATTCACAATGAGCTGTAAATGACAAGATACAAATAGAGCATGAGAAAAAAATCTAAAATTAAAAAGGAAGAGAAATAATTATTTAAGGAAAATGGGACAAAAGTAGATAAATGTTCAAAATGTGTTCCCTGAATCAATACATTAGTCCCTTAGTCCCTCTTATCTGTGCAGGATATGTTCCAAGACCTCCAGGAGAGACCTGACTAAACCCTACATGTACTATTTTTTTTTCTATACATGCATGTCCCTGACAAAGTTTATAAGTTTATAAATTAGGCACAGAAGAGAGTAACAGTAATAACTAACAATTAAATAGAACAATTATAACAATACAATGTAGTAAATTTATATGAATGGCTTTGGGGCTATTATTAGTAAAATAAGGGTCCCTTGACCACAACCACAGCAATAACGTGACGGTCGACCTGATAACCAAGAAGGCTAAGTGCTTAAGGGGCAGGTTAGATATAGAGTGTGGATACATTGGACAAAGAGATGATTTACTTCCTGTGTGGTGCAGAACTGGTCTACATGAAATTTCATCATGTCACTCAGAATGGTACAGAATTTAAAACTGATAAAGTGTTTATTTCTAAATTTTCTATTTATTATTTGCAGACTGTGGTTGATCAGGGTAATTGAAACAACAGAAAATAAAACCTTGGTTAAGTGGGGGAAGGGCTGCTGTATTTAATATATTGGTTTGTAGTTAAGTATGTTTGTGTCTGTTTCTTCAACTAAGTTTGAATATTATTGAAGATAGGGATTGTATGTCATACATCTTCCTGCCTGGCTCCTAAGAAGTCCCAATAAATATTTGTTGACTACATGTATATATGAAAGAAAAAATGAGTAATGGTTCCCTAGTCATAAAACACTTTAGCTAAAAAGGGTGAGCTACAATAATTAGGTATTGTGAAATTGGATTAGAATAAGGACATTTAACAGCTCTGTCTATAACTCAAGGCTTTGCAATGGAAAATATAAAAGCAGCTATGTAACATCTAAATGAATATTATCCATCAGATTTGACATTTATTAAGCAAGAGCAGCACGCTGGGCACTGTCATAAACAAAAACACTTTTATCCCAGAGAATTTAGATTTATTTGTGCTGACTTTTTTGTTGAAAAAGACTGATGCAATTTCACAGCATATGGTAAAAAGAATATAGAAAGATGACTTTAGTTTTCAACTTTTATAGGCACTACCTTAAATCAAATCCTTATGCTGCAAATCCATCACATTACCTGGTCTACACATTATAATTACATCTTTCCCCTTCTGAATAGTGAGGAGATTTCTCTGATTAACAATTATTGACCTTGTATTGATAGTATTGGTGTTTCTATTGTATTATTGCTACTAAGACTATTGTTTCTTGCACTTTTTAAACAGCATGGAGAAGTAGCTCTCTATTTTTTCTGATACCCCAAATGTAAGAGTCCACTTTTACCATATTCTTTTTTTAAAATATTTTTTTTTCTTTATTGATTTTAGAGAAAGAAGAAGGGAGAGGGAGAGAGAGATAGAAACATCTAAGAGAGAGAACTTCGACTGGCTGCCTCCTGCATGCCCCCACAGGAGATTCAGCCCACAACCTGGGCATGTGCCCTGACCGGGAATCGAATCAGTGACCTCTTGGTGCATGGGTCAATGCTCAACCACTGAGCCACACCAGCCAGGCCTTTTACCAGACTCTAATAGGCTATGATGAAAACACCTATCCTCCAAGTATTGTACGGAAATAAAGCAAATCTTAAATACTTTCTTTTGGGCAATGTCAGTCATAACAATATGTTAAAAGATGGAAATAATATGTACATTGGCTAAATATTTTAAATATTAATTTTTTAAAAAATCTCTAAATTATTTTCATAATCTCTAATCTATAGATTTTAACATTGTATATATATGTTGTGTATATGTATGTGTATATATATGTATATAGTATATATATTACTATAAAATACATTTAATAATGTTTTGTTGTATTTATAAATTTCTAATTTTTAACATGTTCTAATTTTAAAAATATGTGTTTCTAAATTTTCTTGTTAAAATTCTGATTTTTAATTTTTACAATGTTTTTAATATAATAATTAAGCCTCTTAGATTCAAGAAATTGAATCAGGCACTAGCTTGTTTAGAAAAAAAAAAATATATATATATATATATTGATGAAATTGTGGACTACCTCCTGGGAAACAAGTTTCTAGAGGCAGGACCAAAATGAGGTGGGGTACCCAAAGGGTGTATTTCTTCCCTGTTTCCAGGTACATTTTTCTCTATTTTAACCGATAAATACTAATTTTAATTACTTAGATGCCTGAATTTTTTTCTCTCCCTATGTCTGTCTATATGGCATAATACGACTGCCAGAAACTCTCAGATAAAAGTCTTTATTTTAATTACTGTCAAAAATAAACAAAGCCAGACATTAGCTCAAGTAGTAAGGACAGATTTTAATCATTACTATACTATTGCAACAGGGAAAATGGTTCAGATTAATTTGAAGTCAATTTCAATTAATACAGAGGTAACTGGGAGTTTTAAATGAAGAATTAAGAAGTTGGAGAGAGTCCGGCCAGTGTGGCTCAGTGGTTGACCATCAATCCATGCACCAAGAGGTCGCTGGTTTGATTCCCAGTCAGGACACATGCCCAGGTTGTGGGCCAGATCCCCAGTGTGGGGCATGCAGGAGGTGGCCAATTGATGTTCTCTCTCATCGATGTTTCTATCTCTCTCTCCCTCTTACTTCCTCTCTCTCTAAAATCAATAAAGAAAAAAAAATTTTAAAAAAAGAAGTTGGAAAGAGCAAACTGGGGTTCAGGAGAATCAGAGAAGTGACAATTTATAAAAAGTGAGTGAGTGGGAGGGTTGTTCCATGTGAAACTCATCTGTGTTGGCTAACTGATGCTTGTCAAAGTAGGGCACCTGCCCCCTCCCTATAACCCCCACAACCAGACACTGAAAAACAGGAGCCCTATCTTCAGGTATTAGCTGGAACAAACACTAAATTCTTTTGACAGCCTTGAGTTTTCTCAGGCAGAAACTTTACGGAGTCTAACATCAACCTAGGAATGCAGCCTTGAGTTGTTAGAAATTATATTAGTGTTTGTTTATGTATTTATAGGCCAACATTGAGGCCTAGTCGAGAATAAGGGTAAGTAGAGCCTGGCAAAAGTTTGGTCAAGGAGAGAATCTTCATCATTATCTAGAAGCCTTAATTTTATTTTCCCTTATGCTATATGACAGAAAATCGAAACGTTTTGAACATCGCCAAAATTAACATAACCTTTATTTTGTCAAGAATCTCGTGGATTTCCCTTTTTCTTCCACATGTAAAATTATAAATGTTCTTATCTAAGGTTAGGTCCCCATTTCGAGACAAATCAACCAGAAAATGGGGTGACAATATATTAACTTGGTGGTGCTTATAGGAGCTGTAGAATGTGATTTTCCCCCAAATAAAAGAGGAACTGGACAGAAAAATCAATTGATTAGACTCAGTAATCAGAGAGTAGTCATCAGAGAGTAGTTCCTCACGTGGGATCAGCTGAGGGGTCCATTCCCTGAACTGTGTTCCCTGGGCTAATTAACACAGATCTCAGTACCACCACATTCTCTTTAGCTTGATGGCAGGGGAGAGGGCAGGGATAAACATGATGAGAAATAAAGGGAATCTCCTTTGTATAGATTTTGATTGTCCGACAGGTAGAATTGGCCCATTATGGTCTCATTTATAAATGTTCAAAAAGTATATTTTGATCTATAGCAGATTATTTTCTTTGTTAGTTATTAAACTCATCTACTTTCATATCATAACTATCTTGGGTACCTTATCAATTTCTTATTTTATTTTATTTTATTTTATTTTAAAATATTTTTCCTTTATTGATTTTAGAGAGAAAGGAAGAGAGAGGGAGAGAGAGATAGAAACATCGATGAGAGAGAACATCAATTGGCCGCCTCCTGCATGCCCCTCACTGGGGATCTGGCCCACAACCTGGGCATGTGTCCTGACCGGGAATCGAATCGGTGACCTCCTGGTGCATGGGTCAACATCCAACCACTGAGCCACACCAGCTGGACTCAATTTCTTATTTTAAAAACCTTCTGAAAATAATTGTTGTCCCAGTCTGGCCAGTGTGGCTCAGTGGTCGAGCGTCAACCCATGCACCAACAGGTCACCAGTTCAATTCCCAGTCAGGACTCATGCCCAGGTTGTAGGCCCGATCCCCAGTGAGGGGCATGCAGGAGACAGCCAATCAATGTTTTCTCTCATCGATGTTTCTATCTCTCTCTCCCGCTCCCTTCTTTTCTCTCTAAAATCAATAAAGGAAATAATAATAATAATAATAATAATAATAATAATAATAATAATAATATAATTGTTGTTCCAATTTTTGTTCAATTGAATAGGTTGCATGTTTTAAAAGATATGTGATATTCTCTGGCCTGTGTGGTTAGTTTGGTTAGAGCATCATCTCGCACACGAAAAGGTGGAGGATTCGCTTCCCATTTGCTTCCCAGTCAGGGCACATACCCAGGTTGCAGGTTCCATCCCTAGTCAGGACACATGCAAGAGGCAACCGATTGATGTTTCTCACTCACATAGATGTTTCTCTCTGTGTGTCTGTCTCTTTCTGTGTCTGTCTGTATCTCTATCACTCTCTGTTTCTCTGTCTCTCTCCCTCTCTAAAATCAATAAAAAATTTAAAAGACACCTAATACCCTTTCTGAGCCTGAATTCCATTTTATAAAAAAAGTGAAAACAAATGATGATAATAACCTTTAGAGGATTAATGTGAAGACAAAGTTTTATTGCACAAGAAAAATCACTGGTTAGAATGTCACACCTTGTAGGCAATGAGTATATGTAAATTCACATATCCTGCTCATTCCAAAAACAATTTCCAATCAGAGAAAAAGAACACACTATTCACATTAATCATAGTTATTTTAAAGTCTGTGTCTAAACATCCAATACCTGGATTACCTCTATGTCTATTGTTATTGGCTATTTCTTCTCTTGGGTTTTTAAAATTGTTTTTATTGCCTGGAACATCATGAAGTATTTGATAGACATAGTGTGTGAAAAACTGCAGTGTTTCTGAATGATACTGTTTTTCCACAGAGGTTCTTCTGAGTCAGAGCAAGGGCAGATGACTTTGAGCTTTGAGCGTCAGCATACTTCCAGTTAACACTTATTAAAATGATATAATCATTTAGGAGTCTCACCTGAATGTCTGGGTCTGAACCAGGGTCCCTGAGTCTGGATTAGATCTGAATTTCAATTTTTTAATGTTGAGCACTATGAGACTGCTAAAAATGTCTCCTTAGCTCTTTAGCCATTAGCAACTTCTTTCTGCTTCATTTCTCAGGTTATTACCTTGGGGGATCTTAGGACTTAGCGAACATCCCAAGAACAGAATCTTGTGGAATTAATTATATGTCCACATCCCTGTTGTTCCATTTTCTCCAGGGTCTTCACACCTGAGGTCCATTTTTGGCTTCTCTATATTTATCCACCTATATTTATTTCCATTTTGTATATATTGAAGACATGAATACATATTGATATATAAGTCAACTATAATATATTTCTTTCTAGTTGTCTCTCTTTTTACACGAATTTTACTGGCTCCTAATATATGTAACGTCTTCTTTCTCCATGCACATGCCTTCTACATCCCACTGAGACTTTGACATCAGGTAAAGTTCTACCATCACTGACTCTTCTGTAGAGATCCCGCCTCATCTTAGTTGGGTTGTCACCGCTTGCTGGGCCAAGGCAACCTCTCATCCCATGTTCGGATATCTGACTTGTTCTGTTTGACCTCAAAACTTTAGGACTAAATAGTTCATAAAGACTTGGGGTCGAGCCCGGCCAGTGTGGCTCACTGGTTGAGTGTCGACCCATGCACCAAGAGGTCGCCGGTTTGATTCCCAGTCAGGGCACATGCCCAGGTTGTGGGCCTGATCCCCAGTGGGGGGCATGCAGGAGGCGGCCAATAGATGCTCTCTCTCATCGATGCTTCTATCTCTCTCTCCCTCTCCTTTCCTCTCTCTCTAAAAATCAATAAAGAAAAAAAATTTTTAAAAAAAGACTTGGGGTTGAAGGGAGAAATAGGGGAAGGGGAAAAAGAACAGGTGAACGAACTCTTCCATTCTAATGCAATTCAAAATTTCTCTTTAATTTCCACATAAATGGGTAATATTCATCTTTGTAAACTTTGTTAAATAATAGGAAACAAGTAATGATTCTTTCTGAAATATTTGATGTCTTTAATTATGACTGAGGTTGAGAATTTTTTAATACTGGTCATATTTTTTTCTATAAAGAGTGATTTTTAAATCATTTTTCTACTTTGTTCTTTCTTTTTGACTAGTTTTATCTTTATTAATTCAACAATTACTCACTACACATATACTATAGATCTTTAATAGCTCTCTCTAAGTAGATATTTTCTTTGTATGATCTCTTTAGATGGAATTTTAGTAATGAGCTCCTCAAAGGCAGGAATCAATTTTCATATTTACCCTCGATTCATTTTTTTTCACATCGTACAAATATTTATTTATTAGCCACTTCATTTTAATTATTTATTATAAAATAATCATTTAACCTGAGGACCATGGATAAGTTTCATTTATGAACTTGAAAATGTTTGGGTATGTAGGTATATGTGTTTGGGTATGTGTGTGAGTATAATTTTTCCTGAGACAGAGGCTAAAATTTCCATAGGAATACTGAAACAGTTAATGGAACCACAACACTTTGTTATAAAATTAGAGAAGATGTGCTAAACAAATAAGTGAAGAATTATTTATATTAGTGACTACGACTAACCTAATAAAAGTATTTTACATAAACTATTTTGTGATCAAAACCATAATCTTTGACCTCAAATCTTCATAGCACACAATCAAGAAATGTTTTAATACTGTCTAATAAGAAATACATCCCTGCAATGAAGAATCACCCCTCAAAATTATTCTTTGATTTAGAGATATGATTATTTTGGTTCTACAAGAAAATTTCTTTAAACATAAATTAACAACAAAAAATCTTCTTCTGCAGTGCTAGTTAAAAATAATCCTTAAGTTGTATATATTTTCAAGAAAACCAGTTTCTCTAATGAGTTTAAATTGAAAATATAAATTAAAATACCTACTCCCTAGTTTAAACTACATTTTCGAAAATTGTGAATATCATTTTATAATAAGGGAACAGAGTTTAACTACTTCTAAATTACTTTGATAAAGAATATAATTTTTTAAGTTGTAAACCATGAAATGAATATCTCTAAAAGATAGTGAGGTGATATTCTTGGGAGATTCTAAAAGCATGCTAATTGATAATTGACTTGTGAACAATGAATTACCTAGAGTATATCATCCTCCGATATAATTAGCAACTATTAAGTATTTTTTCATTACATAAATGCCAAGTATAATAGAAATTTGCATCAATATTGTGTCATTTTTGTCCTGTGGTGGGAGCAAAAACTCCATAACAAAATACTGTAAGTAACTTAATCACAATGCCAATAGTATCTCAATGAATGCTTAAGTCTTAGAGTTTTAAAATTATTAAAATTTATTCATCATAATTCACAGTTTTACAATCAATCCCCTTTTTATATTTTCATTTTGAGACCATTTACAGAGTGGCTATAATGCTAGAAATTAGTTATGTCATATTAGGAAGTCACTTAGGAGGTCACATTACCTTGAGAGTGAGGGAATAATAGACATTAAAACAAGAGGGGAAGGGAGGCCTGAAGAAGGTGGGTTAATATTAAATATTTGGTAAGGAGCAAAATTCAGAATTCAGACTGCATACCCACGCCAATGCTTCTTTTGGCTCTATTGATATAGTAGGAAATCCTGACAGTTAATATATTTTTGACATTCTTGAAATATTTAAGTAATATTCAAATATTACTAATCTTTCCTTGTGAAAAACTAAAAGTCAAGACCATACCTATGGTTGGGTGGATGGTGAGAGACACAGGAAGAGCTTCAACATTAACAGTAGTGTTTAGTTTAGCTTCACCCCCCTCTTTGACTCCTGTCAGAACTCAAGTTCAGATTCTAGCCTTGACATCTACTAGCTGTGTGACGGAGTTATTTTCTCTCTTAGACTTGGGTGCTGTTACATATAAAATGAGTATGAGAATATCTCCTCTGACTTACTGAGAGAATTAAAGTATAATGTGCATAAAATACCTTGCAGAATGTTTGGCTTATAGTAAGCATCTCTTGGACATTTTAATATCCTGAATACAGTTCCAACTCTCCAAGACCAGAATGTTTGGGTATAGAGTTTCCTGTGCTGCTGCACTACCTTATATAGTCTCACAATAAGTTTCCATCACTAAATGCAACATGAGCCTGCTGTGTAGCTCATTGAAATCTGAAACAGGTTAAATAACCCATCTTCTTACAGTATATTTCACACTGTCCTGAGCTGACCAATGGGTATATATGTCATAGTATTGTAGTTGAACTTGTAGCCAGTCCAATTAATACAAGATCATGTTTAAACACTAATTGCTGTAATCACTAGTTACTGTATCTGGGAATAGCATAAATTCACTTGTCATCAATACATTTTGATGGCATAGACATGGTTTAAGACTTTCTCAATGAACTGTAACGTTATGAAACAATAAAAACAGAATTATTTCAGAAAGAAGTAACTCAAGAAGGTTGTAACTACAGCATTGTTTAAAAAAGAAAAAAGGTCAGCGTGTTGACTTGAACAGGACATCCAGATAACATCATAATTGAAAACAGATACACTAAGCAGAAAGCAGATTTTGGGTTTCTGCTTCCTGAATATTAATGCAATTGCCCAGTTGTGAAGTCATGTTAATGACTGGACATGAATTTTTAGTACCTCTCTCAGACATTTAGCTAATGATTGATAATAAATCACTTTGCTACCTGAATGTAAGACCAGGTCTATGGTATGTTAATGAATTAGACTCTTCATTGCAGATTATCAGTGAGAATATTCAGGGGCTATTAAATTTGTACAGGCAATGACCAGCAGTTTGTTTCAATGGACAAACCTAAATTTTCCAGCTAAGAGAAGGGGGCTTTACTCCTTTGAAATTCAGGTGCTTTTCCTATCAAACAGAGAGATAGCAATTACTTCTCACAGATAATCTTTCACAGAAAACAAGTTATGATCATCTAGGTAGAAATATTTTGTATATGGCAAATGAGGTATTTTTCTAATTACATACCCATTCTTTAAAAATTTAGATTTTTAACATGTGTTCAGCATTTCATCCTAGAAAACTGATTTAAAAGAAATCTATTGAGATATTTATTAAGAAGGAGAGAGCTGGTTAAGGAAAAGTTATTCATTTCTTTCTTTAATTAAAATATCCTACGATAGTTATTCAATGATATGTTACTTTATATCATAGATTTGTTTTAATTCTATTTTATTACTGCCTTAAAATCTTGAAATTAATCACTAATTTTAAGATAACAAACAGAGTAGATTAAATCACAAAACATTTTAAATAATAATACTCCAGAATTTAAAATTTTAAGATGATTTCCATTTTCTATTCAGGGACCAGTTGTTCCGGATATTCTATATGCTAACATTTAAGTCATTATTATACACCATAGAAGCAAATACTGTCACGTCAGCTTATAGATACAGAGACTGAGGTTCAGGGTAGCTTTGCATAGCCTAAAGTCACATGGCTAATGCATTAGAGTGCTGGCATTTTACCAATTAAAAAAAAAATCTAAGGCTAACGCTTTGTCCTTTATACTATATGTTCCCAAATAACTTTACATTTTAAGTGACTTTTCTAATTTAAATACAAAAGGACAGAATATACCAGCATAAGAAAGGGATATAAATATATATGCTTGAATATTTATTGCTTAAATTTTGTACTATATGGTCACACAGCTTGATTCAATCTTTTATGTAATATTGAGCCAATTATTTAAATTACATGCACCTCAGTTTCCTCATCTGTTTAAAGGTGATATTCACTGCACCTATTTCAAAGAATTTATGTGTTGATTAAAATAGTTTACACATAGAAAGGGCTTCAAATAGCAGCTGGCACTGAGTGAGTGCTTGGTAAGTGTTAGTTACTATTATTATTGGCCCACTGTTTTCTGCTACTATCCAGATCACTTTCTTTCCAGAAATCCCCATTCCAAAATCAAAAAACACTAAAGATTTACAATTGACACATTATAATTTATCTATAATTCACACCTTGATCTGAAATTTAATAGTCAACCTGGTATTCTATTTATCATTTTCACATGATTCATTATCTACATTACTTATAAGGTCATTTTTCTGCAGCAAAACATTCAGAAAAAAATCTAAACTCCTTGGCTTTTCTTCCAAAGAGAGAGACAGGGCAGGCAATTGCTATCCCTGTAGAGAATGTCATGTTCAATTTCAAGGAAAATAAATTGGCAATTCAACCATCACAACAAAATCACAATAATCATATTTGTTAATTATTTAGAAGAAAATGCCCTTTTAAAATACGTCAAATAGTAGATACAATTTGTTTTTAACATACCATTATGCCCCAGCTTATATGTATAAGACTTCATGTGTATGGTTTCTAATTCTCAAATAAGCTTTTCGTGCAGCAATGATTGTTCCCATTTTACAGTTGAGGAAACAAATTCAGAGCTTTTATGTAATTTGAAAGGATGTAGAACATAGTTGTTGCAAGTACAGACTTTATACTTGGACAGACATGGGTTTCAATTATGTTTTATTTTCTTCTCACTGTCTAATACATAAGCGTTCTCTGTCTCATTTTTATGATCTGTGACATTCCTCATCATGTCGACATGAGGATTATGTGTGATCATGTCCATAAGATCTTTAATACATCACTGGACCCATGGCAATCATTCACACATGGCTGCTCATATTAAGATTAAGCCAATGCACCAATATTATGTGAATCTCTATGAAAGCACATATTTGTCTGACTCCAAACATCACCATCATTGATAATCATGTTTATCTACTCATAAAATGATATGGAAATTAAACATTTTGATCAATCATTTCTTTTTTTTAAATTGATTTTTAGAGAGAGAGAAGAAGAAGGAGAGAGAGGGACAGAGAGAAACATTGATTTGTTGCTCCACTTATTCATTCATTCATTGGTTGCTTCTTGTATATGCCCTGATTGGAGATGGAACCTGCAGCCTTGGTGTATTGGGACCACTTTCTAAAATCTGAGCTATCCCGCCAGGGCCCTTGATCACCCAATTATTAACTAAGATTTAATACTCTGGATAGGAAATGTGTGTCTATACATTTTTATCATTAGGCTAAATTGAGGAATCTATTAAACAAATACTCTTACTCTGTTAGTATTTCCCATTGCAAAATATGAGCTTCCATATCTGCCAAAATGATGGCCTTGACTTTGTTCTTCCATGGAGAGCTGGTGCCCACAGACCACTTTAGTCTGACAGTTTTCTTTCTAGAATAGAAATGGCTGGAGAAAGAGCTTTGACTGCAATTTTGATGTAATATGAAGCACTCTTTCATACAGTGAGTAGACTATAATCCACAGGAGATGAATGTATTATAAAACCAAATCAAGAATGACATACTCATTTTCACACCAAAAGCATAGCAGCAATATTAATCATAAAGAAATGATTGATTAACACTGGATAAAGCAATATACTTTTTTTACACACATGTACTCACTCTCATATAAACATTCAAATCTTTAACATGATTATCTTCTAGCACATTTTTGATAAAAAATATTCTTAAAAAGCAAAAACTAATATGGAATGTAACTGTAAAATGTTTTATTTTGTTCTATTAATTAATGTGTTATGCAAATATTCTTCAAATGAATTTGTCAAAAATGATGTTTCTAAGAAATCATTCCATCATCATCTGGAACACTGCAGTCTACTATGACTCATGTTGAAATTACTCAGCATGTGACATACCCAAACCATTTTATTTATAATGGCCCATCGCCACGATTCCTCCTATTAGTGACTTGAATTCAAAATACTCAAATAAGGATTTATGACTCAATAGTTTAGTTTAAAAAAATCCATACATCATAAGTGATAATATACTTTTGTGAAATAATCTGTTCCAGTCATAGATTCATTATCCTTTTCAATAACAGTCTACCTTTTGAAAAATTCAAACATTTTCCTGCCACTATTGCTAAATTTTATACCTTCTTGTAAATACTGAACATTGAAATGATACATAGAAATGAGTGATAGTATACTATTTTCCCTATTGATTAGCATTTTCATTTTTAAAAAATATATTTTACTGACTTTTTAGAGAGAGAGGAAGGAAGAGAGAGATAGAAACATCGATGTGAGAGAGAAACATCAATTGGCTGCTTCCTGCACGCACCCTACTGCAGCCCAGGCATGTGCCCTGACCAGGAATTGAAGTAAGACCTCTCAGTCCATGGGACAATGCTCATTCCACTGAGCTACACTGGCCGGGCAGCATTTCATTTTTTATGTGACAAAGGAACAAAGTTATAATCAGGAATCTTTTTAAAAATTTAATTATTATTTCTATATTACAAGTACTTTGTTATGTATGTAAAATTTCAAAATAAATAATCTATTGTTCTCAACCCTAACTTTTCTATTTAAATCAGCTATAACATCAAAAAGAGGAACAGAGAAGTCAATGATTTTATAACATACATTTATTGGTAGAATCCATCAATAGATGAGTGGATAAAAAAGCTGTGGTATATATACACAATGGAATACTATGCAGCTGTAAAAAAGAGATCGCTTACCCTTTGAGATGACATGGAAGGACCTGGAGAGTATTATGCTAAGTGAAATAAGCCAGCCAGAGAAAGTCAAGTATCACATGATCTCACTTATTTGTGGACTATAATGAACAAAATAAGCTGATGAACAAAATAGACCCAGAGACATAGAAGTAGGGTTCAGACTGACAAACTTCAGAGCAGGTGGCTGGGGGAGGGGCAGGGGAAGAGATAAACCAAAGAACTTATGCATATAAGCATAACCAATGGACACAGACAACAATGCTGGGGAGAGGGGGGGAATAGGAGGAGGGTGTCAATGGGGAAAAAAGGAGAAACATCTGTAACAAAAATAAATTAATTAAATAATAAAATAATAATAATAATAATAGAAAATTTACATCAAAATTTAATTATATGAATGTATATTGCTTCCAATTAAATAAATTATATTACTTACTTAATTTATTACAAAAAGTAGACCAAGAGAATGGCAAACAGAATAAGAGAACTTAGGACATAATACTCATATTATTTTACACACCTACAAGTGATCTTAAGACCCCAAATCAAGCTATAGCTGTAAAATGTAAGTGTGCCCATGGACGAAACAGACCAATTAATCTTCCATAAATCATACTGTCAAGGTAGATATTTCATTTAAATGTCCAAAATATTTTGAAATATTAGGACAAGTTGACTTGTCAACTATCTGAAATTATCACACTTACTTTTGTAGCTTTCCTGGATCCCTTATTTCCTTACATCACAATTTGCATTTTGAATTTTCTCCTGATGTTGAAAAGCTCAAATTATAATGAAAAGTACAATGGGTATACATGTTCCTCAAATAAGAACATTCAGAATACAAGAATGGCCTCAAAGTAAATATTAGAAGGGAAAATAGGAGGCAACCTACACTTGAGGTTTGGAGGAACTAATCACTAGGAAATACCTACGGGATTCCACAGCCATATTCAGGAAATTAAGCCATGATATTTGTTCTTAGGTAGCTCATTTGCAGTTAAAATGTCAAGGAGATTTTTATATTAAAAGACAAATGTTAACAGTAGAGAAATAAAAGGGGAAAATGTCTAACCCTAACTCAGACCGGAAAGGATTTAGTTTTTGAAAGACAACTTTGTAATTTTGAAGTTTTTTTTTTCAAATTATTGTTTCTAATCAAATTAGAAAATGATGCACATATATATAGTTTTTGGAAAAACTGTGACATTTCTAATGAACCAATGAATTTTGGTTAGGAAGGAGATGTCTTTTGTGATGAAAGGAGCAAAATTAGAAAAAATTGAGTTTCTTAAAAATGATCACTCTGGCATATAAAACCTTGAAGTCAGTAAATAAAATAGATCATTGAGAAATAATGTAAAGTTTATCTGAGTGACATTTTTCCCCCCTCGAATTGGTCAGTGTTTAATATACCGTAGCAATGGACTCACAGCTCCCAAGTAGTTTTCCAACTTAAAACGCTAAAACAGAGGCTAATATTCAAATGTATTTAAGAACACTGCATGTTCTTTAACCCTTTGAAGGAGTACATTGCACATTATTACAGATCTGAGTGGCTCAGCTATATGGACACATTTTTAACTGCATTTGACATAATTATACTTGACTACGTACTTGAATATTCTTCAAGTTAAATGACCAACATACTATAAAAACTGCATTCTATGAAACATTTCTGAGGTATGGTGTTTCTAACACAACCATCCCACTGACAAAAAGAGGTGTGCTATGATTGATATTCCAGATTCTCCCCTTTAGTTTGGCATTACTGTTTTTATACTGCTTCCAAAACGGGCTGACAGATTTTTACCTTCTGACGTCAGGTTAGCCAAGGGTTGACAGCAAGAGGAATGTAGAGAAGGGAAGAAAGGTCTAGTACTTAACCTGCCTGTCTCCTGACAAGATCACTGCAAGTTGGCTGCATCCCTTCACCAAAGACCAAAACTTCTATCCGGTGGCATTTTCCTACCAGGACTCCTATCTGGTGGCATATTCTCCCCGGGTTACCATAATCACGCCTCCCATTCCTCCTTTAGACCTACGAGCAGTAATGTTTGTCCACTGTTGTTAGACCTAGGATGCTTTAGCACTATTCCTATAAAACCTGCTCAATTCAAACCTTTGTAAATTGTGCCCTCTCTCTTTTTTAACTTTATTTTTCTTGTTGACGCTATTACAGATGTCCCCATTTCCCTTCCTTTGTCACCTCCACCCACCCCTCTGGCCATCACCACACTGTTGTCTGAGTCTATGGGTTATTTATAAATGTTCTTTGGCTAATCCTTTCACTTCTTTCATCCAATCCCTCCCTCCCTTTCTCCTCTGACAGCTGTCGGTTTATTCCACGTATCCACGCCTCTGTTTCTATTTTGTTCATTAGATTCCATATATCAGTGAGATCCTATGGTATTTGTCTTTATCTGGCTGGCTTATTTCACTGAGCATAATAATTTCCAGGTCCACTCACGGTGTCACAAAAAGTGCGATTTCATTCTTTTTTATGGCCATGTAGTATTCCACTGTGTAAATGTGGAATATTTACACTTGATGGGCGCTTGAGCTATTTCCAGATCTTGGCTATTGCAAATAATACTGCAATGAACATAGGAATGCAAAAGGGATCCCACTATATGGAAGAACATATTCGCCAATGATACATGGGATAAGGAGTTAATTTCTAAAATATATAAAGAACTTACACAACTCAACACCAGGAACACAAACAAACTAATTTAAAAATGGGCAAAGGACCTGAAGAGACACTTCTCCAAAGAGGATATGCACATGGCCAATAAACATGAAAACATGTCAATGTCACTAATCATTAGAGAGATGTAAATTAAATATACAATGAGCTATCACCTCACACCTACCAGAATGACTGCCATCAATAAATCAACAAACGGCAAGGGCTGGTGAAGATGTGGAGAAAAGGGAACCCTGGTACATTGCTGGTGGAAATACAGACTGGTGCAGCCACTGTGGAAAACATTATGGAGTTTCCTCAAAAAGTTAAAAATGGAACTGCCTTTTAACCCAGAGATCCCACTTCTGGGAGTATGTTCAAAGATTCTTAGAGCACTGAGTTATCTCTTTTCTATTGTATCCATGAGTAGCTCTAGGAAATAGATACTGAAAATGAGATTCTGGGATTAGGTTGCTCATATATAGAGGGGCCCATGAATAATTCTTTACAGATGAGAAATAGGACGCTGATAATCTCTGCCAGGTCATGGCATCACAATTACTGAAATCATCACTAACTTGACAATACAATGCATTAGATGAAGTACAGACAGATGTTGGAAGATCAGTTGTCTGTGATCTTCAGGCACTGAAGATAAAACTGGTTATTTATTTTTCTGCTTAGACTTTCTGTTTTCTCCAACCCCTCACCCCCTGACCCAGGATTAAATACAGGCTCCTCAGTTAATGTACAGACTCTGGTCTACATGTGCAGCCCCATTCCTTGTCACTTTCCTGAACATACTCTTTTTTGGTTTGCCCGGGGATGAGCAAATGACTCTTGTTTTCCAATGTAGGCCTCACACATGTTCTTCCTTGGGCCCAGATTGTCCTTCTTTTTGTATTCAGTCCAGCTTTTTGTGTTTATTCCACATGTGCAGCAACCTAGATGATGCCACTGCCTCTTCCTGGCATCCCCCAACCTGCTGTGTCTCTCTCTCCTCTGTGTTCCTTAAGTACTTGACGGATACCTCTAATAATGCAGCTCTGATTCTCTGCTGAGTCCTGCTTGTCAGTTGGCCTTACCGGACTAAGGTCACAGGTTACACCTGTCTGTGTATTTTTTTTAATTTACGTAATTAATTAGAATTCCTTTTTCTGATATGTTAAAATTAATATAGGTATTCTTTCTTCATATAATGTTTATTCATGGGTAAGTTCTCATTGAATTTAGAAATTTTAAAATATATGCCTTAACCAGTGCGGCTCAGTTAGTTTAGTGTCATCCCATGGCAGGTTCGATTCCTGGTCAGGGCACACACTCAGGTTGTGAGTTTGATCCCTGGTCAGGGCATGTACAGGAGGCAACTGATTGATCACTGTTTCTCTCACACCAATGTTTCTCTCTCTCTCTCTCTCTCTCTCTCTCTCTCTCCCCCTTCCTCTCTCTCAAAAAAAAAAAAAAAAAACAATAAAAACATATTAACATTTTTTTAAGTATATAAAGAAATGTGTATACAAGGAAGCACCCTGTTTCTCTCTATTCTTCTACACTCCTCAAAGTTAACTGATATTCACGATACAGTGAGTCCTGGTCTAACATGATTTTCAGGAAATTTTATACCAAACAAAACAGAATGCACTATTATAAGGAAGATACTTTTGCCAATTTTACTTGGCTGGCAAAAATCATGGGCATATTAATGTCAATTGTGCTTTGAAGTTTATCATTTCCATAGGGCATGGCTTTCTGAACCACAACAGACCGAAAATATGTATGAGAGAATGATTCACATTAGGCTTTGACTACCTGGTTGGATGCTCCACTTGTTTTGTGGTTAATTCTAGATGTAGTGTGTTTCTTTGTAGTGACTCTCTAGATGCCTAAGAAAATAACTGAAAACATTAACAGGCTGTTCTAGATGCAGGTGTTCCACATTTTCCCTGGTTCTCTAAAAATATACCATTAAATTTAAAAACTGCATATTTGCACATATTTTTGAATGGTTAAAGCATTGTAAAAGCCAAACAAATGTTTTAAGTCCCTGAACGTACAGTGGATTAATACATAGACATCGCATCATGTTTCTTGGTTTGCTCACTAGGCCACATATGAAATATGAAAGGAATAAAGGAGGAAGCAAGATAAGCAAGAGATTTTGAATTTATTTTTAGTGGCATACTTTAATGCACATTTTGCTACAGAATGTGTGAATGCTGAAAATCCCTTCTTTAATAAAGGAGAATGTGCATGCAAAGAGTTTCCTGAGAACAAGCAGGAATTTTGCATACTTATGTTTGAATATTGTGATTTGCACTGTTAGTCTAATAGAAAGCAAGGGGACAGCTCTATTAACTACCATGTCTTGGAAATTCTGATTTATGTTTCATCCTCTAATTAAAGTCCAAGAACTCTAAAGCTGAGATATATTATGTATAAATTTACTTTAGCAATGAGATGTCTATTAGGCAATGTAAATGTCATGGTAAAATTGGATGATCTTTCCTTCAACATGAAAAACAGAAATAATCTTCAGCACAGAGAGTGCCAAACCATTTCCAAAGGACAGACAGAGGCCAAAGTAGCCCAAGTACCTTATACAGTGAACTGTGGCTGGGTTTCATGTCTTGTTATTATGAAAAGAGCCAGATTATATATATATATATATATATATATATATATATATATATATATAATTTTTCCCTCAAGGCCCACTTAGGAAAAGGGGGCAAGCTGATGTTCCAGTGATAATGCATTGGCTACACTAAAATTCTCAGAACAGAATGCACTTTAATTCAACATATTCCCCAAGTCCCCTGTTGTATTTAATAACGCAGTTAGCACTATATATTGCTTGATTTGTTTAAGTACAGGTATTCAGCTAAGTCTTCAAAGGTATAAAGGAAAGATGTGTAAATAATAGAAAAGGTATTTTTAGAATTAAATTCTAAACTCCAATCTCTAAATTGTTTATTTCTAATTTAAAATCAGTACAATAGCCTTCATTACTTTATTTTATTTTATTTATTCCTCACCCGAGGATATTTTTCTACTTATTATCATATAGAGTGGGAGGGAGGGAGAGAGAGAGACAGAGAGAAACATCGATGTGATAGAGCCACATTGACTGGTTGCCTCCTACACGACCTGACCAGGGCCGGGGACGAACCACAACCGAGGTATGTGCCCTTGACCGGAATCAAACCTGCAACTCATTGGTCCGCTGGCCGATACTCTAACCGCTGAGCCAAACTGGCCAGGGCAGCCCTCATTACTTTAAAACAGCAATCCCCATTTTCTTTCCTTAAGGATCTCCTCAAGGTGCTTAGCTCTGTTATGTATGGAAATATAAAGGGAGAAGGAAAGTCAAAGGGAAACTCAAGAATAAAGAGAAATTGTCTGACAACCAAAAATAGGTTTGTCTCCACACTTACATCTCTTTTGTAAAAATTGCATGTCACTCATCAGTCATGCACCGAAATACATCTCAGTCAACAACAGATCACATATGGTATGGTGGTCCCATAAAATTATAATGGAGCCAAAAAATCCCTATCACCTACATTGCAGCACAAAGCATTGTACATGTGTTAGTGTTGATGCTGGTGCAAACAAACTTACTGTACTGACAGCCATTTAGAAGCATAGCATACACAATTATGTACAGTACGTAATACTTGGTAATGATAATAAAGAACTATGTTACTGGTTTATGTATTTACTATACTACACCGCCTAAAATACTATGTTGTACAGACATATTATAACTAACCTTCCTTTGCAATTCACTATTTCAAATACAATTTCTTCTACATTACCTTATGTGATTTGCACAAGTTGGTGAGTTAGCCAACAGTATCGCCATTTTGTTTATGTCTTCAACCAAAGCCTTATTTTCCTTGTTGCCAAACTGTGTAACAAAATGCAAACTAAATATATGGGTTCTGCTGCTGATACAGTCTAATGCACTCCTCTAAACTCCAAAACAAGAAAGAAACAAACACAAACTCAAAACAGAAAATACTACTCCACTCAGCTGCTGTGGCTCATGGTTAAACATGGACACAGCACTAAGAAGTCGCCAGTTTGATTCCTGGTCAGGGCACATCCCTGGGTTGTGGGCCAAATCCCCAGGCGGGAGGGTCATGCAGGAGGCAGCCAACTGATGTTCTCTCTTATCAATGTTTCTATCTCCCTTCCTCTTTCTATAAAAATCAATGAAGAAATAAAATACTACTCAGGGGCTCTGGGATATATGCCAAAGCAGGAAATGTTTTTGGATGGGCAGTAGAACCTTGGAGAAAGATACTAACTTAGAGTAAGTTACCTATTTTGTGGCTTTTTTTTTTTTTAACCTGGAGGACCGAACGCAGTCACCTCCCCAGAGGATGGCTGAAATTCAGGATAAAAAAAACAAAACATAAAGTCACCTGGCTTAAAGTGACAGAAATCAGAGTGCAAGGCAACTATTGCCATTAGAAAGTGAGGAGTTAATCCTGGAGGACTAGAGAAGAACAACCCCAAATTCTGCAGAAACACTCCTCTCAGATCTCTGACTGAAGACAGAAATACACAAGTATACAACAACCCTGCTAAAGAGAAAAGAATGAAATGGAGATAGCTAATGCTCAAGAGAAAGGGTTTGGGAACTGAGTCAAATATTACTACAAGAAAAATACCAAACCTCTAGAGTCTAAAGGAACAACATAGAATCTGGAGTTACCCCAATATAATATTTACAATTCTAGAATGCAATTCAACATTATTAAGCATAAGAAGTTGGAAAATGTGACCTATTCTTAAGAAAGAAAGAAAAAAAACAGTCAACAGAAACAAACACTGAGATAATTTAAGGGTAGCACTTTTAGTCTAGAACTTTGAAGTAGATGCGATAACTCTGCTTGATTAGAAAAGAGAAAAGTAAGCTATGATGAATTAAAAGACAGAGGATGTCAAAAGAGAAACAGAAACAATGAAAAGATCAAAATGAGAATGTTAGACCTGAAAAAAAAATCTGACATAAAAAATACCCAAGACGGTCTTAGTAGAAGAAAGGTGAGAACTTGTGCTAGAGTCACTAAACATTAAGGAAGATTAATGTAGTAGACATCTAATCTGAAGATAAGATAGAAAATGATGGGGGAGAAATGAAGAGCTTCAGGAACAAGTGGGATAACAAAACTAAAAATATCTTGCAAGTGTGATATTAGAATCTCAGAGAGTTGGTAAGTAATCCACAAGAAAATACTTGAAGAAATATTGGCCTAAAAGTTTCCAAGTTTGGTGAAAGGCATACATTTGCAGATTCAATTGGCTTAGTCAAATTCAAGCAGAATTAATTTGAGAAAAAGGAAAACAAAAAACATAGCTAGGTATTTCATAGTCAATTGCTGAAAACCAGAGATAAAAAGAATATTCTGAAAGAAGCCAGAGAAAAATGACAACTTACATACAGGGAGAAAACAATTGGAATGGCCAAAGACTTAGAATATATAAACAGAGACAGCCAAACAACATTTTAAAAGTGCTCAATGAAAAACACTGCCCACCTGGTACTTCATCTCTATACAGGTGTCTTTCAAGAATGATAGTGTAACGTTTTCAAAGAAACGAAAAATGCATCAATCATCTGAAGACCCCCGCTTTAAGGAATTTTAAAAGATATTCTTCAGATTGAAGGGATATGACAGGATATAGAAAAGCATTCTCGGGAATGAATAAAGAACATTAGAAATGCTAAATATTTGAATTAATATAAAATGCTATTTTTATTCCTCGGTATTACAATACATATGCGTATTTGACCAAAAAAATGTAACATTGAGTTTTGCTTTTTATATTGTATTTATATGTAATAATATGACAAAATAGCATAAAAATTAAGAGATATAAACAGTTACATAGTTTCTGTATTTTATATGAAGTGATAAAATATTAGTTCTAAATAGACTGAAAAGTTCAGGGTGTGTTATCTTGGAGGAACCAGTAAAAAAAAAATGCAAAAAATAGAAATCCAATACATAACTTAAAGTGCAATACCAAAAAATATTCAAGTAATACAAAAGGCAGGAAATGAGAATCAGAAGAACAAAAAGTTACAGAGATAAACAAAACAAATAATAATAGATGTAAATCCAACTATATTAATAATCAAATTACATTTTAATAAAATAAACATTCAAATCAAAGATACAAATATCAGAACTGACTAATAATTAACCTTATGTCATATATGAGATACATATGTATATAAAAACTGGTAGAAAATAAATAGTTGAAACAATATCTATCAGACAAACAGAAGGCTACAGTAATTATATCAATATCAGATAAAATAGGCTTAGGACAAAATAATAATCAGATATAAGATGAAGATGAAACCACGCAGCTTTGTTCCAGTTCATTGTCTCACAATATTGAAGAATGAGTTCATAGACCAGAGGTAAGAGAAAGGAAAGTTTATTAGAAAGATAGACAGACTCCCAACAGTGGGGAGGGGACCCAAGTGGGTTGCCCATAGGGCTCTGCTGTCTAGGGACAGATATATGTCTTGCTAGCCTCTGATTGGTCCTTTCAAGGAATTCTGCCTTCGCAATATCCATACAGTTTAAAGCTTGTGTTTCTTTCCCAACTGGGTTCAGCCTTAGGTCATCTATAGGGGCCTTGGTGGCTTTCCTTCTTATGATAATTTCAATTTCTCCCAGACTATTAGTGAGGAGGAGGGGAAGTGCCCTTGGAGTAACTATGCTTGCTTTGGTTTCTCCCCCAAATCTAATCATTCAGAAATCCTGTTGCCTTGCTCTCAGAAACCAGTAGGTATATTAATTGGGATAGGTCAAAATTGTCAACATTATATTCTTTAACAGTAAATAAAATTCCTTTGCAAACCCAGAAAAAGGAACTACACAATCAATCTTTGTTCCCCTCATGTCTGAAACCAGCCTTTCTGGGTTTGTTGTTTTTGTTGTGCAATTGACCTGTGCTCCTTCCAGGAGCTTCTAATTTTCACTTCTATAAATGGGAGCTAGCATTTTCTGGCCTGGGAGGCACAATCTCCAATGTTAATTTTAGTTTATTTTGAGATCTGTAGAGTCCGAATAAACCTTCAGATATGCTGTGTACTGGGTTGCCTGCCTGTGTGCTGATCAAGTCCTCCCAAACTTCCCCTGTGTCTCAGCCTTCCCTTCCCATGGTCCTGTCCCTCACTGCTTAACCTGCCTCTATCTCCTAAAAGGTTTAATACTGATATTAAAAAAAAAAAAAGTCAGGAACACACAGCAATCAGAAAACTGTATTCACCAGATAACAAAGCTATAAAATCATAAAGGCAACAATTGACAGAAGTAAAAGAAGAAAGAGACATTTCCACAGACATTAAAATGTTTAACTTGCTTTGTTCAATAAGTTATAGAACTAGACAAAAAAATCAATAAAGACGTAGATGATCTGAACAATGTTTTCCTACTACCGTGACCTAATTAATATTTAAAGAACAAAACATAGAATTGCAGATTACATACTCTTTGCAAGTCGTGGTATATTCTCCAATAAACTGTATGTGGCCCCAGAAAAAGTAATTTCAAAGAATTCGAATCCCATATATTATGTTCTCTAATACCAATAGAATTAAATAAAAAATAAATGATTAAATATCTAGGAAAAAGAAATACTTGGAAATTATGCAAAATAGTTAAATCTATAGAAATCACACAGGAATTAAAAACTGCTTTTGACTAAATGATCAAACTCAGCACGTCCAGTCTTGTAGGATGTGGTAAACGTGGTGCTTTGAAGGAAATGCATAACTTTAATGCTTGTATTAGAAAAGAAGAAAGGCCTAAAATCAATGACCCAAATTTCCAGAGGGAGGACTTACGGAAAGACTAGAAGATTATGAGATCAGAAAACATGCGCGGTTCAGATTAGAAAGGGTACCAGGTATGCAGGTAGGCCATTTGTCTTTTACACTGAATGCCCCAGGGAATCACTGCGGGATTCTAAAGAGGAAAGAAGTAGGACCAACTATTTCATTTTTAAAAAGATCATTGTGAGCGCAGTGTGAATGATGAATTATATTAGAACTGTTTGAGTAAGGGGACTACACTGAGGAAGTCACAGTAATAATTTATGTGCAAAGGGAATCAGATTCCAGTACAATCAGGTCTATGGAAACAGAGACAAGCCACTGACATCAGAATGATTAAGCAGGTATTAGCAACAGGATTTAGTGACTGGTCACATGTTGATGGTCAGCCAAAGGACAGGCTTTGTTTGGTTTTGGTGAAACAGGAATATGGTAATAGCAACAATAGCCATGAATATAGAAAACAAAGGTGAAATAAGAGATTCAAAAGAAAAATGTACATTAATTTTGAGGGGCATTTTTATATCCAGTTATATGCTGCTTATTAACTTTCTCAATTTCTATTTTCTAATCCATTGATTTTTAACTCTTATCATTAGTACTCCCTTCCTCCTTGTTTGCATTGAGTTTAGTACTTTGTTCTATTTCAAAACAATTCTGACTAAAATGTTTAAGGATAAGATGAGATGTATAGGAGAATACTGTTTGCTTTGAGTAGACAATACAATGGGAAAAATAGACCTATAAAAAGTTGGAGGCTATTTGTAAACTGTGACATAAGGAATCCTTTCATTATTGAAAATACTGAAAACCTTTCCCTTGTAGAGGTAGCCAAATAAATGAAATTACAGTGTTCAGTGCCATCGTGCACATCACAGAAGAAGGTATCAGTGTCATACCAGATAACTGTTTGTAGATCATGATAGTCACAGCCTTATTGTATTCTTCATCACTTCCCAAGCAGAAAATTTCCATATCTGAGATAATTTCTACCTCTTATAGGAAATGAAAAATCATAGATCATAGAAGCATTTTTTCCAAAACTCTGGGGAAAAAGTATTGTGTAAAATGACTCACATTAACATTTTCTATAATGAATTATTGATTCTGTAGCAGCTAAAATAGCATGATTACATCTTCTAATATATATATTTTTTTCACATTTGACTTTGACTACATTTATACTGTTGATCAAGTCTTCTTTCTTGAAACTGTGCTCATGTAGTTTCTCTCTCTTGACTTTCCATGTCTGTTTTTAGGGTTTTTTTTTTTTTTTTTTAGAATTCCTCTTTGTTCTTTATTCTTTCACGAGTTCAGTCAATTATTCCCAATTGTGTATCTTCTCATTAGGCAATTTTCCTGAACCTCAAACCACTGTATCCAATTGTCTGATGGACATCTTAATATGGATGCTCTATAAGACCTCAACTCATCTTGTTAAACACTCATAAATACCATTTTCCCTACCAACCACCTGCATCCATTTAATCAATTTAAGTGTAAACCATCCAGTCATCCGAACACTGGGAGCCACCTATAAAGCCTCCATCATACCCTACCCCCTGCCAACCCTTCAATCAATTAGCAAGTCCTGTTAGCTTTACCTAAGATCTCTCTACTTCTGTTCATTTAATCTGTCCTCAACTATCCCTGAAACTAACCCAAAAGTTGCACTTTACTCTTTCCAATTCAATCCTCTATCTGGTAATAGAATTATCTTCTAAGAAAAACACACACACATGAACATACACACGTGTACACCTACAGGGTGTACCAAAGTAGGTTTACAGTTGTGAGTATGTGAAACACAGAGTTTATTCTTATATAATTATTTATTAATCATTGCACTATTTTCCATCTGAACAACTATAAACTTACTTTTGCCCCACCCTGTACATATATGTGCATGAGTGTACAACTTCATAACTTTCATTTCTTTAAGTCTTTCTGTGGTTCTCCATGGCATACTTCATGGTATTTAGTTCATTCTAGGTTAACAGTTTTAGAATAAAATGTAAAATCAAATAAATGGATTAAGATGACTAATTAATGTTAACCACAAACACTTCCAAAAGTTTTCCAGTATCTTACCATAGAGTCATGGATCTGAACACAATAATTTGTCCATTATCAAACATTTATTGACTTCTTGATATGTCTGACATTCTTTCTGATACTAGAATACAGTAATGGGCAAGGCAAAGTGCATGCTGCTAAATTAATTAAACAAGGAAGTCATTAGCCTGTGACGGCTGTAAGGACCTCAGAGCCTGCCTAAGCAAATCAAAACCTAAGCTTGTAATGTCTCCAGGCTAATAAAATCAAAACTGAAGGACAACCAATCAAAAATAGCCAACTAGACTTCCCCAAATAAGTCAACTACTTAAGCTACAGATAATCAAAGAATGCCCTCACTTTCCTTTGTCTCTTCTCTATAAAGGTCTTTCCCTAGCTCCTGTGGGTGGAACACTCCTAGCTACACTCACTTTGGCACTGCCCCATTTGAAATTACTTTTGCTCAAATAAACCCCCAAATTTAATACACCTTAATATGTTTTAATAATGCTCACATTGCATTTGCATTCTTTATAGGAATAAAGAAGTGATTAATTTCTGAGTAGTGATACAGTTACTAAAAATATTTTTTTTAATTGGAAATAAGAAATTGGGGGTATTTTTTTTTAAATGGGAGTAGTTATAAAAAGATGTCTCCAGAGAGATACATGATTTTACATATAAATGCTAAAAATTATGTGAGTAATGCCTTAATGTGGAGTTACAGTTTTTGAAGCCAATAGCCAGCAACTGCAAAGGCCCATAAATAGGAATGATTCTAGAGCATTTGAAGGACAGAAAGAAAGTGGGACTGAAAAACAAATGAGGAAAGAGTGGTAAGAGATGAGCTCTGTGAAACAAGGAGACAACCAGGCCCTTTAAGACCATGGAAAGTACGATAATCAAAGATTGTATTTCCAGTCCCAGCTTCTAGGAGCGTAACATATTAGTATGCTTCCCTCTTCAAACAAGGTGTTCTCTTTGATTTATTTTCACCATTACATACCTACTATTTTAAATTAAATAGAAAAAAAGTAAATATAATAAATTTATGAGCATGTTTGTGTAGTTTCTGAAAAGAAACAACTATGATTTAGGACATTTTCCTAATCTTCCATTATAGCATTTCCTAGGCCTTTTTATATTTCATAAAATTATCCCTTTTCTCTCTCAGTAATACCTCTCTATGGTTTTCTACCATAAACATTTATTTTTAGGGAAATACTTGGAATTCATTTAAAAATATAAACACATTATCAACAGCTGTTTGAAGTACTTTTCATCTTAGTATATATGTCTTTAAAAAATCCAAAATATAAACCAAAGAAAAATTACTCTTTTGGTAAAAAATCATACAGATCTTCTATAGTGATGGTAGCCTCTCACATTTTTTCTCAGTCTGCCTATGGAGTCTGAGACCTGAGCATGAATAGAGGTAATGGCTGATATGAGCATGAGTTAATCCATGTCATCTCAGGTCATTACAAATATGAACATTAAAGTAATCATGTACTTTTTATAATGTCTGTGTATACCATTTTGCTTATTAAGGCCCACTTTGCATTTTAGTGAAAAATCATTAAACCCCAAAGCATCCATTTCTACACATTTTTAACACATTTCTTAACTGCATTAAATAGTCATTGGAGCTGTCTCAAGGAATTAAGCTTTTAGTTTTTCAGACAACAGTAGAATGTAGAAGATTTGGTTGAGTTCTTCAATTCGACCATAATCTCTGAATCTTTTTACACAGCTAAATTAACACTTTGGCCCCTGGAGTATACTAGTTGATACAACTTGGCATCTAACCAAACATCACCTTACACTGAAAGAGTTATTTGAGTAAATTACTGGGGGACTTTGAGATTTGTGAATAAGAAATTGCTTAATTCAAGCCACATCCATTTAGATTATATATCACACAATCCAGTGTTACTGAGATCTGTAAGCTGCTGAGTCCAGTGTCCTTAGTAATTTGCCAAATGTCTCTCACTCAGCAGTTTAGAGATTTCTTGCTAATAATACTGTTCTTCTTCATATAACAGACCCTCTCTCTCTCTTTTATTTGAAACCCTAGGAATAAAGTACACACAGAGAGAAAGACATTGACAAATCTCCATGTAAGACAGTTAGAACGTAACTGAGTTACATGTCCCTCATTTCAATATATAACTTCTAAAATGCATCTGTGACCTCATCCCCAAAAGTCAGCTTGGAATGTAACATGATAAAATCTACTGTAAAATACCTAATAAAGTGAAAAGGAGAAAAATAAATCCTACCCAAACTAGTTCTATTTCTCAAAGACATTGGTATAGAACTCTTTCAAATGTAAAGCGGTCCATTTTTAGACCTGATTACCCCTTCTGGGTGCTAGTAATCATTTGAACAGCAGATACTGCTTCTTAATAATGACCATTGCAGGTCTCTTGTTCAGTTCTCTTCTCAACCACAGTGTTCAGAATGCCAAGGTTGACTGTTTCATGAATAATTCCGTATGATCAGTCCCTGAATTGCTTTTTGTGGTCTAGGGATGGGTTACCATTCAAACTAGTTCAGTGAGTAGCTCACCAGAATACATCTAAAAATGAGGCAAGATTCTGGGTTTGTTTCTTTCAAATAACAGTGATATTGTAAAAAAAAAAAAAAAAAAAAAAGAAGAAGAAGAAGAAGAAGAAGAAGAAGAAAAAAGAAAGAAATTGTGTAGGTTCAAAAGGGATGAGTTTTCTAATGGAGAAAGCTTTCAACCACAAACAGCATAAAGCAGTGCACATAGATTTTTATATAAACAATCCCACTGCACTATACTCATGTTTTCCTCCCCAGATTCCCTTCTATGAAAAATTCCCTGGCAGTCTCTGCATGACCATTTTCTCAACCAAGGGTCTGTAGCTGCAGGTTCAGGCTCAGCAACTTAAAAAAAACAAACAACAAAAAAAAACACACTTACTAAAAAAGAAACCATTTCCAATAAAAGCAACAGGGTTTAAGTGGACTGGCCAAGCCAATTTCTGTTTTGTATAACTGCTCAAGTTCAAACAGTTCTTTTTAAATTTTTTTTCCCTGATAGATTGAATGGCTCCTTTTTACTGCTTAGCTATAGCAATGCAATCCAGTAAAAATAGGCAAGTGTCTTTCTGTACAACTTTGTAATTTCCTCTTCTCTGAGGTTATTTTGGAAATAAAGGAAAGTATAAATCAAAGAAAACCATTAGGTCTTCTTCGCTCTTCAGCCCCTTCAACCTAGTTATTCTCATAGTCTTAAATTAAATTAATTTGATAAAATTCAATTTAACAGGCTTTTATTACACAGTTGATATCTGGGGCTTACATAAGCATAAAATATAGTCTTTCATTTAAGCTTTTAAAAAAAATCAGGGACATTTCAGGAAAATAAATCAATTAGAATAAAACAAAAGTAACGTTAAAATGAGGAAAAGAGAACCTTATAGAATCAGGATACTGAGAGGTATCACAGACTATGAGGTTGAGTTCAGTAGGGAAGGCTCTTGAAGACCAAGACATGGTTTTGGTGTAAAATAATGCCTGGAGACATTTAAATGCCTTTAGAATTTTATTTTTTCTCCCTGCTTCTCTATGCTAGAGTTTTTTGTTGTTGTTGTTTTTTGTCTCTTTTTGCATACCAATCTCTTTCGAATAAGAGAAAACATAGCTTTGGAACTTGTCCAGATTTACCTGTAAAGCTTCAGTGCCCCCAGGGAAGGGATTGATTGGCTTTTCTATGATCAGGTACCCTTAAAATTTAAGTCAAGGGAAGGGGAGTCTAGCAAAAACAACACAGCGACTATGGGGAAGTGATGGTTGACTGTAGAAATATTTCCTCTCTGAAGGAGGCATTTTCGGTTGCCAAGATAGTTACAGCATAAAGTACTAGGTGTTCATGACCAATTAAAAGATTAGTGGTCCAGCTTAAAACCTATTTGAGATATAATCTAAAATTAGGGTCAGTTGAGAAAAGAATTGCAGAATCAATCAAAGCAACAATTAGGGATGACTTTCTCTTAAAGGTCTTAATTTTGCCATAACAATATGCTTCACAGCCCTGATGATAATTTCTACCATTATAAGTATTCAAGGTATTAGGTCTCATTCTTTGTATCATACCAACAGGTGTAGCCAACGTGTTCATGAGATAGATAAACAGATTAAGTCTGGTCCCTTAAGGTGATGCCTCTGGGAACAGCAGAAATGACTATTTTATTTATTTATTTATTTATTTATTTATTTAATCTTCACCTGAGGATATTTTCCATTGATTTTTAGATAGAGTGGAAGGAGAGAGGGAGAGAGAGAGAGACATCAATGTGAGAGAGACACATCCATTGGCTCTCTCCCACATGATGACAAATGGGGCTGGGGATTGAAACTGCAACCCAGGTGTGTGCCCTTGACCGAAATCAAACACACTATCCTTTGGTCTGCAGGCCAATGTTCTAATCACTGAGCCAAACCAGCCAGGGCAAATGACAATTTTAATAAAAACAATAACAATAATAATCAAAATAGCTATCATTAACAACTGCTTTTTAGTTTGAATCCCTGTGTATCACTTACTGGCTGTGTGACCCTAAGCAATAAGCTGAACTTCTCTCATCTTTATCTTTTTTATCTAAAATAAATATAGTAATGTTGTCTCTCTCATAAGCAAGATGAAAAAATTAAATAAGATGGCATATATGTAAGGCAATGAGGACTAGAGAAAGTCCACAGTAAATGTTAGCTTTGTTGGTTATGATATGATAATCAAGATGCTGATGATATATTGTATCTATTTAAAGTTTGATTTTCCATTTACCTCAAAAGAAAAACAAAACTTAAAACATCTTTAAGGTTTCTTTCCTCTTAACTTGTGAATATGGAAATATGTGTGTGCTGAATCTATCAAAAAGCAAACCTAGCCTGTCTGGTGTGGCTCAGTGGTTGAGCGGCGACCGATGCACCAAGAGGTTGCCAGTTTGATTCCCAGTCAGTGTACATGCTCAGGTTGCAGGCTAGATCCCCAGTGGGGGGCATGCATCCCTCTCATCAATGTTTCTATGTATCACTCCCTCTCCTTTTCTCTCTTTCAAAAAATCAATAAAAACATATTAAAAACAAAACAGCAACAACAAATAAAATACACACACACAAAAAGCAAACCTATATGAATAAAAATATTTTAAGATTATATTAGAAATACAGGGTTCAGGGAAATTTGGAATGATAGCAATTTATTTTTGAACAAAATTCTCCATTGTATCCTCTATTATTTTAACTAGGTAGTAACTGGTCAACTAAACATATTTGTTTTTTACCTCAGAAATACAGATTTTAGCTTTAACAAACAGCAGTCCATCCTACACAAGAATCTTTTCCCATTTTCAGTCAATTACTAATACTAATAGTGACTGACTCTTTGATAAGGTTATTTTGAATTCTGCTAATCGTTAATCATTAGAAGTACAGTTGAACCTTGAACAATGAGTGCCCACCATAACTTTCCCACACAGCCAAATATCTGTGTATAACTTTTGACTCCCCAAAGCTTAATTATAGTCAGCACTAGATATTCGCAGTAGGTAGATTTCAGGACCCTACTGTCAGCCCTCCACATATGCAGATTCCCAACCATAGATTGAAAACACTATTTTGTATCTGTGATTGGCTTAATCCAAGGATGTAAGACCCATGGATATAGAGGATTGAGTGTATTTATTGAAAAAAAAATGCATGTATAAGTGGAACTGCACAGTTAAAGCCTGTGTTGCTCAAGTATCAACTGTGTTTTGTGAGTATCTAGAGAAATGATAGAGACACAAAAAATTGTAAGATAAGATCCATGTCTTCCAGAAATTTTCCTAATACATTGAGAATTATTATGTGTCAACAATCTGGTTCTGAATATACTTGCAAAGAAAAAGAATTCACACGGAGACTAATTAGCATGTTAGTAAACAATGAATTGGTTACCACTGAGATCAAGGAAAAAATCAAAAACTCCCTGGAAGCAAAATAAAATGAACACACGACAACCCATAACCTAGGGGACACGGTAAAAGCAGTCCTGAGAGGAAGGTTCATAGCATTACAGGCCTACCTAAAGAAACAAGAAAAAACTCTAATAAGCTATCTAACACTACAACTAAAAGAATTAGAAAGAGAAAAGCCTAGAGGAAATAGAAGGAAGAAAATAATAAAGATCAGAGCAAAAATAAATGACAATAGAGACTAAAAAAATAAAATAAAAGATTAATGAAACCAAGAGCAGCTTCTTTGAAAAGATAAATAAGATTGATGAACCATTAGTCAGATTCATCAAGAAACAAAATGAGGGGACCCAAATAAAGAAAATTGGATAAAAGAGGTGATATAACAACTGACATCACAGAAATACAAAAATTGTAAGAAAATACTATGAACAACTATATGCCAACATTCCGGCAACCTGGGCAAAATGGAAAAATTCCTAGAAACATACAATCTTTCCAGACGCAATCAGAAAGACTCAGAAAACCAGAATAGGCTGATCAGAACTAATGAAATTGAAGCAGTAATTAAGAAAAAACTCCCAACAAACAAAAGTCCTGGACCATGCTCAGTCGGTGTGGCTCAGTGGATTGAGCATTGTCCCATGGACTGAGAGGTCCTGGTTTGATTCCCAGTCAGGGCCACATGCCGGGGGTGCGGGCTCAATCCCCAGAAGGGGTTGTGCAGGAGGCGGCTAATCAATGTTTCTCTCTCACGTTGATGTTTCTCTCTCTCTCTTTCTCTTTCTCTCTCTCTAAAAAAAAAAAAAATCAATAAAAACATATATTAAAAAAAAAGTCCTGGACCAAATGGATTTATAAGTGAGTTTTACCAAATTTCAAAGAATAATGAACACCTATTCTCCTCAAACTATTTAAGAAAATGTAAGAGGAGGGAAGACTTCCAAGCTCTTTTAAACAATTCGTTTTTTCTTTATTGATTTTAGAGAAAGAAAGAGAGAGAATTAGAAACATCGATTGGCCACCTCCTGCATGCCTCCCACTGGGGATTAGGCCCACAACCTGGGCACGTGCCCTGACCAGGAATCGAACTGGCGACCTCTTGGTGCATGGATTGATGCTCAACCACTGAGCCACACCAGCTGGGCTCCAAGCTCTTTTTATGAGGTCAGCATTATTCTAATCCCCAAACCAGATAAGAACACTACAAACAAAGAAAATTATAGGCCAATATCCCTAATGAGCATAGATGTTAAAATCCTGACCAAAATATTAGCAAATCTTATCCAGCAATATATTAAAAAGATCATACAAGTGGGATTTATTCTGGGGATGCAAAGCTGGTATAATATTTGCAAATCAATACATATCCTACATTATATACACAAAATGAAGGATAAAAATCACATGATCATATCAATAAAAGCAGAAAAAGCATTTGACAAAATCCAGCACTCATCTTTGATTAAAATTTTCAGCAACATAGGAATAGAGGAAACATACCTCATAATAAAAGTCATATATGAACAGTGTACAGCGAACATCATACTCAATGGGCAAAAACTAAAAGCATTTTCCTTAAGAACAGAAACAAGACAGGGATGTCCATTTTCACCACTCTTATTCAACATAGTACTGGAAGTCCTAGCCACAGTGATCAGACAAGAAGGAAAAATAAAATACATTGAAATTGGAAAGGAGGAAGTAAAACTGTCGTTACTCACAGACAACATGATATTATACATAGAACACCTAAACTACTAGATTTAATAAATGAATTCAGTAAAGTAGCAGAATACAAAATTAACATCCCCAAATTGATGGTATTTTATACACCAATAATTAACAAACATAAACTGAAACTAAAAAAAAAAAAAAAAAAAAAAAAAATCTCATTTAATATTGCAACAAGAACAAAATAAGATTCCTAAGAATAAACTTAACCAAGGAGGTAAAAACTTTTACTTGGAAAACTATAGGACATTGAAAAAATAAATAGAGGAAGATACAAATAAGTGGAAGCATACACCGTGTTCATGAATTGGAAGAACTAACGTTATTAAAATGTCCATACTACACAAAACAATCTATAGATTCAATGCAGTTCCTATTAAAATATTATTGGCATATTGCACAGAACTAAAACAAATATTCCTAAAATTTATATGGAGCCAGTAAAGACCCTAAAGAAATGCAGTAATCTTGAGAAAGAAGAACACATTTGGAGGTATCACATTACCAGATATTGAACTATACTACAAAGCCATTGTAATCAACACAGCCTGGTACTGGCACAAGAATAGGCATATAGGTCAATAGAACAGATCACAGAACCCTGAAATAGACCCATGCCATTAGAGTCAATTAATATTTTACAAAGGAGGCAAGAGAATCCAATGGAGTAAAGATGGTCTCTTCAATAAATGATGCTGGGAAAATTGGATAGGTACAAGCAAAAAAAATTAAACTAGACTACCAACTTACACCATACATAAGAATAAACTCAAAATGGATAAAAGACTTAAATGTAAGTCACAAAATCATAACAAACCTAGAAGAAAACATAGGCAGTAAAATCTCAGACATCTCATGTAGCAGAATTTTCACCAATACATCTCCTGGGGCAAGAGAAACAGAGGAAAAAATAAACAAATGGGACTACATTAAACTAAAAAGCTTCTGCACAGCAAAAGAAACCATCCTCAAAATGCAAAGGAAACCCACTGTATGGGAGAACATATTCTCCAATTATACATCTGATAAAGTACTCATACAACTCAACAAGAGGAAGACAAACAGCCCAATTAAAAAATGGGCAAAGGACCTGAATAGACACTTCTCCAAAGAGGACATACAGATGGCCAATAGGCATATGAAAAAATGCTCAATATCACTAATCATCAGAGAAATGCAAATTAAAACCACAATGAGGTATTACTTCACAACTGTCAGAATGGCTACCATCAATAAGTCAACAAACATCAAGTGCTAGAGAGGATGTGGAGAAAAAGGAACCCTAATACACTGCTGTTGGAAATGCAGACTGGTGTAGCCACAGTGGTAAACAGTATGGAGCTCCTCAAATAATTAATACTGGGACTGCTGTTTGACTCAGCAATTTCATTTCTGGGAATATATTCTATGAATCCTGAAACACTAATCAGAAAGAATATAAGCACCCTTATGTTCATAGCAGCATTATTTACAATAGCCAAGATCTAGAAACAGCCCAAGTGCCAGCTAGAGAAAAGAAGGATCTCTTACCCTTTGGATACAGACAATAGTGATATGAAGCCCTGGGGTGGAGTGGGAGCCCAGTGGAGGGGGGCAAAGCAGGGAAACTGGGGGACATCTGTAATACTCTCAATAATAAAATAAATTAAAAAAAAGAATTCAACTGATATAGATGGAGAAACTATTTAAATGAACAGTGGAAGTTGAATAGGCTATCCTTGGCTTGGTGAGAATTCAGTGGGTAGAAAGGAGAAAAGAGAACATTTAAAATAAGGAAATAAATATTGTAAGTGAAGATATGAAGGGAGGATTAAGCAAGATAATTGTAATTAAGCTCACGCAAATGTAAGCAAATGGTGTGTACTACCATACTGTGGGAAATGAACTTGGGGTTTATTAAAAACATTAAGTACAGAAGCTGTTAAAAATCAGCAGAGGCGTTTTAAATCAATCTCTAGGTAATGGGAACAACTAAGATTTCTTCTTTTTTTTTTTTAATAGTTTTTCTTTATTGATTTGAGAGAGAGAGGAAAGGAGAGGGAGAGAGAGAGATAGAAACATCGATGAGAAAGAACATCGATTGGCTGCCTCCTGCATGCCCCCGACTGGGGATCGAGCCCACAACCTGGGCATGTGCCCTGACCAGGAATCGAACAGGCGGCCTCTTGGTGCATGGGTCGATGCTCAACCACTGAGCCACACTAGCCGGGCACAACTAAGATATCTTAAGGTAACTGATTAAATTAATCTTCAATTTCATTAGGTACAATTCTGAAAGCAGACAAATAAAGAAGATATTTAGATCTGAGAGTATAATGATATAGACCAAGGTAATATGTTGCTGTTCCATATCTTCCTATCAACAATTATGGTATTAACAGGTATTTAAATATGAAATCGATTTGATTCCCATGTTATGTTCAGGTCTAAAAAATGCAAAACAAAGGTTTCTCCAGCCAAATGTGATCTTTATTCATAGCAAGATTTCTCCCCTAAATTATCGTATCCTTTTTAAACTTGTCAACTCTATGAACAACAGAAAATTTCCTGAATTGTTTTTTATAAATCTTTCAATTAAAGCAATAGAAATTATAAATCTGGCTAATACTTTCCTCATGAAAACATACTGGTTATTTTATTTTTTTCTAATCCAAATATCCATAGACATAGACACATGGAGCAGACAAGTTCCTTCAATTGTTAATATACAGATACAATCTTTTTAGTATGTGAAATAATATAAGAAAGCCCTAAATGCTAGGGTATTAGAAATATGAACAAATGAAATGAAGAAATGTCCAATTTAAAGCTAGCAAATTCATAAAATTATGTGACCTTATTACATTACCGAGCTCTAGATACATTAAGTTGAAGTTTACTGATTTAACTACTCTCTTTAACAGATGCTGAAACTGAGGCACAACTAATTTAATTATTTGCTTATTTCCAAATGAGAAGACTGGGTGCTTCATTCAGTGATTCATTCAGTAAACATTCATTTTGTACATATTAATATTAAAATTCCAACAATGTATTTTAAGGCACTACAATTATATATCTAAGTAAGATATAGTTCTTATACATAAGCTTTAGTAAGTAATATAAACAAGTAATAATGCAATCATAATATAATAATAATTTCCAATATAAGAATAAACCAGCACATGAGGAGAGAACAAATGGGACGATGTACATAGCTGTCTGAGCTGATTAGGAACAATGGTTCTCTTTCCATTATATTAAGTGTTATTACAAAAACAATTTGCTGCACATTGTAATAATTCTCTGGGGGTTTCAAAGAATGTAACCACCATAGTAATACCACTTCCTTTAAAAGGTAGCACCTCATTTCATGATAATGTGCACGTCCTTGAGGGGAAGTAGATGGTAACAAGTCTACTTGGCACTTACTGGATGAATACAAACCGAATTTTGTCTCCCAAATAATCAAGTTCAAGAACCAACTTTGCTAACATTTTTACCACTCAATTTAAGAATGAACATGAAAGGACTGAGAGGAATAAACACTCCAGGACTAAATCTCTGGGTCACATGTTTCTATTTAGCATCAGTTGTAAGAGCTTCTGTTGTGAATAAGTTCAGTTCTTGTGTTCCATTTAAATGTGGCAATCACAATAGTTTGTCCTATTTCATGTTGAATTCAATGAGAAAAATATGAAAATACAAAGAACAGCTGGGACATTGAACACAGCAATTTTTGTTTCTTATTTTTATTAGCTTGACCTTATAATAAAGGCTTGCTAAACTAATTATTGTTTGTTAATTATGTTTATGTGAGTTATTATGGTTCTATTTATTTATTTATTTTAGTCTTTTTAAAATTTTGTTTATTGGTTTTTAGAGAGAAAGGTAGGTAGAGAAAGAGACACAGAAGCATCGATTTGTTGTTCCATTTATTTATGCACCCATTGCTTGTTTCTTGTATGTGCCCAACTTGGAGAACACCCAACCTTGGCATATTGGGATGATGCTCTAACCCATGAAGCTACCCGGCCAGGGCTATGGTTCTATTTATTTAAACTTAAGATGTGAATAGCTTGCTTTATAATTGTTTACTCTTAAAACATAAGTTTTAAATAATGATTATATAACATAGCATGTTTTATGATAGTGTCTTATTTAATTGCAGTTGTTGACTACATAGCATTTCTGAGAAACATATTTAATGAATTAGATTAATCACTTTCAAATGACTATCTACAATGGAGATGTAAGATCATTTGACATTTTTCTTTTTGGAAAACAATAGGGCATATTCATAATACCTTGCTTGTTCTATTATATCTCTAGTAATCTCATTTCAGAAATCTCAACCACAACAAATCAAAATTAAGTAAACAGCTAAATCTGAGATGTCACTTGCAGACAGACATGCCCATTGCCTGAAATTAGATCTTGGTTCTGTTTATAACTGAGATGTCACTTCTATTTCATGGCATTTCTAATTTCTTTCATTACCACTAGAGCCTAAATTCTTGAAGGACACATATGTGTTGTCTTTCTGCTTGTCACAAGACTTGGAACAGTGCTCCAGAGAGTAATCACTTACTATGTGTTGATTAAAATGAATACCTGACTTTTCTCAATATTATACTTAATATTTAGACAGCTCATTCTAGATAGCTATCAGGATAAAGTATAGAGAGGATGAACAACCATATTGTCAGACTGCTATAAGCTAGAAAAGTAAAGTTGAGAAGAGGATAGGATGATCGAGAGACAATAAATTAAAAACTGTTTCAATGAGTTTAAACTGCACATGCTTTGTTTTAAAATTATAATTTTGGCTGTGTAAATAATAAATATTTAGGAGAGAAGGAAGAGTAGAATAATGATAAACAGAATTTTAGATGGCCCCATAGCCTTGCCCCTTGGCCATTATTACTGTGATTGTGCTGTTACATGGCAATAGATTTCCAGTTGTGATTGAAGTTACTAATAAATTATCCTTAATATAGGGACATTATTTGAGTAAGCCTAATCTATTCACATAAATACTTTAAAAACAAAGTTTTCTAGGAATGTAAAATAAATAAAAACAGTTTTCTCTGGTTTGCCACACACACACACACACACACACACACACACACACACACACACATGCAATTTACAGATAAACAAAGTACGAGAAAGATTTAACCTGTCTTTGCTGGATTAAAGATGAAAGAAACCATGTGACAAGTGATACAGATGAGTCTCTAGAAGCCGAGAGCAGCTCATTACTGACAGCCAACAAGAAAATAAGGACTTCAGTCTTACAACCACAAGGAACTAAATTCTGTCAACAACCTGAATGTGCCTGAAAATCTCTTCTTTGCAGCCTTCTCATAAGAGCCCTATTCAACAGATACCTTAGCCCTCCCTGTACTTCTGACATACAGATTGTGAGCTAATTAAAGGGTGTTGTTTCAAACCATAAGTTTATGGTTATTTGTTGCAGCAGCATTAGAAAATAAAACAGAAAACAAATGGAAAGAACAATCACTGTCAAAGATAGTAATCGTGGCCAAATATGATCATAGTTTGAATAAAAACTATGGCTGTAGCACTGAAAATGAAGTAAATGTCTATTTTACTCATGTATATAGCACCTAATATTACATTTTAAAAATTGAAGGAATCCAATTTTAATTTAAAAAGCATTGTCTCTAACATTGAAAATAGAGGCCCTCTTTGGACTCATGCATACACATTCAAGAGGGGACTAAGGCTAGATACATTTTTAAGTCATTTAAAATTTCAGAGAAAGCACTTTATATTTTTTAAATATTATAAAGACAACTTAGAAATTATAAATCTGGTGTGGAAAGTCACAAGAATATTTTCTTTAGCAATTTAAAAGTTGGTTTAGTCACATACTCTCCTCTGGATCTATTGTTTATGAAAAATGTAAATAAAAATAAAAATGATTAGGAAATATTTCATAGAACATGACAGAAATAAATCTTCTAAAAGAACAGAATCATGGTAAAGCAGATAAATATGAATTATTAAAACTCAAAAAGATAAAAGCTCCTAATATCCTAGAAATTATTTTTCAAGATTCTTGGACTAAAACACTTATGGAGAGGACTAAAATTAGAGTTTAGCATTTATCTAGAACCAATAAATCTCTCTTTATTACAGAAATAAAGTTATGCCGAAATTTTGGGATTATGAAAAAGAAAAATTTGTGAGGTCAACTTTGCATTATTAAAGGACCACAATGGTTTTGTTTCCTATTCCTTAAATGTCACCATCCTTTGTTAAGTTTATTCTTAAGACTTTATTCTTTTTGTTACAATTGTAAATGGGAATGTTTCCTTAATCACTCTCTCTCTCTTTTTTTTTTTTTTTTTTTTTTTTGAGTTTGTTGTTAGTATATAGGGAAAAAAACACAGATTTTTGTGTATTGATTTTGTATCCAGAAACGTAACTATATTTGTTTATTGTTTCTAACAGTTGGTTTTTTTTGTTTTTGTTTTTGTTTTTTAGTCTTTAGGATTTTCTATGTATAAAACCATGTCATTTACAAATAGTGACAGTTTTACTTTTTTTATTTTCAATTTAGATGCCCTGTATTTGTTTTTCTTGCCTAATTTCTCTGGCTAGAACTTTCAATACTATATTGAATAACAGTGATAAGAGTGGGCATCCTTGTCTTGTTCCTAAACTTAGAGAAAATGTTTTTAGTTTTTCATTATTGAATATGACATTAGCTGAAAATTGGTCATATATTGTCTTTAATGTATTGAGTTACTTTCCTTCTATCCCCATTTTATTGAGTATTTTTATCATAAATGAGTGTTGTATCTTGTCAAATGACTTTTCTGCATATATCGAGATTATCACATGATTTTTATCTTTCATTTGTTAATGTGGTATATCATTGTTGATTTATGGATGTTGAGCCATACTTGCATCCCTAGAAAAAAATTATACTTGGTTGTGAAGTATGATCCTTTTAATATATTGTACAATCTGCTAGTATATTATTGATGGTTGTTGCATGCATGTTCATTAGAGATATTGACAAGTCATTTTTTCTGTGTGTGTGATGTCCTTACCTGGTTTGGTATTAGGGAAATGTTGGCCTGGTAAAATAAGTTAAGAAGCATTCCCTTCTCTTCAAATTTTTGGAAAAGTTTGGGAAGGATAGGTATTAAATCTTCTTTGAATGTTTGCTCAATTTCACCAGCAAAGCCATCCAATACTGGACTTTTGCTTTTAGAGGTTTTTGATTACTGGTTCAATTTCATTACTAGTATAAATCTATTTAGGTTTTCTAATTCTCCATGATTCAGTTCAGGAAATTTGTATACTTCTAAGAACCTATGCATGTTCATATACAGAGAGGGGTAAAAGTAGGTTTACAGTTGTGACTGCGTGAAACAGAGTTTATTCTTGTATTATTATTTATTAATTATTGTATTATTTTCTATACAAACACTGTAAACCTACTCTTGTCCTACCCTGTATACAAATATTGTTTGTGATTTCTTTTTAATTATACTTACAATATGAAAGTCTCTCCCTTCTTATTTAAAAAAAAATGTCTGTTTATTTTGGGATAGACAGGTATAGCAAATAATTTCTTGAAACTCACCACTTTTCCCTTCAATTTGTTCAAGCTAGAGTTTATTCTCCCTACCATGTGCCTCCCTATATTATGAGTTTATTAGAATGGATTTATTATATATATATATATATATATATATATATTAATTTAAAGTAAATTTCTGTTCTAATCATTGATTGTGTAGGCTGTTTTTGTTAACACTAGATCCATTTATAAAATTTGGGTTTAACTTCAGTTTAAGTGGGATTTTTCTGGTTAGTTTGTATGTTTTGGATTTTTTTTTGTTTTTTTGTTTTAAATATGTCTTTTTATTGATATTTTAGAAAGAAAGAGAGAAACATCAATTTGAGAGAGAAACATCAATCGGCTGCCTCCTGGTGGTTATCAAACCCACAACCTAGGCTGTGCCCTGACCAGGAATCGAACTGAGACCTCTCAGTCCATGGGACGATGCTCAGTACACTGGGCCATGCTGGCCTGGTGGATTTTTGTTTGTTTTTAATCTCACTTCTTTGTCTGAATGTTGCAGTTGCCTCAGGCTGAATAATTGATTTCCTAGCCCAGAAATAGACCATACGATGGTCTTTAAAGTCTATCCTCTACAGCAGCTATGGATCCCTCTTGCAATCCCCTTTACTCTAGATAATTCTAACCCTCTGGGGGTAATGATAAATGCAGGGGGGCAGTCCATGTATTTAGATTCCTGTGGGGTTTTCCCTAAGAAGTGATGCCAGAATAGACTAAAGATCACATGATTTAGCTCTTACCATTGATTGCAACCAGTTAAGGAAAGAACAAATAAAGCAGCAGTGTGAAATGATTGTGTGTGTCTAACACATATGTTCAAATTAACCCTTTGTGACTTTTTCATTAATTTTGGTATGAAACACAAATCCTCCTTATATACTTCTTAGACCCGCCCCCCTCCCCAGGTAAAAGGGGACAGGTTAAGTGCTAATTACTGTTTATTTATATTACTGGCTTTTTTTCTTATTATAATTTTATTAACAACAGATAGAGGCATAGAGTTGGGATACAATGTAGTATTGACTAAAATGATCTTGTGTAGTTTTGATTAAAACCGAAAGTTTGCTCTTCAGATTCTCATTATGCTTTTGGCTTTCCTCCATCATTAGGTTAAAGGAATGTAAACTGTGACATAATTTTGCTTGGTGTCTCTTTTGTTGGTAGTGGTTAGTTAGTTTCCTGATTATTGTGTGTTTTTTTTTCTTCCTTTCTTGTGATGAGATATTGCTGACCAAAAGTACTTCTGACTTTACCACATTCTTTCAGTGCTAGTAGTTAGCCTACCACCTTTCCCTCTTATTTAATGTAAACACCTTCTATGACCAATATTTCCTACTCAAATGTCAATATTAAGACAATCACAAGTCCAATTACAGCAATGTTAGTGGTGTGACTTATTTTTCACATACAATATTAACATAAATTTTAGTCAACAAAACTAGAGAAAGGATGTCCTACTATAAAAATAGAATAGGAGAAATGTTCTCCTATTTACATAACTTGGGGGATGTTTGGATCATTCTTTTGTCATCAGGCTGTGCACTTGCTCTGCCTTTTCTTCATGTTCTCAGTTGATTGAAACGAATACCCAGTGAATAGCCATTTCTTTTGAGCCCTGGTCCACATGCTTAGAAATCCCACACAAACCCTTGGCTTCAAGCTTTGTGTTTGATGCTGTCATCATCTTTTGTAGAATAATTAATTCTCTACTACCCACACTATTTTTTACCCCATAAACACAGAGCTTCCAGCCACATCCTCCAAAGTTCAATAGGCCATCCAATTTATTCCAGAACCTTGGTTTGAATTTCTAATCCACAGAGCTGTGGATCTAATTGTGGAGATTTTCTCTTTCGAGCTTTGTCACTGCAATGTCTTTGAGACTGAATGGCTGTGCAGAAGTTTGAACCAACTTCCTAGACTTGCCCAGTACATTATTTAATGCCTATCATTAGGAACTATTATTTGCTTATCCTTATTTGCTTTTTTATTATTACTTTTCTTGGTCCTCTGTCCATAGTTTGCTATTTTTGAACATTTCTAGGACATCTTTCTTTGACTGTACATGCTATAAAAAATATTCCCCCTTGTATTTTCTACTTTTGCATATAATTCTTAATTTCCTTCTTCCTCAGCCCCTGGCTTTATGATTGAATGTTCAATTTAGTCACAATGCAATGTATTTACATGCTTCTATAATTTATATTACACATAATATACATGTACTGTCTAAGGCCTTATGTAATTTAACTGTGTAAAATATTTTTGAAATGTAGTTTATATGAAATATGCTATATACAATGAAGCTATCTTGTTTTGTATACAGCCTAAGATTTTTTTCTTTGATTAATTATTCTCACTATGGAATTTAGCTCATCTGGGCTCATAAATATTTATACTCATAAAAATTGTTTCTTATTACCTTCCAATATAAATCTGCATTTGTCTATAAAATTTTAGCCCATAAGAATGGTAGGTGTCTTCTAAGGTATGTGTCTTTGCTCCTATTGATTTTGAGGAGTGATTTTTTTTTTAAAGAAGGTTATTTTTACATTTTTTGTAAGAGAGGAAAACTTTGGAAAGGGAACGAATATTTTACAGAATATTGAGGATAAGGTTTGGAGTACTTATTGATATTTAAAAGTTGTGAAAAACCTGATTTTAGGTCTAGAACTTTTACCATGATCTTCTAAAACCGTTTAAAATGCCACTTCCCACTGATATTATCACTCACTAACTCTTTATTAATAATCTTCTAAAAACATCTAAATGTATATAAGTTTATAACCAAAGCTACCGACAATCTAAATAAATTCAGTATTTTCTGTTGGAAAATTTGCATGTTTAATGTGTTACTTCTTCTGCTCTTCATGAAATACCCATATGTTATTTTCTTCTGGTATAATTTTGTCTTTTCTACAGTATAAAACTTCCCATTGCATTTTGCCCTGACCAGTTTGGTTCAGCGGTTAGACTGCCAGCCTCAGACAGAGGGTTGAGAGTTTGATTCCCGTCAAAGGCATGTATTTGGGTTGCAGGTTCAATCCCCACTCTGGTAGGGATCTTGCTGGAGGCAACCAATCGATATGTCTCTCTCACATCGATGTTTCTCTCTCTCTCTCCCTCCCTCCATTTCTCTATTTTAAAAAATTAATAGAAAAATATCTTCAGGTGAGGATTAACAAAGCAAACAAACAAAAACTTCCCATTGCATTTAGAGTTTAAAGACAAGAATGTAAAGAACAAGTTATGTAGTTTATTTTTTGTCCATCTATATTTTTAAAAAAATTAAAATTTGGTATATAGTGAATCATTCTATATTATTTTGGATAAGGCCTATATTATACCGGTAAAACGTACTTTTAACAGAATTTTTTCTGAACTAGTAATGGTACCTCATTAAAATATATATACTGATGTCTGATAAATACGTTATGAATTCATGTGTTATACTAGTCTTCTAAGATCCATGTTCGTCACAAAAAAATGGAATCTCGAACTTTGCTTAGCATATAAAGGGACAGCTAAGATTTGAATGTAGAACCAATTCTGGAGATGATATTGTTGACTTGGGGTGGTGAGCCCATCATACAACACAGAGGATGTAATGTAGAATTGTATACCTGAAACCTATCTAATGTTATTAACCAATGTCACAATGGCTTTGTAGTATAGTTCAATAAATTCAGTAAATACATAAATAAGATTAGTTTTGATTGTATCAAATAATATGAAAATTACGTTTTAGAGAAAAAAGTGAAATAGCAGTCAAAACAACCTCTTTAAATGCACCCATTCTTACTAAAACCTTCAATGACTTCCGAACACCCTTGATAATAAAATCCAAGCACCTCACCCGAACTATCTGTCTGTGGGCTCTCTGCTCTCATCTTTTCTGCTCTCCCATTGCCTCAGTGGTTTGGGCCACGTTGTCCAATTGATATCAAATATCTCCTTCCCCTTGTACAAATGTTGTTCCCTCTTCCTAGAAAGCTCTTCCTATAGGTTTTCTAATCACTTGTTTATTCATGTCATTTAGGTCTTTATGCCATTATTAGCATATCAGGGACTTTGGCCCTGATCCTTCTATCACCTCTGTCCCTGTCACAATCTACCCCATTACCGTATTTTAATTTTTATAACATTTACTGTTGAAAGGAATTTTAATATGTACTCTATTATTAATGTGTTTACTGTATACCTCCCTCACTAGAATATAAGACACCAGACACTTAGTCTATGTTAGTCATTGTAGTAATCCATAAAATAGTGTGTGACCCACAGTGGTATTCAGAAATTATTTGGAAAGAATACTGACTATTCCCAAGTTTTCTACTGGTTAATTCTCTTGCTAATCTTGTGATTTTGGTTAAGTCTCATAGGCTTTCATTTCCCCAAATTGCTCTTATTTAATAATGCCCATACTACTTATTTCCTAGAGTTATAGTGAGACTATAATGAGAAAATTTGGGGAAAGTATTTGAGAATTGTAAAACACTGTAGACATTTAAATTACCATTGTTGTCTAGAGTTGCCATCAACTTGCTACATGTCCTGCAATCATTCCCAGAATCCACATTTACACAGTTTGGGGATTGCGAATGCCATCGATTCCCTGGCTCTTGAAGTGCTTATAAATCCAACCATTATTACTAAATCTTACTTTTCTGTATCTGGTTAGTTTTATATTAAAAGCTAATGTGCAAACAATTAGACTTAACAATGACAGGAAAAATATGAGAAAACTGGGGGCTATGGAAGAGCAGCTGTGGGTTTTTACATTTGATCACCAGAGTATTTATTCACCCCAGAGGCATTGGTAATATATCTAACATACAAGTTTATAAAAGAAAGTATATGATATATTTAACAAGCACTCTCCCCTAGGAGGTAAGTAAAGAATAAAAAACTTTGTGGTCATTTGAATGTAATATATCTACCAACATTTGAGGGAGGAAAACAAGAAGAGAATACATGAACATGCTAAGTTGTACTAAGCATTTATTTCCTTGAATGTATAATGATAACTCTCTTGGATTTAATTTAGTAGGACTTGATCAGTTACATTCTAAAATATTTTGACTACTTACATTTTTCTAAAGTTTCCCTGATAGTATTACTAAACTGGATAAAAATAATTTCAAAATAACTGTTGGTCACAATAGCAATGGGCATTCCATGTGCACTGTTTCAGTACAAATGATGTAGTAGACTCATTGAACCTTAAAATTATTTAATGGTGTACCATTTTCTAAAGGATAAAATTTTTACTGACAAATTAGCAAACAAGAATTCACTGTTGTTTTTCTCCTTCAAACAAGAATTTATCCTTTTACACTCAACATTTGTATTTAATTATTATTTAACTATATATCTTTTCTATATATCTGTATCTATTCTTTTCATTTAAAAATGTATCTTTAACTCATGCAGTACCAAGAGTTCGTCCCTGTATCCAACCAAAAAAAAAAAAAAATGTTTAGTACATACTACCAATAATGAAAACAAAGGTTAGAGATATTTGCTTGTACTCATCTTGGGTAAGGTCAGGTGTTGCTTTTCTGTTTCAGGTAAACACTGCCTCATGGTCTTGCTGTCTACTCAGGTGTTTCCATTATACCAACCAGGTCAAACATTAAGTAATTATTTTTCTGCTTGGAAGTGCTATTTTCCATAACTACCTCTCCCAACTAAAGTCTCAGTAGTATTTTTATCTATTGTTTCAGAGATATCATGCTATCTTGTCTCTCAAACTATCAAAATCCTGGGGAAAGTTCTCATCTTAAGCATTAAATATGTTATACTCAAAAATGATATTGTAAAAGCAAATTTCTAACTTCCTGAATGCGATGTTTATTTTTTTATGTTAATTTGGCTACTCAAAGGGGTACCCAGAAAGATGATAAAACATAATTTGTGGGTTTGTTGCTGAGTGTTTCTGTAAGAGATTGGCATTTGAATTGGTAAACTGAATAATGATCACCTTCACCAATTCCAGTGGTTATCAAACAATTTATTGAGGGTCTGAGTCGAACAAAATGACAGAGGAAGATCAAGTTGCTCTCTGTGTTAGCTGGAACATCCAGCTTACCCTGCCTTCCAACATCAGCATTCCTGGTTCTCAGGCCTTGGGGTTTACACTGGAACTACACTTGCTTTCCTGGGCATTCATGTGCAGACAGAAAATCACAGAACTTAGACACCTCTGTAATCACAGGAGTCAATCTTTCATAATAAATTATTTTCTATATATCTATATCTATTCTTTTAATTCTGTTTCTCTGGAGAACCTTGACTAATATGCTATTATTTATGAAACTCATTTTCAAATAATCACTATCTGCCTTGATTTGTTTTCTAGATGGGAAATGTTGATAGCTTTCTATTTACCAAATTAAATTATCTTAGTTCTCTTTTATTAACAAGGCTCAAAGAAAAGTTTAATTTTCTAATGCAGTACTATCTGCTGATAAGATGGTTACAATGAACAAAAAGAAATGGAAACTCAGTCAGGTCTAACTCTTCATCGAAGTAATGTTTTCTATAGAGTGAGTTGGGTTTCATCAATTATTTAATTAAAGATATTAAGGCAAATCCTTCTTTAATAATACTGGTCTAGATCTAGAAAAGCCTGTGAAGAAATATTTAGTCTTTTCAGCATTAGATCAGAGTCAGTATGATCCAAAGAAGTGGTTGAGGTTTCTTTGGTATATCAGGCCATTGGCACGTCTATTATGGGGGAAATTCTTCTCAGAACCTGATGTGCTTTAAGCACTGATCTGGCTGCATTCCCAGAGTTAGCTCCTCCATTCATGTATAAGTTGCCTACTAAGTTATACTAAATTAATGACTGCTGCAAGAAGGCAAAATAGAAAACATGAGAGGAAAGCATGACTTTTGCAAGGACCAAGGACATTTCTTGGGGGAAGAGAAGCATTTGGGAAGCAAAGGTGAAGGAACTATCTTATCAAGATGTAACTGGAAGAAATGCCACAAAGATGAAATGTATTGTCTGTCTCATGCATTGCGGGTCCCTCCAGCATTTTCATGTTGACAGTGATGTATTTTTGGAATACATCCTTTTACACTGACTCTTGTATTGTGTTTATGTTTACTCTCATATATTTATATTTTGTAACCTGCAACATTACTAAATGTCAAATTAAGCTAACTCTAAGAAAAGAATAACAGATGAGTAGGGAAATATCGGCTGCATAACATATTTTAAAGCACCCAATGTCTAATTATATTTGTGTCTTAATAAATACTGTTCATCAATACCATTATTTTTGTCTTGTTAATTTAAGTATACTTTTACAAAGCAATTGGCAGATTACCTTTCTTTTCTATTACTTAAAAACACAAAGTTAAATATAAAATATATAAAGTAGTAAAAAGCAATTGCATAATAACAAGCATTTCACATATTATTTTAAGCTCCAAAGTTTGAAAGGCCAATCAGTTACAGGGATAAGCTACAGTAGCTGACCAAGAAAAAAGCTTTGCACAATTTGTAACAGCCCTCTTATGGCAATTTAGTTTTCCTAAGAACAGCTATTTATTTATTTCATATACTCCATTTTATAATTCTCAATTTTTTATTTGCTGGTTTTCTTATAATTTTCTAACCTCTGCATATTTGATGTAAATGCATTTGTTAGAATTAGTTCAGCTAGTTACAAATTTAGGAACCAAGGTAAAAAGACAACAGGAAAGTTCTTTTTTTTAGGCTAATTTGTTTAGAAATATCATCTCACCATCTATATTTTGGTGTATTATCCTTTTAAATCTGTGTCTCATAACTGCAAATCTGTGTAATAAATTGATTGTATTGTATCTTTTTCTTACTCTCCCCTTGGTCCCTTTTATTTTGTGATATGCCTGGTTATTCTTGATGGCATGCCAGATTGTATGTGTCAAAAAGTGAAGCATCTCTGAGTGATACCAACACTATCTTTGGCAGTATGATTCTCCAAAATGAGATACAGAAAATCACCTGAATAAAAACAAATACTGAATTTATTTGAATCTAGGTACATTCTTTGTCATGTAGGTTAATGTATGTATTGCTGCTGAGGTACAGCCTACAAGGCTTCTCAGTTGAGGGACTGGGAAGTGGACTAAGACCTTTTCTTCCCAGGAATTCCTTGATTAAAAACTAGTCTAGTGTCATGAAACAGTAGAAAACCTGACTGTGCTTCCAGTGGCTTTTTCGATGACTTCTTGTCCTTCTTGCTTTGTGAAGCTTAAGAATTCACCAAGTGCCTAAAAAAAAAGAGTTGAATACTTTCCACTCTTTGTTATAGTTCTTTTCTCCCCAGAATGATGGCCACTCATGTAGTATATATTTTGACATTCCAAAATTTCTGCTTTCTGTAAGCCAGGTCAACATCATTGAGGAAAATTCTGCTATCTTTACACCCTACCTAGATTCTTAAATGTTGGCCCTGTACCAAGAATCACCAATGCCACGATGAGGAAAATAGTTGAAGCATATGAATGCATCTCTCTGTGGTTTTTTTTCCAGTCTATGGTCTTACCCTCTAAACCTTGGCTCCCTCAGCAGCTCTCAGATGCTTTAAAACAGATTTTTCTCACATGCGATCTAGTTTGCCCAGTTGTTCCTAAAGGGATTTTTGGTCTTACTACTCTATCATAGATAGAAACAAAAGTTCTTAAATCAATTTAAACTGTAATACTTTTTATGTCTCAGGAGACACCAGAAGGGGTTAGGAAGAGGATTAATGATTTATGAGAATCTGAAATGGTTCATGTTGTATATCTCATTTAATCTCATTTTATCTTTAATCAAACCTTTTTTTTAAAGAATTATAGTTCATATTTTACAGTTAAAAATAATGACACATATTCAATATTTGTGTTTCCAGAGGTCACTCACATAGTAAGTAGCAGGAGCTATATTGCAACCAAATCTCTCTGAGTTTGCTCTGCATGCCATTCTCTACATAAATATTTTAAATTTAACTACTCTGGGCAACACTGATTCCAACAAGTAGTTCCATCTATCTATGCAGCAAAGCATGACCTTAAAATGACATTTAGTAAGTATTTCTTGCCCAGGGACCTCTGTTATGTTAATCTCATTTAAATAGCTTTTCTCGCTGAATTAATTTTTTACTCATTGCTATTATTGTTGCTTTGGTTCTCCATCAATACATTTTTGTTTTTTGGTTGTTTATTTGTTTAATTAAACCCTTAAATGGACATCAACCCCACTTACTGCATCAAAAAGAATAATATAAGCTTAAAGAATTCAAATTTATACACTCAGGTCAGACAAAAAATAAAGAATATTTTTAATTTATTCACTATAGACTGTAGATTCTGCTAAAAATACAACTAAAATTTATCAAAATGACAGAGCTAAAAATTACAATAACCCTTTTGGATTTCTTCAAATTTATACTACTTATGTCTCTATGTTAGTTGTAAGAGGTGTGCAAGAATATCTCTCCCATTTTTTGCAACCATACCTGAAATATAATTTAAGAAAAATTATAGGCCATTTTATAGAAGACATACTACCTTTTTATATTAAATATTTTAAAACTACTCATTATACTTGGAAAATATTTTATTCCCTTTTATTAGGAGCCAATTTATAATGAACAGTACATTTTGACAAATCAATATGTCTTTAATTGGCTTAATATAGTTTGAAGACCTATATGTGCACCTTAAATTATCTTTCATGTATACATCACAAAGTGTCTCCTTCAATTAAGTTGGAATACGTGTTTTAAATATAAGTTGACATTGCTTAGTTTATTGTTTTCCTTCCCTGCTCATAGTCATAGGATAAATGGCTTATATCCAAGTAATGGAGTCTGTCACTCCACCTGGGTCAGTATAGGCCAGACTTAGCCTGTTGGGGACAAAGAAACATAAATATATTCTTTTAAACATTCTGTTCCCAAAAGGAATTTTTTTTTTTGCCAAAATAAAGTTATGTGATCTCCTACTTCTTTATGTTATCAATATTCCATTCCAGATAAAGGTAATCATAGAAGAAGAAAAAAATCAGAAGAGACATCAGTGGGAGACTGACTCACATATCATTTACACCATTACCTGAAATCACATGTAACAAACTTAAAAAGTGTGAAGGCCGTGCCCCAATCTTTGAGTGCTTCATTTTCACTGTTCTTCTAAACACAAAATGGTATTTAGAACCAACCATCTTATATCACTGTATTTTTACTACAGAAGACTAAAATAAATACTGGTTGGGAAAAGAAATGACTTTGACATCTGAAATAGAAGACTAACAAGCATTTACTTAGTGTTTTCTTGTTACAAGTTTCCAAGACTTAAAAGAAAAAAAGAGATATGAAGGGACTACCCATTCTTTTGTGTACCCATAAATGAGTCAAAGAAACGTAACTAAAATCACAGTGCATGTGATAAATGCTGCAATATTTATATACAAAGTGCAATGGGAAGATTGGAGAGTGAGCTTACTCTGCCTGGGAAAGTTAGAAAAGACTTCAAAGAAGATATGGTAGTTGAGTTGTCATGAGAACAAGCATAGAGGTTTTTCATATAGTAAATAAAGAGGCGGAGGGAGTGGGGATGAGGATGAGATTGAGGACATGAATGAAGACTCCTTTCATTCAGTTGGAAATAATCAGAAATCACCCTTATTATATACTTTCTGTGGTAGCTCAGGGAAGCTAGAAAGACAAGAGGAATGGCGTACTGTTCTGGTCACATCAAACCTGCTTTTGAATATCAGGCTATAGAAAACACAAAATCCATCAAAACTATTTCCTTGGATACTTTCATGTTTCAAAGTTTAGAGAAACAAGACGACATCTAGGGAATTGACTTGAAGAATCAAGAAAATAAACAACCTTCTGAGCTCTTAAAATATCTTAGCTATCATTCTCACATTTGCACTCCATTTTTATAATCGTAATGACAAAAAACGAGTGGTATGCAAGCTATTATTAGCAAAATCTAGGACAAGATCTCACCATTGATGACCGCCTCATTGTCTCTTTGTCTTTGAAATATTGTTCAACACATTTTTGATTAATCAGGGTAGATAACGCTCTTAGTCCATTATAAAAAGCTCCCAGTTTGCAACCAATTTAATCGTACACCATATATGCAAGCAGAACGTTATTAAATGGATGTAAGTGAGCATGTACACAATTATGATGTTCCTCTGTGACTAGTGTTATAAATGTTTAGCCATGTCTTGAAAACATCAACTTCAGGTCATTTTTAGAAAGAAAGGCAATAATTTGAAACATGTCCAAATAAGAAAATGTGTGTATTTTATAGCAGGTTAGCAGATTTCACAGCATGCTAGGTGATTAACAGCATGTGACATAATGATGTAAGTGTCATGAATGTGTTTACATTCTCTAATGTCAATATTCTATATTGCTGGTGCCTGAACAAAGAAACCAAGTTTACAGAGGACATTTGGACGGTGTCCATCCTCGTTTTCAATTAGTTTTGCTATTCATTATTTTTTTAAATAGAATTATATTTTAAAACCCAATGAACACACCTATATGTACATAGGGCTATGTGTTGTTTGTGTATTCAGCATATCTGTTGATATAAATATTTGTGGGAAAGGATTGATCTCTACATTCAGTACCTCCAATTTAGGAAAATCAGAGAAACTAGCATTATTATATTTTTTGTCTCATTTCATTTCTTTTTCCTGTACTTGATTACTTCTGAGAAATTTCAATCTCTGTTACTCTGTTTCTCTTTTCATTTATATAGACTTCTTTACTTCCTTTGAGTTGACAATTCAAACCTTAAAATCATCAATAGATGACCAGAAGTATGTGCTCAGAGATGTGGAGATGTGGGGAGTTGTGAAGAGGATATTGGTCAACTAAATGTATTTCATTGTCCATAGCTCTGTATAAGGGCCATTGTCCTGGTGTGCCTATTTTATCTTGCTGACCCATCACTGAGACTGATCATACTCCATTTGCTATGTTTAACAGACTGCCAGATGGCTACAACACTGTGCTCATGTTTCCCTCTAATACCTCGTTTTTCTGAATTTCATGGGAAGGGAATCTTTGAGAATAGTGTAGACTGGCTAGTGACTGTTCCAAGTTATCATCACCATTTTTTTTCAGATTGGAACTAGAGAACTTCTCTGTGCCAAAAGAGTTTCATCTTTGTGCTTGAACAATCTTTGAATTCCAGAAATAGACATCCCCAAGAGATCCAGCTAATAATAACAGTAGGAAATGCGCTGCTTATGCCAAGTTAACCTAGAATGTGACCTATTTAATTCTCTTATTCTTGAAGTGATTCAAACTAGTAGCATAACTATGAAAAATTCATCTCTTTTTAATCTTCCCAACAGCTCAATTTCTGGGGAAACGATCAGTCTGATGATGGCAATCCAACTCAAAGGTGTTTCTCCCATGGTTTGGGAAGAACAGGTCTCATGTATTCTAATAAATGCAAAGGCATATCAGGAACTCAGAAAATAAAAAAAACTAAAAAAACTAAATTGAATTCAGATAGTACTATCAATTGGGTAGCAAAAATTCTTTGCTAACGTTACTTTGGAATTATGTTCACATGGAGTATTGCAAGGAACTATAAAATGGGAACTCGCAGAGGACCAAAATCCTTCAGATATTATTTAAAAAGTTATTATATGCATAATTTACAATAAAATTAAAATAAGGTGATATATGCATATACGCATGTATCAGTAATTTTATAAATGTATATTTCTTGTATTTGCATTTTCTTATGAAATTGTCCACGTGTAGAATATTACTCTCCATTTTCCATGTGGAAAACAGTTCACTTTCCACCTGTAATAAACTGAAATCATTGGTTTGAAGAAGTAAATTATAACCTCTCAGAGAACACTATATTTTAAAATATTGTGATAAGAGTAGATATTCTATAGTTATATGGATCTTTCTCCCATAATAATTCATACTTGAGGTTGACAGAGTTATTGAGGAATTTTCTTTCATATAAGTTTTGTTTTATACAAAACTGTTCTGTTTTTATTTTTATGCCTTAAATATTTGCTAAAATGCATTACATAGTTCACAGATATCACACAGCCTCTGCTGAGGGATAATTCGCTCACATTTGTATCATTAACTGCTGTGGAAACTCTAGTTCTTTGGCTGCCTTTAGAAGAGTTTATGAGTGTTTTATGATGTTTCCTGGTCATACTGTATTTTTACAACTGTTGCAAATAGACACAAATGTCATAAGTTACTGAAAAAAGTTATCCTCGATCCCTCCAAGTTTAATGAGGAACAGTTACAGAAAAGGGAAGTTTGCAAGTGCCACTAAAGTCAGCCTGATGGATTCCACATGTAGCGTAAGTTCAGATCTTGGAGTCAGATTGGTTAAACTTCTAATGCACTCTTTATTTCTTTCTTCTCTCTAACCTTATTTTAAATGCACCCTTAACTCTACATAAATTGACTATTTGCTAAACAATACAGTTATTTGTTTCCAGTAAGTGGTCCAAAGTAGCTGTCTTTTCAGATACAGGTACATATGTCTGCCTCCAAATTAAATCATTTACATAATATGTTTCTAGAAATCCCCTGTAATTAAAATCTTTAAAACATATTAGTGCTTTGAATGCTGTATTTGAGACACTGTATAAATTTAATGCTCAGTCTAAAATTTTAGCAGTATCATCACACATATATTACTATAATCACATGCTTATTATTAGTAATAAATATTTATTTAGTGCCAAATATATAACTGGAATGGTGCAAAGTGCTATAGATTTAAAGAGGTAAAAAGTGGAAATTAAAACATAGTAAAAAACATTTGTAACTAGCAATAAAAGTATAGCTAAGTACTTAATGTACGCTACTGATAATAAAGATAACAGTGTTATGGGGAAAAGCAGCCTAGCAAGGAAAATGTCTTTGAGGAAGAAAGAAATTGAACTATAAATTTTATCAAAATGGAATCTTAAAGAACAATCCATAGATGTATAACTTACACCAAAATATTCAGAGATCATATGAGAAACTCAAAGGAACAAGAAATTACACCAAACTTTCCAGTGTTCAAAGAAGTTGAACATATTTAACATTACTCAATCCCTTACTAATTTGTTTAACATGCCCAAATTAGAAAACTAATTTAAAATGAAGTAGCGTGATATAGACTAGATAGTACAAAATGCATAACTATTTGCTTTTAAGTAACTGAACTTGAACTGGCTGTGATATGAAAGCACATACATTGTGTAACGCTTTAGATTAATTTTCTCATACCAACCTAATACAACCTGATAATATAGATCATATTATTATTCTGGATATTTTAAATCAAAGAATTGAGCCTCAGCAATATAGACATTTGCTGGAAGTCAATGATTTAGTAACCTGATGGAGGACAACCTTGAACCAATGAAATCTGACTCCAGGGCCCAGGTGTTAAGAAGTACTCTATAATAGGATGTAAGTATGGGGCATATTTGAATTCAAATTTACTACTAACTTTGATCCTTCTGTATACTCACACATTCTCTCTCTCTCAATCTTTCTCTCTCTCTCTTTCTCTCTCTCCTTGTTCTTAGTCTTAGTCAAAATTACCCTTTCAATTTAATCAAGGATTAAGAATATTCTTAATGAAATATAATTATCTAAGAACATCATATAGAATAACTTTTAAAAGGAATCATATTTTCTCCTACATTACATGTTTCCAATATTTTGGTGAAGTTACCTCAACTAAACTTTTGGACTAAGTCCTTCCACTTGTTCATCTAGCCGCATATATAACACCACAATTATATATGGTAGATTTAGCAGTTAACCATAGAAAACACATTCTTTAGGTCTGGCATGGGATGAAGCTTTGAAGAATTAATTCATCTTAATATGAAAACTAATTTTAAACTCTTTATATTATTTTACTAGAAACTTAAAATATAAATATATACTTCCATGAACCTTCTTTCTACTTATTGAACATGTTTTTTTTTTATTTTTATTTTTTTATTAATTTACTTTTGTTACAGATGTTTCTCCTTTTTTCCCCCCATTGACACCCTCCTCCCCCTCCCTCCCTGCCCTGTCCCCAGTTTTGTTGTCCATGTCCATTGGTTATGAGTACATGCGTACAAGTTCTGTGTTCATCGCTCCTCTCCCCCAGCCCCTCTTCTGGCAAATGTCAGACTGTACCCTACTTCCACGTCTCTGGGACTACCCTGTTCCTCAGACTGTTATGTTCATTATATTCCAGAAATAAGTGAGATCATGTGATATTTGTCTTTCTCTGCTTGGCTTGTTTCGCTTAGAATAATACTCTCTAGGTCCCTCCATGTCGTCTCAAAGGATAAGAGATCTTTCTTTCTTACAGCTGCATAGTACTCCATTGTGTATATGTACCACAGCTTTTTTATCCATTCGTCTACTGATGGACACTTGGGCTGTTTCCAGATCTTAGCTATTGTAAATAGCGCTGCTATGAACATGGGGGTACATCTATTCTTTCTGATTGGTGTTTCAGGCTTCTTAGGGTATATTCCTAGAAGTGAGATCACTGGGTCAAATGGTAATTCAATTTTTAATTTTTTGAGGTAACACCATAGTGTTTTCCACAGTGGCTGCACCAGTCTGCACTCCCACCAACAGTGTACTAGAGTCCCCTTTTCTCCACACCCTCGCCAACACTTGTTGTTTGATGCTTTGTTGATGGTGGCTATTCTGACAGGTGTGAGGTGATACCTCATTGTTGTTTTAATTTGCATCTCTCTGATGATTAGTGAAGTTGAGCATTTCTTCATATGTCTCTTGGCCATTTGTATGTCCTGTTTGGAGAGGTGTCTATTTAGTTCCTCTGCCCATTTTTTAATTGAGTTCTTTGTCTTCCTTTTGTTGAGATGTATGAACACTCTATGTATTTTGGAAATTAGTCCCTTATCTGATATATCATAGGCAATTATGCTCTCCCATACAGTGGGTTGCCTTTCCACTTTGATGGTTGTTTCTTTTGCTGTGCAGAAGCTTTTGAGTTTGATGTAGTCCCATGTGTTCATTTTTTCCTTTTGAACATGTTTTTAAATTGTTAAATGCATACACTTTTCTTCCCCCACGATTAAAAGTAAATGGATATAACTTATGCACCAACATTTCTTTTTCTAAGCTTGGTACAATAAACAAAAAATATCTGATTTTAGAAAAGTTAGAAGTTTTCTAAAGAATGCAAATGAGGCAAACACACATTACTGAAATTAGTCTGTGTTTTAATTTGTGCAAGGGAAACTAAAAAGATGCCTAAAGGTAAATGCAATCCATGTCTTCTTTGCTCCTATCATAATTGGGCTTTTGTTCTGTTGTTGCATGTATTGCCACTATCAAACCTCTGTATGTTTGATTCTTGCCCATGGCAATGCAGTGGCCCCAACGAATAGAAGACGGAGCAGCATCAGGACTCCATTAGGAAAGGAATGTTGTATTTAAGGACTCGGCTGGTAACTCACTACCATATTTCCCTTTACAATTTGCTCACTCTAATTGTTAAAACATTTCCTGCTATTTCAGAAGAGCAGAGACCACAAAGGCCTGCAGAGGAAGCACTACCAGTTTACACTAAAGGAAGAAATTTGCCTGGTGCCCTACATTTACAACATTTTAAACATGTCGTGCATGACTCCTTTTTTTTTTTTCTGTCTCTATTAGTTGTTCAGAATTGAACATCAGAACTTCTTTAGACTCTGAAATGAGTCATTAATGAGGCATCTGTGTTTTGAAGCATTCTGAATGAAAGTCAGTGAGACAGAACACAGACAAATGAACCAAGATGCACACATGCGCCGAGAAATGCAGTCTGAACAACTTCTGATGCAAAAATGGATTTGAGATTATTGAACTTTCTCCTGATTTATAGTTTTACTCTAAAGAGTAAATGCTATATGGCTGTTAAATAGTAGGATATCTAAGGGACTTATTACTGTTAAATAGTAGGAACATTTAAAAAAATAATCACATGTTTTTTAAGAAACAAGTAGGAAAATAATTAGAAATATACTGATCAAGTATAAAATTGAATAACAATTTCCTATTATATTATCAGAAGCCTTAAATAACTAAATTATATTTTCAATACTAACAGATTTCTAGTGAATATGTGAGACATTATTCTTTATTTCTAGTAATATTGCAAGTGTTATATTGAGACTTAGCTAAATTCTCCATCTAGTCTGTGAACTCTCTTTGTTAAGGATATCTTGAACTTCTCACACCTCCCACATGATAGATGAAATATGTAAATAAATCAATACATAGACATGTCAAACATATTTTAATCAATAAAGTAAAAGTCTTAATTTCTGAACTCCTGGTAGTTATCATTCATGTATTCAATATAGCAAAGCATCACATGTTTTTTAAAGTTTACGGTTTCACTTGGGGTATAACCTCAACTATAATAAAGGTATAAATCAACGTCTTTGCATGGGATGCCTGTGGGAAGGCAGTGATCTCATGCTTATTAAGTCAAGATCACTGTGGGTGGAAACTAGGAATATGCCCTTTTAACATTTTTTCTTAGACAATTGTTACAAACTCTGAAATGGTCGTATTACTGGTTTGAGCACCAAATAGCCCACACACAATGGCTTTGTTGTTTCTTTTGTTTTCTTAGTTTCTGTGATTCCAAGTCACCTGCTTCACCAGGGCGTCCTCTTCATAACTGTGATTTTCAAATCTGATCATGCATTAAAATCTCCTGGGAACTCAAGTGCAAATTTAAAAAAAAAAAAATTTTTCCCTCTATGTACAAAATTTATATCACCCCCAAACATCCCTTTATTTCCCTTTCCAATCAATCCCTCTCTGGCAGAGGCATCCACTATTAGTGGTGCTTGTTTCTGAACTGCATAAAAATGAAATTTCATGCCATACACTGATTTAGACGATACCAGGGGAAAACAGTTCTTTAGCTCCCACATAGATTTTGCAACGTTGCAAAATTAAGTCAATACCTATCATGGGAACTATTTAAAAAAATGTCTAACATATAATCTCTATTAATTGGCATCAATTTCTTGTATTCAAGGATTAAGATCTCTTTACATAAATTGGTCATCAATCTGCATCATCCCCACTTAGAAACATTTTGGAGAAAAGGAAAAGTACCCTGTGAAAAACATTTGCCAATATAAAATCTCTATAACAAATGTGAGGTACTATTAGAATGATCTTCTGCCCTGTATATAATACATTCCTAAGGAAACTGTCACCTGCTCGCTGTCTCCCCAGGTGAAAATTATTCAGACTTCAAAGTCTTTAGAGTCCCTTGGTACATGCTGAATTCAGAGGACCCTTATGTCTTGTATTCTTTATGTTAAAAATTACAACTACTAAAGAGAAAAAAAGAACAGCTCTCCCTTGCCTACCTGTTCAGTCTCACCTCCTTGCCACTCTTTTCCTCAAGAAGCTCTAGCTCCAACAGTTGTCAATCACTTAAACCAACCTCAGCCTTTCTGGTCCAGGGTCTTAACACACACTGACCTGCCTTGGGATTTCCTGTCTCTGCTTTTTGAAAAACGAACATCTCATTCTTCCATTATCTGTATTCATATCACCTCTTCAGAGAGACCTCTCCTTACCTTTCTTACCTCTGCTTTTGCTTTCTCAGAGCACATTTGACCTAACTCATTAAATACATCCTAATGTTTGCTGAGTCCATTCACTAGATGGTAAATTCAAGAAGGCTGATCATACCAGACATCCTGCCCAGTTTTATATATCCATAGCCTAACATTTTGTCTGAAATATTAAGAATCCTCGAAGAAATGAAGGCTTTGCTTTTCTATGTAGAAAACAGGGACCCTTATTTATTAATTAGAACATAGTTGCCTTAGAGTCAGAATTCACAGGCCTTTTCTCATGTGGCATTTCCTCTTGGTCCACAGACTTTGGGTCTCTGTGGAAGAAGGAAGTGCTTCTTGAAGCATTCCTTGTGTATTAACTCTACTATTATGAAAATGGTGATCTCCTGATTAGTATTAATGCTTGACATGCTATTAAGGAGCTGAGAAAACATGTTCTAATTTCTCCCTTCAAATAAAAGAACCTCTTCCTTCAGCAAGATTGAATTATCATGCATGCAGCAGCCTCTTTCTATTTACTTTCTTCTGAAGATGTCAGCTCTCCATGTTCCTCAGATGCTCTATTTCACCCAACTCAGTTGATCTAAGTAACAGAGAGAAAGAGACTCTTGTTCCTTTAAGAACACTGATGTAGGAAACTATACAGTGTTAAAAATGGTCTTAAACTCAATTTCATAATATAATACATTGCCTGCCTTCAGAAAATCTATAACTTGGGGGAGCAAAAAATCCATATCTTGACTGTCTTTTAATTTTGCTGGATGGCCCATGTGTTATGAAATCTCTATAGCAGAGCTGGCAGAATCAGGGACCAACTAAAGTAGGATGTTTCTTACAAGCATGGAGCATTTCTCCTTCCTTCCCGACTGGAGACAGTCAAGCACTCTGATGTATAAAACTAGAAATATAAAGTGGAGCCCATGGCTGTAAAAAGCAGTTTGCATAATTCCTCATAAATTAGAAGAGAAAAATACTTGAGCCTTTTTAGTCAATGAGGAGACTGTTCTTTCAATGCCTGTTGTGATTCTTAGACCAAGAATACGACAGCCAATGATGGTGTGACTTCTGCTATTTAAGTCATAAAATACCTATGCAAACTCCATATGTTGCCTATGAGGCCGGTTGTTAATGGGGCAAGAGAGGATTCATTCCATGCCCACTTTCTACTTTGGTGCTGAAATGCAAGCTCGTCCGTGTTCTGGATCCCACCCACATGCCAATAGGCAACCTGCAAAAGTCTTCACTATGGGGTTTTTTAAATCACAAACAGACACTCTGATTCAGCTTACATATTAAAAATTCCATAGCAGGGAAAAATACTCCAAAAACTTAGAGCTCTAATTCCTTAATGAATTATGTACGTGGTGCAAGATACACAGACAGACATACCTTGGTTTCCTGTTCCAAATACTGGAGAGCATATTGCCGTGTGGACCAAGTCCATTTCAAGGTAGTGTTTCAGTTGCACTTGTGAGTAACACAAAATGTTATCAAGATTTGTTTTAATTGAGGGAACTGGGAATTGCAAACTATTCATAAAATATCGTTGACAACATTCTAGCTCAAGATGAAAATGGAGTCCACTTTCTACAAGTTAACGCAACAGTCTTTGGAGACACAGTTCATGTGAATAGACAGCCACAGACTGAGGCCCATTTTGGCGGATTCTGCAAGGACTTTCTTCTCATTTACAGAGGCATGCCCCCTGCAACGGCCAGGTTTCATTTTAGACTCCCAATGAACCAGAAACCCAAAGCTACAGGCATCTACAGTCACCAGCTTTCTTATGCTTTTCACCTGCAGTCATAAATCTTTGCTTTATATCCTTTGGGAAGGAGTGAGTTCTCCTGGAAACTTGGGCTATGTTCACCTGACACTTCTCCTGAGCCCCATTTAGGGTTTACATAGAAAAAAAAGTCAAATCAAAATAATTTTTTACCAGTTTTAGATTTCTTTTTAAAAAAACACAGACACATGTGCAATGTCCCAAGTCACTTATTTTAATAGTAACCTGGAAGACAGAAATGACATCAGTTTAGACTGACAGGACTAACGTGAGAAACACACAGAAGCCTCAAATCAATCTCCCTAACCCTAGGTTATCTCTGAAAATGAGGCCAAAGGAAGTTTCATGGTGGAAGTTAAAAGCATGTGTGAACACTTAATAGTCAATCATGTCATTGTGATTCATGTTGATGTAAAGTCTCTTAAACCTGATACTGTCAGACCATATAAACATGAAAACAGTTAATGTCAGGTTTACTGGCTGCTGTTATCCAAGACTGGTTCCAGGGTACCAGAATTTTTAGACAAGTGAAAACACACAGGCGTGAGGGCTGGGATTGGTCATGAACCTTCCAGTAGAGGGCCTCAAAGGCAAGTAGTGTCTAGGAAATGTTCATCTGGATCTACTTTCTAGAGAGGTATTATCATTGTTCTCACTTGAAACCCCTGCCTACTTCTGGTGCAAATTCATAGTACTGATAGTGAAAATGTAAAAAGATGGAACTGAATAGCTCTCTTTATCCCCTCTATTGAAAAAATTCAGGATCGCTTTGGGGAGAAAGACGTAATTAGTAACTAGTCAGGGAAACGAGGGGAACTTCTAGAATTCCGGTAATATTTTATCTCTTGATATGACTGGTGATCATGCAGGGTCTTTTCTTTGAGGTGACTTATCAAGGTGTAAATCGATTGTATGTGCTCTTACGTGTTCTGTAACACTTTTTAAAATGTTTGCTCCAAAAGATATGGTTGTGCTGTGTTCTAAGATATATCTACTTGAAAAAATACCACAAAAACAGTGAGCAGGGTTGAGTCTGCAGGCTTTCTAGAATCAAGGCATGAACGCCCAGAGAGCAGGACAGGAATTACACTGCGATGGAGTAAGAAATGAAATATGTGAAAATAAAGAAACTAACTAGAGCCACGATCACTGTATAAAACTTAGGAATAAAAAAAGGCTCAAAATGCTATTAGTTCTCTCTGGAGTCACAGCCAAGGTAAAATTTTGTACCCAGGGAGGCAAGAAGAAAAAGAAAGAGTCTCATAGCCAACTCCTGCAGTAGGGTATTTAATATCTCATAGATTAAACCTGCCAAAATCGAAATAACACCAAGGTACAGGTGCCCTAAGCTACTAATATAAGACCTGGCTCTGGATTTAGAATTCCATCAGGGAACAACCAAAAATTTTATTCAGTCAGATGATAATAGGCCAAAAATGACACAAAGTTAACCTTTAAAACAAGCAAACAACCAATCAACAACTCATCAAAGCAGATATTGATTAAAAGGAAATAAACAAAAATATCTACACCTATTCTCCCTTTTTTTTTAAACATTGGTTTTAAAGGGCACATTACTTTTTTATTTTATTTATTTATTTTATTTATTTATTTTTAGAGAGAGAGGAAGGGAGAGAGAGAGAGAGATAGAAACATCTATGAGAGAGAACATCAATTGGTCGCCTCCTGCATGCCCCCCACTGGGGATTTGGCCCACAACCTGGGCATATGCCCTGACCAGGAATTGAACTGGCAATCTCTTGGTGCATAGGTCGATGCTCAACCACTGGGCCACACCAACTGGGCCCTATTCTTCTCTTAATGAAACATTAGGCAGAGGAAAAAGATGGAATACATAAAAATGAACAATAATTAAACAAGCCGTCTTCTCACCAGAAACAATAGATGTCAGAAGACAGAGAATCGCCTTTCAAAGTATTTATAGAAAATTACTGTCACAAAAGAGTATACTACAAATGTGAAGGTAAACATTTTTTAAATTGTACACACATATAGAGATTTTTTAAAAATCCGGACATATGTTGAAGAGCTAAAAAGGGACTACATAAGCAGGAATTTACTGAACCTTATTAAAAAAAATGCAATGCAAAAAATATATGGGTGTTCAGGGACTTCCAGTCAAGGTGGCAGTGTAGGTAAACGCGGTTCGCCTCCTCCCACAACCACATCAAAATTACAACTAAACTACAGCACAACCATCATTCAGAACCACCTGAAATCAAACTGAATGGAAGTCCTACAAATATGAAATTAAAGAAGCAACCACACCGAAACTGGTAGGAGGGGCAGAGGTGCGGACAGGCTGGTCCCACACCTACATGTGGCGAATAAAAATCAGGAGGACACCTCAGCTGGGAAGGTCCTCCCTGAGGAGTGAGGGGTCCCTGTCCCATACCAGGCGCCCAGCTCAGGGTTCCAGTGCCAAGAAGAGAAGACCTCATAACTTCTGGCTGTAAAACCAACAGGAGCTGAGGCTGAGGGCGGCTGTAGCTTATGAAGCCCCAGGCAGCTCCTCTTAAAGGGCCTGCAAACAGACTTACTCAGACCTCTCCCTCTAACCTCAGAGGGAGGCAGCTTGAAAGGTACCAGAGACATACAGGGAAGAACTGACCTGTTTGGTCTCTGGATGAGGGCTGGAGAGGCAGATTTCTCTCAGACAGACGTGTTGATGGAGGCCATTGTTCCTTTGGTGAGACCTTCCCCAGGGCAACAGACAGCTGCCATATCTGTGACTCCAGCAACCTGGCTCACACTGTTTGCCCCGCCCTGGTGATTCCCTGAGGCCCTACTCCACCCAACTTTTGGGCCCACCCAAGCTGTTTCCAAAGGCTTTACCATAGGATTGGCCTGTCTTGGATCCTGCTTCAGAGTTTCCTAAAATCCTTCAAACAAGCATCAGCTAGTCTCAGGGAGCCCCATACCTCTTGCTAAGTGGCCCCAGGCCTGGCACTAGAAGCAACTAGCCTTGGTTAATAACTTGGCTTTTCCTGGGCACCTCCAAGCCTAGCACAAGAAGTAGCCATCTGCAGATCATTTTGTAACTTATGCCAGGTGGCCTTGGATAGAACACGGGCAGTGGCTGACCTTGCCTCAGAGCCAGCACACCCAGTGGACAGCTTCAGACCACATTGAAAAACCACCACCCAATCACCTCCACCAGTGACACACTCAACAAGAGGACTCAGTGGGTACCAGAGCCCTGCTGAAGTATGTCTTGCTCTGTGTTTTGGGCCCCTACACCGCTGATCCTCCAAGATAGTCAAAGGCCAGTGGTCAGGGAACACAGCCAGTCCTTGTAGCTGATCAGCCTGAGGAAATCCCTCCCATTGATGTGCCAACAGCAATCAAGACTCAATTACAGCAGAAGGGTGTACAGTCCACACTAGGGGTGTACCTCGAGGGCCCAGCTGGGATGATCAGGGAGGCTGTGTCACTGGATCCTGCAGAACACCTACAACAATAGGCCACCCTACAAAGCCTAGGAGACATAGCAACTCTACCTAATACATAGAAACAATCACAAGGAAGCAGCCAAAATGAGGAGACAAAGAAACATGTCCCAAATGAAAGAAAAGAACAAAACTCCAAGAAAAGAACTAACAAAATGGAGATAAGCAATCAATTAGATGTAGAGTTCAAAACACTGGTTATAAGGTTGCTCAAGAAATTTAGTGAGACATTCAAGAAACTTAGTGAGACCTTCAAGGAACTTAAGGAGACCTCCAAGGAACTTAATGAGAACATCAACAACACAAAACAGGACCAGTCAGAAATGAAGGATGCACTAACTGAAATAAAGAATAATTTACAGGGAATCAATATTAGAGTAGGTAAAGCCAAGAAGCAAACCATTGATTTGGAATATAAGGAAGCAAAAAACACCCAATCAGAACAGCGAAAAGAAAAAAGAAAAATCCAAAAAAATGAGGATAGTGTAAGGAGCCTCTGGGACAACTTCAAGCATACTAACATTCGCATCATGGGAGTGCCAGAAGGAGAAGGGAGAGAGCAAGAAATTGAAAACATATTTGAAAAAATAATGACAGAAAACTTCCCTAACTTGGTGAAGGAAACAGACGTACAAGTCCAGGAAGCACACAGAGTCCCAAACTAGATAAACCCAAAGAGATTCACACCAAGACACATCATCATCAAAATGCCAAAGGTTAAATACAAAGAGAGAATCTTAAAAGCAGCAAGAGAAAAGCAGCTCGTTACCTAAAAAAGAGCTCCCATAAGACTGTCAGCTGATTTCTCAAAAGGAATTTTGCAGGCCAGAAAGAAGTGGCAACAGATATTCAAGGTGATAAAAAGCAACGACCTACATCCAGAATTACTCTATCCTGCAAAGCTATCATTTAGAAACGATGGACATATCAAGAGTTTCCCAGACAAGAAAAAGCTAAAGGAATTCATCACCACCAAACCAATATTATATGAAATGTTGAAGGGTCTTCTTGAAGAAGAAGAAGAAAAATATGAACAATAAAATGGCAATTAATGTATATTATCAACAATTGAATCAACAAACAAAATGAGCAAGCAGAACAGAAACAGACTCATAGATATAGAGAACTTTTTGTTGTTCGCCAGATGAGTGGGGGCTGGAGGGATGGGTGAAAAAGTTGAAGGAATTAAGAAGAACAAATTGGCTGTTGGACTGATGAACCTCAAAGGGAAGGGGGGAAGATGGGCGGGATGAGATAAACCAAAGAACTTCTATGCATACATGTATAACCAATGGACACTGACAATAGCGTGGGGAAGGCAGGAGGGGGGCAGGATTGTGGAGGAGGGGGTCAATGGGGAAGAAAAGGAGGACATCTGTAATACATTCAACAATAAACATGAGTTAAAAAAAATATATGGGTGTTCAGAAACTGGTAAAATATCTTATGTCTTTAAATTAATTATGAAATGTAAACTAGAAAGTAAAATTAAATCTAATTTTTACTTAATAAAAAGGTTGAAATTATGTTTCCAAAGGCCAACAATATGAAAGTAGTAGACACAATTTTCATAAATAGTTAAATTACATAAGAAATCTTATTCTGCTTGAGAAAACTGATAGGCTGAGTAACTTTTTACTTTATTAGGGAAAAAAAATATCTCTGTTTAGTTAACCAAGCACTATTCTAGTTCTGGGAGTTTGCTTGGACTGTTGGAGAAACAGGAGACCACTTGAGTGAAGCAGAGTGGGTGATGGTGGAGGGTGGTGAAGGTTTTGCAGGGATGTACCAGAGAGCCAGATGCTGTAGGATGTCCTAGGTTATGGTAAAGAGATTGTGGCATGCTCTCAGTAAGATGATGCAATGGACTCCATGTTATTGATGTGTGACATAACAGCTGAGAGACTTTAAGCCTCGTCCCCTCTCTTTTCCTTATGCTTCACATCTGGGCAAACTGATAAGAAATTCTTGTGCTTTCTTCTACCCAAGCTCCTATCTGCAAGCATAAATCCTCAACATAGCCTTAATGCCTCGCCACAGTAAAAAACTCAAGCCAGTCTCCTTTTTCTGCTGTTTTAAGACATCTACAAATTTTTTTTCTTTACTGATTTTTAGAGAGAGAGGAAGGGAGAGGGAGAGAGAGATAAAAACATAGATGAAAGACAACATCATTTGGTTGCCTCTTGCATGCCCCACAAGGGACCGGGCCCACAATCTGGGCATGTACCCTGACCAGGAATCAAACGGACAACCTCTTGGTGCATGGGTCGATGCTCAAGCACTGAGCCACACCAGCCAGGTGTCTTTTAAGACATTTTTAAATTCGCTTGGGAGTGACCCAGAAAACGTCCTTATGTGAGTAACATACCTTTTCAGACCCTCTTGATGTGTGTGGGAGCATCAGTGTTCACATGAGAATCAAATTTGGAGTAGTCATAACAGATGGGAAGCCTTTGGAGTGTTTGAGTAGGTGTAGACATCATGTGACATATTTTTGAAAAATCACTTATTTTCTCAGTGTGAAATACACTGAAGGAAGGCAGAAGGTAGAACAAGAAAGCTGCTGTAGGTTATTGCAATAGCCTAAACCCAATTCCCCTCAATCTCTTCCTCTCCAGAAGGCCCACATAGAAATTAAGAATATCTGCATGGAACACTAGGAAAATAAGAGGTGGATCAAGGCCACATTGTTTCTTCCCAGCTACTCTGATTCCTTCAGGCCTCATTGAACTTGAGGGGAGTCTTTATCTTGGTACACTTGAAACATGTTAGGTAATGATACTGGGAAAGCAAGTGTGAGATGATGATGGCTTTACCCTAGTGCAGAAGAGGTGGCGAGAAGAGGTGGTTTTAAAGGTGAAGATACTGCCTGGCCCATGTGGCTCGGTGGTTGAATGTCAACTCATGCACCAAGAGGTCTCTGGTTTGATACTCGGTCAGAGCACATGCCCAGGTTGTGGGCCTGATCCCCAGTGGGGGTCATGCAAGAGATGGTCAATCAATGTTCTCTCTCATTGATATTTCTATCTCTCTCTCCCTCTCCCTTACTCTCTCTCTAAAATCAATAAAGAAAAATATACTAAAAAATAAAATAAAGGTGGAGATACAGAATTTTATTATATTATAGAAGTGAGAGAAAGGAAGAAATCAAGATAATTCCTAGAATTTTGACATGAGCAGATGGAAAGATAGACTTGTAATTTACTGAGACAGGAGGAAGGTGTGAGGAGCTGATTTAAAAGACAAAAATGAGAAGTTCTGTTCTAAACAAAATAAG